>QMEG01002101.1:0-654413 GCA_010665285.1 Linum bienne
GGACCAGGATGAGCCGTTAGTTTGTTACTTCCTCTATTAGCTTGGTGGCATAAGTGTTTGGAAGTCATGGACGCACTCTGATGGTTAAAAACTGAGTCATATTCATCATATGTAGTAGTCCATCTTCCACTAGTCTAGGGAACCAGTGTTATGCTTAATTGTGTGGTTTGGTGTTTGACTAGTACTACTTGGCACTAAGGTAAGATGTGAGACTGTAGGTTATGCTTTTTTATCACCATATTTCAAGTTCTTTGCGAGTGTGTGAGTATATTTCCTTGAGGACAAGCAATGTCCAAGTGTGGGGGGATTTGGTAGCACGATTATTGGTAGCCATTTTTGACCCCATCTTGACTGATTTTTTACTCTGTTTGACCGACTTTGATCTCTTTTGTGATTGGTTGGAAGAAACAAGGGTTTTGTGTTGTGTTTTCTCAAACGGACCGTTTCAGTACATTTGACTTGCTTTCTTAATGTTTCATTGAGCTTGACGGTATTCAATGGATAGAAGACAACAAGACGATTCCAACGAGACCAATTGGATGCTAATTGGAGGTCGGACGAGGGAGATATGATCAAGGATTATCCTCTCGTGATGAGGGGTTGCATACAATTGGATTCTTATTATGATAATGATGATGCTTGGACTTTCGAGTTTCAACCTAGTTTCTGTCATGGCTTGAAATAGGTCTTGTAAACCCATTCCTTTGCATGATTATGATTGGAATGTGTTAGACGTAAGTCCAAGATTAAATTTAGGTGTTTGTGGACCATACACACACCCTAATTTAACCTTTAGTTTGAGGATTTCCTTCGTGAAATTTCATCGAACACTGAGAGCGCATTTCGTTATAGGCGGTGACAAACTTGAGTGATTATGATGTTTGTGGTGTCATACGGTGACTAGCATCCTTTGCTTGGTGTTGTGCTGTCATTAAGGCTTTATAAGCACCTAGGAACTTCGCCGAACACCTGTTATTCACTACCAATTGAGTTGATCGCTTGTGAATTGGTAGTCATAATCCATTGCAAGACCTTGTCTTTGATTCCTTCAAAACCCTAGAGAAGAATCAATGTCATAGTCTGTTTCCATTATGTCCAACTCTTCTTGTGAATGGTATTTGAGCATCAACTAGTCTTAAAACCTAGCAACATCTCATTTTAATTGTCGACTATTTCTTTTCTTTTGATCATCTAGTTAGTTTAGGTAGTTTGTAGTTTCTTTGTAGAGATAGTTTATCTCCAATATTGGAGGAACTAGAGCGTGAAACCTAGGTTGTTTAAAGTCTAATGAAGGGACCTTGAGTACGAAAGAACCCCGATAGTTCTCAGGATTCATTTGGTTGTTAGAACTTCAAAATCCCATTGATTGAAAGGGTAAGGAATTAGGGATAGAGTTCATTGTTTTCTTGACTTATAGACTTATTGATGAGCTTCAATAGCTCCAGTAAGATGAGGGGAAAGGAAAAGGGGAAAAGAAGAATTAGACTCTGAGACTCTTTTGAGTTAGAAGTCTTCTGTAGAACTATTACTAGGATGATTTTTTCTGGATCCCAGTGGGGAAAAGGAATTTAGAGTTAGGGTCTAGCCGTCTTTCCTGGGATGTTTCACCAAGGAGGTAAGAAGTTATCGATGTTTGATTGTGGACCAACTCGAAAGTAAGGATGGAAGTCTCAGCTGCTCTAGATGATCAGGAGAACGGGTTACCGTTGAGGGAGCTGTAAAGTTCTAGAAATGTCATGAGAGTAGGGAAGGAGCAAGGGTGAGGTCATTGTTAGTTTCCAAAGGACAGTAACATGTGTTACTATAAAAGCAGTAGTAGCTCTAGCAGTTTTGGAATGAAGCTAGTTATAGGCGTGATAGGGATCAAGTTACGGTCGTGCAGGTTATCAAGTCACAGTTGTGGAGTTTAACTAGCCACATGCGGGGTAAAGGGTTAGCCATGCTCGTGGTTAGGAAGGAATTATAAGCGTGGGGATGAGGTCACCATGGACGTGGAGATGAGAAGATGCAACACTCATAACTGGTAGGTGGAAACAATCATGGTCGATAGTCAACCACAGGTGTGGAAAGGAAAAGATCACTGGTGCAGCATGCCTCGATCAAACGAGAAAGAAGGAGGTCATCGTGACGATAAGAGAAGGAACTGTTAGGAGGGCAGTGGAGTCGAGTTATTAGACTTGTCGAGCCGTCATCATGGTGAGAGATGACTTAATGTCCTGAAGCTCGACTAAGGTTCCAGTAGTACTATGAATTTAGTATTACCTATCGGTGGGGAACTTGAGCTAAGAGCGATCTAATTATGAGGTATGGTAGTGTAAGCTGCAAGGTGAAAGTTGCAATGTGGAGCTAGTCGCTCGACTAGTCGACTATTCGAAGTACCATACCACAAAGATTAACCTTTGCACCTCAATGTCTGGAGCATGGTAGTGTGGGGATTGTTGAAATAGGAATTGTGCTTAGGGGATGAAGTGTCCGTAAAGGTACTAAAAGCTTGGAGTTGATGCACGATAGGATAAGAGGAGTCTTTCTCGCAGATGGTGACTACCAAGCGGTCGATATCATCTTGGAAGGGCAAGGTGTGTTTAGATTTCAAAGGAAATCGGTAAAGGATTAAGCAGTGTAATTATGAGATGTTATAAGCAATGTGCAAGCCTATGAGGTTTGAGTCAGGATGAAGGAGAGTTAGGGAAGCAAAAAGTGGAATAGAAAAGAAGGTCTAGAGGACGTCGAGCATTTTCTATAGATTAAATCATTGCTGAAAAGTCTTCACTTTTTTAAAGACGTATCCTTACACCTTTTATTGGTGTCAGGCTCTCGGTGATTTAAGTGGATTTTAGGATTTCAACTATGTTTTAGGATGTCCTTTAACGTGCTGGTTTTAAGGAGGTTTTATTGCTACCTTTGGGCTGGCTAAGTGTTAAAGATGTTTGAAGATCTTTCATGACTTCAGTTTTAATGAGCTTTGCTTTGAAGTTAGACTGAGCTTAGTATGCGCATGGGATGCTACTTCAAGAGGATGTACGTTTTAAGGAACTAAAGTATGGTTTGGATATTCAAAACTTGGGTTATAAAGGTTTACAAGGTTTTCCACTCTTTTTAAAAGTTATACATTCAAAACTTCTTATTTCTTTTGGGTTTGACTGGTTCTTATATGTTAGAAAGGTTTTATGGCCTGTTTTCATCGGTTTGACCAAGGATGGTCGATCTTGTTTTGAGGGGCTTAAACTTGAGGATGATATTTTAAAGTATATTAAAAGTGTATCTTAACTTCATAAGACAATGTTCATGGGCTAGTGGAAGCTCATCCAAAGAGAGGTAGTGAATTGCTTGGGATGAATGTGGTGATAGTAGAAACTGTGTTCTGAAAGGCAGCATTAGCAATTGGTTGGATGAACAAGAGGTTACTAACAGTCGAGGATGACGGAGCATGGAGACAACAAAAGATTTGTGACAGACAAATTGTGGTTGGATGGCAAGCCACGTGTGTGGTGCTATGTGGCCATGGGTGTTGTGTGTTGCTAACTATGGGCGTGGCAGGATTGATGGTTACCGGGCTGCTGTCCCGCTAGCCACGTGGATAGTAATGTAGTGGGCTAAGTAGAGCACATGATTAGGCTGCAAATAAGGTGTCATCCTTATCTAAGGCTTGCTCTTGTGTAGACTGTTGAATGATGCACATAGTTGATTCTGAGGTGGCTCAACGGTGACATGGACCTAGAATAGTGGGAGTAAGCCTTCAAATGTTGTTGTTTAGTAGCTTCTGAGGAAGCTTTCATGTAGTGGTGTTCAATTGGTAGTGAGATTGATGAGCCGACTCTGTGTTGAGCATGGTCGAACCAGTTCTATGGCAAGAGGGATAGGCTTATGTTGGAAAAGTATGCCAAACTTAGCTTTGGAATCTCGGCTCAGTCGGGAGCAGATTCCAGGGGTCGAGTTTGAATTATTCTGTAGGAGTAAGGAATGAGACATGAGTTCCACTAGGGTGGGTCGAGCTGAGGTGTGGACCATTGTCGGTCTTTTAGAACAATAATGTAGTTTGATTTTGGTTTGACCTTAGGTCATCCCCAAGGTGTAGATCGATTTGGTCCTTTGAGGAGGATGGCATGGTAGGGTCAAGTGTTACTGAAAAGGAGGACAAGGTGAGCTATAAGACATTTTGGAACCGTTGGTCAAAGCTTGACCTTAGTGCTTCCAAGTAGACTTTAGAATTTTGGTGGTTCAATACCAGTGTATTTCTTCACTAAAGCATTAGATCTTTTATGCTTAGTGGGGGTGAGGTTAGGTTTTGGGACAAAACCTATAGAAAAGTTGGGAAGAGTTGTGACGCTGTGATTCTCGATTCCGTTAAATTTCTGTTTCATTTAAATCTTACTCGTTGAGTAGAAGTTGAGAGTTGAAAACTAAATTAATTTAATTAATTCTAGGAGTTGACTCAGCAGTTGACCAACTATTAAAGGCTTGTTAGTCGTGGGATAATTATCGGGTTGACTAAGTCAATCGGAGGCTGAGTTAACACTTTGATTTGTTAAGTCATGAGCTGAAGATATTATCAGATAGATCTAACGGTGAGGAGCTGACCTTGAACCATCTAAGTGAAGGAGTATGATTGCTAGATTTGAAGGAAGATGTTGTAGTGCAGTCGGATGGGCCCAATGGCCAGTCGAGCCTAGTTACATTTAATTGGCCCAGAATTTTGTGAGTCACCCCACTTCCCTAAACCTAATTGGAGATGCAGAGGGGGGAGTTCTCTTTCTACTAACTTCTAGCACAGCGGCAATGATCCATGGAAGGTTTCAAACGTGAGAAGGGATCAAGATCAGCGGCACATCCTTGCTCAGAAGAGGCGAGGGTGCGCGGTGCAGTTTTGTATTCAAAACAGAGATCGAGGAGAAGGGAGCTGGGATCGGTGGTCGCCGGAGGCATCAATCTAGGGAAG
The DNA here is from genome assembly GCA_010665285.1 of Linum bienne. Classification (NCBI taxonomy): domain Eukaryota; kingdom Viridiplantae; phylum Streptophyta; class Magnoliopsida; order Malpighiales; family Linaceae; genus Linum; species Linum bienne. The sequence continues at coordinate 4,937 of QMEG01002101.1, forward strand.
GAAGTCCTCTCGAGGTGAGCGATCGAGAGGAAGAAGTTTTTTGTTGCTCGTGGACATGCGTCGGTCGACAGCGAAGGAATTGGGACGAAACAACACCGGGAGGCGGCAGTTCAAAAAAGTTGGGAAGTCGTCCAAGCCTCGTCGGATTCTGGGCAGAGGTTGCCGTTGGCGACCAGCCTCGCCGTAGAGGAAGAATGACCTCCCCGTAATATTCGAGGAGTTCGGTGACCCGATTTGCAAAGCCTTGATAGATAAATGGGTATTTTGTAACCAATTCATATTGAGTCTAGCTTCCGTGGTTTTTGAATTTTGGATGGTTTACAGTTAAGGACTTGGGACAGTTTTGTCAGCGTCTAGAAGTTTCAGATTAGGCAGTGTAACAGAGAGCATTGGAGGACTGGTGCAGGGATTATGCTCGAGCAAGTTTCCATTTGTTGCAAACAAGTATATGGAGCATAGAATCGTTTGAGATCGAAATGACGCACAATTAGAAGATAGGATTCATGGCAGTGAGGGGAATCATATCAAGCCAGAATCAGAGATCTCAGCTCTTCTTAAGGGTGGGGTTTATATTTTATTACTCCATAGTCAAGTGTAGAACTGTAGTTAGATGTTGAAGAATCCCATGAATGGAATTTCCTTGAGATGGTTGATGATGTGGTACGAGGGCTCCTGAGGCTATACATTAGCATATGATATACTATACATAAGATGCAATTATGTTAAGCATGAATCACTACGGACTGAACAGTTATGAGTGTTATATTGTTCATAATAGGATAAGATAGGTCTAGCTAGACTAGATCTTGTTGATGTGCGTTGGTTAGTCACCCCGGATTACACAATCCCTATTTATAAAAGGAAAGGTTTAGGACGTGTTGATGTGCATGTGTCTATAGATGCTGCTCACACTGTTAGGGTGGTTACATGGTCTGATCCACTATGAGGTTAACCGCACATATAGGGTTGGCTGATGCTATGTATCATACTAGTTGACTTGTATGGTCGCATTACTAGTATATACTTGAGGAGTTTATGTGATATCTTCTAAGAGATGTTTCCTTTTTTGTTGATCGGACACAATTCCTCCTAGGATGATGTCTAGGCACTCAGTGGTTAGCGTTTACCCCGTTTGGATCTTGTCTTTCAGTAGTATTTATGTGTTCAGTCACTATACTTGAGTTGGATGGTAGGGAGAGCAGGTCAGGCTTTAGTATAAATTGATATCATCTTTTCATTTATTTTAAAACTAGGAGTTGTATCTCCTCTTGTTGTATTATATTTTGGGATCCAAGATCCATGCCTTGCCCCTATTATATTTTGTGGTACTATACATCCTACCCGAGGTAGGGGTAGTATGTACCAATGATTTTGAGCAACAACATTGTGGAACTGTTGAGGAGGTGGAGGGGATACTCTGGATGTCGAGGTCGGCACTCATAGCTAGAGCAATAGGAGTCCTAGTAACAGACCATGTGGTCGTTCTACCAGTCTTGATTCTGCGAAAAAATTTCGCGGGCCGACTATGCCAAAGTTGAAGGCCTGCAACTGACCTGGAGAATGACTACCTGCACACGGCCTTTCTCACTCATTTCATCGCTTTCTCCGATTTTCTCTTCTAATCCTTTCCTCTCCTCTCTTCCTCTCTGGTTTCTCCTCTCCTCCTCTTCTGCCCTAATTTTCTCTATTGCCGATTCCACTCTGCCATTGTTACTACTTTGTCATCGTAACCACTCTGATCAATATCCCCAACACTATTCTTATTGGTTTAGTTTAAAGACCTATTTTCTTGGCAATCTTAAGTTGGATAAGTATATATTTAACCATTTTAGATTCACTAATTGTTTTTTGTGAAAGGTGGTTAAGGTGTGATTCCTCCTTTGGTCACCATGATGAGAACAATACCTAATGATCTGATGAAAAAACTAAGCAGCAGTCCGCCTGAAAAAATTTCTCCCCTTCTCTGGTTTGTATCTCTCTTTATTCGTTTCATTGTTTGTGCCTATAAATTGAAACTATTGATTCACATTTCTCATTTTCTCTTTAGTTTTTTGGAAGTCCATTATTTTCCAGATAAGGTTGTTTGCCCAAGAATATGGATTTTTTATCTGCCAGTCACTTTAAGGTGATAATTCTTGATTGTTGTAATAGTTATTGTTACTGATTTAATTGACTTACCAATTTTTTTATTCTCTCATTTTTATTTCAACGACTACTCTCTTATTCGGTTGGAATGAATGAAAAGTAGCCTTGTGTAAATAAATGAAAGTTGAAGTTGTGATCTTTTTTAATAATCATATGTTGGTTTGTTTTAAAATATGGATGATGATGAGGATGAGCGTTTTGAGGGTGAGGACGAGGATGTAAAGACCCTTATGACTGGAGCTCTACCAACAAAGCTCTTCCATTTCACTACCATTTGGAGATTAGAGGTTGGTACAAAATGAATTCAATAGTTAATTACATAGGTTAGTTTAACAACTATATGCTGAATTGGTCTTTGTTTCTCTAGACCATTATAGCTTGAAGAAACAAATTGATATGTAGTATTATGGCTTTCGGGATATAGTGACGTCAGAAAACCACATTGTGCTTGAGTTGAAGAATCGAAGGGTTAGACATAGTGAAGCATGCAGTGAATAACAACCTGCCACCCAAGTGGACTGTCAATAATCCTCGACGGGCTATATATTAGCTGATTAGGTAGGGTACTTGGAGAGAGTAAATGGCGAGTAGTTTTAGGTATTAAATATATATGTGCCAAATTGCAATTTCCTTGAATAAATACTAATTCAAGTATCTTTTTGTTGTAGAAATTAGTTCATAGAAACAAAGAAAATTGAGGACTCCAAAAGAAAATCATAGAGGACACGAGATCGTTACATTGAGGAAACAATAGCAAAGATGGGTAAGCCACCTTCTAGAGGCTAGATGTTCATCAAGTTCTTTCAGTGGCCGGATGAAAGTTATAAGACCGAGTATGCAAGAAATGTTGCGGTAATGTGACCAAATTCGAACTATTACTTATAGCTATGAACTAGAAGATAGTGGAAATAATTATTGCATCGACTATGATTTATAGGAGACTATACTACAGCTTGAGTGTGATGGCGCTCCCAATGATTTGGTACCTAACGATTCATTAGCTCATGCACTCAATAAGCCAGAGCATTGAGGCCACATCCGAATTATGGGTTTGGGCTTCACATGTACCATGGTGCAATATCCATATTTTTTTCATTTTTTTAGGTGAGTCGAATTACAACCTTGGTGCTGAAATATATCGTTTGTTTATAGAAGTTGTTCGGTCGTGTTGTTGTTTCTTCGTCATCCTCAATAGCCCTTTCTACCTCTGCATATACAAGTGTTTCTTCAACTGCTACTCCGCAACCTCCTCCAACATCTCAAGAAGATTTTGAGAGAATGTCACGTCAGTTGGCAATCAGTACGTATTAAATTGTTCTTTGTTTCTCTAGACCATGCTAGCTTGAAGAAACAAATTGATATGTAGTATTATGAGTTTCGGGATATAGTGGCCTCGGGCAACCACATTGTCTTTGAGTTGAAGAATCGAAGGGTTAGGCATGTCAGTTATATTCTTTCCTTCATGGGATCATATATAGGCTAGTGTTCAAGGAATTATGCTAATTATCCGATCTCTCGTGTCGATTGGAAGAAGATGTGCTGCAGGTGAAGATGCAAACTTGGGAGCAATTTGTGCTGGTAAGTGTATAGTTAACCTAACCTAGAAATGGACATGAACAAGATGATGATGTAACTATTTTATGTTTTTCTTTACTAACTAGTTTCCATTTCAATCTCAATCAGATGGTTGAAGCTCGGAAGTACTTGGATCGAAATCTTTAACGACTTTGGGGGAAGTCAAGACTCATAATTTGGAGAGACATAGTGAAGCATGCATTGAATAACAACCTGCCACCCAAGTGGACTATCAATAACCCTCGATGGGCTAAACATTACCTGACTATGTAGCGTACTTGTAGAGAGTAAATGGCGAGGTGTTTTAGGTATTAAATATATATGTTCCAAATTGCAATTTCCTTGAATAAATTCTAATTCAAGTATCTTTTTGTTGCAGAAATTAGTTCATAGAAACAAAGAAATTGAGGACCCCAAAAGAAAAATCATAGAGGAGGAAGAAGGTCACGGGATCGTTACATTGTAGAAACAATAGCAAACATAGGTAAGCCACCTTCTAGAGGCTAGATGTTCATTAAGTTCTTTCAGTGATCGGATGGAAGTTACAAGTCTGAGCATGCAAGAAATGTGGCAGTAATGTGACCAAATTCAAACTATTAATATATAGCTATGAACTAGAAGATAGTGGAAATAATTATTGCCTCGACTATGATTTATAGGAGAGTATACTACAGCTAGAGCATGATGGCGCTCCCACTGATTTTGCACCTAATGATTCAATATCCATATTTTTTTCATTTTGTTAGGTGAGTCGAATTACAACCTTGTTGTTGAAGTATATCGTTTTTTAGAAGTTATTCGGTCATGTTGTTGCTTCTTCATCATCCTCAATTACCCTTTCTGCCTCTGCCTATGCAAGTGTTGCTTCAACTGCTACTCCTCAACCTCCTCCACCATCTCGAGAAGATTTTGAGAGACTGTCACAGCAGTTGGAAATTAGGACATATCAAATTTTGATGATGTATTCAATGATGACTCTGTAGTTTGGTGGTTCTTCTTCATTTGTTCTGCCTAACATGACTCCCAGCCACTCGTTCGTTGGGAGCCAATCTCTTATAGCCTTTCCATCTTCTTGAAGAACAATGCCTTCTACTCCATTTTTTCCGAGTCAATCATAGTTTTATTCCAAGCCTTCTCTTCCGCAATAGTCTCAGAAGCCATTTCACCAAGACAATGATGATTTCAATGAGTCTTTGCAAATCATAGCAACTGTGAGTTTTAACTATTTGAGTGCTTTTTAAATTATGTGTTAAGAGATCTCATTTCTTATCTTTTTATGTGTAGATCCTAGAGATAACGATGGATCAACAACGTAATGGATTGACGAGAAATGATACTCGATGATGTTAGTAATTGTAGGTCTTCCCCCCTCTTCTGATTGTTGTAATTTGATGTATAAGATAATTTAAGGTTATGTTTGTAATTTCATACATTGGGGGTTGTAATAAAATTACCATTTCAACTACATGAAAAAAAACTGTCGTTGTAATTTATCAATTTCTGGAACACGAAACGAAGCCTCAGCTTTGTTGCAGGCATACCTGCGACATCTTTTTAATTTGCCTACAAATATTTTACATTTTCCCTGTAGTGAGTGGAAGATCGATGGGAGATACCTTGGCGTAAAAATAAATGCAGAAGTCATAACACCATCTTATGAACTGTTCACATTGGATAAGCCCGTAGTAAGTTTGCCCCCATTCTTAGCAATGCTCCTCTAGAACTCTTGCTTCGGCGTACATTCTGTACCAGTAAATGTAGCGTGCCCAACAAGATTCACCATTCTTCCTCTCTTCCTCGGTGTAGAAACCGAGCAGCACACCAAACTTATCAGCGGATATGTTGTGCAACTTGCCTCGCAACATGAAAAGTGATAACCTTCTATGTGGTAGAAGAGTAGCCTTTGATGGTCAAGATGGAGAAGAACTCCCACACTGGATGAGGGTAGACATTCTCACAAACTGACACTAAATCCCATGAGCCCATGACTACTTACAGTAGGTGCTGAAGGGTGTGACCCGACGCTTCCTAGTGAGATCTTCAAGCACCAACTTCTCACGAGGGGACATACCTAATAGAGATTCCTAAACAAGAGAACCCTTTAGAAAGTTGAAGCAGCTCTCGAATAAAATAATCATCGTGCCTGCTTTCTTAGCATCCATCACTACCCTTACATTAGTGTCATCCATAATCAAACGTAACCTCTCTGCAAAGCTCGCTCCCACTAGGTAAAACAGATACGGTGAAGAGATATGTACTTCATCATCTCGAAGGCCATCCTACGTAAATAGAAGAATCCACCTGTTTTCTGCATTTAGGTAGCCTATAGTCTGAGTACGTCTAACATATTCCCGTATGCGATTGTTTTACAAAAATTATCCTTTAAATCTTAGTTCCAATTCAACCCTGCTAGCTAAGAAATCCTTGTCCGATATTTTTATCCGCTTGAAACCGATCTAACACACGACTTTAGTTAGAAACCCAAGTTAGCATGCAAACTGATCTAACACACGACTTCAGTTAGAAACCCAAGTTAGCATGTAAACCAATCCAACACATGACTTCAGTTAGAAACCCAAGTTAGCATGTAAAACAACCAATCTTCAGTGAATTAATGTTACCCTTCAATTAACGTCACCCTTGCTAATAAACTTCGTATAGAAAATGCAAGATCGCCGGTCATTCATGATGTTAAATATATACATTGCAAGTCAGCAACAAAGTATTAGTTATAGAAGATCAAGAATATAGTACACTGCTAAAATATACCAAATCCCAAACTGCACTCTAAGGACATCCATATCAGGAGAAAAGATAAGAAATATTGTACCCTGCAAGCACCTAACTAAGTTATAAGAAATAATGTTAACCTAGAATCAACGTTACTATAGAACATAACCAAGTTAAATGAAATAATGTACTCCTACAACAAACATTATGTCCAAACAAGGGGTCGAACTCAAGCTCTATCTTGCCCAAAAATCTCTAATAATAAAACCCACAAAACAATTATTAACTCTCGATGTATTAAGTATTGCGGATGTAAAAATTGAGTTGAGAGGTATCACATGGTATAGAGATTGGAGATTGGCATTTTGCGAGAAATTAAAAGAGGAAGAAAAAACTGAACTTCCTCACCGATTAGCGTGAATCAGGTGATATAGTCCTCGACTGGTAAAAGATTCTATATTTAGCTCATCAAACAACCAAGCAATGTAATCGACCCTTACTACCTCTTCTAGGTCTCTTCATTACACCCTAATCTTAAAGATGTAATTTCTTATTTTAAATTCTTAAAATGCCCTCAGTAGAATTCTAATGTATTTGAAATATTTTAAACTATTTTTTATATGACTAACTTCTCATCCTAGTTATTAGCACTTGATTTGTTTAACGCCTAAATCATTTGGGATAAAAAAATAAACTTACTTAGTAGGCGGTGTGTATGTATCTTTGAAGGAATGGGATTCGACTTTTAGAAATGGATTTCAAAACTTGAGAGTGTAGCTGGTGCAATAAACATGCTTAGCCAAAATAGTTGGAACTCTTGTCCATCTTCTCTAATAGCAAGAGTTTGAGACTCCCTTTCAGCAATATGTTTTTGTTTTACTTTTTTCGTCCACCCTTGATGATCTCATCATGGCGTCGCTTATGACACCACCCTTTATCCCCTTCCTTTTATTTTCACGTGTATCTTGGCGGAAATCATGATGATAAATTGTTTCCACTCTTTGAAGAGTCCATGTCCATGACAAATTAGACGGGAGTATTTTCCGCTACCAAGGAAACATCCTCTCCGTCCATTTACATGTTCTATCACACGTATTACATGACCTCTTTATTCCAAGGGCTTTATGGGAATTTAAATATATTTGAGTCTCTCTTTCCTTTCTCTTATAGAAATCGAGTAATTCGATATTCAATTGAGTTTCAATTTCAGTACATGCAACCATCAGTGACAATTATTTCTCTCTTCATCTTCTTCCATCATCCATTTTGCTTCTTTTCAATATCTATCTTTTCTCATCCATTCTTGAAACCATCACTTCAATAAAGCAATGGCGCAGCATGGTCGAGGTCGAGGCCATTGGATTAACTCGAATCCTCGTCATTCAAACGATAGGTAAGAATTTTAGGTTCCTTTGTATTGATCTTTATTTTTAGAGTGATGTACTGGGTTTTTGGGGTAATAGGTTTTGGGGGTATTGGGTATTGGGGTTTATGTACTGAGTTGTGGGGGTATTGTGTTTTGGGGTTATGTACTAGGTTATCTTTCTTGTTGTTAGGTTGTTGTACTTGCTAATATAGATTAGGGTTTCTTGTATTTATTTGTGGTAATTGTACCCTTTTGTCATTCTCATTTTGTTTTTGTAGTGGTCCTACTGATTTGTCATCATCATTTGCTAATAATGATAGGAAGAAGAATGGGAAGAGTTCTAGCTATATATATTCAAGTTGATGTGCTCCAAACCAAATATGCAAGAGCTTTTTACACATGGATGCATCTAGGATTGCAGTTGTAGAAGAGTATGGAGTTGGTGCATTTTCTTCTAGTTAGGTGCACCAAATATGCAGTAAGGTCTTGGATGAGTTACTACTGTATTATGATGATAGGAGTAGTCGATTAAACTTCTTTTTGGCTAAGATTTGATTTTGACCGAAGCAGCAATTCAGTAAGTTTATGGGTTACCCAGAGTTACAATTTCCTCTTGAAGATGTTGATTTTGAAAGTGCATTTCATATCGCTATGGATCTTTTAGTTCATGACTATGTTAAATGTTGTGAGATCGGATTGAAGATACTAATTTGTGCTAGTTCAATATGTGGATGAGATTGACTTTATTGCGGATGATTGGACATGTGTTCATGCCACAATATCATTATCGAGCAAATATTCAATTTCTGTTGCTTATTAGTGGAGGTAGTGAATACTTCAAAAAATACAACTGGTGTAAATTTATTCTTGGGCAGATTGTTGATGTCTTGGATAAAATCTCTAGTAGGAAATAAATCCTTGGTGAACTATAATTTCTATCAGTGTCCTTTTTGCTGGTTTTATTTGCTGTACCTGTTTTTTTAGTGTTTTATACCTATTTTCCAGTGTTTTGTATCTGATTTATATGGTGTGTGTGTATGTGGTTTTGTGTGTGCAGTGGTGTGTACCATTTCGGTTGTGGGGGCATTACATTCTTTTGTTCTCAACAACATCAGCAAAAAGTATGAATTCTTTGCTCCATAAAGTCCAAACAATTATGATGTTACTCATCAAGTATTTGGGGAACGTTTCATGTAATAATTTTTTTACGAGGAGGTACAAGTTAATGGATTTGAGCTGACTTTCTTGTACAAGCCTATATGTGCTTAATATTTGCAAAGGTTGGGAAGCCAAGTACAGGCCATACATGAGCATGGAATGGAATAAGACATAAGTGTTGGAGAAAATCAGGAAACACATCCTCCATGATGTATTCTTGAGTGACTAAAATCAGTTGAATGATCGTATTGTATCCAAGACTCTTGACCATGTGTTATAGTTTTGTTAATGTTGTTATGTAGTTGTGTTAAGTGGATATTCTTTAAATTGTATGGATTTGACGATGTGTACAATTTTTTTGAATTTCTTTGTTTCTTGTTTTATGTACCATTTCATATTCACAAGTTTTAAACCTACAAGCACAAATTAGAACAAAACAAGTGTGTAAAAAAGTACCAAGTAAAAAAACGAAATACATATCAGAAGAGTACAAAAACCCCAAATAAATAAGAACAAATATCAATCTAGTACAAGCCTTTTATAGTTGTGGGTAGTCAAGTAACTATAATTGAAAAATTAATTTAAGGTCATTCAAATTAGATAAAAAAAATTGTTTGCTTTTTATGGTGCTGCAAGTGTCAGCTCCAATCTTTTATCTTCCTTCATCATATATTAAACTGTTGACATATGCTTAGATGATTAACTTCTCATCTAAGTTATTATCACATGATTTGTTTAACAACTACATCATTTGGGATGAAAAATAAACATAGTTAGTAGGCAGTATGTACAGCTTTACGTAAAACCAAGTATAGACTAGAGACTTACTAGCATTAGTAACTATAATACTTTGTTGATTAAAGCACACGTTCATAGAATGCATTGTTCCCACAACCTATTGTAATTAGCTTCAATGTCACGGCAGAGAGGTTTGGAAACGTACCTTGTTAAGTGGTGATGTGCTAAACTTAGTAGGTACTTTAAAACTATACTCAACCCAAATCTTGCATCCCTTGTTGTCCTTTTCACTATGTACTTATTCAGCCATGTTTTTTTTACTTCATAATTCAATATACCAACCCCATGTAATCAAACGCATGTATGATGTGTTTTATGTCCAACCACATGAATGTGTCCTCTACTTCACCTATCATCATATTTTGCTCACCCAATCTTAATTTATCCCCTGCATCCTTGTAAACACCATAAGTTTTATGTACCCTCTTCATGTTGTATCCCTATCTCATCAAAATAGTAACTTGATGCCTCACTGTACTCCTTTTGGAAGAATTTGAATATTTGTGGGGTGTACAATTTTACGGCATGGGTAGTCAGTGAGTTATTGTGATACCTATTCTCAACCCTTATTTGTATCATATTGGAGTTAAGTTGGTCTTCTTCGATCCTTTTATTCTCGATCATATGCTTGAAATTTGAAAATTATCTTACAAGTGACATATCTGCTTTCACATATGCCCTTAGGTTGCGATTACAAACCTCACTTTGCTGTGATGATTTCATGCCAAGGAAAAAATCTTTTCTAAGCCAAATGCAACACCATTGCTCCTTAATCTGGAAAATGAATCTAACCATCTACGACATTTAGGGTATTTTTCTTGCATAACTATTCAGTAAGAACTTTCCATTCATACTCAAGCTCTTCTTCAGTTTCTATGTCGTACATGATGTACCTTAAAAATCAAGTAAAACTTGTCATGAAAACAAGTACAATGTGACAAGAAAAAATTACAAGACAACAATGTGACATGAATGCAAGCTCAATGTTAGGTAAATGCATCTAAAAACTAAGTACATCGAAACCCCTTTCAACCATTGGCGCCGCGGACGGACACGTTCACAACACTTGAAATATAATAATTATTTGTATAGTAGATCACATGCTACTGTACAACGTGACAGCCCTCGCTCAATATCCGGTCACAACATCTATATAGTAGATCAAATGCTACTATACAAACTGAGAGCCTTCACTCGGAATCATATGGAGGATCCAATCGTTGGATTCCCCAACATCCTAATACTGTTCTATGCTTATAAAGTAGGACGTAATATTAAACCCCCGCCTTTTGAAAAGAGCTGACACCTCTGATTATGACTTGACATGATTTCTCTCGCTGCAAAAAATACTTAGCTTCTGACCATGAATCGTTTGGAGCTCAAACAACCAAGTTATGCTCCAATTACTTCTTTACGACATTTTGAAACTTGCAGGGGCAGAATCGTCTTTTCAGTGCTAGATCATTCGTCCACATGCAGGTTCAGTCCCTGAACATTATACTGATGTCAGATTAGTCATCCAATTTTGTAAAATCTATAATCTATCGTTTGAACTTTACATAAGCTACATAAAGGTCACTTATCTTATTCTGAACTTATAGCTTGGTCACTAAAGATTCTTGACTTTACGAAAAGGCTATCTTCTCCGATGATCTTCCAAGTATCTTGGAATCTGATTCCATCGATCACCCTCTTTTGAACTAGACGACGTACTGATCTTAATTGCAAGAAACTTATTTCTAACATCCCACCTGAGTTAATGGCCAACATGAAAGGTCCGACTAGTTGGACCCAATAATTGTCCGAGCCTTACAAGTCTTTGATACTTGGTCAACTACTAGTCAACTACTCAAATTAATTAAATTAGTTTGGTTTCCAACTCCTGACTTCTACTCAACGAGTAAGATTTTAATAAAATCGAAATTTAAACCATTGGCCAAACTTGGGGTATCAGAACTCTCCCCTCCTACAAAAGGTTTCGTTGCAAAACCTGAGGCTTGGTAGCAAATGGCACTTACGTGCCTTCCTCCTCAACGACCCCACCGGTCCACTCATTGGAAATGACCCAAGGTCAAACACAACCATGTGCTAGAAGACAAAAAGTGTTCCATACCTCAGCTTGCCTAAATTTAGCTCGACCCACCCAAGCGGAAACTATGGAATCATTTCTTGCCCCCACCAAACTCCTTCAAGGTCGACCCTCAAAAACCACTCCTAACCGAGCCGAGATTCAAAGGCTAGGTTGGGCATGCCTTGCCAACATAAGCGTATCCCCTTTTGCCTTAAGCCACCATCGACCATGCTCAACACAAAGCCAACCCCTTAAGCTCGCTACCCATCGAGCACCATTTCTTGGCAGCCTCCTTAGAAGCCACTAAGAAACAAAAGTCAAAGCCTCAATACCACTGTTCCCAGTCCAACTCACCTCTGTGTCGTCCTAGGATCAACTATGTGCATCCACCAACTTTCTTCACGAAACCGGGTTTCAAATAAGGATGACACCTTATCACCATGCAAAATGATGTGCTCTACTTAGCCCGTTCTATCACTATCCACATTCCTAGCCCCTCGGTGCACCATGCCTACAACCAGCAGGTCCGCCATGCTAGTGGTTGCCATCCATCCACGATTTGTCAGTCACACATCTCATATTGTCTCCATTCCCCATCGACAACTTAGTCTCGTTGTCCCCATGGTTTTTAACGGCACTGACTACCACACTTGTGGATTCCTAACACATCACGCTCATGATCTACTAGATCATGCATGTGCTAGTTCTCTAGGTACGCTTGTGACTTACACTGTCACATGCGGGTTCGGTATACTAACCACGACTGTTCCCCTTGCACCACACCTGTGATCCATTGATTACCTCTCCCATGACCAACAGAGCATCGCATGTGGCTTGCCAAATAACCTTGATGGTTGTCTGACATGCAATACCCGCTGCCTCCACTCTTAAGCTCTGTTGGTCATACCCTTATTCATCCAACTTATTACTAACATTGGATTCCAAAACCCTAGTTGCTACTATCACCCCTTTCATCACCAAGCCATCCATAATTTGTCCTTGGATGAGCTTCCATTACCCCATGAACATTATCTTACTACGTTAAAATACCTTCAAGAAACTTTAAGATCAAACCTTATGTTGAATTTGCAATTAAATCCCCAGAACCCGACACCCAAAAAGAGTGCAGGGATGCGCCTTTCAAAAGTGACACCTTTAAAGCAAAGAGTTAACCCATGGATAATGCTCATCGTCCCATAGAACTTTGATTATATCCCTTTTCTTATTCCCTTTAATTCTCCTTCCTTCTGACTCGAGCATCCGAGGCTTGTACCTTGCTCATGCCCTCTCAACACTATACTGCTCAATCCTTTATTAGTTTCCCTTGAAATATGAACACACCTTGTCTTTCACTGATGGTACCAACCCCTTGGTAGTCACCATCTAGCGGAGAGACTTCACTTGTCCTACCGAACATCAGCTCCACACTTTCAATATCTTTAGGGATTTTGCATCCCCTAAGCAATGTTGCTAGTTTGTCAACACGTACTACTATGTTCCAGACATGGAAGTGTAGAGACCAATCCTTGTAGTGGTACTTTGAAGATGTAGCTTTTACCTTCCTGCATATGCTACCATTCCCTAATTTCCTATATGGTGTTGGCTCAATTTCCACTCAGTCAGGTAATACTAACCGCATAGTACTATCGAAACCTTAGTCGAACTCCCTGCATCACGTCATCCGTTGATATGATGACGACCATCCTAAAAAGCCTGGTCATTGATATGTATTTAGCTCGTACCCTTCTAACACCTCTTTCTCCTATCCTTGGTAGCATGTGAATGTGCATCGGCTACCGAAACTTGAACAAGGCAGCAGTGAGGAATTGTTATCCTTTAGCAAGGATAGATGACATGTTTGACAAGCTGCAAAGGGCATCAATATTTACTAAGATCGATCTAAGATCAGGATACCATCAGGTGCATGTGGAAGAAATATCTATTTGAAAGATTGCATTTCGTACCCAATATGGCCATTATGAGTTCTTGGTAATGCCTTTTGGGTAGACGAATGCACCAGCACCATTCATGGCATTGATGAATAAGATATTTCATGAATACTTGAACAAAGTTTCATTGTATTCATTGATGATATCCTTATTTATTGAAGGAGTCTGCAAGAAAATGATGGGCATCTGAGAGTTATCTTACAGAAGCCGAAGGAAGAAGAATTTTACACCAAGTTTTAAAAGTGTGAGTTCTAGTTTGTGGAAGGCTTTTCTCAAATTGCTAGTTCAATGACCCAGTTGTTACAAAAAGAGAAGATATTCAAATGGGACAAGAAGTGCCATAAATCATTTAAAGAGTTGAATAAGAGACTGACTACTGCTCCAGTACGAACCCTCCCTCCAAGTGGAGGAGAGTACTGCATTTATAGTGATGCTTCTTAACAAGGGTTAGGTTGTGTGTTGATGCAAGAGAAGAAAGTGATGGCCTATGCATCTAAACAGTTACGTCCGCATGAGGTTAACTACCCTACCCATGATTTATAGTGATGCTCCACGATCAGATAAAGAAGAAGCAGAATGAGGACCTTGAATTAGTGAAGTATATGGGACACATACGAGCAGACAAGGTTACAATGTTCTGAATGATAGACATTATGCTAACATACCAGGGTAGAGCATGTGTACCTAATGTTGAGAGGCGGAGGCTGGATATACTGGATGAAGCATTGTATGCCATGCATCCAGGCACAACTAAGATGTACCGCACCTGGAAGGAGCATTTTTGGTGGCCTAACTTGAGGAAAGAAACTTCTGAACATGTCTACCATTGCTTAGAATGCAAGATGATTAAGGCAGAGCACCAAGTACCAGTTATTGAACATATACTACTAGAGATACCTGAGTGGACGTGGAAGTCACTTATAGACATCCCTAGCATCCTGACTCCAACCGTGTCAATAGGTCGTGTTTGTTTCGGGTCGCCCACCAAGTGTTTGATGAAATTCCTACAAAGAAATCCTGCCTCTAAAGGTCAAATTGGGGCTTGTTAATGAGAACCAACACCATTATCTATCCTATACTAAACAAACACATTCCTACTACTATTAATGAATAGGAACATGAGAATTTGATCTCATAAAAGTCATAACCGATACAAGATTGCAAGCACCATGGTGTAAGCACAACAAAGCCATAAATAGATATCATCAAGCATCCACATGTATCCAACCCAATGCTTTTAGGAGAAAATCATAGAAACTACATCTCGTAACAACCCAATAATTAAAAAGGGACTTAGGCTACCAAGGTAATAAAAGCCTAAGAGGAAGAATAAGAGAAGCACATCTTCGTGGAAGATGGTTTTTAATATTCAATCTCCTTGAGTTCCTCCTTCCAATGGACCACCAAGTGCTCCAAGTTTCCTCTTGATGCTAGATGGTCTCCCTAGGGTTTGGAGCGGAGAAGTGAAGAGGCAAGAACGAGCTATCTGAGGTGTGGTTTAATTTAGGTCATCCCCGAGATGTCGATCGGTTGGGTCCTTTGAGGAGGATGACATGTTAGGATAATTTGTTACTAAGAAGAAGGACAAATGATCTACAAGTTATTTCATAACTGTTGGTCAGAGCTTAACTGATGCGAAGATCTTACGCCACCTTTTAATTTCTATTAGTATAAACTGATGGAATCGTATTTTCCCTAGGATCTTTCTAACGCTATTACTCAATTCAAATACTGCTTCTCGAACAGACCATTTGAACAGCTTGAACTTCACTGTTATCAGTTCTTCCTTATAACTTCATGTTCTACTAAATTAAGGAGATGAGATTCCCCTTGATCTCATAATTGGCATCATCTTGCTTAGGAGGAACCACACTCGATGTGGAGTTTACAACACTAGGCTTGGTGTCATCGGCAAGGGTTCTTGATGCCGCCATTGGTTTTGTAAGCTTAGTAGTGTAACTGTGGTATGTGTCTGAATAATCTGAGTATGAAGAGTCTTCGAGCCAAGATTCAACAATCTCTCGTTCTTCAATTGATGAGCGTGAATCCTAATGTTGACCCAATTTTGATTGTGTCACTACTGGTGTCATTTAATGAGTTCTCCTATGCGCAAAAAAAGCAATAAAATTCTTAAAAAGTAATTGTGAACACAAAAATTTAAAGCTGGATGAAGATTAATACTAATCAAACTATTTTCAGATACTAGAAAGAAATCCCCGGCAACGACGCCAATTTGATGGACGTTTTTAGGTGTTATCAATATAATCCGGCTACTGAATTTACTTGAGTCAAATCTCCCTATGGTCTTTATTAGTATCATACTCAAAGTTGTAATTAATATCAATCAAGGTATCAATGAATTTCATATAGGTGTGCTAGCACAATTATTTGTTGCTGATTTGACCACTTCATGACTGCCTGTTGACCTTGTTTCATCTAGTTTTGACCGTCATTTGAGATTTGTTGGAAGAAACAAGGATTTCTTGTTTCAATTTCTCGAACCGACCATTTTGGTCCGTTCGACTTGCTTTCTCATTGTATATGTGAGGTTGCAGGTATCCAATGGATAGAGGACAACGAGACGATTCCAATGATACCAAGGTCCCACGATGATCAATCAATCAATCAAAGTACAAATGACATTTGCTTTAAAGTACATGGTTTGCAAGAAGGCACGATAACAGTTTAGACAATCAAAGATGAAACTTCTTAAATGTCGAATCCCTCTAGGCCATTCTAATTCACAAATGATAGAAAAATTCCATGATTTACACGAAACAGGATAGAAGCAATACACTGTCGCAATTTTTCTATAATCAAATCACACCCTTTTGGGATCGCTAATTTGCTACCTACCTAGTATTCTACTCCGCTCTATCAAGACAAAGATCTAAAACCCACTACGCCATTTACCAATTTTGGAATTGCTCACATGATAGAATAGTTCATTCGCTCTCGGATGGGGGTTAACGTCTAACCTAGTTATTTGATTATGGCGTTCTAGAAATCAAAACTAACGAGTCTAAAAGAAATCTAACAGAAATTCATAATCATATTAAAATTACACTAAAATATATTTGCAGTGTATAATCATATTAATAATAGTCGCAGTCTATTTTATTGCTAATTTATATCCCACTAAATTATCTATATACTAATTCTTCTAATTAATTCAAAATTTTGTTCATATTAAAATCTAATTAATCTTGCTAATACTCAATTCTTAATTCATTACAATCTTAAGACTATTATAATCGATTCTAGTATCAAACTAATTAATTAGTTATGATCGTAGTCATCATGTTTCTTACAACTTATAAACATCTTAACTCCAATGGGAGTCAATCGACAGGATCAACTACTAAGAGAGGAAAAAAATATAAACGATATGGTTATTGTTGATATTCCAACTCCTAAACTCCAAGTTATGGGTCCGAGTACTTTGCAGCTGGGCCACAATCAATTTCATGATTCAAGTTCTCTTGGTCCATTTAAGTACTGTCTTGGTAACTAAATTACCTCACTAAATCGATTAGGGGTTAGATGGTTAATCGATACTAGTAGTTTCGAATCTACCCTAATTAACATGAAATTCACAAGCTAATGATAATTCAAACATGGAAGAATAAGAGTCATAAACTTATAATTATAATCATACTTATTCTAATAGTAACATTCACATTATAATGAGAGGGTGTGGAATGGTTCATTGCAAACTGCGAGACGGGTAGTAGCTGCAGCTATCGAGATTATAGAATCGTGGGACACGGCGCAGCAACATCGAATAGTGGTCAAGCCAAGTACTAGCAACAACCTTTGTCAAAATTAGCATGCACCCGAAGATCGTGATGTCAAATGTAATATTGATTTTTTTTTGTTTCCGGAGTAGGCAGAGATGAGAACAAGTATGTGTTTGAGGCATGAGCTGAGTATGATGCTTTCATATCACATGAAACATAGAAGGGGAGGTAATAGAAGCAAGGAGTGTGAGCCTCTAGCAAGGTTGGAGGGTTTGTGCTGGTGTGTTGATCTCAACCTTGAGATAATTATGTTGAAGTCAGATTCGCAAGCAATCTTCCATGCAATTAATGCAAGTATGCTACAGGACAGGTTGGAGTTTAGTGATATCATCAGGCGTTGTCGGTAGAGTCTTGCCTCGAAACCAAATTATAAGATTGTTTTTTGCGGAGGGAGTGTAACAAAGTTGCTCATGTGTTGGCTAGGCAATCTAGGTTATTTGAGTCTCCTTCATTATATATGAGTGGCTCCTCTGTCATTTCTGTTAAGTTATTTGAACGATGTGTGTTTTGAAATTCATAATAATACATGAGTAGACCTTTGTTTAAAATAAAACAATAGCATTATAATGAAATTTTTGTTGGTCCTTAAGGGTAACTTAGGGAATTCTAAATTAGATTTAAATCTCTAAGATTAGGGTGTAACACTAATTAACATTAAAAAAATTGAATCTTAATATAAATTAAGTAAATTATATATTTAATCTCAATCATGTGAGTAATAAGAAACTTCTAATTAATTATATAGTTTCAAACTTTTTCAAAAACTAATTCAATAATAACTATGGTTTTGACAAATTAAATTATGATATTTTATTCTCTATACTTAGTCTTGACAATGGGTCAGATACAAGACGAATATGTCGAATATGTTACCCACGTTTCACACCCTTGGTTTTCCGTGCTCGCTCCATTAAGGTTGACGGGTATCAAACTGCAACTATGCCCATTATGTAGCAGATAACGTGGAAACTCATGACTTCCGGTTTTAGCCGACAAGAACATAGAGAGCAAAAATTAAACTCCAATATAAAAGTTTCATTAGTATTGAATATTTGATTATCTAAATGTTCAGACTAACTATCCCAAAACCCATAAATATGAAACCAGAACCTAAAAACATGAACCCAAAACACAGTGACATGAACCTAGAACTCTAGAACATGAACTTAGAATTCTATAAACATGAATCTTAGAACCAACTAATCATGACAAGTAAGCTTCAACCTTTCTTCATCAATCATCATTTATCATATTCTTTTATTCACTAATCTGATTCAAATAAAAGTAACATATGTACAATAACCTGTTACTCATTAGTAGATTATAGTTTTTGTGTTTGGGAAAAAAGTAAGCTACCTGGATGCATGCCTGATTCGATGCAGATTTGTGTTCATGGAAACATTTTTTGTGGATGCATGTTGATTTTGGGTAAAAACATATGAGGATTTTAATTTATTAGCTGATTATTAAGAGAGAATAAGTTAAAGTTGATGAAATCAAGTGGGAATCGAAACGATTTCAAAACTTTAGAGGTTGGAATTGAAATCAAATTTTAGGGTTTCCCCAAGTTTAGAGATGAAATTAAACTGACGACGAAAATGTTTGAAACCCTAAACACTAACGGAACCATAATATTAATAGTACTACAAAATGAAGCCGTTTTATCATCGGGGCGAATTCGGAGCGGATACCATAGTATCCGTGACCATCCATCACCCGCTGTTCTCGGGCCTTAGGTACACCTCGAGCCTGTTAAATATCTTACTCTCACGGGTTTTGGGCCACTCATTTCGGGCAGGCTTCAGTGTGTAGCCAAAACCCGTGGACCTATTGTCATGTCTATCAATACCACTGGTTTAATCCGTTTCAATGAAAAATTGTTATATTTACATATTTAATTAATAATATAAACGATATGACCCTAGTCAAACCTTCAAACCTTGAACCTCTAACCTACTAGCTTAATCTCTAATTCGATTTTTCAGAACCTTGGGTTTAAGCTATAACTTCCAGATTGGAGGCTAATTAACCCAACAAAACTGGAACATCTCGCCCAAATTTGGTTTGGTCACATACAAAAACCCGATAATTTCCATTTACTTTCATTTAGGGTTTTATGACTCTTAAGAGAAATGGACAAAGAAGGCAATGGCGAAGTTCAATGAAGTGCTCAAGAGGAAGAGAGCAGCGATAGCTGAAAAAAATAAGAGAATCGCTCACGGTGATCCTCTTACCGCTAAATGAAGGCTAAACTGTTGAAAACATGGCGCAAGCTGTTGAAAACATGGCGCAAATTACGTTCGTCAATTCATTATATTTTTGGCAGTTTTATTGCACTTTAACTTGAACATTTTTCTTTCCCTAATGCAGAAGCAAATAGTATTTCTAGGTGAATTTTATTGATTTTATTGATTTTGGCTACTTTAATTAGAAGACCAGAAAGAAGTTGTAGAAAAAGGACTTGTCACCATGGAAGATGTAGAGATCGTGGTTGCTGAGGGTATTTTTATCATTTTTTGGTGTACTTCTTTTAGTGCTTTACTTAGTTATTTGTGTACTGTTGGTGACTGTCCATTCTGCCATTCACATGCTTTGGACAGGATTTGGGATTCTTAGCATATGTTTAGAATAATGCATCTACTTTTTTTGGATGATTAATGAGCCAGCCTAAGGCTATCATTGCCTGTAGGGCCTAATCAAGTCACACTTCGATGATATTTTGTACCCTCTGTCCAAATGTACTACCATAGTTTTTGGTTTGCGATAAGACTTGGTTTGTCCATGACTATGAGTGTGAGATTGCTGGTATATCTAGGTTTTGTATTTGTTAGTATGATTTTTAACAATATTTTCTCTTCCATATTCTACGTAGGTTGAAATTTTATCGGCTAGGTTTGGCATCAAGAATTATGATTCCTAGGAAAGTTAAGTTGAGATTAGTATCAAAAAGTTGATTTGGAATAGAGAGGAGTTGTGGAAGGAAACTTTAGATAAAGAAATACAAAGATTCCAAATGTAATTGTTTTCCAATCAAATCAAATGGATTATAAACTTTCTTAAGAATCTCTTATATCTCTTCATTTACATTCTTTTATAACACCTCCAACCTCAAATTACCTAGGAATCTTGATTTTGGTTGCCAAACCTAACATATAAAGTAAAATCCTTGCTCCATGACTCATGATTGATAGAGTGCAATTGGAAAACGTGAGAAAGTTAATGGATTCTCCCCACACTTGTTCTTTTGTAGGTGAAGGCACACCTAAAGTTAGCAGTAAAATTTCCACCAAGTTTAATGTAAAAAGGGGACTGAAGTTGAAGCAGTTAGACCGTAAAAACGGTTAGATTCCAATTTATTGCTTACTCCCGATGTAATAGAGAAGGTGCAATGTAGATTGAAGCTATCTCTAATACAAAACTCAAGACTGACATTTACTTACTAATCAACAGGTGAAAAGAAAAGCAAGTCTAAGCCAACATCATCTATAGATTCAGTTGATGTGATGGTGGAGTAATGTGCAAGATCATGGATAGAAAATATGCCGCCCTATGACGTTATGGCATTACAAAAAATGAGGATGATGGGTATATACTAGCTTAAGGGTTTTGCTCTCTCTCATTCTCATTAATTGCATTTTCTTTCTTCTTCTCAATCTCTACCCTTGTCATCACCTTGGTCCTATGTGTTTGCTTATTTTCGAAAGCAATGAGAAAACGTGACATTAGGTCAACTGACTAGAAAGTGGCAAACTATGTTTCATGGAATGATGGCTATGTTTCCTTAGCCTGGTTTTGAAAATTTCAGATGTTGCACCTGGTTTTGACAATAGACATAGTTTTTTTGGTCAAAGATATCAAGTCATGATAGTCAAGAGAAAACGATAATAACAAGCATTAACCCCTAAAGGGGAATACTATAAAACAAAGGGATGGAATAAAAGATGATCGGGTAATTAAGAGCCTCACGTGTCACTAAATGGGCGGCACAATTACCAAAACGAGAGATAAAATATAGGGAAACTATAGGGAGGGAATGAAGGAGGAATCATAATTTAGAAAGAAGTTGACTGACACTAGCATCATTGACCAATGAGTTGATGCGATGCACAACTTCTGTAGAATCGGAGAACATGATAGTCGAGTCATCAAGTTTTGTATGAGTAGCGTTCAAAGCTTATAAGATAGCCTAAGATTCAAGAATGAGGAATCCACAATATGCTTGATGATGAGCCTTATAGCGGAAATTGTAAATCCACATTGTCTCAGTAGCACCACCCCAATCAACCCATAACGAAGGCTACCGGAAGGTGGATGGACAACAACATCAACCTAAAATTTCCAAGTCGAATTTAGTGAATAGCGTCGAGGTGGATGAAAGACTTCAGTCGAGGGAACAGTAATTGAAGCATCTTCACATTGTCCTCCTTCCAGCAAATGTAAAGGAAATTGTTGATGTAGCGCCTGGATTGAGTGTTGCAAGTGCTCGAAAACCTCAAGTTCCTTGATTTCCAAACCCGCCACAAAAATAAACCACCTTCATAGCATTCGCTTTGTTCGTATTGCAATAGGATCTCTATAGCACCACCAGATGATAATTATCGACCACACACCAGATGAAAAGAGTAAGTAATGTACGGTCTCATTTTCCAAACCACATACCTAACATAAAGGCGGAATCTCAACATTGCAACTGATTAAACCATCAACCAAAAGGTAGGATATTATGAAACAGTTTTCAGATAAAACAAATTGAGTTTTGGGATGATTGGCAGTGCGTAGGAGAAAGCCAAAACTATGGCTGGCTTTTCTGTCTTGATAAAATCGATTAACTAAACGAGTCGGTTATAGGGCGGTTTAACCTAATAAGAGGTTGGTTGGGGAACGGTTGAAAGTAATGGCTGAATTCACACTAATCAAGGAACATCCGTCAGGCAAATCTGCAAGCATATTTGTAACAAGAGCATTCACACTAATCAAGGAGGGGTGTGAAGCATACCTAGCTCATGTGACGGTCGTTCTTCTTTTAAAAACTAGGTATCCTTTCAATATCTGACTTTAGTTTCAATAGTTAAAAAATCAAGAAAACACCGTAAAAAGAGTTGGTCCGGTATTTGTTATTTTTGGATTTCTGCCTATCTAGGGCTGAGAATCGTTGTGTTTGGTATCTAACATGTTGAAAAGAAAAGGAGGTGGAAAAATTCCGATGAAATCTTCAAAGAAAAGCAAAGAAAAAATCGGCAAAATCAAGAGGTCATCGAAAGCCTACGATTCAACCACCTCCACCACACACGTTTTCAAAGTTTTGGTTAGTATAGTTGATTTCAAGATCAGGGCAGAGATTTTTTGGTTCTTTACAAGCTTAAATTCGAGTTTTCAAACTTTGAAAGTTCAGAAAAGAATTTTACCTAGTCTTAGATCAGATTAAGTTTTGTGGTTTCTTTGATTCCAATATTCATGGGATTCCTATGCCTGGAAAAATCATTGCTAGTCCTAAGACCTTTGCTCACCAAATTTCTTCACCATTTAGGTTTCTCTCTTTAAATTGAGTGAAACACAAGTGATAAAACAACAAGTGGTGAGATTCGAATGTTTATAGATTGAGAGATTTTGAGAGGTCCATTCTTTGTGCACTAACCATGTTTTGCGAGGTTCAAATTAAATTGGCGGACATACGACAAAGACTCAAGGCCACTCAACAAAACCCACATAACAAGGCTAAACCACGAGAAGTGGTACCACTACCAGCACTAACACTTGTTGGACATGGAGCTCTCATTGCCGCATCTTTTGAGGATCTACGTCGATGAGAGCATATTTTCTACACGAATTCCATCATCAACAATTTTAAGTGTAGCTTAATCGTCAATTGAGAGAGTTCTACAAACGTGGCAAGCCCCATTTTCATGAAGAAAATGGGGCTGCCCACAACAAGATATCCGAAGCCATCCAAGTTTCAAGGGCTTAGCAATGGAGTAGAATTAAGAGTGTCGAGGAAAGTCCTACCTTGAGTATTAAAAATATTGTGACGAGGTGTTATGTGATGTAGTAGAAATGGAGGCTGCCCAAAATTGTTTAGGTCAACCATGGAAATTAGCATTACATGCTCTCCAGTACTTGAGGCCAAATCGTTATGTCATCACCCATGGATTGAAGAGATTCACTCGAAAAGCTCTAACACTAATTGAACTTCGTGAAGATATATTAGAGAGACGTAGGGCAACAGAAGTTTCAAATCAAGAGCTCAAAACAAGTGAAGTTTAGAGGAGAGAAGAAAGTCAGATACACCTAGTGAGGATGTCCAACCATTAGTTGATAGGAAATCCCTTTGGTGCCACACCACGGGAGTGTTTAGATTTAACTAACGTGACACACCCTCTTCCTAGTGTTGTCTTTTTTAAATTGCAGGAACTTAAAGGAGATCGTCCGGAAGCATGCCAGCCTCTTGATATTATTAGGACCGAATGTGTTCCTAGGCCATCCCAACAAGAA
Organism: Linum bienne; assembly: GCA_010665285.1. Taxonomy (NCBI): domain Eukaryota; kingdom Viridiplantae; phylum Streptophyta; class Magnoliopsida; order Malpighiales; family Linaceae; genus Linum; species Linum bienne. The sequence continues at coordinate 29,018 of QMEG01002101.1, forward strand.
AAAAATGAATTAGAGGGAACATAAGAGCTACAACTACACGTGATGAATGAGTCCAAGATGATGTTTTATGTCGAGCTACCACGAGGAATACCACCAAGCATTTGCTTGGATATTTCAATGAACAAAACGGATAAGTCTTCATATCCTTATTTTGAATATGAATGTTAGCAATTTGAGTTTTGAATGTTCAAAACTTGTTATGGTTAGGAATAAAGAATCGCTTTTGCCTTTGATGGTTATAACTAGTTATCATAGGATTGGTTGGATCATGTCTATCTTTGAGATCGTATTATATTTTTCTCATTTAGAGTATAACATCAATCAACCTAAACATAGGAATAAATCATTTGATTTGAGTGCTCCCATAAAACATGTTATAGAAATTTTTTATCATAGAGATGCGAATCGGATTAGTGAATGCGAAATGCTTGTTAATACTAGTCATGAACTACTTAGACATTTAATGATGATCTATGAATTTGCTAATGCATTTATCACTTACATAAGATCTTACTACTATGATTTGCTTGTTTACATGAGTATCATGGATTTCGTGGTTGAAAGATCCCAAGAGAAATGGGAACAACCACGATTGACATATGAGATGCATATTGAACAACCACGCAAAGAGCCCACCCTAACTATTCAGGGAAGTTCCTTAGTTGATGATGGTAATTTTCTATTGAGAATCCATCAATTATGGGGAATCATAGAGTCAATTTAACCATATCAAAATGGAGCACTCAAATGAGGATGAAAGAACACTCGTAACTTGGGTACATGACGATAATGCAGCACTTGAAGATTTCCAAACAAAACGAGTGGCACCGATGTCGATGGCACTTCAAAATCAAGATTCTTCAAGAACGCAAGACGGAGCAAACTATTCTTGACCTATCTTTGGAGTAGAGTTATATTATGATGCAAGGAGACCCTCCATCAAGTTTGAGAGAAATCATAGCTGAATAAAAAATGAAGGTGCAAAGTTCTGATTTCACCGAATTTCATCGATTCGAACCACAGGGAGCAAGGATTGACATAGTCAAAACTTGGCCTTAAGTAAGGAGGATTCCTTTCCTTGCATGGAAAGGAATCCTTCTCCTTTCTTTCCATTGGTGAACAAGGCTTTAATTTCCTTGTAATTTCATGGCCTCTCCATCCTATATAAAGAGGGTACATCCACCATAGTTAGGCATAACACCCAGAATAAAGTTGAAGTAAATTTTGGCATAGAGCTGTCTTTTGAATTTGTTTTGTTCAAAGCACGTCGTTGCTAGGCTACAGGATTCTGGTTTGTCATAGTCGGGTTCTCACTACCTCTTCGTGGCACTATTCACATTTGAGACTCTTCCCCTCCCTTCGCCATCAATCCAGTGGTCGGTTAGGTAACTTTCCATCCGATATTTTGGATTTTGTTTGTTGTTTTGAAAACCGTTTTCGATAGCTAGTCTGAATCGTCGTTAGTGCATTCAGGCTCATATCAAATTGTGTCTCTAGTTGCATGAAAATTGGCTTCCCAAATTCATCATGTCGTGATTTCTTCGTACTAGCTTGCTGCCTTTGAGTTAAAGCAAAAACAGCACGGTTGGCAAACCGTGGCAACATACGCCTGCCTCCACCATCTCCTTCTGACATCGTGATTATAACATGTTACACTTGTAACATGTTGTAATCATTTATAACAGGTTACACGAGTAACAAGTTATAATCGTTTGTGATTGGTTATAATCATCAGTAGTCACTTATACGAGTAACATGTTATAATTGCACGTAACATATAATAAGCTTCTATAAAAAATTAAAAATCATATGTAACTAGTGAATGGCCTATAACTAGTTATATACTTAATTACATTATATATCATTCAACTTCTAAAATCGTCACACACATCCCATTAAAATTTTATTTAGTGCACCTAATACCACTAATGTCATTATTTGATTTCACCAACTACCACTAAACTAAAATATTTTACTGAAATTTGATGTGGAATGAAAGGAAGTTGTCAAGTCAGAATCTGACATGGGAGCCACATCATACTAAATTTGTCCTTTCTTCCCTTCTATCTCTTCTTCTTATATTTATCTTCTTCGTCGGACCTCATCAAACTTCTTGGAACCAAAAGCCTTCATTTATCAATATCTTTTCCTAATAAGATCCATCTTCTATGAAATGCATGTTCTCTTCCTTCCCTCTCAATTCCATCTCTTTCATCCCCACCACTTTTGGCGATTTATACGACTTAATAACTAGTTATACGAGTAACTATTTATAATTATTTGTAACTATTTACACGACTTAATAACTAGTTATATGAGTAATTATTTATTATTATTTGTAACTATTTACATAACATAATAACTAGTTGAATCATACAAAAATAACTTATCATATAAGAGTAAATTCAATGACTAATTATGAAAGAAGATGATCCAATTGAAACACCCACCAATCTTCCTCTCATCTGAAATCCCTAACAAAAATCAAATTATCCAAATCATTAGTTCATGATAGAAGCATTTCCATTCATCATACTCTATATTGTTTGATTCCCTATTCATTTCCTTCATCGAATATGGCTCAAAACAACAATGCTTTATTGTTTGGATAGGGCAATGCAATCTGCTTTATCACTCCATCGCTACCTCGGTTTTTTTATGTACACTACATTGCAGTTTAATATGCGGTGCTTTAATAGTAGATGTGCCTATATGTATATTAAAATGTTGGTACATCTACTATTTATAATACTATTTCCTATATATGTCACTTGTTTGATAAAGAGATTCATGGGTTAATTATTTGAATGGAAGATGGTAAATGAGTTTGAATGAAATATGATAAATAAGTATTAATGGGGTGGGATTTGGTTTTAGTATGAAAGAAAGGGCATATGGAAAAAGAAAAGAAACAACATAATAGAGAAGTGATTGCTCTACTTTTTTTTGCTTGGTGGTAAAGATTTATGCTCTGTTATTGTTGGCAGCTTCATTAGAGGTAAATTTTTCATATAAAAATAAAAACAGACGTTATGTTAATTGGAATGTTACCTAATCGACCACTCGATTGATGCTGAAGAGAGGGGCAAAGTCTGAAATGTGAAAGGTGCAGCGAAGAGGGGGTGAGAACTCAACTATGACAAACCAGAATTCTCTAGCCTAGCAACGACGTGCTTCAAACAAAATAAGTACAAAAGATATCTCGAGGTCGAAATTTACTTAAACTCTATTCTGGGTGTTCTACTTAACTATGTTGGTTGTTCCCTTTTTATATAGGATAAAGACTTTTTATATAGGATAGAGAGGCTATGAAGTTACAAGGAAAATAAAGCCTTATTCACCAATGGAAACAAAGGAGAAGGATTCCTTACCTTGCAAGGAAAGGAATCCTCCTGACTTGTCAACCCTTACTCCTTGTGGATCGAATCGATGAAATTTGATGAAATCAGAACTTTGCACCTTCATTTTTTTAAGCTATGATTTCTTTCAAACTTGATGGGGGTCTCCTTGCATCATAATATAACTCTACTCCCAATATACGTCAAGAATAGTCTGCCCCTTCTTGTGTTCTTGAAAATTCTTGATTTCGAAGCGGCTTCAACATCGGTGACACTCGTGTTGTTTGGAAATTGTCAAGTGCTCTGTTATCTTCTTGAACCTAAGTTAAGAGTATTTTTTCATCCTCGTTTGAGTGCTCCTTTTCGAGATGGATGAATTGAGCTAAGGATTCCCCAAAATTAGTGGTCTCTCAATTGAGTGTGATTGGTTGAGCTCGAGTGTTTGGACTCCTATGAACTTGGTTAGACACCACTGGGATAACTTCATCATGCCCTCCCTCTTGAAAAGAATATTCTTCGTCAAATCTTCCCAATCATCAAACACACGAGTTATTTCATAATCATCACACAAAGATTGAAAATTATCATCATCAACTACTGAACTTCCCTAAATAGTTGGGTGTGCTCGTTCTGTGGATGTTCAATATGCATCTCATATATCAATCGTGCTTGTTCCCATGGATCTTGGGACATTTTAACCACGAAATCCATGCTTTCATTACTCCAAGCAATCTTCAATTCCATGGTTGTTTGATGGCTCTTTGGGATTACAATGACATTATTTGGAAACCACCTGTATACGAAGAAGATATTATAGTATAATGTCAAGTAGTCACATAATAGAGATTTTAGGCAAAGCTAGCTAAGCAATTTATAGAGCATAATTTTAGTAGGCAAAACATAATCATTAAGCAAAAAAAAGTACATATAATCATGTCCTCCAACATGATATGAGAATGCACATCTAAGAATTCTATGCTACTCTTGGCATTTTCTATGTGAAAACAAGCATTTCACATTCACTAATCAGATTTACATTTCTAAGATAAAAAGTTCCATAACATGTTTTAAGGGACCATTCAAATCAAATTATTTATTCTTATCCATAGGTTGTTTGATGTTATACTTTAAATGAGCAAAATATAATACAATCTCAAAGATAGACATGATCCAGCAATCCTATCATAACTAGTTATAACTAGTTATAACTAGTTATAACCACCAAACTCAAAAGTGATTCTTTATTCCTAACCCTAACAAGTTTTGTTCGCTGAAATTTCCAAGAAAATACTTAGTGGTATTCCTCTTAGTAGCTCGACTTGAATCGTCATCTTGGACTCATTCATCAGATGTAGTTGTAGCTCTTGTGTTCCCTCCAATTCATTCTCTTCTTGTTGGGATGGCCTAGGAACACATTCGGTCTTAATAATATCAAGAGTTGAGGATGCTTCGAAACGATCTCCTTCAAGTTCCTGCAACTTAGAAGAGACAACACTAGGAAGAGGGTGTCTCATGTTATTTAAATCTAAACGCTCCATGTGGTGTGGCACCACAAGGGATTTCCTATCCACTAATGTTTGGACATCCTCACTAGGTGTATCTGACTTTTTTCCTCTCCTCTCAACTTCTCTTGTTTTGAGCTCTTGATTTGAAACTTCTGTTGCCGTATGTCTCTCCAATATATCTTCACGATCCTCAATTGGTGTAAGTGCTTTTCGGGTGAATCTCTTCGATCCATGGGTGATGACATAATGATTTGGCCTCTAGTAGTAGAGAGCACCTAATGCTAATTTCCATAGTTGACTGAAACCAATTTAGGTAGTCTCGATTGGTACTACATCACATAACACCTCATCACAATATTGTTAATACTAAAACGAATTAGGACATGCCTCGACACTCTTAACTCTACGCCATTGCTAAGCCCTTGAAGTTTGTAGGGCTTCAGATATCTTATGGTGGGCATCCCCATTTTATCCATGAGAATGGGGCTTGCTAAGTTTCTAGAACTCTCTCAATCGATGACTAAGCTACACTCAAAATTTTTGATGAGGGAATTCGTGTAAAAAAGATTCTCATTGATTTAGATCCTCAAAAGATGCGAAAATAAGAGCTAGGTAAAGTTCACAATAATATTGCAATCAAAGCAACCACAATACTTAATCTGATCTATGACTAGGCAAAATTCGTTTCTGAACTTTCAAAGTTTGAAACCTCGATTGTAAGCTTGTAATGAACCAAAAAATCTCTGCCCTAGTTTGGAAATCAACTATACTAACCCAAACTTTGAAAACGTGCGTGGTGGAGGTGGTTGGATTGAAGGATTTTGATGACCGCTTGATTTTGCCAATTTTTTCTTAGCTTTTGTTTGAAGATTTTGTCGGAACTTTTCCACCTAATTTTCTTTTCAACATGTCAGATACCAAACGCAAAGACCTAACCAAACTATGATTTTGGCTGAACAGCTCTTTTAGGGTATTTTCTTTATTGTTTTAACTATTAAAACTAAAGTCAGAAATTGAAAGGATACGTACTTTTTTAAAAGAAGAACGAGGCTTTCATACCAAAATGATATGAGCCGGAACGCACAAACGACGACCGAGATAAGTTGTCGAAAACGGATTTCAAAACAACAAACAAAATCCAAAACTCGGATAGAAAGTTACCTAGCCGACCAATCGATCGATGCCAAAGGGAGGGACCAAGTCTCAAATGTGAATGATGCCAAGAAGATAGGGTGCTCACTCGATTACGATAAACCACAATCCTATAGCCTAGCAACGATGTGCTTCAAACAAGACAAATTCAAAAGACGGTTCTAGACCTAAATTTACCTAAACTTTATTATGGGCGTTCTGCCTAACTATATTTGTTGTACTCTCTTTATATAAGAGAGGGAGGCCATAAAATTATAGAAAAATAATCCCTTATCCACCAAGGAAAGAAAGGACAAGGATTCCCAAGGCAGAGAATGAATCCTCCTTACTTAAGGAATAAGTTTTGACTAAGTCAACCCTCGCTCCTCAAAGACTCTATTCGACCGAGGAGCTCTTTAGGAGGCCTTCTTTGGCCTTAATTAAACCTATAAAGTCTGAATACAAATCCCAAATTAAACTACTACAACGCGAATACAAGATAAAGGGACACTTAAGCTCCAAAAGTGGGCTTAGTGGGTCGTAGTCGTGATGACAGATAGTAGGCCTTTGCTACAGCCATGAATACATCCGAGGAAGACCCATGGACGTATGGTCAACCTATGAGTCAAGAAATATAGGCATGGGCTTGAACATATGCAAGATCATAACTTCCATTGGTACTACATCACATAACACCTCATCACAATATTTGTCAATACTAAAATGTATTAGGGCATTTCATACCATGGGAAAAGAGTAGGAAAGGAGGATAGGAGACGGATAGGAGACAGAGGTGTTAGGAGGGTACGAGCTAAATAGAGGAGAATGACTAGGCTTTTCAGGACCATCGTTATCATATCAAGGGATGATGTGATGCAGGGAGTTAGACTATGTGGTTAGCATTACCCAACTCAGTGGAAATTGAGCCAAGGGCAGATAGGAAAATAGGGAACGGTAGTATATGTAGCAAGGTGAAAGGTACGAGGTTGAGCTACTCGCTTAACTAGCTGCATCTTTGAAGTATCACTATAAGGATTTCTCTATACACTTCCATGTCTGGAACATGGTAGTACGCATTGACGAACTAGCAATATTACATAGGGGATGCAAAATCCCTAAAGGATTGAGCAGCATAGTGCTGAGAGGGCATGCACAATGTATGAGCCTCAGATGCTCGAGTCAGAAGGAAGGAGAGGTAAAGGAATAAGAAGTGGAATCGAAGCAAATGTATATGGGACGATGAGCATTATCCATGGGTTAACTAGTTGCTTTAAACACGTCACTTTTGAAAGGCGGATGAGTGCATTCATTTTGGGTGTCGGCTTCTGGGGATTTAAGTGAAAATTCAACATAAGGTTGGATCTTAAAGTGCCTTGAGGATATTTTAATGTAGTAAGAAAATGTTCATGGGGTAATGGAAGCTCATCCAAGGAAAAATTATGGATGGCTTGGTCATGAAAGGGGGGATAGTAGCAACTAGGTTCTCGAATCTAGTGTTAGTAATAAGTTGGATGAACAAGGTGTATGAGCCACAGAGATTAAGAAGAGTGGAGGTAGCGGGCGTCGCATGACGGGCAACCATCGAGGTTATTTGGTAAGCTACGCAGGTGATGCTCTATTGGTCATGAGAGACGTAATCAATGGATCACATGTGTGGTGCAAGGGGAAAGGTCGTGGTTAGTATGCCAACCCCGCATGTGACAGTTTAATTCATGAGCATTTCCAGAGAACTAGCACATGCATGGTCTATTAAATCATGAGTGTGACGTTTGAGGAATCCACAGGTGTAGTAGTCAGTGACGTTACAGACATTGGGGAGCACGAGACTACGTTGTAGATGGGGAATGGAAACCACATGAGATGTGACCGACAAATCGTGGATGGATGGCTAACCACTGGCATGGCGGGCCTGCTGGTTGCAGACATGGTGCGCCGAGGGGCTACTCTTGGGGATAGTGATACAATGGGCTAAGTAGAGCACATGATTTGGCATGGGGATACGGTGTCATCCTTATTTCAAACCCGGTTTCGTGCAAAAAGCTGGAGCATGCGCATAGTTGATCCTAGGTAGACTCAGAGGTGACTTGGACTGGGAACTGTGGTATTGAGGGTTCCACTTTGGTTGTTTAGTGACTTCTAAGAGACTGCCAGGTAGTGGTGCTTGATGGGTAGTGAGCTTGAGGGGTCGGCTCTGTGTTGAGCATAGTTGACGGTGGCTTAAGGCAAAAGGGGATAGGCTTATGTTGGCAAGGCATGCCCAACCTAGCCTTGGAATCTCGGCTCGGTCAAGAGCGGGTTGTTAGGGTCTAGCTTGAAGGAGTTTCATGGGGGCAAGAAATAAGCCTAGAGTTTCCGCTCGGGAGGGTCGAGCTAGATTAGGCAAGTTGGGGTGCGGACCACTATATGTCTTCTAGGACATGGTTGTTGTTCGACCTTGGATCATTACCGAGGAGTGGACAAGTTGGGTCATTGAGGAGGAAGGGACGTAAGGGCCGTTTGTTACAAAGTAGGGGAATAAGCACTGGAGTTCGAACACTGTTGTGTCAAATTCGTCCCGCTCAGTGGGGTAAGGTTCAAGTTTTACCACATAACCTTTTGTAGGAGGGGAGAATTTTGACACCGCAATTTTGGCCAGCTATTTAAATCGGTTTGATTAAAATCTTACTCATTGAGTAGAAGTCTAGAGTGGGAAATCCAATTAATTTAATTAATTCGAGGAGTTGACTCAGTAGTTGACCAAGTATCAAAGGCTTGCAAGGGTCAGGATAGTTATCGGGTCCAACTGGAAGGACCTTTCATGTTGGCCATTAACTCATGTGGGATGTTAGAAAAAGTTTGTTGCAATAAGGAATCATGTTAAGTAAGAATCAGAGATGTCAACTCTCCTAAAAGGTGATGGTTTAAGATTGTAATATGCTTTACAGGATGTTGGGGAATCCAATGATTGGATCATCCATGTGATTCAGAGTGAAGCGTCTCAGTTTATATAGTAGCGTGTGATCAACTATAAAGATATAGTGAAAAAATTATGAGTGAGGACTCTCACGATGTACATTAGCGTGTGATCTACTGTACAAACAGTTATTATATTTTATGTATACGTTCTTGGCGTTAGGACTGTGGCGTGTGATCCACAGTTCATGATATGACAGGATATGCCTAGCTAGATTAGCTCATGATGATTATACATCGGTCAAACCCTCGGATTGCGCAACCCCCAATTAACGTTCAGGTTTCAGGCATACGTGTTGAGTATGCTTAGAGATGCTGCTCACACTGTTTTCAAGGTTGCTTCATGGTCTAATCCACCATGAGGCTATCCACACAGTTAGGCGTGGCTGATGCTAGGTTGTTCACTACAGGACTATATGGTCACTGTATTATAGAAGGGACTAGGATGATGTTCTATCCTCAGTTTCAGTCTACGTTATACGCGAGTTCAGATAGCCACTCAGTGTTGAGCACTGACCCCGTCAGATGTCTGTTTCCATATTGTATCTATATGTGTACAGTCACATGTGCAAGAGCTATAGGTGGGATGAGCTGGTCGACGGCGATGGGTGAGACTGGTTGGAGACAATGGAGGACAAAGGTAGCGAGGAACGTAGAGTTGGAGGTGGGGCAGCGGCGAGAGATGTGGTGCAGCGACGATGCGGTGGCACAAGTGGTGATGGCAGTGGTGGTGGTGTGTCCGCAGTGGTCGTAACTCGGAGAAGTGAATCGAAATATGATTGGGTGTTATGAATTTATTAAACCATGGTCAAGGCCAAAGGGCATTCCCGTTTTTTCTGAAAGTTAGGCCAATGAATAGCAACTCTCTAATTTTAATATTAATTTATGTATAGGTTTACATATTAAAAGTTTTCTATTTAATTTAATTTATATAACTTGTAGATAAGGATGGCAACTTAGAGTGTTATCATGGTGATACAGATCAGTCAAATAATGTAAAATCTGAGTTGATTTAATAATTTTTAGAGAATTTGAAAATTATATATTAGTATACAGGTTGGGTAAAGTTGTACTTAACCCAAACTTGTGAATTATCATGAGATTTTTTATGTTTATATTAAGTATTTATTTTACTTTTTATAGTTACAATAACAAAATGTTTGACTGACGCAACTTTATAGTGGGTATTGGTAATTTTTTTTATCAAAATAGAGACCTTTCGATCAGTACAAGATAGAAAGTAATAAATGAATGAGCTATACTTACACCAACCTAATAAATGTATGCACATAGTTTTTATTTTATTTTATGAAACTAAGTAACGAGAAGACGATACGAGATAAAGGGAGAAGAATAGTTCTTATTCATGAGTATCTCAAACATATATGGAGAGTACTATTTATGGGCTAATGATATGATAACCTACAAATTATATGTTTAATGCAAATCAATGAGAGTAATTGAGTACGTTGATTAACATGATCAATAGATGATGAGTTACAATGGAAATTCAAATGATATAACTAATATACTCATAACAGTCCCCCTTAAATTATCATTGGTTAAAGATATCATTCTTCAAATACGGTTTTGATACTACCTCGTTAAAACCCTTGCGGGAAAACCTAGTGGGAAAACCATGGTTATGGGAAAGAGAGTGCACTTGCGTATTGACTCCCCCTAATGATTATATCGGTTGAGATCCTTTAAATTTCCAACTTCAAATTTATGGACAAGCTTCCCAAAAGTTGATTTATATAGAGCCTTGGACTCTTTGTGAATAAACCAGCCAAGTTATCACTTGAGCGCAGCTCAAATATTTCACCTCATTTTGTGCATAGAATGTATGCATCAATATGATCGATGATCATCCATAATATCCACATGAAACTTTGCCTTAGATGACCATTATATAAGAATATGCCTCATTAAAATCTTACTAGGAAAATCCTATGGGATAAAAATCTAATGAAGGAAAAAGAGTATATATAATAATCACATTACGTTACGCCATTTTCTTTCAGCTCGGGGATATATGCAAAATCAGTCCATGCATCATATTTAGCCACTAAAAATAATGGTGATGTGGCTGTATTAGCCGGTTTCACAAACCATAGAATCGTGGCATTGTCATATACAACAAATTCATGGCTCACCAAGTGCTTTAAATGCATTGAGATGGACTACTGCGGAACCGAGTAGTTCTCACTTCATTATGAAGATCAATTAAAATTGACTTACAATCTCTTATAGTGATCTTACCACTAGCAAGGCAATTATACCCATCATATATCCTTCTAAATTTTGTAGGACATTGTTAGTATTTCATTGAGAGAATCATGTTCGAGAATCATGTTCGAGAATCATGTTCGAGAGAGATGCACAAAATGTGCAAGTTAGTGGTAAGATTTATTCTTCCACATATTTTGAACTTTTTAATCAAATAGATTTCAAAAAGATAAATTACCCATTAACAAGTGGTGATAATGCGCTCAACGCGATAAATAGCTACAAAAGAGCTTTCTTTCCATAAGGGAGAGATCGAACTACTGATCATATGATCAAATTTTCAAGGTGATTTACCACTAGACCACAATCTTGTGGTAGAGTCATTAATCAAATAGATGATTTCTTTGAGTCGAGGCCAATAATAAACTCACTTACAGTGTTTTACAGACAGTGTCTATGCGGTCATTATCAACTCTGAAGTGCGCTTCCAACACTTTCATATCAACCTACTCCTACTCATCACATCAAGGCACTTTAAAAACTAATCAAGAGGTCTTTTATTTGGCTTTTTAATGTGTACAAAGAAGAGAATTTAAGGTGAAATGATTTTTGGTGGTGATTGTACTTATCAGCGATCCACTCGGTCTACTAGAATATGGAGCTAAGTTACTAATCACAAACAATGTTTTGCAAGGATCTAAAAAAACTTCCAAGAGCTCAAACTAGCTCATCTAACCCTTACGCACAACTACTACTTTGAGCTTTTGTGCTTGTTATTTTATCTAACTCTAGACCGTTTGACCTTCTTTTCGACTTTTGTATTTTTCAAAAAAATTCTCTTTTTCTCAGTTTTTTTGAGATTTCTACATTCTTTAATACTTAGCAACTTTGATTCCTAGCCTCGACCGGGTTAGATGCCACTAATGTACACATGATCAAATGAAGGCTTGAAAGAAAAGGGATATGATATTATAGGGGGGTATAAAAATACTGTTTGGCTATGATTGGGTTACCAAGGTGAAAATATAAGGACGAGATGGATATTTTTTAGTGCCTTGTGCATCTCGTAATATGTCCCCTCCCACTTCTCTCCCTGCTGAGCAGCTCCACGACCGCGGCCTGGACCACATCCCAGCATCTGAGCTCTGTATTTCGCTGCGTGGCCCCATCAAGGATGACGAGACGGATTTAAGGAAATAACATTAAGATCAATGTTCATGGATTCCAAATTTTACATTCCAACATTCATCATCGGAGGAGCAGGTGGCACATGCACTCCATCCCAAGCATGGTCCAACCCCTTTTGTGCGTAATCCTACGAGCAAACTGTCCGTCAAGCAAAGCGGCCATCTTCTTACTCTATTGAGAATGAAAGAACTTGGCGACCACCCATCCAAAGTGAAGTGGCCGGCGAGTACACATGGCACAGAAGAAAATGAGCTCGTCCTTAAGGACATGATGGGATCCCCTCTCTTGCCTATCCCTGTAGGCAAGACCGTAATGAATGAACAGGTGGAACATGTTGGTGAATGGGTGGAGGTCTATAATTGGAGTAAAGTGTCGTCGTCATTGAATGTTATAGCCCTCTAAATCATATCAACGTAGTTGCGCACCATGATAGGGTCGTTGTCTTCTTGGTAAGATCTAGAGAGTTATTTGGGTTTTTGAAGTGGAAACCCATTGACTCTTGGCATTCATCAACTGTCTCGGTATATGATCTCCCCCAAAGGCGATATGAAGCACACCTCAAATCTTTGTATTGCGCCCGACACTTTAATTAAAAAGAACTCCAAACCTCTTGAAGAGTTCTTCTACATCCGATGCATCCACCCAATTGGGATTTCTTGCGCTTATGCTGTCAATGTTGATGACTATAGTCGGTGTAGCTAATAGAGTATGATGCTCCCAATACCTGAACCATGCCCTGATGTCCAAGGAAATGAAGAAATAGTGGAATTCGCTATGTTCTTGGAGCTAGAACATGTGCATGACGCTCTTGTTCTCCCTCCGAAGATGATGATGATGCGGGAGGCGGAGGTGTTCCACTAGTGGAAGCTCGAGTATTAGAAACACATCCACGCTTACTAAAAAAGGATAAAACCACATAACAAAACATTCGAGAGCCACCCCCGCACTTATCTCATTAAAACATAAAAACTCCAACTACCCCCTCTTCACATCGCATTTACATTTCATTAACAATTCAACACATCAAAAATAATCAATATAATCTCAGGGCCAGTTTCAACATCCACAATCCAACAATTAAGAGCAACGCAATTCAATAAGCAATATTTAAAAACAACTTAAAATTTTTGACCGAAATCACAATTTTTGTTAAGCAAAACTCATCCAATCATGGAGCAAATCAAATCAATAGAATCATATTGTATACAATTTCATCACGGCACAAGCAATTTTTAAAATCTCCAAATTGACAAATTAGGGTTCTTCACAAAATTCATCTGTAGATCAATCCAAGCACAATTTGAGAAATCCAACAAAAATAAACAAGTGAGAAGCAAACATAGGTACTTACTTCCCCCTTAGCCATGGAGAATGGACCGAAGAAATACACATATTTGGCAAAAATCGAATTTGGGTGAAAAACCCAATTGAGAAACCTCAAATGGGATGAAAACTTGATGGATTTGAATGTGAGCAGAGGGGGAGCGGCGGCGGTGGCTATTAGCGGTGGCGGCGAGGTTAGGTGACGACGACAGACCGAGCGACGATTGTCGTTGCAGATTTTGGTCGAAGGGGATGAAGTGAAATGTTTGAAAAAATGTTGAGCTACTGCCTAAAAGGTCATGATAAAAGACCAAAAGTGCGTTATAGATGAACCGAAATTGCGCCGCGCAGTTTTTGGTTTTTCTACAACCCATTTTTTTGTATAATTTCTAGAGACTGAAGTTCCAAAATACTGACTCCAGACATGGGCTTCCTCCCATGAAGCACTCTTTCTTTAACGTCTCGCAACTAAAAGATACATGGCCTTTTATTGGGCATCCTTGAAGTAAGGAACTTCGACTTTGGCGGTAGGCTTGGCACCGAGATAGCCCTTGAGACGGTGACCTTTGACCTTCAATGTTCCTTGGTCTGGATGTGTGATCTCTACGGTCATGTAAGGGAAAGATTGTGTGCCTTCAAAGGGTCCCGACCATCTTGATTGGAATTTTCCTGGAAATAGTCTGAGGTGGGAGTTGTAAAGCAGCAATTTGTCTCCCTTTTTGAAGTCTATGACACTTTTCAGTTTTGCATCGTGGATGCGTTTCATCTTCTCCGAGTACAGCCATAAGCACTCATAAGTGTGAAACGTGTACTCTTATAGCTCAAGGAGGTGATATTTCCTTTTAGAGGCGGCGAGACTAGTACCCATGTTCAGTAACTTCATGGCCCATCACGCCTTATGCTTACGCTTGACCGCGAGATGACAAGCCTTGCCATAAACCAGTCGATACGGTAAAGTGCTGGTAGGAGCCTTGAAAGTGGTTCGACAAGCCCATAGAGATTCATCGAGCCAAATTGACCAATCCTTGCAAGACTGATTGACTGTCTTCTCAAGAATCTGCTTTAGTTCACGAGTTGTCACTTCAGCTTGACCACTTGCTTGTGGCTGGTAAGCGGTGGTCAATTAATAAGTTACGCCAAATTGACCGTAGAAATGAGTACCCCCATGTCGAAAAGCATGAAAATGCGAGTGATAAACTTTCCCACTGTCCTAGCCCACTTTGACACATCTTCCACAAATTGTAGTTCTTCATGAAATATGCACAGTCCTTCCAAATTGTTCTCCAACAGAAACCTGCATCCAATATCTTCCACAATCCTTCCAAATAGTTCCTATGTGCATCATTAAGTGTCTTCCTAGAGAAGTAGATTAGATGGAACATCCTCTATGAATCCCCTAGGTTTTACCAAAGACCTATTAGCAAGTTAAAGAACCATCTTAGTATGTCTAAGTTCACCGATATTTAGTTTCTCACACAAAGTATGTGGCACACATTTATACCAACTTTAATATTCTTAATAGTGCAAGGTAAAGTAAAGCTCCCTGGGGCTTTTCACTTTGTCGGTCCGACTTGGATAGTGGCACCTTCTTCATATAGCCTCGAATAAATTTTTTTTTGCATGGATTGCATTAGTAAAATACTAGTTTTCCGGAAAAATCAACTCTATGTTTGTCAAGTTGGGGATCAACATGCATCATCTATGGTCGCGACATGGTCCTAGCTAGTGGCTAGTCGGATCTGGGACATCAATCCTAACCCTCTCGCTACCTTGATTATGAACTGCCCCAACCCTAGTTCCCCAACTAACTACTCATGAGATTCCTACAACAATCAATGCTTTAATTTCGAACGACTAATGGAATGTAACCGTCCTATCATTAATTTTCATGTCACCTTCGGTATCTCAAATATTAGCAATTCTATAGCCCCTCTGTGACGTACCTGACCATTGAATCTGGTCTGATTGCTGGAATTGCGACTATTCAGTCTCCTTAGGTTGTCGATAAAGCCACAAGCTGCATCACCCACCAACTGTAGTCAAGAACGGACCTCAATTGGTTGATTACCACATGTCGCCTGGGGGGGAGGAGGAACTTTGGTCACACTCCCAATTCAACCTAAATTTCATTTTTTCTATGAAAGATTTTTCAGGTAATCCTTTCTATGGAAAACGTTATGTTCAGTAGGAATCCAAACATCCCTTCTTCAATTGAGGGTCGCTCCTAACATATATACAACATGTGGTGACGTTACAGAGATGCGTTCATTGAAGTGATACAACATATGCGATGAAACTTTTCTACTTCTTGTGCTGGTTATGGAAATCAAGAAATACGGTCATCTTTGATATGTACTAGCAAATCATCACTTCTCTGGCGCGTCAATTCCATCTTCACTGGCCGGAGGCTACTATTTTTGCTGATGCTCAAAGTGATGGATCTAGTCTCCTTCCCCAGCTCTGGCTGGTTTCCTCTCATGTCGCCTGCAAGACCTGACTTGGGCTATATACGTTGATGCGGTTTTCAGATACACAAATGACTCTGTGATTTTGGTGATATTGGTTTTGTGGTACACCATAGCTATGGAACGTTGGTTTCCTTAATCGGACAGGGTCATCACATTATGGATCACTTAACCCTTGAATGCATGGCCATCAGACACGCTCTTTACATGGCGTCGTGTCGCTATCTTGATTCTTTCCTCGTCTTATTGGGTTGCGTTGAGTGCTTCCGCCTTATTACTTCTTCGGACAATGATATTCAAGTTGGCCAACTTCTTTTGGAATGCTGGCATCTTTTCAAATCTCTACCGTTAGTATCTCCCTCATGTCCCGGGCTTGGATAACTACATTTCCTATATAGTGGCCTGCAATGCTCTTTCTTATCCAAACACAAGTCATCTCCTAAATCTATTATTGGGTCATTTAGTATGGTGATATTGAAGTGATATTGCAAATATAATGATGTTTACCAATTTCTCTCTCCTTCCCATCTCTAATTTTCTGGGAGAGAAATCCACCAATGTTCACTTACCTACTCCATCTATACTCACTGCGGATTTCCATAAAAAATCGACGAGAGGGCTTGTATCCTCTTGGATCTAGTCAGATCGAGAAGAAAGAGATGGAAGTTGAAAGATTCATCGGGTGCGAAGCAGAGGAAAGAGATGGAAGGGACGACTTTTAAGATCGATTCGAAGTAGGTGCTTCATCGGTCGCTGTTGAGAGTGATGGGTGTCTAGCGAGGCAATGAGATTAAGACGATGGCGATTGTGACAGAGGGCAAGTAGCGGAGCAGGAGGGGTTGCACTTTGTTCAGTTTTTTGCTGCATTTCCAATTTATGCAGGGTTGCCGAGCATAGGTTCTTTTTCTTTAGTGTTTATGGAAATTGGATGTGTATCCGCACTTTCCAAGGGGTGGGTTTATTGTGTACTAGTTTCATGTTTAGGTTTCATGCACTTAAATTGATATGATTGTACAAGAAAGTTGATTCTCTCGACTCCAATTTGAAATTGATCCTTTCTCTAGAAATAGGATTGACTTAAACTATCATTAAAATATGAAATTTAATCTCCCAAAGTGTTGATTTGCCACAAACTATCACAAACCCAGTTCTCCAATAATTTTATAAACGGGGCAACAGCAAATTCATTAAAGATAAAGTGAGGATATATTAGTAATTGTAGTTTAATATAAATCTCACCTTACCAAACAAGAATTTCAGCATTCTCTCCTATCAACATCAATTACACCCAATATCTCGATATCTTAAATATCGTGATATTTTAGAAAACGCATACCAAATGACCCCTATATAATTCCTTGTTCTCCGTAATTTATGTGACAAGATCTGTTACCTTCGAAAAAAAAGGAAAAAATGTACTCTACAGGTCAAATCAACCATAAATCATAAATAAAAAACATGCAAATTTCTAATCAATCCAACAAAATCATGTTCATTGGTCCAACGATTAAATTATGTTATAATTGATTAAGTTATTTTATCCAAAGATTAAATTATGTTATAATTGATTATGTTCTTCATCCCTGGTAAATCAATGTAGAAAAATGTTTCATTATTTTTTAATTTACTAGTTTTTCTTCAACTGGTTTTGCGCCGACAATTTTAGAGAATGAGGATATGGGATGGAAATATGTGAAGGAGATAAATGACCCAATGTATTGGAAGCTTTAAATTACACTAGGTTGTTTCAATCAATGTACGTGAAAGACGACAAACTCTCAACTCAACATACAACCCCTAAATCGAGTCAGTTACATCGCTCATGTCAAAGTGACTGGATGGAGAAAACAATTGTTTTGATGACGAAGCCAATATGGATTTGGCGACCTTATAGGAACTGTACGATTACTGTGACGGCAATAGCGTTGATTTGTCCTTCCTTCATGCAACAACCGGCGACACGAGGATGGATGGAAATGGGAATCGGGTCGAAATTGGGAAACAATTTTGTAGAGTGTTTTTAGCGGTATGGAGTGATGTGGGATGATAGAAGGAAGCTTTGTACGATGCAGGAGATTTGATGTCAGCGATGTAGGTAAATGGGGTTTGGGGTTCATAATGTAGATTTACTTATTTTAGTTTTTTTGGACAAATTATATTTTTTGTTTAAACATACAAATAATTGGGTAATTAGGAACATAAATATTCATTTTTTAGAATTTTTGGGCGTTAATAATTCTTTTTTATTTAGGCACATATTAATTTATTTTGTTAAAATATGGACTGCAAATTGCAATTGGCTAATCAAACAGATTATGTATATTTTGGCAATAAGCTAAAAAGTGGTAATATAGAGGATTATAGCATTGTTTGGAAATCTTTAATATATTTTCGAATAATGATTATATGAGGAGGCCCATCTTATTCTGCCTTTGCTGGAAATGGCACATCGTGGAAAATGCTTTTTGTGGCACAACTTTGGAATTTTGTCAACTCCGTCAACTTAAAACTTATGGTCAATTAACCAAAGTTCGTGCGACTAACATAATGATGACATAGCATCCCTACGAAAAAATTTCAATGGTCTATTACATAGTCACCAATGGCTAATAAAAAAAATATCTTCTACTTTGGGTTAATTTCTTCTACGTTCATCCTCAAAGATTCATCTTTTTCAGTTCTTCCTTTTCTCCTTTCTAACTGTAGCTCCCTGATCTTACATTACTTTTCTCTGTTACATTCTTCTTAAAAATGCCACCGAAACCCACAAACCCTTTCTCCCGCATAGGTCTCTCTGTTCATTAATGGTGGTTTGCATTGTATCCTAAAACTCCATTGACGTGTCCTCCTAACAGTTGGTAACACCCCAATTTTGGGTCAATTGTTAATTCTGAGTTTTTAATATGGATTCTGGGAATTCTTGAAATAGGTTATTGAACAGATAGTCACGGGCGTGACCGTCAGTCTGTCACGGGCGTGGTTGTCAGATAGACCACGAAGGTGGTCAGCATCAGTCACGATCGTGACCAGCTGGAGATCAAGATCGTGACAAGCTGGAAATCATGACCGTGACCATCAGTAGGTCATGGGCGTGGTTGCCAGGCACTCACGGTGGAAAATCGGCCACGGGCGTGGAATATTTATTATGAAAGCAGATTCGTGACCTGCAACTGAGTTATCCAAACCCAAAACTCACAATCTTCTCTAACGAATGTCGATTGATTTTAGGAAGAATAAGATCAAGTTGATCGATCCCAGATCACCAAGAGAGCCTTAGAGATTGTTGAGGAAGCTTTAGAAGGTAATCTATCTTCTTCCCTTGATTCAAATCCTATGTAGGAAAATCCTAACAGTATAGGATTTGGGGTTGTGGGATTTTAATCGTACAATTGATCTCTACATGTCGGATGGAATAGGAGATTCAGCTCTAAGGATGCTTCTTAGATAAGACTCTACAAGGCAAGTGTATTTAGGGTGGGGGATTAGTATTTCTTTCTGCTTAGAATCTAGAACTGAAATTAGGATTGTCTGAATTCGGTGATCAGCTTATCAAAACTATACAAAAGCGTGTGATCTACTATACATGTGTTGTAGAGCTGGGGTCCCTAGACTATGCAGTAGCGTGTGATCTATTGTACGGTTGTTGTGATTATAGAGTCGGGCTCTCAGTACTGTTCAGTAGCGTGCAATCTATATGATAAGGGATGTGAAATAGAGCCGATCTTTCAGACTGTATAGAAGTGTATGATCTACTGTATATGTTGTTGTATAAGTTTGAGCATAAGCTCATCATGTTTGAACTATATGTCATAGTTCATATTTAGGACATGATTCAAATTTAGCTAGATTAGCTCTCGATATGTGTTGGTCACCCACCCATGGATTGCACAATCCCCTAAGTCATGTTGATGGTCTGATCCACCTCAAGGCTATGTACCACTAGCTAAGGGTGGCTGATGTTAGGATGATGCCTATAGGATAACATGGTTAGTTACTAGAAGTCTACCTAGTTCTACGCGGGTCTAGTTTACCCACTCACTACTTATCAGTGACCCCATCTTTATTTTCTATGCATGGTCAACAGTGGAACCTCAGGAGAAAATGCTGCCTAAGAGAGCTATTTGACAAGACACCTTTACCGAGTGGCTCTAGGATTCGTAGAAAGAGGTACCTTGGAGGACCTCGATTATCCCTTTTCTTATTTTCAGACGCCATGATGTTTTCGGTTGATCGGATGGTTTTCAGTTGTTTTGATAGACTTATCTTTGGATGTTGATTTCCCTATTTTGGGATGTTTTCATATTGTTGTTAGAAATCGATTTGAGCCTTAGTTGCTCTGTTATCTTTCTAATTTTTAGTATTTATGGACGTTTTAGGCGTTATCAAAATAATCCAGCTAATGAATTTACAGACACGAATCTCGCTAAGGTCTATTTTAGTATCTTACTCAAAGTTGTAATTAATATCAATTGACGTATCATTAAATGTGGTTTAGGTGCCACGAGGATCAATCAATCAATTAAAGTAAAAATCAAATTTGCTTTAAAGTAAATGGTTTGCAAGACTGCACGATAAGAGTATAGACAATCAAAGATGAAACTACTTAGATGTTCAATCCCCCTCGGCAATTCTAATTCACAAATGACAGTCAAATTCCACAATTTACACGAAACAGGATAAAAACAATACATTGTCGCAATTCTTCTCTACTAAAATCACGTCCTTTCGGGAGCGCTAATTTGATACCTATCTAGTATTCTAGTCCGTTCTTCCATGCAAAGATCTACAACCTACTAGGCGATTTATCGATTTAGAACTGCTCTTCCGAGACGAAGATCTAAATCAATTTTCTACAACTTTCAAAATCAAAGGTTTCTGTAAATATGAACAAAAGTGCGCTATCAAATGACCAAAAGTGCCTCGTGCACTATTGGTAGTCCGTCATGCTTAAGGAATCATTCTCTCTAAAAGCTCAGCTCTCGCTCATAATTCAGTGACTTCAAGAAGCTTGTAATCGAGTTTTTGGGAAGATCAGCAAAATTAGGTTCTTCATAGTTTCTTTTGTAAACCAAGATTCAATGACTTCTTCGTCAGATTTTGATTTGTCTTCCAAAGCTATGAGCAGCTAAACTACTCTGTCTTAGATTAGATGAACCCTAAGTTGATTCTTATGAACGAATGATTTGATAAATTTGACAATTTAGGCGAGTTGGTTGGATTTCCATATCTGGAGATGAGATGATTATTTCCAACAATGCTTCAACCAAATGGTTTTAGAGACGGCCACGAGACCAAGCAGATTGTAAAGGGATGCATGAGTAAGCCCTTTATCTTGAGAACAAGTTAGACTTACGATGGATACAGATTCAAAATACACCATCGACGGGCTCGTTAAGAGTCAAATCCTTCTCTTCACATTATCAAATGCAGTGAAGGGAGGAACCAAATATAAAAGATAAGGTTATTTTTGAAATTTAAACTCTTAACCTCTAAGTCATGGGTCCGAGTACTTTGTAGCTGGGGCACAATGAATTTCATGATTCAAGTTCTCTTAGTGCTTTTAAGTCTTGACTTTGCGACTGAATTACCTCACTAAATCAATTAGGGTTTAGATGATTAATCGATAATAGTAGTGTCGAATCTACTCTAATTAACATGAAATTCAGATGCTAATGCTAATTCAAACATAAAAGAATAAGAGTCGTAAACCTATAATTATAATCATACTTATTCTAATAGTAATAGTCGCATTATAATGAGAGGGTGTGGGATGCTTCGTCGCAATTTGTGAGACGGATAGTGGCTGCAGCTGTCGAGATTGTAGAATCGTGTGACATGGTGCAACAACGTCGATGATTGGTCAAGCCAAGTACAAGCAACAACCTTTGTCAAAAATAGCATCCACACGAAGATCGTGATGTCAAATGTAATATTAGTGTTGTTTTGTTTCCGGAGCAGGCACAGATTGGCGCAAGTATGTGTTTGTGGGATGTGCTGGGTATGATGCTTTTGTATCAAATGAAACATAGAATGGAGGTAATAACAGCAAGGAGTGTGAGGCTCTAGCGATGTTGGAGGGTCTACGATGGTGTGTTGATCTTAACATTTAGAGCATTATTTTAGAGTCAGATTCGCAAGCAGTCGTCCAAGCTATTAATGCAAGTATGCTATAGGATGGGTTAGAGTTTTGGTGATATCATCAGGCGTTGTCGGGACATTCTTGCCTCGAAACAAAATTATACGGTTTGTTTTGTGCGCAAGGAGTGTAACAAAGTTGCTCATGTGTTGGCTAGGCAATCTAGGTTATTTGAGTGTCCTTAATTATATAGGGGTGACTCCTCCATCATTTCCGTTAAGTTCTTTGAATGATGTGTGTTTTTAAATTGATAATTAATACATGAGCAGGCCTTTATTTAAAAAAACAATAGCATTATAATGAAATTTCTCTTGAAGTTCCGTATGGGTAACTTAGGGACTTCTAACTTAGATTTAAATCCATAAGATTAGGGTGTAACACTAATTAACGTTATAAAAATTGTATCTTACTATAAATTAAGTAAATTATATATTTAATGTCAAGCATGTTAGTAATAAGAAACTTCCAATTATTTATATAGTTTCAAACTTCTTAAAAAATGATTCAATAATACCTATTGTTTTGACAAATTAAATTATGATATTTTATTCTCTATACTTAATCTTCACAATGGGTTGGATATGGGGCGGATACCTCTGATCTACTACCCGTGTTTTACACCCTCAAGGTTTTACCCGTGGCCGGTCCATTAAGGTAGCGGATAACGGGGAAACTCATGACTGCCGGTTTTACCCGACAAGAACATGGAGAGCAAAACTTAAACTCAAATATAAAACTTTCATTAATATTGAATATTTGATTATCTAAATGTTCAGAGTAACTATCCCAAAACCCATAAATATAAAACTAGAACCTAAAAATAAGAACCCAAAACGCAGCAACATGAACCTAGAACTCAAGAACATGAACTTGGAATTCCATAAACATGAATCTTAGAACCAACTAATCATGACAAGTAAGCTTAAACCTTTCTTCATCAGTCATCATGTATCATATTCTTTCACTCATCAGATTCAAATAAAGACAACATTTATAAAATATCATTAGTTAGACTTAGATGTTTATACAATATAACCAAACCATTGGAGATTTGACAAGATGAAGAAGTAAATACCTAAACCAAGTTTAGATACTTACTAGGAAGGGTGAAATCCCAATAAAACATCTAAGTCTAACTAATCATATTTAATAGTAGATTATAGTTTTTAAGTCGGGTAAAAATTAAGATACGCGGATGCATGCTTGATTCGAAACAAATTTGTGTTGATTGAGGCATTTTCCATGGATGCATGTAGATTTTGAGTAAAAACTGATGAGGATTTTAATTTATTAGTAGATTATTGAAAGTGAATAGGTTAAAGTTGAGGAAATTAAGTGGGAATCGAAGCAATTTCAGAGTTTTGGAGGTTGGAATTGAAATCAACTTGAGAGGAAATAGTTTTAGGGTTTCCCCAAGTCTAGAGATGAAATGAAATTGACGATGAAAATTTTTGATACCCTAACCACTAACTAAAACATAATTGTTATAGTATTACAAAATGAAGTCGTGTTATTATCGGGGCGGATTCGGAGCGGATACCACAGTTTTTGTGACCGCCCGTCACCCGCTTTTCTCGGGCCTTGGGTACACCTTGAGCTTGTTAAATATTCGCCTGGGTTTGGGCCACTACTGGTTTGATCCGTTTCAATGAAAAAATTGTTCGATCTAGCTTTATCATATTTACATGTTTAATTAATAATTAAAACCATCCGACACAAGTGAAACCTTTAAACCTCGAACCTCTAACCTACTAGCTCAATCTCTAATTCGGTTTTCAGAACATTGGGTTTAAACTATAAGTTCCAGATTGGAGGCTAATTAACCCAACAAAATTTGAAAACCGCTCCCAAATTTGGTATGCTCACATACAAAAACCCGATAATTGCCATTTACTTTCGTTCAAGGTTTTATGACTCTTGAGAGAAACAGACAAGAAAACAATGGCGAAGTTCAATGAAGTGCTCAAGAGGAAGAGAGTAGCGATAGCTGGAAAAAAAAAAGAGAATCGCTCATGGTGATCCTCTTACCGTGAAATTGAAGGCTAAATTATAAAATCAATCCGTCTCTGCCAACGGAAGCGCAATCTGTTGAAAAAAATGGTGCAAAGTATGTTCGTCAATTTGTTTTATTGTTGTGAGTTGTCTTGTGTTGTAACTTGAACCTTTTTCTTTCCCTAATGCAGAAGAAAATAGTATTTAAAGGTGAATTATACTGAGTATATTCATTTTGGCTACTGTACTTACAGGACCAGAAAGAAGTTGTGGAAAAAGGATTTGTTACCATGGATTATGTAGAGATGGCGGTTATTGATGGTATTTTTATCTTTTCTTGGTTTACGTCTTTTAGTCCTTTACATGGTTATATGTTTACTGTTGGTGATTGCCCATTCTGCCATTCACACGGTTTGGACAGGATTTTGAACTTTTAGGATATATTTAGAATATTTATAATAATGCATGTACTTTTTTTGGATGCATAATGAGCCAGCCTAAGCCTGCCATCGCCTGTCAGGGCCTAATTAAGTCATACATACTTGGATGAACATTTGTACCCTCCATCTAAATGTATTGCCATAGTTATTTGTTTGTGATAAGACTTAGTTTATCCATGACTAGGAGTGTGAAATTGCTGGTATATCTAGGTTTTGTATTTGTTAGTATGATTATTAACCTTCTTTTCTCTACCATATTTTGCTTAGGTTGAAACTTTACCGGCTAGGTTTAGCACAAGAATTATGATTTCTAGGAACGTTGAGTTAAGACTAGTGTCAAAAATTTGATTTTGAATAGAGAGGAGTTGTGGAAGGAAACTTTGGATAATGGAATACAAAGATCCCAAATGTAATTGTGTTTCCCAATCAAATCAAATGGATTATAAACTTTCTTAAGAAACCCTTATATCTCTTGATTTGACATTCTTTTACAACACCTCAAATCTCGAATTAACTAGGAATCTTAATTTTGGTTGCCAAACCTAACATATAAAATAAAATCCTCGCTCCTTGGCTCATGATTGATAGAGTGAAATTGGAAAACGAGAGAAAGTTAATGGATTCTCCCCACAACTGTTTTTTGCTTCTTTAGAATAAAGGCCTAATGAGCTTCGTACATGTTCTTTTGCAGGTGAAGGCACATTTAAAGATAGCAGTAAAACTTCCAATTTATTGCTTAGTCTGGCTGTAATAGAGAAGGTGCAATGTAGATTGAAGCCATATCCTATTTATTTCAGATGCACTTCTTAATGATGCATTCTTGAAATCTCATAGGCCTAGTTATTGATAGCTTGCGCTTCTTAATGATGCATTCTTGAAATCTCATAGGCCTAGTTATTGTAACTTCTTAAGTGAATGTGCTGCTCCATAGGATTTTGTCGTCAATATAGGAGCAGTCTTTTTATATAATGACAATAGGTATAGTTTTTTTAGTCAAAGATATCAGGTCATGATATTCAAGAGAAAAACTAAAATAACAAGCGTTAATCCCTAAGGGGGGAATACAAGACAACAAAGGGATGGAATAAGAGATGACTGGGTAGTTAAGAGCCTCACGTGTCACTGTAGGGAAACTAGAGTGAGGCAACAAAGGAGGAATCTACGTTCAGACAAAAGTTATCTGACACTACCATCATTGACCGCGGAGTTGATGAGATGCACAACTTCTGCAAAATCGGAGAAGATAATAGTCGAGTCATCAGGTTTTGTACATATACCATAAAAATCTTATCTGATGGCCTGAAATTTGAGAAGGAGGGGTCCACAATATGCTTGATGACGAGCCCTATAGCCCAAATTGTAAACTACATTGTGTTAGTAGCACCACCCCAATCGACCCATATCAAAGGTTGCCGAAAGGTGGATATATAATAATATCAACGTTAAATCGCGAAGTCGGATTCGGTGAACAGTGTCGAGGTGGATCAAAGACTTGAGTCGAGGGAATATTTGTTGAAGCAACTTCACATCGTTCTCCTTTCAGCCAATGTAAGAGAAATTGTCGACATAGCACCTGGATTGAGTGTTGCAAGTGCTCAAAACCCTTAGGTTCCTTGATTTCCAAACCCACCACAAAAAATAAACCACCTTGATAGCATTCGCTTTGTTCGTAAAGCAATAGGATCTCCATAGCACCACCAGATGATAGTTATTGACCAGAAGATAGGAGTAGTCCACGTCCCTAGCGAAAAGAATAGTTAGTTGACATGAAAAGAGTTAGTCATGTAGGGTGTCATCCTCCAGAGCACACACCTAACATAAACGTGGAATCTCAACATTGCAACTGATTAAACCATCAGCCAAAAGATAGGACATTATGAAGCAGTTTCCAGGTAAAAACGATTGGTAGTGCCTAGGAGAATCCCCAAATTATGGGTGGCATGTCTGTCATGATAAAAACGATTAACCGACCGAGTTGGTTACATGGCAATTTAACCGAACAAGAGGTTGGTTAGGGAACAGTTGAAGGTAATGGCTGAATTTGGTTAAACGGTGAATTAGTTAAATCGTCGGTTAACTCGAGTTAACCCACTTTAATCGGTAACAAAAAGAACTACCCCAATACCCAAACGAGAGCTACTCGGTAACGGCGACTAATCGTTCATTTCTTCCAGAACTAAACATGAACAATGGTGATTAATCTGAATAGAATAATTCGCTTAGAGTAGGTTTGATGGTTAAACAGTCGGTTATGTTGGTTATGAAGTGTAACCGACAAATATCTCGGCTAAAAATTGGTGAATTAACCGTAGAAACTGTTAAAGATCGATTATCTAAACCATTGAGACTGCTAGGAAGGTTAAAAAAGAACCAATTTGGATGTTCAATTCATTTTATCCAACCGTTAATTGAGGTTAATAACCAACTTAACCGACTCTCACCCTTACTCCAAATTGAGCTATCGACCAAGGACATACCTGCTTTTACAACATCTGTCGGAGAGAGCAAATGATGGCTGAGATGGAGTAGTCCGCGGATTGAGATAATGCTAAAATCCTACTATCGCAAACCAGAGTAATCAGAAGAGCAATGGATAAAATATGACGAGTAGATTTCGGCATAAAAACGGATTGTAGAAGGGAAGGTTCCATCTGCCATGGATAATTAAGCCATTGACAGATTCTAGAATCATTAAGAGTCGTTGGGAGCAGACACAGAGCCAACAGAGGCAAGGAAACTAGCCAAGGAGAATCAAGAGTTGGGACTCAATGTGCCCGAACAAATTTGCCAATAATCGCCAACCAGAAATAGTTCTTCGCCGAAAAAGAATCCAAGTCCAACACCAACTATGACATGAAACTTTTATGGCTGTGAGAAATTTACTAATCAGAAAATATCTACCTTTAAGGATTCGAGAGACAAGACTGTCAATGGAGCACATTAGCCACCAACAAATTGACCCAAGAAGCAACTGATTGATGGAGGAAAAATCTCATAAGCCTATACCCCTTTCCAATTTTAGTTGACATAAGCACGCTCATGATTTCCAATGGATGCGACGAGTGGATTTAATACCTCCCCACCAGAATCAAGCCACCTTCTTATTCAGATGATGGCAAAGGTCAGGCAGAAACCGAATTCAATAGAACATCCATTCCTGTAGGCGATAAACAATTCGCCTTCCACCATTGCAGCCTTTCAGCGATGCGGTCTTTAATGTAACAAAAACTAAAATCACGTGAACATGAAATATGGGCAGGGAGACATGATATTGATTGCATAAGCCAATGTTTCAAACGTGCAGCTGCTGACCTAGTGATTGCTGTAAAGAAATGAGCGTATTTTAGCTGAAATAAACAACATATTTTGTGAGATTTACCAGTTGGCCGTTAAGGGCCTCAAAACAGTCAAGAATATGTATTAAGCTAGAGTAGCGACTAGTAGAGGCTTCTAAGAAGAGAAAAGTATCATTGGCAAAAAGAATGTGAGAGAGGATAGGGCACAAATTGTTAACGCATATACGAGCGAGCTCATTAGAGGAGATGGCAACAGAGATGAGGGTAACAAGACCCTCAGTACATTGACAAAGTTGGGGAAGGACGTCCATTGACAAGGACAGAGAAAGAAGCCATGGATTGGCATTCACGAACTCAACCAATCCATTTCGAATTGAAACCAAGTCTGGAGAGCATAATTTCCAACTGTCCAAGTTTAATTCATATAACACCCTCATGTTTTATGATTTATTAAATGAGTAAAATGCCCTTAAAGTAGCAGAAAACTCAAAATCACATGAGGGCTTTAGGGTCTTTAACTACATCCATACTATTTATGAAAATGCCCGACCAGGGTACTTTAAAATAAAATTAAATAAGAAAGAGAACTAATAAAAAAAAGCTTGATTAACAACTACTACAATTAAATGACAAAATTTATGAAAACAAATCTCATCAAACATCCATAAACACTGTTCAAATCAAAGTCCACCATCCCACATCCAGAATCAGCTACACTCTACGCCTGCAAAAAAATCAACACCATGGTGGGTGGTTTGGGGTCAGTCTTTCCTGCTCATATCATAAAAAATCCAAGTAAACATTAGAATACAAGTCATGTAATTTCATAACAGTCATTTCTATTTTCTAAATAAACACATCACATAAAGCAGTCATCTTTATGTAATTATAACTTATAAGTAAGCTTAACACAACATGTAATCATTACAAACAATCAACATCGAAGATTGAAACTCAAATCAATCATGTTAGGTGTATTATGCATTTGTGAGTATCATGGTTCTTCTAACTTGTTATATCCTAATCATCATGTTCGTACAAGTTAATTATATGACATTAATTCTTGTACTTGTTCTTCGCCTTATGTAAGGTATCTTAACTCTTATGAGATGTCCCCCAATACAACTAACTAGCCCTACCGCCCAAATCATTAAAATCGTGGATGTCTAGGAGAACGTATCCATCAGAAAACATATCATATAAATCGTAAATGTCTTGGAGAACATACCCATCAGAGACAACATATCGTGTAAATCGTGGATGTCTCGGAGAACGTATCCATCATACAAAATATAATGTAAATCGTGAATGTCTGGGAGAGCATACCCGTTAGACAACATATCGTGTAAATCGTGGATGTCTAGGAGAACGTATCTATCAAACAACATATCTTATGGGTGATAGTATAGATAGTGAGTTCATGCTTTTAATCCACCTATTAGTCATATAGGTATAGTGTTCTTGCTCACTGCTCACTCATCATCTAACCTTGTCATAATTCTAACCTTAACGGTTTAACGTTGATGTTAGTCTAGTATTGTCATCATTTAAGGGCACAACTTGCATCATTTTGTAATAACATAAACATATCATAGAATCTTAATCATAACATTCATAACATGAACATAGGATAAACACTTAATCATGGAGTCATGACATAAACTTAAATGCATCAGGTAATAAAACATAAAACTGTGCTCATGTCACCCTTGATGCATAGAGACAGATTGGGGATGTACCAGTAGTTCAGGAGTTTCCAGATGTTTTCCCAAAGGATGTACCAGACCTACCATTTGAGAGGGAGGTGGCTTTCGATATAGAGCGGTGGCACCCTACTGTTTGGCGCCAGTAGTGCTCAAGGAGCTCAAGGAACAATTGCAAGAGTTTTTAGAGAAGGGCTTCATCCGCCCGAGTGTGTCACCCTAGGGTGCACCGGTGCTCTTTGTGAAGAAGATGCATGGGTCTATGCGAATGTGCATAGATTATTGGAGGTTGAATAAAGTGACAATGAAGAACAAGTACCCTTTTCCGTGCATAGATGATATGTTTGATCAAATTCAGGGAGCAGTAGTGTTCTCTAAGATCAATCTGAGGTTTGGGTATCACTAGTTGAAGGTTACAGTGGAACTTTTCCTAAGACGACGTTATGAACCACATACAATAACTATGAATTCCTAGTGATGCCTTTCGGTTTGACTAATGCCCCTGCAACTTTTATGGCGATGATGAACAAGGTGTTCCATGGATATTTGGACAAGTTTGTCATAGTATTTATTGATGACATCTTGATTTACTCCAAGACGGAGGAGGAGCATGTAGAGCACTTGAGGGTAGTGTTGGCTACTCTGACAAGGAAACGGTTGTATGCTAAGTTCTCTAAGTACGAATTTTGGCTAAGGGTCCTTATACTTTTGATTAGTGGTTAAGACATTGAGGTAGACCCAAAGAAGGTGGAGGCGATAGTAGATTGGTCCCCGCCTAGCAGTATGACAGAGGTGAGAAGTTTCCTAGACATGGAAGGGAAATATAGGAAGTTTGTAGAGGGGTTTTCTAAGATAGTAGGACCACTCCTAAAGTTGACCAGGAAGGACACACCTTTTATTTGGAGTAAAGCCTGTCATGAGAGCTTCGAGTAGCAGAAAAGGATGCTCACTACCGTGCTAGTACTCACTATACAAGTGACTGGTGGTGATTATGTAGTTTATAATGATGCTTTGTACTCATGGTTAGGCTGCATTCTCATGCAGAAAGGCAGAGTGGTGGCTTATGCATCAGGCCTGTTGAAAGTTCATGAAGTGAAATACCTAGTCCATGATTTGAGTTACCAGCAGTGATTTTTGAATTGAAACTTTGGAGGCATTGTTTGTATGGCGTGAGTTTCAGGATCAAGACTGATTAGAAGAGCCCCAAGTACTATTTGATGGAGAAGAAGGAGCTGAATAGCAGGCAAAGACGCTAGGTAGAGCTGCTTAAGGACTATAACTGCATAATACAATATCACCCAGGAAATGCCAATGTAGTGGCTGATGCTTTGAGCAAGAAGGAGAGTTGGAGGTAGATCCAGTCAAGGGGATAATGGCCAGATTAGTAGTTTGACCCTTGTTGTTGGATCGAATTTCAGAGGCTCCAGCGGCAGACAAGTTGGTAGTGGAAGCTTAGGAGCGGGTGACGGCCGGTAAGGTTACACCCTAGACTTGGAAGGATGGCTTGATGCTATTCCAAGACAGAGTGTAGTACCTTCAAGGTTGAAGCTAATAGAGGATATTTTGGATGAGGCTCATTTGTTCGCTTATGCCATGCAACCAGGTGAGACAATGTACAGAACACTTCGTCCGCATTCACCATATGTGGCCAGCTGCTTAATGTGCGAGAAAGAAAAGTTTTATCATCGGGCATTAGGAGGGTTGCTTCATCCCTTGCTTATACAGGTGTGGAAGTTCGAGGACATTGCTACGGACTTCTTTAGTTATTTTACCTTGGTTAATCGGAAGGATGCAGTGTGGGTTATAGGTGACATATTGACCTAGGTAGCACATTTCATACCCATTTTGATCAAGCCAGATGTGGATGATTTGGAAAGTTTATATGTTGAGCATATTTTGAGATTGCACCGCGTGCCTAGGACGATCGTATCAGATCGGGACCTAGTTTCACCTCCCACTTATGGGAGGGTTTGCTTCCAACCATGGGGATAAAGCTGAACTTCTGTACAGCTTTCCATCCTCGGACAGATGTTCCGTCAGAGCGGATTATCCTGACCTTGGAGGAGCTGTTACGCTCATGTGTGTTGGAGTTTGATGAACCTTGGTTGAAGGTTATGTCCGTGGTGGAGTTCGCTTATAATAATTTATATCATTACAATAGGAGTAGCTCCTTTTGAGGCACTATATGGCAGGAAGTGCCGAACCCATCTATTATGGGATGGGTATGGAAAAATATTAATAATTAGACCCCAGATAATCCAGGAGACAGCCTCATGAGTCAGAGTGATTTGAGCTTAGATGGGAGTAGCTCAGAATCGGCAGAAGCAGTATGCTGATGGGAAGGATAGAGTGGTTAGTTTCAAGGAAGGGGACAAGGCTTTCGTTCGAGTTTCCCCTTGGAAAGGAAGTTGGCTCCCCAATTCATCAGTCCTTACGGTATCATTTGGAGGATAGGACCACTGGCTTATGAGCTAACCTTACCAACAGATTTGGACCGGATACATAATGTATTCCATGTGAGTGTGGTTTTTGCCTATATTGGCAAGCCGAACTAGGTGATTCAGCCATAAGCAATTAAGCTAGAGAGAGACATTACTTTTATGGAGAAACCAACCCAGATTATGGACAATAAGGTCCGTCAGTTGAGAAGCAAGGAAATACCTATGCTTGAGGTGATTTGGAAAAATCAAGATCTCGAGGCTGTGACATTGAAGACCGAGGCTAGCATGAAAAAATTTATGAAGAGCTCATAGAGGACTACCTAGCAGGAGGATCACGGGCATGACCATTAGTAGGTCACATATGTGGTTTCCATGTCATCACGGGTGTGGTAAGTAGTAGGCCACGAGAGTGGTGGACAGCTTATAAAAGCAGAGTCGCGATTCTAGAATTACAACAACCTAAATCTTATTCCTTGAGAACAGGGCCTTAGAGACCGTCGAGGAAGCTTTAGAACGTAATCTACGTTATTCCTCCTTTCTCAATACTTTGCTTTGAATCCAACGTAAGAAAATCCGAACAGGTTTTGATTTGGTGTTTTGGGATTTTAGTCCTATAATTATTTTCCTTCAGGTTATACGGGCCAGGAAACGAATTCTAGGGAGATGGCTTCGAATAATAACCTTCAGTGGAAACCTTTCAGAGGTAGGGGTTAGGATTCTTTTCTACTTTATGCGAAGAATTGTCATTAGTTGTCAGGAACCCTTATTGGATTTTTAAGACTGCACAGTAGTGTGCGATCTACTATACAAACGGTTGTGTTATGCGATTTGTAGTTTCAGACTGTGTAGTATAGTGTGATCTACTACATAGACAGTTGTTCATGATTCCAGCATACACTCACAATGAGGAACTATGCATGTCATAGTTCATTTATTAGGATTAAGAATCGACACTAGATAGACTACGTCACAATATAAGCCGGTCACCCACCCCATGGATTGTGTGATCCCCCATGTTACATTCAATTTCATGTAGGACGTGACGAGTAGGCCTTCAGTTGATGCTCTCATAGTATTTCAGGATAGTTTAATGGTC
The DNA here is from genome assembly GCA_010665285.1 of Linum bienne. Lineage (NCBI taxonomy): Eukaryota > Viridiplantae > Streptophyta > Magnoliopsida > Malpighiales > Linaceae > Linum > Linum bienne. The sequence continues at coordinate 62,253 of QMEG01002101.1, forward strand.
TAATCCACAATGGGGCCTTCCACTCATAGCTAGGGGTGGCTAATGTTAGGATGATGTCTAAAAGACCATAAGGTCACATTACTAGATACTAGTTCAGTTCTTCATGTTCAAGCTTAGCTATTCAGTGCTTATCAATGACCCCTTTACATTGGTTCATGCATGACCAATCTTGGGGATTCATGAGCCAATGCCGGCAAAAAAGGGAGCACGAGCAGTGACACCACCTCCACATCCCCTCTGTGAACTACCTGACCATTGAATCTGGTCTCATTACTGATATTGTAACTATTTAGTCTCCTTCGGTTGTTTATTAAGCCACAAGCTGCATCGCCCACCAACTGCACTCAAGAACAGGCCTCAATTGGTGGATTCCCACCTATCGCGAGGGGGAGGGGAGGAGGAACTTTGGTCACACACCCAATTCAACCTAAATTTCATTTTTTCTTATGGAATCTTGTTTAGGTAATCCTTTCTATTGCAAAGGTTATGTTCAGTAGGAATCTGAACGTCCCTTCAATTCTTCATTCAATTGAGGATCATTCCTAACATATATACAACATGTGGTGACGTTATGGAGACGCGTTCATTTAAGTGATACATCATATGTGATCAAAATTTTCTCCTTCTGGTGCTAGTTATGGAAATCAAGAAATACGGTCATTTTTTATATGTACCAGCATATCATCATCTTCACTAGGCGGAGCCTGCTAGTTTTGCTCTTGATTCTTTCTTCAAATCTCTACCGTTAGTATCTCCCTCATGTCTTGTGCTTGGATAACTACATCGCCTATTTAGTGGCACGCAATGCTCTTGGTTATCCAAACAGAAGTCATCTCCTAAATCTATTATTGGGTCATATGGTATGGCTGATATTGAAGTGATATTGCAAATATCATGATATTACAGTGTTTTGGCTTACGAATATTGTGATATTGGAGATATCAAAACAAAAAAAACCTCAGAAAAGCAGGATATTCAATACCATCCCAAAATATCATTTCGGCAAGATGAATTTACCCTTACTATTGGCTAAAATTACATGCCATTTGTGGGCCACCTAGCAACTTTTCTCTCCTAATCATTACTCCCTATACCAATTTCTCTTCCTTTCCCATCTATCTCATTTTATGGGGAGAGAAATCCACCAATGTTCACTCACCTTCTCCATCTATACTCACCGTGGATTTGCATAAGAAATCCATGATGAGGGGTTTTATCCTCTTAGATCTAGCAAGATTGAGAGGTCACTTAGGTTGGATTTCTAGTTCGTCAGAAGTTGAAAGATTCAGCGAGTGTGGAGGATAGGAATGAGATGGAAGGGATGACTATTGAGATTGATTTGAAGTAGGCACTTCATCGGTCACTGTCGACAATGGTGGGAGTGATATTAAGACGATTGTGATTGTAACAAAGGGGAAGTAACGGAACAGGAGGGGTCGGTGTTCAGTTGTTTGCTGCATTTCCAATTTATGTAGGGTTTTCGGGCATAGGTTCTTTTGATTTAGAGTCTATGGACATTGGATGTGTGTCCGCACTGTCCAAGGGGTGGGTTTATTATGCACTAGTTTCATGTTTCGGTTTCATGCACTCAAATTGATATGATTTTACAAAAAAGTTGATTCTCTCGACTCCAATTTGAAATTGATCCTTTCTCTCAAAATAGGATTGATTTCAACTATCATTATAATATGAAATTTGATCTCCCAAAGTGTTGATTTGCCACCAACTATCACAAACCCAGTTCCTCCATAATTTTATAAATTGGGCAAGAGCAAATTCATTGAAGATTAAGTGAGGGTAAAGTGAGGATATATGTGTAATTGTAGTTTAATATAAATCTCACCTTACCAAACAAGAATTTCAGCATTCTGTCCTATCTATATCAATAACAACCAATATCGCGATATATTCAATATCATGATATTTCAGATAACGCATAGCAAACGATCCCTATATTATTCCTTGTTCTCTGTGATCTGTGTGCCAAGACCTATTACCTTCGAATAAAAGAATGAGAATAAAAAAGAAGGAAAAAATCAACTCTAAGGTCAAATCAACCATAAATCATCAATAAAAAAAACTTCCATATTTCTAATCAATCCAACAACTCATGTTCTTTGGTCCAACGATTAAATTATGTTATAATTGATTAATTTCTTTTATCCAACTATTAAATTATGTTATAATTGATTACGTTCTTCATCCCTGGTAAATCAATTTAGATAAATGTTTCATTATTTTTTAATTTAGAAGTTTCTCTTCAACAAATATTGCACCAACAATTTTAGAGAACGAGGAGATGGGATGGAAATATGTGAAGGAGATCAATGACTCAATGTATTGGAAAGCTTAAACTACACTAGGCTGTTTCAATCAATGTACTTAAATGACGACAAACTCTAAACTCAACATACTACCCCTAAAACGAGTTAGTTACATCACTCATGACGAAGTGAGTGGATGGAGAAAACAATTGTTTTGATGATGAAGCCAATATGGTAACTGTACGATTACTATGATTCGTCCGCGGCGACACGAGGATGGTTGGAAATGGGAATCGTGTCGAAATTGGGAAACGATTTGGTAGATTGATTTTGGAGGTATGGACTGATGTGGGATGATAGGAGGAAGCTTTGTAACATGCAGGGGATTTGATGTCGGCGATGTAGGTAAGCGGGGATTGGGGTTCATAATGTGGATTTACTTATTTTAATTTTTTTTTGGACAAATTATATTTTGGTTTAAACATAGAAATAATTGGGTAATTAGGAACATAAATATTTATTTTTTAGAATTTTTGGGCGTTAATAATTCTTTTTTAGCTAGACACATATTAATTTATTTTGTTAAAATATGGATTGTAAATTGCAATTGGCTAATTGAACGGATTAGGTATATTTTGGAAATAAGCTAAAAAGTGGTAATATAGGGTTATAGCATTGTTTATAAAACTTCATTATATTTTGGAATAATGATTATATGCGGAGGCCCAACTTATATTTTTTTTACCGGAAATGGCACAACCTATTGAAAATGCTTTTTGTGCCACAACTTTGGAATTCTGTCAACTCCGTCAACATAAAATTGATGGTCAATTAAAAGAAGTTCGTGCGACTAACGGAATGATGACATAGCATCCTTGCAAAAAACTTTCAACGGGTCTATTACATAGTCAGCAAAGGGTAATAAATAAAATGAATGATATCTTCTACTTCTGGTTAATTTCTTCTACGTTCATCCTCGAAGAGTCATCTTCTTCGGTTCTTCATTTTTTCCTCTCTAACTGTAGCTCCCTGATCTAAATCTAGCTAGCCAGATCTGGGCATTACTTTTCTCTGTTACATTTTTCTTTACAATGCCACCAAAACCCACCAACCCCTTCTCCCGCATATGTCTCTCTATTCATTAAGGGTGGTTTGCATTGTATCCCAAAACTCCATTTACGTGTCCTCCTTACATTCGGCAACACCCCATTTTTGGGTCAATTGTTAATTCTAAGTTTTAATCTGGATTCTCTGAATTCTTGAAATCGGCTGATGAACAGATAATCACGAGCGTGACCGTAAGTTTGTCACGGGCGTGGTTGTGAGATAGACCACGAAGGTGGTCAGCATCAGTCACGATCGTGACCAGCTAAAGATCACGACCGTGACCGTCAGTAGGTCATGGACGTGGTTGCCAGGCACTCACGGGCAGGTTGGAAAGTCGACCACGGGCGTGGAAGATTTATTGTGAAAGCATAATCGCGACCTGCAACTCAGATTATCAAAACCTAAAGCTCACAATCTTCTCTAACGAACGGCGATTGATTTAGGAAGAGTATAAGACCAAGTTGATCAATCCCAGATCAATAGGAGAGGCTTAGAGATATTTGAGGAAGCTTCAGAAGGTAATCTATCTTCTTCCTCCTTTCTCAATCCCTTGATTCGAATACTATGTAGGAAAATCCTAATAGGTTAGGATTTGGGGTATTGGGATTTCAATCCTACAATTGATCTCTGCATGTTGGATGGAATAGGAGATTGAGCTTGAGGGATGCTGCTTAGATAAGACTCTACCAGGAAAGCATATTTAGGGTGGGGGATTAGGATTTCTTTCTGCTTAGAACGTAGAACTGAAATTATGATTGTTTGAATGCGCTGATAGGATTCTCAAAACTATACAAAAGCACGTGATGTACTATACAGGTGTTGCAGAGCAGGGGGTCCCTAGACTGTGCAGTACTGTGTGATCGACTATACGGTTGTTGTTATTATAGAGTCGGGCTCTCAGTATTGTTCAGTAGCGTGCGATCTATAGGACAAGGGATGTGAAACAGAGCCGAGCTTTCAGACTGTGTAGTAGAATATGACCTACTGTATATGTTGTTGTATAAGTTTGAGCATAAGCTTATGATGTTTGAACTATAATTCATAGTTCATGTTTAGGACATGATTCAGATTTTGCTTGATTAGGTCTCGATATGTGTTGGTTACCCACCCATGGATTGCACAATCCCCCAGGTCATGTCCATGCTCATGCTCATACAGGTTGTGTCGAGTATGCCTACAAATGATTCTCACATCTCTTAGGGTGGTTTCATGGTCTGATCCACCATGAGGCTATCTACCACTAGCTAAGGGTGGCTAATGTTCGGATGATGCCTATAGGACAACATGGTCACTTTACTAGAAGTCTACTTAGTTCTGCATGAGTCATACTAAATTTGTCCTTTCTTCCCCTTGTCTCTCTTCTATTTGTATTCTTCTTCTTGGTCGGTCCTCAGCAAACTTCCTGGAACCAAAAGCCTTGATTCATCAATATATGGTTCCAAAAAGATCCATCCTCCATGAAATTCATGTTCTCTTCCTTCCGTCTCAATTCCATCTCTTTCATCCCTACCACTTTTGGCGATTTATACGACTTAATAACTAGTTATACGAGTAACTATTTATAATTATTTGTAATAGGGCAATGCAATTTGCTTTGTCACTACATTGGTACCTCGCTTTTTTTATCCGCATTGCATTGCATTGCAGTTTGATATACAATGCATATTTTTAAATAAGCAATTTGTGATGAGGCTCTAAACCTTGTGCCGGAGAGCACATATGTATATATGTATATTAAAATGTTGGTGTAACATCCTAGTTTTTATATATTAAAATAAACGATAAATTATCCCGGGACGGACACTAGATACAATTTAGAAATAATAAAATACTAAATATAACGATATTGGTAACGTTTTCATAAAAACTGGAATATCATTGTTTATGTGACAGAGGATTGTGGGATAATAAAAAGAACGTATCTTTCCCAATGTGGGTGGTTGTTGACAGATATAAACAAAATCAATCATCAATTGAGGCATGCGAGTTACAACTGAGAAGTTACTGTTACTATGATTGGGACAATAAGAGATGGAACAACAAGTGGGTGGATGAATTCACTAGCCCGATAAATAAATTAAATACACATTTCTTTCAGCCAAAAAATCTACTTTATAAACATGGTAAACATAGACACTATTCTCAGGGAATCAGAGACATCCTTTAGCTCAGATCAGAAATTCAGAATGCATAAACAATGATGCTACAGAATCACAATACCAAACAATTTATTTTCGGAAGCTGGTGTGAAACATTGAATGGATTCATATTTAAAACAAATCCCAAAAATACACATTCTCAACATCATCCCAACTTCACTCTCGTGACAGATGACCAGATCCTCTATTAATTCTTCTTATACACTATAACCTGTCAAGAATTGGTGGGTGGCATGGCGTCAGTCTTCCGAAGTTCTCATATAGATACCAATATTAGAAATCATTGGAAAAGACAACCATATAGCATGTAAAATACGTTGGACCACTCTGACTCTACTTTCCATATTTTAATTGGGATCCCGGCTCACATATGTTGACGACCCATATAGATGTTAGTGGTACCAAATCGGGCCGCATATAGTGGCTCCTACCAAGGCCCACGACCACAGTTAGTGTGGGAAGGCCACTGCGTAGCTATAGTGCATTAAGCAAGATCGTCAACATATAGGCTCTACCTAGGTGATCAATCAATACCAATATTACTCTTGCAATAGCACTTGTTCAACTAAACAATTACATATAACATATCATGTCAGAAATATATCACCTAGGGTATATTAGAATAGTATGTGGATGACATATAACTGACATGTCACGTTGTCACATAGCATTTCAAACATTTAAAATCCAAGTATTATTCATGTAATTCAAAGAAGCATAAAGAAACATTTAAAATTTAAGATATTACCCCCTTAAATTTCCAAAATCTAGCGAGCCCCTTGGTAGTCACCATCTAGCAGAGACACTTCATATGTCCTACCAATCATCAGCTTCGCACTTTCAATACCTTTAGGGATTTTGCATCCCCTGAGCAATGTTGCTACTTCTTCAAAAAGTACTACCATTTTCCAGACATGGAAGTGTAGAGACTAATCCTTGTAGTACTACTTTGAAGATGCAGCCAGTAAAGCGACTAGCTCAACTTCCTAACTTTCACCTTGCTACATATACTACCGTTCCCTGTTTCTCTCTCTGCTCCTGGCTCAATTTCCACTCAATTAGGTAATACTAACCACATAGTACCACCGGAACCATAGTCGAACTACCTGCATCACGTCATCCCTTGATATGATGATGATGGTCCTGAAAGCCTGGTCATTATCCTCTATTTAGCTCGTACCCTTCTAACATCTCTTTCTCTTGAATTCCTTTCCTGCTCTTTTCCGATGGTATGCCATGGCCTAATTTGTTTTAGTATTGACAATATTGTGACGAGGTGTAATGTGATCTAGTACCAATGGAGGTTGCGATCTTGCATCTGTTCAAGCCCAGACCTATGTTTCTTGACCAAGAGGTTCACAATTCATCCAAGAGTTTTTGTTGGATGTATTCATGGCCCTAGCAAAGGCCTACTCTCTGCCATCAAGACTACCACACACTAAGCCCAGTTTTGAAGCTTATGCCCCCTATCTTTTATTCGCGATTTAGTAGTTTAATTTGGGATTTGTATTCAGACAGTATAGGTTTAATTAACGCCAAAGAAGCCCTTCTAAAGAGCTCATCGAGGAGCAAGGGTTGAATTTAGTCCTTGAGGAGCAAGGGTAGAATTATTCAAAACTTATTCTTTAAGTAAGGAGGATTCATTTCCTTACCTTGGGAATCCTTCTCCTTTCTATTCATGGTGAACCATTTATTTTTCTATTACTTCATGGCCTAGTTAGGCAGAATGCCCATAATAAAGTTTAAGTAAATTTCAGGCCTAGAACCGTCTTTTGAATATTTCTTGTTTAAAGCACGTCGTAGCTACGCTATATGATTCCAATTTATCGTAATCGAGTTAGCACCCCCTCTTCGTGGAACCATTCACGCTTGAGACTTGGTCCCTCCCTTTCGCATCGATCGATTGGTCGGCTAGGTAACTTTCCATCTAAATTTTTGGATTTCGTTCCTATCTAGGGTTGGGAATCCTTGTGTTTGGTATATAACATGTTGAAAAGAAAAGTAGGTGGAAAATTCGGACGAACTCTTTAAAGAAAAGCAAAAAGATATCGGCGAAATAACGAGGTCATCAAAAGCCTTCGATCAAACCACCTCCACCACACATGTTTTCAAAGTTTGGGTTAGTATAGTTGATTTGAAGATTAGGGCAGAGATTTTTTTGGTTCTTTACAAGCTTAAAATTGAGTTTTCAGACTTTGTATGTTCATAAAAGAATTTTACCTAGTCATAGATCAAACTATGTTTTGTGGTTGCTTTGATTGCAATATTCTTATGAATCCTATGCCTGGAAAAATCATTGCTAGTCCTAAGACCTTAGCTCACCGAATTGCTTCACAATATATGTTTCTCTGTTTAAATTGAGTGAAACAGTAGTGTAAAACAACGAGTGGTGAGAGTCGAACATTTATAGATTGAGAGATTTCTTTGTGCACTAACCATGTTTTACAAGGTTCAAAATAAATTGACATGGATACGACAAAGACTCAAGGCCACTCAATCAGACCCAATGAACAAGGCTAAACCACCTAAAGTGGCACTATTTGACATTTTTCATTCAAACTCATTTATCATCTTTCATTCAAATAATTAACCCATGAATCCCTTTATCAAACAAGAGACATAAATAGCAAATAGTAGAAATACCAACTGTAATACCCCAATCCTAGCACAAAAATATTAATGTAAAAGTCTCTAACCTTGTCCGTAAGAATTTGGTTTATACTAGTGTTGTCTAGTATTATTTGTATTTGTAAAGTGCTTAACTAAATGTTGATCATAAATAAGATTGAAATTATTACACTTGTGTGTGAGGATTGAATTCTTGGGATATAAATAATTAAAGTGGATCGTAAACATAATTAATTATTTAGTTGTAGCTCAAATGGTTTGTGTGCTCATCCTCTTCCCTTTGGACCCGAGTTTGAGTCTATAGGACGATGAGCATTATCCATGGGATAACTCATTTGTTTAAAGGTGTCTTTTTCAAAGGCGAATCCTTGCACTCCTTTTGAGTGTCGGCTTCAGGGGATTTATGTGACAATTCAACATAAGGTTGGATCTTAAAGTACCTTGAAGGTATTTTAATGTATTAAGAAAATTTTCATGGGGGTAATGGAAGCTCGGAGATTTTGTGGATGGCTTGGGGATGAAAGGGGTGATAGTAGCAACTAGGTTCTTGAATCTAGTGTTAGTAATAAGTTGGATGAAGAAGGGGTATGAGTAATAGAGATTAAGAAGAATAGAGGCAGCGGGCGTTGCATGACGGAAAACCATCAAGGTTATTTGGTAACCGCATCCACGATGCTTTGTTGGCCACGAGAGAGGTACTCAATGAATCACAGGTGTGGTGCGAGGGGAACGGCCGTGGTTAGTATGCTGACCCCGCATGTGGCAGTGTAAGTAACGAGCGTGGCCAGAGAACAAGCACAGGCATGGTCTAGTAGATCATGAGCGTGGTGTGAGGAATCCACGGGTGTGGTAGTCAGTGACATTACAGACGATGGGGAGCGCAAGAGTTGGTTGTCGATGGGGAATGGAGACAATAAGAGATGTGTGACTGAAAAATCGTGGATGGATGGCTAACCAATGGTGTGGGGGGCCTGCTGGATGAAGGCATTGTGCGTCGAGGGGTTATGCTTGTTGATATTGATGTAATATGCTAAGTAGAGCACATGTTTTGGTATAGAGATAAGGTGTCATCTTTATTTGAAACCCGGTTTTGTGTAGAAAGCTGGAGGATGCACATTGTTGATCCGGGACGACTCAGAGGTGAGTTGGACCAAGAACAGTGGTATTGAGGCCTTGACTTTGGTTGTTTAGTGGCTTCTAAGGAGGCTGCCAGGTAGTGGTGCTCAATGGGTAGCGAGCTTGAGGGGTCGGGTCTGTGTTGAGCATGGTCGACGATGGCTTAAGGAAAAAAGGGATAGGGTTATGTTGGCAAGGCATGTCCAACCTAACCTAACCTTTGAATCCAGGGTTGGTCAGGAGCGGTTGTTAAGGGTCGACCTTGAAGGAGTTTGGTGGGAGCAAGAAATGAGTCCATTGTATCCGCTGTGGCGGTCGAGCTAGACTTCAGCAAGGTGAGGTGTGGACCATTGTTGGTCTTCTAGGACATGATTGTGGTTTGACCATGGGTAATTTCCGAGGAGTGAACCGATTGTGTCGTTGAGGAGGAAGGCACATAAGGGCTGTTTGCTACCAAGTAGGGGTGCAAGCGTCGGGGTTCGAACACTGTTCCGTCAAATCTTTCCCGCTCATGTGGGGTAAGGTTCAGGTTTTGCGACGAAACCTTTGGTAGGAGGGGAGAGTTTTGACACTGGAATTTTGGCTAGAGGTTTAAATTTTGGTTTGATTAAAATCTTACTCGTTGAGTAGAAGTTAGGAGTTTGAAACCAAATTAATTTAATTAATTCGAGGAGTTGACTCAGTAGTTGACCAAGTAACAAAGGCTTGCAAGGCTTGGGATAGTTATTGGGTCCAGCTGGTCGGACCTTTCATGTTGGCCATTAAGTCAGGTGGGAAGTTCAAAATAAGTTTCTTGCTGTTGAGAGATATAGGTTTTGGGGTTTTCTCCATGTATTAACGTTTTTGTGATATTTCTTGGAACCAAGGTCGAAGGAGCCTTTGGCAATGGAGATCAGTATGTCGTCTAGTTCGAGAGAAGGAGATCAATGGAAATGTATTCCAATAATCTTGGAAGATCATTGGAGAAGATACAGTTTTTGCAAAGTCAGGAAAGTTCAATGACCAAGCTACATGTTCAGAAAAAGATAAATTACGTTTTTGTAGCTTAAGTAAAGTTCAAGGGCTAGATTATAGATTCAAGAAAATTGGATGACTGATCTGACATTAGTAAAATGTTCAGGGACTAAATCTGTAATTTTTCCAGTTGGGCACTGAAAGGACGATTCTGCCCCTACTAGTTTCAAAATGTCACAAAGAAGTAAATGGAGCACAACTTGGCCGTTTGAGCTCCAAACGACGCACGATCAGAAGCTGTGGATTCGTGGCAGCGAGAGGAATCATGTCAAGTCATAATCAGAGGTGTCAACTCTCCTCAAAAGGTGGGGGTTTAAGATTATGTTTTGTTTTATAAGCGTAGAATTGTATTAGGATGTTGGGGAATCCAATTATTGGATCTTCCATGTGATTTAGAGTAACGGCTTTTAGTTTGTACAATAGTGTGTGAACTACTGTACAGAAGTTGTGACACGATGTTGAGTGAGGGTTGTCACACTATACAGTAGCATGTGATTTAATGTACAAACAGGTATTAAATTTGGAGTATATGATCTTGGCGTTTGAACTGTGGCGTGTTATCCACAGTTCATGATAGGACAGGATAGGACTAGCTAGATTAGCTCATGATGATTATACATCGGTCACCCACCCTCGGATAGCACAATCCCTAGTTAACATTCAGCTTTCAGCCAAAACATGTTGAGTATGCTTATAGATGCTGCTCACATAGTTTTTAGGGTGGTTTCATGGTCTGATCGACCATAAAGCTATCCACACATTTCAGGGGTGGCTAATGCCAGGTTGATGCCTACGGGACCACATGGTCACTTTATTATAGTAGTGAGTAGGATGACTTCTATGTTCTATCCTCAGTTTCAGTCTAAGTTCTACGCCAGTGCAGATAGCCACTAAGTGCTGAGCATTGACACCGTCAGATGTTTCTTTCTATTGCATGTGTGTACAGTCACAGCTGTAAGAGCTGGAGTTGGGATGAGCTAGTCCGAGTTTTGATATCATCTTATATGTTCTTTTTATGTATTTAGAACTTGGGAGTTTCATCCCCTCTCTTTATGTGTTGTCTTTCGGGATTCAGGATCCTTATCTATCAGGATTTTTTAGGTTTAATAAAGGATTTCAATTCAGTATTAATGATTGTTTTATTCATTTTTTAGTAGTTGTGGGTTTGAGTAGAGTCCTGTGGAACCCAGGTAGGTTGCATGGGTCGAACTAGTGGGTCAAACCAGTGGTTGGACCGGGTCTTCTAGGGTCTGGTTTCACAAGTATAGTCCAATGTAGACCGAATGTGATGTAAGTCCCGTTTGTGTAGCAACTTGCCAGTGTTAAGAAACCTCTGAACTTTATGTCTAGAAGGAAAACCAATTGTTGGACGCAACATACACCTACATAACGTTACGGATTTTTGATCTTGATCCAAAAACTAAATAGCCCATAATCTAACCTCTGTGTTTAGCATCCCATAACGTGGTTCACAAATTTAAATTTTCTTTTGTCACGATTCCTTTAACAACTTTTTCAACTCAAGCACTTGAACACCCATAACTCGATGGTATGTAAGAAAAATTCCATTCAATTTGTTCAACGAAGTGTGAAGCCACGTCTTCAAGGACGAGTGAGCCAATTCCACCCTATTCGTGCTGGTGTTACCGAGGTCGAACACTTGGTTAGTGTAACAAAGAGCCAACATATGCTTGCAAAGTAGCCCTTTGGCGGTCAAATAATCCAACAACTCTTTATTTATCCCAGAATTTACTAAATCATGCCATTTGGCGAAGAACCCTTGGCTTGTTTTTACATTCAACAATCTCCGCAAGGGCCTAATATGAAAGGCTCAGCTTTATCTCTGCATCCCAACAACTTTGTTACTTTCACTTCTATAATCCTCTTAATGGGCCATACATAGAGGAAATGGTGCAAAAATGGAATAGCTCTATCAATGCAACCCCCAATCCTCTCTCTTTATACATAACAAAGGAATTTGGGACCCGAGTACGAAGAACAACCCGCACCTGTTTCTTAACTGGCCTCACACCGATCAACTGAATAGCTGCCTTCTTGTAGAAGTTTGTATTGTACGTGGAGTCTATCAACACGAAAAAATACCAAGCATGGGCAATCTGAACGGCCTCCAGGTGAGAAACGAAGAGGTTACTAACACAACAGTTCTCGCGTATTATCCACTTAGTGAAGTTGTTCCATTTTTTTGTTTCCATCAATGCCCATTTCAAAGCATTCATGCTACCCAATCTCTGAAGCCTAATCCTATACAACTTCTCCTTCTTGGAAAAAACAACAAAGAAGACTATCTAACATGTTACATAAGCTTGTAACTAGTTATACACATCAATAACAGGTTGCAGACATGAAAAAATTTTAGGTGGATGAGTAGGGAATAACTTATTGATCACGCTCATCACTCAAGCATTAATTAATCACATGATCCCTAACAACGTCATCAAACATGGGAGCTCCAACATGTCAAATAGTGTTCACCCATAGTAGTTATTCTAATATTCAGGCTGAGAGTGTTAGGTACTACTATTGGTTGATAGGAAGAAACATATTAAGGCGAGACAATGATTTGAGAGGATGGCTCCTACTTGGCAGGAAGATCATTCAAACTTGAAGAGCCGTGTACAAACCTAAACTTTTTTGGTTCCGAAAGTTTCCATGAGGGGTGGGGTCTTGAAAGGGACAGAACTGCCGTCGAAATTAAGGGGTGAGGACAACACATTCTCAATCTCTTTATCTTCAGGACGCTCAAATTGAATACTATGAATAGTATCTATTATAAGTCGAGAGGCCCTACGCCCCATCCATTACATGATTCCCATCCTGATTCTAATCGATAGACTTCTCATCGGCACCTTTTTGTTCATTAGTTTTCCCATCTTTATGCTGATCCACATTTGTGTCATCATAACCTTTTTCTTCATCACCACCAACACCTTGTCCCTTACTACCTCCATTGGTATCATCATCACCATCCTTCTCTTTTAGTTTTGAATCTAGAAACTCAGGAGCATCAAAGGCATTGTCATTATCTTCATCGTCATGATAATCACCATTGATGACACCATTTTGTTCCGCAACTTTGTTCCCATCCTAATTCTGATATACAAGCCTGTTATCAACACCTTTGTCGTCATCAGTACTAACTCCCTGTTTCATAGCACCTTTTTCGATACCATCATCACCATCCTTTCCTTTGGCTTTCCCAACAAGGCCGCCCCTTCAACATTAGTCTATTCCAGTTTCGTTATCGTCTATGCAACTACTGATATAGGCTCGGTACTCACGAGTAGTTGACATTGGTACTAATTCTAGATCGTTACTAGGATTCACATAATAACCGACTGCGGATCCATAATTCTCAAATTTTGTTGACATAGTCACAAAGTGTCTGTCCCGAGCCACGAAAGCTCGGGCGGATGAGTACGGTGTTAGATCCACCCAAAGATTTCATAACTTTTTACCTTGCCCTTCTTATAGAACAAGGTTGGTGTTTCCTAAACCATATAGATCTCTTATGTGTTAAGCTTCTCCAAGCCTTATACTTCCCATCTAGTTTATCGAGCTACAAATTTAGCAACAAAGTGTACAAAAATTATGAAACCCGCCCCTGGACGAACCACACAGTTTGATCCATGCTTGGCCCACGGGTTCACTCAATATATAAATCATGATAACTGACATACATTCCCTGAACTGAAAAATCCTCAATACTTAAGTAAAATGACAGCGGAAATAAACAGAGCATCAAGGCTTGAAATCATCAACTAACATCACTGGACAATATCCCAAATCGTTGAAAACAACAACTATAAAATAGGTCTGACAAACGACTGAAAACATGAAAGAGTTTCTGAAAACCACAAAAAAAACACAGATAGAGATAGCTGAGGTCCTCCATGGTACCTCTCTCTGTGACTCCCAAAGTGACTGCGAGGTGGTGTCACTACTTGTGCTCCCTTTTTAGGCAGCATTGGCTCCTAAAGTCCCAAAGTTGGTCATCCAAGAAGAAACTAAAGGGTCAGTGATAAGCACTGAGTAGCTGAGCCTGAACATGAAGAACTGAACTAGTATCTAGTAATGTGACCTTGTGGTCCTGTAGACATCATCCTACCATTAGCCACCCCTAGCTATGAGTGGATGGCCTCATGGTGGATTAGACCATGAAACCACCCTGAAATACCATGAGAGCAACAACTGAAGGGATACTCGTCACGTCCTGCCTGAAACTGAATGTAACTTGGGAGATCGCACAATCCATGGGTTAGCCAGTCTAGCTAGTCCTGATTCTTAATCCTAAAAACTGAAGTGTGAACATGCACAGTTCCTTGTTCGGTATATGTAGTAGATCACACTCTACTACATAGTTTGAAACTATGACTTGCATAACACAACCGTTTGTATAATAGATCACACGCTACTATGCAGTTCTAAAAATCCAACAAGGATTCCTGAAAACTAATGAAAATTCTTCACATAAGGTAGAAAATTAATTCTCACCCCTACCTTTGAAAGCTTTCCACTGTCAGTTATGATCCGAAGCCATCTCTCTATAGTTCGTTTGCCTGATCCGTATAACCTGAATGAAAATAATCAGACGATTGACATCCCAAAACCCCAAATCAAAACCTGTTAGGATTTTCTTACATTGGATTCAAATCAATGTATTGAGAAAGGGGAAAGAAGATAGATTACCTTCCACAGCTTCCTCGACGATCTCTAAGGCTCTCCTATTGGTCTGGAATTGATCAACAAGTCCCTCTTCTCTACCTAGAACAATTGCCGTAAGTTAGAAAATTTAAAGGAATAAGATTTAGGTTGTTGTAATTATGGAATCGCGACTCTACTTTTATAAGTTGCCCACCACTCCCATGGCCTACTGCTTACAACACCCGTGATGACATGGCAACCACGTCTGTGACCAACTGATGGTCATAGCCATGATCCTCCTGCTGCCACATGGCTAATCCTCTCTCACATACCTACTAGGTAGTCCTCCATGAGCTCTAGATAGCATCCTTTCATGCTAGCCTCGGTCTCCCATGTCGGTACCTCGACATCTTGATTTTTCCAAATCACCCTAAGCATAGGCATTTCCTTGCTTCTCAACTAATAGACCTGTCTTTCCATAATCTGGGTTAGTTTCTCCATGAAAGTCAAGTCTCTCTCTAGCTTAATCTCATCTGGCTGAATCACTTGGTTCGGCTTGCCAATATAGGAACAACTCACATGGAATACAATATGTATCCGGTCCAACTTTGATGGTAAGGTTAGCTCATAAGCCAGTGGTCCTATCCTCCAAATGATATCGTAAGGACCGATGAATCGGGGAGCCAACTTCCCCTTCCTCCCAAACTGCATCACTCATTTCCAAGGTGAAACTTGAAGGAAAAAATTATCCCCTTCCTTGAAACTAACCTATGTATCCATCTCATCAGCATACTTCTTCTTCCGATTCTGAGCTACTCCCATTTGAGCTCAAATCACTTTGACTCGTGAGGCTCTCTCCTGGACTTTTTGGGGTCCAATTAACAACCTTTCTCCCTCCCCATCCAAGAATAGAGGGGTCCTGCACTTCCTACCATACAGTGCCTCAAAAGGAGCTACTCCTATTGTGATGATATGAATTATTATAAGCGAACTCCACCATGGATAGAACCTTCAACCAAGGTTCATCAAACTCCAACACACATGAGCGTAACAGCTCCTCCAAGGTCAGGATTTTCCGCTCCGACTGACCATTTTTCTGAGGATGGTAAGATTTAGAGAAGTTCAGCTTGGTCCCATGGTTGCATGCAAACCCTCCCAAAAGTGGGAGGTGAAACTGGGGTCTCGATCAGATACGATTGTCCTAGGCACGCGGTGTAATGTCAAAATATTCTCTACATACAAACTTTCCAAACCCTCCACATATGGCTATGAAATGTGCTATCTAGGTCAATAGGTGTACTATATCTGCATCCTTTCCATTGACCAAGGGAAAACCACAAACAAAGTAACCCTCCTAATGCTCGATGATAAAACTTTGCTTTCTGGCACATTAAGCAACTAGCCACATATGTTTAATCACTTGCTTATTCATACTAGGCCACAAGTAATGCGGACGAAGTGTTTTGTACATTATCTCACATGGGTGCATGTCATAAGCGAACGAATGCGCCTTATCAAAAATATTGTTTCACAGGTTCAACCCCGAAGGTACATACACTCTGTTTTTCAATAGCATCAAGCCATACTTCCAAGTGTAGGGTGTAACCTTACCGACTATCACTCGCTAGTGAGCTTCCACTACCATCTCATCTGTTGCTTGAGCCTCTGCAATTCGATCCAACAACAAGGGTTAAACTACTAATCTGGCCAGTATCCCCTTTACTGGAGCTACCTCCAACTTTGTCCCCATGCTCCTCAACTCGAACAGCTCGTTCAACCTCTCTTTTTTTCTCAAAGCATCAGCCACTACATTGGCCTTTCCTGGGTGATAGTCTATTACACAGTCATAGTCCTTAAGTATCTCTACCCAACACCTTTCCTGCTGTTCAGCTCCTTCTTCTCCATCAAATAGTACTTGATACTCTTGTGATCAGTTCTTAATCCTGAAAGTCTCGACATACAAATAATGCCTCTAGAGTATCAGTGCGAAAACCACTGCTGCTAGCTCAAATTTTGGGCTGGGTAGTTCACTTCATGAACTTTCAACAGGTGTGATGCATAAGCCATCCCTCTATCATTCTGCATCAGAATGTAGCCTAACCCTGAGTACGAAGCATCACTGTAAACTGCATACTCACCACTAGTCACTGGCAAAATGAGTACTAGCGCTATGGTGATCCTCCTTTTCAGCTACTTGAAGCACTCATGATAGGTTTTAGTCCAAATAACAGGCATGTCCTTCGTGGTCAACATCTGGAGTGGTCATGCTATCTTAGAAAACCCCTCTACAAACTTCCTGTAGTACCCTGCCATGTCTAGGAAACTTCTCACCTCTGTCACACTACTAGGCGGGGACCAATCTACTATCGCCTCCTCCTTCTTTGGGTCTACCTCAATGTCTGGAACACTAATTAAATATCTAAGGACCCTCAGCCAAAGTTCACACTTAGAGAACTTAGCATACAACCGTTCCCTCCTTATAGTAGCCAACACTACCCTCAAGTGCTCTACATGAAGTTCAGAGGTTTCTTAACACTGGCAAGTTGCTGCACAAAAGAGACTTACATCTCCTTTGGTCTACATTGGGGTATACCTATGAAACCAGACCCTAGAAAACCTAGTCGAACAACTGGTTTGACCAATGCAACCTACTCGGGTTCTACTAGACTCTACTCAAACCCACAACTTCTAAAAAATCCGAATCAAACAAGCATTATTACTAAACTAAAATCCTTTATTAAACCTTTCAAATCCTGACAGACAAGGATCCCGAATCGTGAAAGATGACACATAAAGAGATGAGATGAAACTCCCAAGTTCTAAATACATCAAAAGGAGATATAAGATGATATGAAAACTCCGACCATCTCATCCCAACTCCAGCTCTTGCACCTGGGACTGTAAACACATAGATACAATATGGAAACAAACATATCACGGGGTCAGTGCTCAGCACTGAGTGGCTATCTAACATCGCGTATAACTTAGACAGAAACTAAGGATATAACATAGAAGTCATCCTAGTCACTACTCTAATAAAGTGACCATGTGGTCCTATAGGCATCAACCTAGCATTAGTCACCCCTGACCGTGTGGATAGCCTCATTGTGGATCAGACCATGAAACCACCCTGAAAATAGTGTGAGCAGCATCTATAAGCATACTCAACACGTCTTGCCTGAAACCTGAATGTCAACTGGGGCTTGCGCAATCTGAGGGTGGGTGACCGATGTGTCATCATCATGAGCTAATCTTGCTAGGCATATCCTATCCTATCATGACCTGTGGATCACACGCCACAGTTCAAATGCAAAACACTTAAATTTGAAATGTAATAAAAATTTGTACAGTAGATCACACACTAATATGCAGCATGAAAGCCCTTACCCATCATCCTGTCACAACATATGTACTATAGATCACACACTAGTGTACAAACTGAGAGCCTTCACTCCGAACTACATGGAGGATCCAGTCATTGGATTCCCCAACATCCTAATACAAGTCTATGCTTATAAAGCATAATGTAATCTTAAACCCCCACCTTTTGAGGAGAGCTGGCATCTCTTATTCTGACCATGCGTCGTTTTGGGCTCAAACGACCAAGTTACGGCTGTCTTCTCCGATGATCTTCTAAGTTTCTTGAAATCCAGTTCCATCAATTTCTCTCTCTCAAACTATACAACGTACTTATCTCCATTGCCAAAGGCTCCATCGACCTTGGTGCCAAGAACAATCACAAAATCTCCAATACAGGGAGAAAACCCCTATACTAAATCTCTGAAAAGCAAGAAACTTATTTGTAATATCCCACATGAGTTAATGGTCTACATGAAAGGTGACCAGTTGTAACCGATAACTACCCCCAGCTTTGCAAGCCTTTGATAGT
This sequence comes from Linum bienne, assembly GCA_010665285.1. Lineage (NCBI taxonomy): Eukaryota > Viridiplantae > Streptophyta > Magnoliopsida > Malpighiales > Linaceae > Linum > Linum bienne. The sequence continues at coordinate 81,092 of QMEG01002101.1, forward strand.
TGATCAACTAATGAGTCAACCCCTCAAATTAATTAAATTAACTTTGTTTCTAACTCGAAACTTCTACTGAACGAGGAAGATTTTAATCAAACCAAAAATTTAAACCGCTGGCCAAAATTGTGGTGTCAGAACACTCTCCTCCTACAAAAGGTTTCGTCGCAAAACCTAAACCTTACCCCACTGAATGCAAAAGATTCGATGCAACAGTGTTCAAACCCTGAAGCTTGCTCCCCTACTTGGTACCAAACAGCTCTTACGTGTCTTCCTCCTCAACGACCCAACCGGTCCACACCTCGGAAATGACCCAAGGTCAAACCAAAACCATCTCCTAGAGGTCCGACAGTGCTCCACACCTTAGCTCGACTAAATCTAGCTCAACCAACTCGAAAGGAACCTCTGGGCGATTCGACTTTGGCTCATTTCTTGTCCCCGCCCTCAAAAACCACTCCTGACCGAGCCGAGATTCCAAGGCTAGGTTGGTTATGCCTTGCCAACATAACCCTGTCCCCTTTTGCCGTAAGCCACCGTCAACCATGCTCAAGACAGAGCTGACCCCTCAAGCTCGCTACCCATCAAGCACCACTACCTGGCACCCTCCTTAGAAACCACTAAACAACCAAAGTCGAAGCCTCAATACCACTGTTCCCCGTCCAACTCACCTCTGAGTCGTCCTAGGATCAACTATGTGCATCCTCCATCTTTGTGCACGAAACCGGGTTTCAAATCATGACACCTTTTCTCCATGCCAAATCATGTGCTATGCTTAGCCCATTGCATCACTATCTGCAAGACTAGCCCCTCGGCGCACCATGCCTCCAACCAGCAGGCCCGCCACGATAAAGGTTACCCAACCATCCACGATTTGTCTGTCACACATGTCAGGTTTTCTCCATTCCCCATCAAAAACCTAGTGTCACGCTCTCCATGGTTTGTAACATCACTGACTACCACAACGATGGATTCCTCACACGTCACGCTCATGATCTACTAGACCATGCATGTGCTAGTTCTCTAGCCATGCTCGTGACTTACACTGTCACATGTGGGGTCGACATACTAACTACGACTGTTCCCCTCGCACCACACTTGTGATCCATTGATTACCTCTCACATGACCAAAAGAGCATCACACACGTGGCTTACCAAATAACCATGATGGTTGTCCGTCATGCAACACCCGCTGCCTCCACTCTTCTTAATCTCTCTTGCTCATACCCTTTGTTCATCCAACTTATTACTAATACTTGATTCCAGAACCTAGTTGCTACAATCACCCCTTTCATCCCTAACCATCCACAATTTCTCCTTGGATGAGCTTCCATTACCCCAGGAATATTTTCTTACTACATTAAAATACCTTCAAACTCGTTGGTGGACTCAGGGAACTTAAAGTGCTAGTCCTCATTGATAAGGGCATGATCAAGAAAGCATGAAATTTTGTTAAACATGAATCAAGTCCTCCCAGAGTGCGAAACGATCATAGCGAGCAAGCTTGAGGGGTCAGCTCTGTGTTGAGCATGGTTGATGGTGGCTTATGGAAAAGTGGATAGGATTATGTTGGCAATGATGCCCAACCTAGCCATGGAATCTCGGCTCTGTCAAGATCGGTTTTTAGGGTCAAGCTTGAAGGAGTACGGTGGGGGCAAGAAATGATCCCAGAGTTTCTTCTCGGGTGGGTCGAGCTAGATTTAGGCAAGTTGTGGTGTGGACCACTATTGGTCTTGTAGGAAATGGTTGTGGTTTGACCTTGTATCATTTCCGAGGAGTGGACCGGTTGTGTCGTTGAGGAGGAACGCTAATAACGGTCGTTCGCTACCAATTAGGGGTGTAAGCGGCGGGGTTTGAACACTGTTGTGTCTAATCTTTCCCAGTCAGTGGGGTTAGGTTCAGGTTTTGCGACGAAACCTTTTGTAGTAGGGGAGAATTTGACTCCACAATTTTGGCTAGCGATATAAATCGGTTTAATTAAAATCTTACTCGTTGAATAGAAGTCCGGAGTGGGAAACCAAATTGATTTAATTAGTTTATGGAGTTTACTTAGTAGTTGACCAAGTGTCAAAGGCTTGCAATGCTCAGGATAGTTATCACGTCCAACTGGTCGAATCTTTCATGTTGGCCATTAACTAAGGTGGGATGTTAGAAATAAGTCTCTTGCTTTTGAGAGATTTAGGTTTTTTGGTTTTCTCCATGTATTGCGTTTTTGTGATTGTTCACGGCAATAAGGTCGATGGAGCCTATGGCAATGGAGATCAGTACGTCGTCTAGTTCAAAAGAGGGAGATCGATGGAATCGGATTCCAACAAACTTGGAAGATCATGGAAGAAGATAGCCTTTTCACAAAGTCAGGAAAGTTTAGTGACCAAGCTACAAGTTCAGAAAGATAAGTGATATGTCTGTAGCTTATGTAAAGTTTAAGGGCTAGATTATAGATTCTGAAAATTGGATGATTCATCTGACATTAGTATCATGTTTAGGGACTAAATCTGCAATTTGTCTGGTTGGGCACAAAAAGGACGATTCTGCCCCTGGTAGTTTCAAAATTCCGCAAACAAATAATTGTAGCATAACTTGATCGTTTGAGCTCCAAACAGAGGAGGATCAGAAGCTACGGATTTGTGGCTGCGAGAGCAATCAAGTCACATTAGAAGCATAAAACTGTGTTAGGATGTTGGGGAACCCAATGATTGGATCCTCCATGTGATACGGAGTGAAGCCTCTCAGTTTGTACAGTAGCGTGTGATCTACTGTACAGATGTTGTGACAGGATGATGAATGAGGGCTAGGACGCTGTACATTAGCGTGTGACCTACTATACAAATAGTTGTTATATTTCTAGTATAAGCTCTTGGTGTTTGAACTGTGGTGTGTGATCCACAATTCATGATAGGATAAAATATGCCTAGCTAGATTAGCTCATGATGATTATACATCGGTCACCCACCCTCGGATTGCATAATTCCCAGTTGAAATTCATGTTTTAGGCAAGTCTTGTTAAATATGCTTATAGATGTTGATCACACTATTTTCATGGTGGTTACATGGTATGATTCACCATGAGGCTATCTTCTTGCTCTCTTGGTCGTCTTTGAAACCATTCGGTTGAAGCATTGTTGGAAATAATCATCTCGACTCCTGAAATACAAATCTCAAAGGAACAGCAAACAAAACCAAAATAATCAAACTCAATACACGGTGATCGTGGAACTTAATCCACTTTCTTTGAAGCAAGATTCCCCTCTCATTCTTGTGCTTTGCAACTAAAGGTAATCATTGTATTCTGAAGATTCCTTCACACTCAGAATCAATGGTCAGAACTCAAACACATTAACTAATAAAATGAACGATTTTAGCAAAAAATAATGGTAAAATGAAATCATATCTTTGATCATCTTCTTAGACATTCTTTTATATATCTTTCCATCAATAACTCCAATCTCTCATATTGTTTTGGGTGTGGCTAAGTGATGAACGGTTTTAGGTGTCATGAAATAATTTGGGTAATAAATTAATCGGAGTCGAATTACTCCAGGGTCTCTTTTAGTATCTTACTCAAAATTTTAATTAGTATCAATCGAGGTACCAATGAATGTGGTATATATGCCATGGGGATTAATCACACAATCAAAGTGAAAATGAAAATAGCTTTAAAGGAATTGGTTGCAAGACTACATGATAAGAGTTTATACAATCAGAGATGAAATTACTTAGATTTTGAATCACCATAGCCAATTCTAGTTCACAAACTACAGACAAATTCCACGATTTACATGAAACATGATAGATTCAATACACTGTTGCAATTCTTCTCTAATAAAATCATGCCCTTTTAGGACTGCTAATTGCATCCCAGTCCGCTCTTGCAAGACGAAGATCTAAAACCCGCTAGGCGATTAACCGATTTAGAATTGCTCACATGACAACCTAGTTCACTCGCTCTCATATGACGGTTAACATCTAATCTAGTTGATTGATTTTAGCGTTCTAGATATGAAAGCTCTCACGATTCAAAGACAAATCATAACAGAGATTCGTTCAAGTTGATCAGGCAAGAACAAATTGAAAAGGAAATCAAACATATATTGAAATCCAATAGACTCGTCAAATGTATCAAATCCTTGGTTCATAATAATTACAAGGGTTCATCTAATCTAAGCGAGAGGAGTTTAGATGCTCAAGGGTTTGGAAGAAAAATCAAAATCAAAAGAAAAATTCATTGAAACTATGAAGAACCTAATTTTGTCGATCTTCCCAAAAACTTGATTCGTGGTCTTAATCCTTGTGCCGATTAGGATCTCGTTGAAGTTTACGTGTCGTCGCCCTCAAATCTCCCACTAATGCTCTCAATTTCATCCAGAAAGTCTCCGAATTAAGAGCGAGAGATGGGCTTTTAAAAACAATGATTCCTTAAGCCTGGTTGATTTCATAATGCACTTTTTTCATATTTACATAAACTTGTAAACAATTGAATTAGCTTTCTAACGCCTAAGGCCTTGCATCAATCGAACTTCTAAGTTAGGAGATGTGTCAAAATTATGAAATTGCAACGTTTTCTGACCAAGTCGATATCCAAGCTCCTTGAAGATGTCAAAATACTTCTCATTGCTTGTCATAGATCATCCATGCATGTTGTATCACTTCGATTAATACCTTGATGTCGTCATGTACCTGAAATCTATAAAAAATTCCTAAACGATATCAAATGGACCGGGTCCCAGACACTAAATCAAGATAATATCTTAAAATGCATAAAACATCATAAATGTCTACCAAAAAAATACAATTATGCAGGAAATATCATTTAAATGAGGGCGATTTATGTGAAAAATCTAGCATCATCACTAAGATTAAGGAGTATCATTCGACAACCAACTCTCAACTATTATTAAACCCTTATTTTACTCTTAGCCTAACAACTATGAGTATGGATTAAGACAATGAATTTCTTTTAGATTTGTCCTAGACTCATGAGAGCTTCCATTTCTAGAACACCATAATCAAATAACTAGGTTAGACATTAACCCTCATCCAGAAGCGAATGAACTAGTCTATCGTGTGAGCAATTCTAAATTGGTTAATTGCCTATTGGGTTTAGATCTTTGTCTCAAAAGAGCATACTAGAAAACTAGATAGATAGGTAGCCAATTAACGGTCCTGAAATATCGTGATTTGATTAGAGAAGAATTGCGACAGTTTATTGCTTCTATCCTGTTTCGTGTAAATCATGGAATTTGTCTGTTTTTTCTCAATTAGAATTTCCTAAGGGGGATTCAACATATAAGCAGTTTCATCTTTGATTGTTTAAACTGTTACAGTGCAGTCTTGCAAACCATGTGCTCGAAAGCAAATTTAATTTTTGCTATGATTGATTGATCCTAGTGGCACCTTGGTATCATTGGAATCGTCTCGTTGTCCTCAATCCATTGGATACATGAAACCTCACATATACAATTAGAAAGCAAGTTGAACAGACCAAAATAGTCCATTCGAGAAAACGAAACAACAAACACTTATTTCTTCCAACCAATCACAAAGGAGGGTAGACACTAGGTCAAATAAGGTCAACAAGCAGTCAAGATCTAGTCTAATCGGCAACGAATAATTTTGTTATCACACCTAAAACACATTCATACTAAAAGAGACCCTACAGAGATTTGACTCCGGTAAATTCAGTAGCCGGATTATTTTGATAACACCTAAAAATGTCCATCGAATTGGCACTGTTGCCGAGGATTTCTTTCTAGTATCTGAAAGTAGTTTGATTAGTATTAGTCTTCACTCGCGCTTTAAATTTTTGCATTCACAGTTACTTTTTACGATGTTTATTGTTTTTCTTTGCGTATGAGAGACCTTCTGGATGGCTCCTGGGAAGATTGAACATTATTTTGGAGGCATCCTACATATTTTTGGCTCAGAAGGTTTATCAGAGACCTTCTGGACGACTCCTGGGGAAGACTGAACAAAACCCCAACAACAGATAAAAAGGACATAAGGATGCTAAGCAAATTTCATTGAGGAGCGGAAAGATGGTTTAGGGAAATCCCAAATCCGTTGAAGAACCAGAGATGGTGTCAAATGATATTGCTATTGACATTCCAAAGGAGGAAGAGGAGACACATATGGTTTCATCCAGTCCTTCTCCTAAAGCTCGAAAACCCGCAAACAAAATTTTTTTGCTCACCCCAGAAGAAATTAAGAAGCATGCTAGGATTGCATACCCATTAGCAGTCAAGAAGAAGGGCCTACATAGAAGTTTGAGAGATTTCTTGAAATCATCAAGAAGCAAGATGTTAGATAACCATCCTAGAGACTTTCACAAAGACTCCAGCATATGCCAAGTTCTTGAAGGATGTGCTAAACAAGAAGATTAATCATAGCAATGCAACAAAGGTCTCCCTATTTGAAGAAGGAGCAGCTATCAAAGTCAGACTGAAAAAGAAAAAATACCCCGAGGGAGCTTTACTTTACCTTGCACTATTAAGAATTTTAAAGTTGGTAGAAGCCTTGTTGATCTATGTGCTAGTATAAATGAGATGCTACATAGTTTGTGTGAGAAATTAGATATAGGTGAACTTAGACAGGCTGAGATGGTTCTTCAACTTGCTGATAGGGCTTTGGTAAAACCAAGGGGATTCATAGAGGATGTTCCAATTTGTATAGGATCTTTTAAATTTCTGGCTGATATTTTGTCTAGATTCTCATGAAAATGATGGCAATATTTTGTTAGAACGTCCATTCTTGGCTACTACTGAAGTTGTGATAGGTGTGTGCAAAGGGTGTCTAACTTTGAAATTAGGACATGACGAGGTCCCTTTTCACTTAAAAGTTTGCATGAAATACTCTAAGGCTCAGGATGATGATAATATTTCTGACAACTATCAAGATGCCTCTAAAATATTTGAATTGTCTCATATCCTTGTTGGAGATGTCTATACTATTATAGGTGTTTATTGTGACTGGATGAATGACATGGAGCAGAGGGCACATGCATAAGCTCTTGAACAATTTGAGACCTACTCTGGTGCGTCACCAGTGATGAAACTTCCAAAGATCCCAAAGATACCCACATCTTATGAACAACCACTGGAGTTAGATCTAAAGCTACTACCATAACATTTCGAGTATGCATTTCACATAGATGGTTCAAAATTACCAGTCATCGTCAAGTCAAAGATTGAACCTCAACGGAAGGAGGAGCTTCTAGCTTTATTGAAGAAGTATGAATATGCCATAACATGGATGCTTGCTAGTATTAAGGGAATCAGTCCCTCATTTTGCACCCATAAAATCAACTTGGAAGATTATGTCAAATCTATAGCGCAACAAAAATGTCGTTTCAATCCAACTATGAAGGAAGTCGTGAAGAAGGAGTCACTCAAACTACTAGATGCATGTATCGTTTATCCAATTTCTGATACTCATTGGGTTAGTCCTACACATGTTGTGCCAAACAAGGGTGGATTCCCAGCTGTTCCTAACAGCAAGGGAAAGCTCATTCCTACCCTGGCAGTCACTGGATGAAGAGTGTGTATTGATTACAGATGCCTCAACGATGCTACAAAGAAAGACCACTTTGCACTGCCTTTCATTGATGTTGGAGCACCTTACCGGTCATTAGTTTTACTACTTCCTAGATGGGGTGTTTGATTACTTCTAGATCCCAATGGAGCTAGAGAATGAAGAGAAGACGACTTTTACATGCCCCTTTAGCATATTTGTGTATAATTGAGTCCTTTTTAGTCTGTGGAATGCACTCATGACGTTTCAAAAGTGTATGACATGAATATTTGGGCATTTGTTAGAAGATGTTGTCGAAGTCTTCATGGATGACCGCTCTGTTCATGGTGAAGAAGGGGATTATGCTAGGCCATGGGGTCTATAAACGAGGTATTTAGGTGGATGGAGTTAAGGTCGAAACCATCTCTCAACTTCCTCACCCTGTGAAAGTTGTTAAGGATTTCTCTAAAATTACATTGCTTATGACTAGGTTGTTAGAGAAAGATGTGCCATTTGTATTCGATGATAAATGTCTGCAGGCATTCGCATCCCTCGAGAAGAAGCTGGCGACTGCAACGATACTGGTCTCCCTAGATTGGGGAGCCCCTTTTGAACTAATGTGTGATACTAGTGATTTTTTAGTTGGAGTAGTGTTAGAAAAACTGGGAGATAAGAGGTTCATCCACTCTACTTTGCTAGAAAGATATTAATGATACACCAGGGAACTACACAACTATGGAGAAGGAGCTCTTGGTAATCTCTTTGCATTTGAGAAGTTCAGGTTCTATCTAGTGTTGTCTCATACTACAGTTTTCACTGACCATTATGCTCTTAAGTATCTTCTTGCTAAATGAGATGCAAAAACGAAATTAATTCGATGGGTCCAACTGCTTTAAGAGTTTGACATATCTATCAAAGAGCACAAAAAAATGTTATACCATACCATCTTTTTTGCGCCTTGAGGGCGCTCTTCCAGGTCGATTTGCTTAATTAGAGATCATTGAGCTCTTCCTGGATAAACATATGTTTCTCTTAGAAGAAGTAGAAAAAGTCTCGGAGCATCACCTCGAAAAACACCCATGGTATGCCGAGATAGCTAACTTCCTTGGTGTAGGGACATTTTTAGAGGATTACACTCATCAGCAATGGAGGAAACTGATTTTTGATGCCAAGCATTACATCTGGGATGATCCATACCTCTTCCATTTTGTGTTTGATGGAGTGATCAGACGATGTATCACCACGCAAGAGTCGCTCAAAATCATGCTTTGCTGCCACACCAGTTCCGTTGGGGGACATCAAAGAGGAAACCGCATAGCTTGGAATATTTTGGATGCAGGTTTCTAATGGAGGACAATTTGGAAGGACTATGGACATATCATGAAAAACTGCGATCCATGTCAACTTTCAGGTAAAATTTAAAATAGGAATGCAATGCCAATGACAATATCCATGTATGGAGAGATTTTTTATGTACAGGGGATTGATTTTATTTATCCTTCCCCACAGTCCCATAGTAATAAGTACATTCTTGTTGTTGTGGATTATGTGTCCATGTGGTAGAGGCGCAAGCGTTGCCTACTAATGATGCTAGGACAGTGGGAAAGTTTATCACTCACCTTTTCATGCTTTTCGGCACCGTTCGCACTATCATTAGTGACATGGGGGTACTCACTTCCAGGGTCAATTCGATTGAGTTTGCCAAAAATTTGGCATAACTTATTAATTGACCACCACTTACCGTCCACAAGCAAGCGGTCAAGCGAATGTGACAAATTGTGAACAAAAGCATATTCTTGAGAAGACAGTCGATCACTCTCACAAGGATTGGTCGATTTGGTTCGATGAAGTCTATGGGCTTATTAAACCACTTTCAAGACTCTTATCAGCACTTTTCCATATCGAGTGGTTGATGGCAAGGCTTGTCATCTTCCGGCCAAGCTTGAGCATAAGGCGTGGTGGGCCATGAAGTTACTGAACATGGGTACTAGTCTCGCAGCCTCTAAAAGGAAATATCAAATCATCGAGCTATAGGAGTATCGGTTTCACACTTATGAGAGCTCAGGGTTGTACAAGGAGAAGATGAAACGCATCCATGATGCAAAGCTGCAAAGTGTTAAAGAATTTGAAAAGGGAGACAAAGTGCTAATTTATAACTCCCGCCTCAGATTGTTGCCCAGAAAATTCCAATCAAGATGGTCGGGACCTTATGAAGACATGCAATCTTTCCCCTATGGGACTGTAGAGATCACACATCTGGACCAAGGACCATTCAAGGTCAACGACCACTGTCTCAATCGCTATCTTGGTGTCAAGCCTACCAACGGAGTCAAAGTTCATTACTTCAAGGATGCTCAATAAAAGGACATGTATCGTCTAGCTGAAAGACGTTAAAGAAAGAGCACTTCATGGGAGGCAGCCCATGTCTGGAGTCAATATTTTGGTCTTCTATAACGCACTTTTGGTGCAATTTTGACACTTCAAGCACTAGAAATTATACAAAAAATGCGCTATAAAAAAACCAAAAGTGCACGACACAATTTCAGTTCATCTATAGCGCACTTTTGGTCTATTATTATGACCTTTTTAGCACTAGGTCAAAAAATTTTGAAAAATTTCACTTCATCCCCTTCGACCAAAATCGACGACCACCACTGCCGCTCGATCCGTCATCGTCGCCGGACCTCGCCGCCACCGCCGCTGCTCCTTCTCTGATCACATTTAAATCCATCAAGTTTACATCACGTTTGAGCTTTTTCAATGTGTTTTTTCACCCAACTTCAATTTTTCCCGGATTTGTGTGTTTCTTTGGTCGATTCTCCCTAGTTAATAGGAGGTAAGTACATGCATTTGCTTCTCCCTTATTTTTATTCGTTGGATTCCTCATATTGTGCTCGGATTGAACTTCAGATGAATTTTAAGAAAAACCCTAATTTTCAAATTTGGGGATTTTAAAAATTGATTGTGACGTGATGAAATTGGGTAAGATATGATTTAGTTGATTTGATTTGCTCCATGATTGGATGAGTTTTGCTTAACGAAAATTTTGATTTCGATAAAAACTATTAGGGTGTTTTGGGATATTGCCCGATTGAATTGGATTGCTCTTGATTGTTGGATTATGGATGTTGAAAGCGGCCCTGAGATTATATTTATTATTGTGATGTGATCAATTGTTAATGAAATTTAAATGTGACGTGAAGAGGAAGTAGTTGGAGTTTCTATGTTTTAATGAGATAAGTGTGGGGGTGGCTCTCGAATGTTTTGTTATGTAGTTTTATCCTTTTGCAGTAGGCGTGGATGTGTTTCTAATACTCGAGCTTCCACTAATTGAGCATGTTCGCCTCCCTCATCATCATCATCTTTAGAGGGAGAACAAGAGTGTCTTGCACATGTTCCGGCTCCGATAACATAGCAAAATGTGCACTGTTTCTTCACTTCTATGGACACTACCAGCTGCACCGAATGTGGTCATCAACATCGACAGCATAAGAACAAGGAATCATGATTGGGTGGATGCAATCGTAGCACAGACTCTCCAACTTGATGTGACCATGCAGGCATGTCAATGAATTACCATCTAGCAAACCATTATGAGGCTTAAAAGACCATTTTGTATATTAATCCGACACTTGCATGATACCGCTCTGAATCTACTTGGCACTGATGCACCAAAATGATAGAAGCACTTAGAAAAGCTCCACCAAAAAATATCCATCTCCTCCTTATATTTTTGCCTTGGTAACCTAATCATAGCCAAACAGCCATTTCATACCCCCTATAATAATGTATCCCTTTTCTTTCAAGCTTTCATTTAATCATGTGTACATTAGTGACATGTAATTGGGTCGAGTCTAGAAGTAAAAGTTGATATGTATTGAAGAATGTAGAATCTAAAAAATTTGAGAAAAATAGAAAAGTCGAAAAGAAGGTCAAAAGGTCTAGAGTTAGATAAAATAACAAGTACAAAAGCTCAAAGTAGTAGTTATGCAAAAGCGTTAGAAGAGCTAGACTGAGCTCTTGGCAGTTTTTTTAGATCCTTGCATAACATTGTTTGTAATTAGTAACTTAGCTCCATATTAGAGTAGACCGAGTCGTTCGCCGATAAGTATAGTCACAACCAAAAGTCATTTCACCTTCTCTTCTCTTCTCTTCGATGTCCACATTCCAAAGCCAAATAAAAGACCTCTAGATTAGTGTTTAAAGTGCCTTGATGTGATGAGTAGGAGTAGGTTGATATGCATTTGTTGGAAGCAAACATTAGAGTTGATGATGAGCGCATAGACACTCTCCATAAAACACTATAAGTGAGTTCATTATTGGCTTCATCTTTAAGCCGATTCCCCTTGAGAGTAAACCTAGATGGTTGGTGTAACGTGTATAATGATGTGTGGCCAATTGGAGAACTTCTTTAGGCCTTTACTTCGTATTTCGGTTTCATTTAAAGGTTCACTTTTTTGTTAAATAATTTAGGGATGCATTGAGGATTATGGATTTTCTTTGCTTTGATAATTAGTAGTTGATTTGATTGTAGATGTGTTCCATGGGTTTTATTAGCCTTTTACTTGAGGACAAGCAAAGCTTAAGTGTGGGTGTGTTTGATGAAACTCGAATTTTCGTGTTCAGCATCCTCGTTTAAGCGACATTTCACGCATATTCGTATAGTTTTGGGTAGAAGATTCGGATGTTAAGTGTATTTCTAACTCATACCTTGATTTAATGTCTTGGACCCGTTCGGGGTCCATTTGAATTTTTTCATAGTGTTTTTATCAATTTCAGCCACACAATAACATCAGGGCATTATTTGGAACTGTATGATGTGCAAGGAGGAGCTAAATGCATCTAAGAATGGAAATATCACGGAATTCAAGCGTTGAAGCAAAAGTGTGCCTAAGCCATACCAAAAGTGCGTCGCGCACTTTTGGTTGGTTATAGTGCACTTTTGGTCATTTTTCGAAGTTTAGGTCTCTGACATTTACACCAACAATGCGGTATAGAAAAACAAAAAGTTCGCGGTGCAATTTTTGTATCTGATAGACCTTAGGAAGCGTCTCTACAAAATCCCAATTGCATCCCATTCTCAGACAAATTTTTCCGCACAAAATTTAGAGCATTAGTGAGAGATTTGAGAGCGATGAGAAGGTAAATTCAAGGAATGGAAGTGCAAGTCTCTCTCTTTAACGGGCAGAGTGAGTCTTGTTGTTTCTATTTTTAATGCCATTCCTTCCTATGCCATGCAAGCTGTTGTCCTCCCTTTTCATATTTGCAACAAAATTGATTTGTGGATTCATAACTTTGTATGGTGTACCCTCATGGGGGAGAGTAAACCCGACCTATTATCTTGGGATATCGTGTGTAGGCTAAAAGAACAAGGTGAGCGTGGACTTGGGAAGGCTAAGCAAATGAATGAAGCCTTCTTAATGAAATTGGTTTGCAACATTCTATGACATCCTGACGAGCTTTCACAAATTGGTCAAACTTATCATTTCAAAATATAGAAAGGATGGGCCAGATAGAGCTATTCCAATATGTGTGGAAACGTCCTCGGGTCTATGGAGGGGTTTGTATAAGGTCTGGGAGGTGGTGCTTCATGCCATTCATATCATTGTCTAGGGAGGTAGGGAAATAAAATTTTGGCATGATGTGTGGATGGATAATGGGTTAAACTTGGCAGAGTGGTCTCCCCTACTCAACTCCAACAGTTTGGCCACCTTACGGTACGCGATTTGGTTACGGTAGATGGCACTTGGGACTGGGCAACTCTGGATTTTCGTCTTCCAAACTCGATTAAAGGCTTGGTTCAAAGAATGCCAACACCTTATGGAGAAGAGAATGATTCTTTCATCTTGGACCAAGTGATAAAGGTAAATTTACACTCAAGAGTGATTATTAGGTATTGGCAAGTATCGGTAGTGGTAATACCCTTTGATTTGGAAAATTTTTTGGAAATGGAAGGGCCTGAATAGGGTAATGTATTTTCTTTAGTTAGTCTATCCCAATAGACTGATGACTAATGCATAACGGTATCGATGTCATATTTTCCATGCAGCTACGTGCTCTGTCTGCGAGCAACAACTGGAAATTCTTTTGCATGCTCTTCGAGATTGTCCTGGGGCAAAATAGCTATGGATAAGCATCCTGGGAACGCAGCTTCCAAGAAATTTTTTTCACTTAAACTTAAGTGATTGGATTATTACAGGGACCACTATTTCCAAACATAGGCTTGAGTTTGGTATTGTATGTTGGCATCTTTGGCAACATCATAATGAGTTTATTTTTAGAAATGTTTCAACCGCCTATGATCAGCTCCGCCTACAAGTCCTTCATTCGATCGTCGGGTTTAGGAGATAATGAAAATGGGAGAGTTGACCCTTTCTAAGAATAAACAAGAGAGAGAGATGAGCCTGGTCGGTTGGTGGGTTGGTAACGATGTCGAGATTACCCTCAACATAGACGATTCAGTCTTGAAATCTTTGAAGAGCTTGGTAGGGGGGTGATATTTTGCATGATTCGTGAGGGTCTTATTAGGGTTCCTTTGTAGTGAATTTTGGGGAATGTACCATCACACGAGCTCAAATCAGAGCTGCTATTTGTGGTTTTCAATTTCCATGGACTCTAGGGTACCGCAAAGTGCATCTACAAATTGATTCCGCCGTTGTTGAAGCATATGCTCGTAACCCCAATGTTGTGGATGTAAGGCACTATGCGAGTATAACAGAGCTGCATCAACTTCTCCATCGTGATTAGACAGTGATTATGACTCACATCTATCGAGAAGGATACCGTGTGACCAACCTTTTTCGGTTATCTTGGGCATTCCCTCCCTTTCGGAATGCATATTATCAGTTCTTTCCCTCAGAATACTATTCACTGTAGTCGTACTATTCCCTTCCCATGAGCCATTAGTATTAATAATTAGGACCTTGAGTGCAATCTGTCTACCCAAAAAAAGAATGGGTGGCAAAATGATTGTTGGCGTTGGCAATAAATGTTCTACTATGTATTACCCAGATCTTTGACTCAAACTATGTTTCCAGTTATAGTACTTATTTAACAAAACTTAATGGGTAATGGTATAATATAAGTTCAATTAGTTTTAAGAACTTTAAAGATGAATCTAAACAATCAGATCTAGGCTTTTACGACAACTGTTCGACGAGTTTCCAATGAACTTTCCAAAAAACAATCGTCTATAACATGTTACACGTGTAACATGTTGTAATCATTTATAACAGGCTACGCGAGTAACAAGTTATAATCGTTCGTGATTGGTTATAATCGTTAGTAGTCAGTTATACGAGTAACATGTTATAACTGCACGTAACATATAATAAGCATCTATAAAAAATTAAAATCATATGTACCTAGTGAATGGCCTATAACTAGTTATATACTTAATTACACCATATATCATTCAACTTCTAAAATCGTCACACACATTCCATTAAAAATTTATTTAGTGCACCTGATACCACTAATCTCATTATTTGATTTCACCAACTAACACTAAGGCTAAAATATTTTATTGAAATTTGATGTGGAATGAAAGGAAGTTGTCATGTCTGAATCTGACATGGGAGCCACATCATACTAAATTTGTCCTTTCTTCCCCTTCTATCTCTTCTTCTTATATTCATCTTCTTCGTCGGACCTCATTAAACTTCCTGGAATGAAAGGCATTCATTTATCAATATCTGGTCCTAACAAGATCCATCTTCCATCAAATGCATGTTCTCTTCCTTCCCTCTCAATTCCATCTCTTTCATCCCCATCACTTTTGGCGATTTATACGACTTAATAACTAGTTATACGAGTAACTATTTATAATTATTTGTAACTGTTTACACGACTTAATAACTAGTTATATGAGTAATTATTTATAAATATTTGTAACTATTTACATAACTTAATAACTAGTTATAATCATATGTAACTAGAGACCCATGGCCTAGCACGATTCCATTCTCCACCATGCACAGAGGAGTCATCCATGAAGACTTCGACAACATCTTCTAACAAAGGCCCAAAAATTGCTGTCATACACTTTTGAAACGTCATGGGTGCATTACACAGACCGAAAAGGACGTGGTTATACGTAAATGTGCCAAAGGGGCATGTGAAAGTCATCTTCTCTTAGAGGTTGGGATCTGGAAGTAACCAGACATCCCATATAGGAAGTAGTAAAACTCATGACCAATGAGGCGCTCCAACATCTGGTCTTTCGTTGTAGAATTGTTGAAGCGTATGTAATTAATACACACTCTCCATCCAGTGACTGTCGGAGTAGGGATGAGCTCTCTCTTGATGTTAAGTATAGCCGTGAATCCACCGTTGCTTGTCACAACATGTGTAGGACTAACCCAATGAGTGTCAGAAATTGAATAAATGATACCTGCATCTAATAGTTTGAGTGACTCCGTTTTCACGACTTCCTTCATAGCTGGATTCAAATGACATTATTGTTACGCTACAGGTTTGACATAATCTTCCAAGTTGAATTTTGTGGGTGCAAAATTAGGGACTGATTCCTTTAATATTAGAAAGCATCCATGCTAAGGCTTATTCATACTTCTTCAAGAGATCTAGAAGCTCCTCCTTCTAGTGAGGTTCAAGCTTTAAGGTGATGATGACTGGTAATTTTCAGTCCTCTATGTGAAATGCATACTCGAGATGCTATTGTAATAGCTACAGATCTAACTCCGGTGGCTCTTCATAAGATGTGGGTATCTTCGGGATCTTTGGAAGTTCCATCACCGGTGACGCACCAGAGTACTGACATCTCCAACAAACATATGAGACAATTCAAACATTTTAGAGGCATCTTGATAGTTTTCAGAAATATTATCATCATCTTGAGTCTTAGAGTTTCATGCCATCTTTTAACTGAAAAGGGACCTCATCCTATCCTAATTTCAAAGTTAGACACCCTTTGCAAACACCCATCGCAGCTTCAGTAGAAGCCAGGAATTGACGTTCTAACAAAATATTTCAATCATTCACGTGAGTATCTAGAACAAAAAAATCAGCAGGAAATTCAAAAGGTCATACACGAATTGGAACATCCTCTATTAATCCCCCTAGGTTTTACCAAAGACCTATTAGCAAGTTGAAGAACCATCTCAGTATGTCTAAGTTCACCTATACTTAGTTTCTCACACGGACTATGTGGCACACATTTATACTTGCACCTAGATCAACAAGACTTCTACCAACTTTAATATTCTTAATAGCGCAAGGTGAAGTAAAGCTCCCTAGGTCTCTTCACTTTGTCGGTCAGACTTGGATAGCTGCACCTTCTTCATATAGAGATTTATATTCTTGTTTAATACATCATTCACGAACTTGGCATATGCTGGAATCTTTATGAAAGTCTCTAGGACGGTTAGTGTGACCTCCTGCTTCTTAATGATTTCAAGAAATCTCTCAAATTTCTGTGATAGCCCCTTATTCTTGACTGCTAATGGGTATGGAATCCTAGCATGCTTCTTAATTTCTTCTGGGGTGAGC
This sequence comes from Linum bienne, assembly GCA_010665285.1. NCBI lineage: Eukaryota > Viridiplantae > Streptophyta > Magnoliopsida > Malpighiales > Linaceae > Linum > Linum bienne. Next base: position 98,093 of record QMEG01002101.1, read on the forward strand.
ACAAAATTTGTGTTTGCGGGTTTTCAATCTTTAGGAGAAAGACTATTTGCCGCGACACGTGTCTCATTTTCCTCCTCTAGAATGTCAATAGCAATATCATTTGAGAACATCTCTGGCTCTTCAATGGATTTAGGATTTCCCTGAATCGTCTTTCCGCTCCTCAATGAAATTGACTTAGCATCCATATATTCCTTTTGTAGTCCTCCACTCTAGGCTTAAGGAGATGAGATTCCCCATGATCTAAGAATTGGCATCATCTTGCTCAGGAGGAACCACACTCGATGTGGTGTTTCCGACACTAGGCTTGGTGTAATCGGCAAGGGTTCTTGCAGCCGCCATTGGTTCAGTATGCCTGGAAGTGTAACTGTGGTCTTTGTTTAAATAATGTGAGTCTCAAGAGTCTTTAAACCAAGATTCTTTGTCAGTTCCTAATAGAGTGTCACTTCCTTCTTCAATTGATGAGCATGAATCCTAATTTTGATCGTGTCACTACTGGTGACATGTAATGAATTCTCTCCTACGCAAAGAAAAACAATAAAGATCGTAAAAAGTAACTGTGAGCGCAAAAATTTAAAAGAGTGAAGATTAATACTAATAACTACTTTCAGATACTAGAAAGAAGTCCCCGACAACGGCGCCAATTTGATGGACGTTTTTAGGAGTTATCAAAATAATCCGGCTAATGAATTTACCGGAGTCGAATTTCCCTATGGTCTCTTTTAGTATCTTACTGAAAGTTTTAATTAATATCAATCTAGGTATCAATGAATGTATTTTAGGTGCGATTGCACGATTATTCGTTGCCGATTTGACCATATCTTGACTGCTTCATTACCTTATTTGACCTATATTTTACCCTCTTTTGTGATTGGTTGGAAGAAATAAGAGTTTCTTGTTTCGTTTTCTCGAACAGACCATTTTGGTCCATTTGACTTGCTTTCTCATTGTATATGTGATGTTGGAGGTATTCGATAGTAGAGGATGACAAGACAATTTCAACGATACCAAGGTGCCACAAGGATCAATCAATCAATCAAAGAAAAAATGAATTTTTCTTTAAAGTACATGGTTTACAAGACTGCACGATAAGAGTTTAGACAATCGATGATGAAACTTCTTAGATGTCGAATCCCCCTAGGCAATTCTATTTCACAAATGAAAGACAAATTCCACGATTTACACAAAATAGGATAGAAGCAATACACTGTCGCAATTCTTCTTTAATCAAATCACGACCTTTCGGGACCGCTAATTGGCTACCTATATAGTATTCTAGTCCGCTCTTTCGAGATAAAGATTTAAAACCCACTAGGCGATTTATCGATTTAGAATTTCTCACAATGATAAACTAGTTCATTCACTCCCGGATAAGGGTTAACGTCTAACTTAGTTATTTGATTTTGTCGTTCTAGAAATGCAAGCTCTCACGAGTCTAGGACAAATCTAAAAGAAATTCATAATTGTATTAAAATTACACTAAAACATATTATCAGTTTATAATCATATTAATCATAGTCAAAGTCTATTCTTATTGTCTAATTTATATCCAAATAAATTACCTATATACCAATTCTTCTAATTAATTACAAATTATGTTCATAATAAAATCTACATAATCATGCTAATACTCAATTCTTAACTCACTACCATCTTAAGAGGGTTCGAGTCGAGTCTAATTGCAAACTAGTTAATTACTTATGATCGTAGCCATCATTTTATAAGTATAATATCGATATGTTTCTTACAACTTATAAACATTTTAACTATAATGCGAGTCAATCGACAGGATCAAATGTTTACAAGTGAAACGAATTCATAAGTAATTGCATTGAGTTGGGTGCATTTCGTCACGACAAAAAGTTTTCAAGCCACAAATGTGACAATAAATTAATTAAGACTAAGTTGTCTAGAAAAAAATATTGATTGCAATTACTAGGAGTCTTGTGACATAAACGTGATCACTATAATTTCAAGGGCTACCACTAAAAATTTTCAAGTCATCTTCTTCCTAAATTCTAGGAATCTTTATAGAGTTCTAGGGAGGAGCCCCTACTCTGGGGAGGGCCTAATTTTGAAAAATTTAGATATTTAATCACCAATAGTGAATAGAAACAAAATGACAAATATGACGTGGTCTTAGAGCTAAGAAATTAAACATAATGAATTGAGTAATAAAAACGTCTATCTAGAAGCCATATAAATGGGAAAATTATGGACATTTAATCACGAAAACAACGGAAACAAAATAATGTAGTCCCACAAAATGCTCAAACATGAAACCATAATTAATATATAGGCTATGTATAATATTACAATCCACAAAATACTCAAACTCAATTGTTTACTAGTAAAGCGTAAAATTCATACCAAAATGTATGATTAAATCTTCTTCTCTAAAACATACTTCAAACTAAATAAAAAAAAACTCTTTTAAAAATGAACAAGGAATAACATATTAATTTTCAATGTACCATAACCTTTGAAACGGTGAAGAAAATTAAAAATAAAGAATAAAAACAAAAAGTTGGAACAAGGCATTATCAACACTAAGAAAATGGCAATCACAAATCTGAATATCATGAGTATTCAACCACCTAGATGAAACGAAGAAATAGAACAAAACAAAAACAACTGTGATAGAAAAATGGGTGTCAAATATCATCTACGTGTGCCCATACATTAGACAAAGTGAAATTAAATGGACAAAACCACACATAAAAAAGATAAACTAGAGCAATCAAACTAAGCAAGATATATTTACTAGCAACCTTCTTGCATCTGTAGAAGATAAAACTATATTTTGATAACGTGTTATGAAATTGGGTAACGAGAAGACGATACGAGAGAAAGGTAGGAGAATAGTTCTTATTCATATATATCTCAAACATACAGGAAGACTACTATTTGTACGCTAATTATATCATAATCTACACATTATAAAATTAATACAAATCAATAAAAGTAATGAAGTATATTGATTCACAATGATTAATGGATGATGGAAGTTACAATGGGATGTAACTAATACATTGCGTAACATTTTATATTTATTAATAAAATAAATATTCTCATAAATTTATCTCCTAAGCACAATATCATATTTCATTTACAACTTTCCAGATTTCACAAATCATCAATTAAACAACTTTTCATTTCCAGCTTTTTCTTTGATTTTAATTTTTGGTTCATTCGAAATTGACTATGTTTTCGAATCAAACTAAAATGGTTACTAAATGGGGCATGAACATTTATCTATAAAATGATTAGTGTATCTGTAAGCATTAATTAAACTAAGGTGGCGAGTAAGTGGCTTGCCAAAGATCCGGTTCATATGCCATATAAGTTGGCTTGCCAAAACAGATTAATGGGGAGTAACATCGTGATATTATTTGAATACTTTTGAGATATATGATGACATAAAAAATAATTCTTGGTTGTTGCTATTTGCGGTCCGTATTTTATTTTGCGTTGTCCATAGCCTACATGAACAAACTGATACACCTCAAATAAAAATCTATTTTGCATGGATTGTATTAGGAAAATACTAGTTCTCCGGAAAAAAATCAACTCTACATTCGTCAAGTTGGGGATCAACATGCATCATCTATGGCCACGACATGCTCCTAGCTGGTGGTTGTTGGCTAGTCGGATCCGGGACGTCAATCCTAGTTCCCCAACTGACAACTCATGAGATCCTTGCAATGATCAATGCTTTAATTTTGAACGACCAATGGAATGTACCCCTCCTATCATTAATTTTCATGTCACCTTCGGTATCTCAAATATTAACAATTCCACAGCCCCACTCTCAAGTACCTAACCATTGAATTTGGTCTCATTGTTTGAATTGGATTCCCACCTGTCGGGGGTTGGGGGGGGGGAGGAACTTTGGTCACACGCCCAATTCAACCTAATTTTTTTTTGTATGCAAAATTTTTCAGGGAATCCTTTCTATGGAAAAGGTTATGTTAAGTAGGAATCGAAACGTCCCTTCAAATTTGCGTTCAATTGAGGGTCATTCCTAAAATATATACACCATGTGTTGATGTTCTATAGACGCATTCCTTCAAGTGATACAGCAGATGCGATCAAAGTTTTCTCCTTCTGGTGATGGTTATGGAAATCAAGAAACAGATGCAAGAGTTATTAGAGAAGGGTTTCATCCGCCTGAGTGTGTCACCGTGAGGTGTGTAGGTGCTTTTTGTGAAGAAGATGGATGGGTCTATGCGAATTTTCATAGATTACATGAGGCTTAATCAAGTGACAGTGAAGAAAAGGTACCCTCTTCCGCGCATAGATGACATGTTTGATCAAATTCAGGGAGCAGCAGTGTTCTCTAAGATCGATCTGAGGTTGGGGTATCACTTTGAATTCCTAACAATGCCTTTAAGTTTGACCAATGCACTGCAGCTTTCATGGGTATGATGAACAAAGTGTTCCATGGATATTTGGACAAGTTTGTCATAGTATTCATTAATGACATCTTGGTGTACTCCAAGATGGAGGAGGAGCATACAAAGCACTTGAGGGTAGTGTTGCCTACTATCAATAGTAGGGAACAATTATATGCTAAGTTCTCTAAGTGAAAATTCTAGCTAAGGAAGTTACTCTTCCTTGTACATTTGATCAGTGGTCGAGACATTGAGGTAGACCCAAAGAAGGTGGAGGCGATAGTAGATTTGTCGCCGCCTAGAAATGTGATAGAGACGAGAAGTTTCCTAGACATGGCAGGGTACTACAGGAAGTTGACCACTCCACTAGTTGACCAGGAGGACACCCCTTTTATTTGGAGTATAGCCTATCATGGGAGCTTCGAGGAGCTGAAAAGGAGGCTCACTACTATGCTAGTACACACTTTGCCAGTGAATGGTGGTGAGTATGTAGTTTATAGTGATGCTTTGTACTCAGGGTTAGGTTGCATTCCGATGCAGAATTACTGAGTAGTGGCTTATGCATCACACCCGTTGAAAGTTCAAGTGAACGATAGAGTGGATCTAGCAGCAGTGGTTTTCGCACTGAAATTCAGGAGGCATTATTTGTATGGGGAGACTTTCAGGATCAAGACTACTCACAAGAGTCTCAAGTACTATTTGATGGAGCTGAAGCAGCTGAACAGAAGGCAGAGGCGCTCAGTAGAGTTTTTTAAAGGACTATGACTGTGTGGTAGACTATCACCCAGTAAAGGCCAATGTAGTGGATGATACTTTGAGCATGAAGGAGTGGTTGAACGAGCTAGTCAAGTTGAGGAGCATGGGTATAGAGTTGGAGGTAGATGCAGTCAAAGGGTTACTGGCCAGATTAGTAGTTTGACCCTTGTTGTTGGATCGAACTATAGAGGGTCAGGAGATAGATGAGTTGGTAGTGGAAGTTCAACAGCGGGTGACGGCCGGTAAGGTTACACCCTACACTTGGAAGGATGGCTTGATGCTATTCCAAGATAGAGTGTATGTACCTTCGGGGTTGAAGCTGAGAGAGCATATTTTGGATGAGGCACATTTGTTCACTTATGCCATACACCCAGGTGAGACAATATACAGAAAACTTCTTTCAAATTACTGGTGACCTAGTACGAAGAAGCACGTAATTCCGCATGTGGCTTGTTGCTTAATGTGCTAGAAAGCAAAGTTGGATCATCGGGAACTAGGAGGGTTGCTTCATCCCTGGCTTATACCAGTATGGAAGTTTGAGGAGATCGCTATGGACTTCGTTAGTGGTTTTCCCTTGGTCAATGGGAAGGATGCAATATGGGTTATAGTATACCGATTGACCAAGGTAGCACATTTCATACCCATTCGGTTCAAGCATGATGTCGAGGATTTGGAAAGTTTATATGTAGAGCATATTGTGAGGTTCCATGGTGTGCCTACGACGATTGTAAAAGATTGGGACCCCAGTTTCACCTCCAACTTCTGGGAGGGTTTGTATGTAGGCATGGGTGACCAAGCTGAACTTCTCTATAGCTTACCATCCTCAAACAGAGCGGACTATCATGACCTTGGAGGAGCTGTCACACTCATGTGTGTTGGAGTTCGATGAACCTTGGTTGAAGGTTCTATTCATGGTGTAGTACACAATAGGAGTAGCTCCTTTCGAGGCACTATATGGCAGAAAGAGCATGACCCTTCTATTTTGGGATTGGGAGGGAGAAAGGTTGTTAACTAGACCCAAGATAGTCCTGGGGACTGCCTCACAAGTAAGAGTGATTCAAACTCAGATGGGAGTAGCTCATAATCGGAATAAGCAGTATGCTGATGAAGGCTTGTGAGGTTAGTTTCAAGGAAGGGGATAAGGTTTTCCTTCAAGTTTCCCCTTGGAAAGGAGTGATGCGGTTTGGCAGGAAGGGGAAGTTGTCTCCCTGATTCATTGGTCCTTACCATATCATTCGAAGGATAGGACCACTGGTTTATGAGCTAGCCTTACTAGCGGAGTTGGACTGGATACATAATGTATTCCATTTGAGTGTCCTTCGGGCCTATATTGACAAGCCGAACCAAGTGATTTAGTCAGATAAGATTAAGTTGGAGAGAGACTTGACTTTTGTGGAGAAACTAGCCAAGATTATGGACTGAAAGGTCCATCACTTGAGAAGCAAAGAAACACCTATGCTTAAGGTGATTTGACAAAATCAGGATGTCGAGGCAGCGACATTGGAGACCAAGGCTAGCATGAAAGAATGCTATCTACAAGTCATGGAAGACTACCTAACTGGTACCATATTAAGTTTTTCACATTCAGGTTTCAAGACGAAACCTTTTATAAGAGGGGAGAGTAATCACTCTAATTAATTCCAACCAATGTCACGTCTTAATTTAACATATAGATACTAGTACATCATTGTCATGGCAGAGGTTTTTTTTTCTTTTTGGTGAATTTTGCCACCCAATCTTACAATTGGCTTTCCCAAAATCATCAAAGCACTTTCTTTTCATGTTGATTTCACCAGATATGCCATAAATATGTACTTGTTTTTATAAGAGGATTTTGTAATAAGTACATTAATATGTACTTGATTTTTTTTGTTTCTCATTAATGTACTTAAATTATTCGTTATTTTTTGCAGAAGTATATGTTTGGTGATTTTATGGCAACACCTTGCCCAATTGAACTTGCTTCGCAGATAGTCAAAAATACTATACGTGTTTGGGCCCACCCACTTGACTTCAATCAAGGTGACTTTGTATGTTGATGTTTATTATTTTCTACCCATTTTAGTGTGTTGTACTTGGTTTTGTTTTAATGTACCTGATTTCCCTAAATCAATTAACATGGTATGTGAGTGTATGTAGTTTTGTGTGTGCAGAGGTTCGTACCATTTTAGTTGTGGGGGCATTACATTCTTTTGTTCTCAACAACATCAGCAAAAAGAATGAGTTCTTTGCTCCATAAAGTCCAGACAACTATGATGTTACTCATGGAGTATTTAGGAAATGTTTGATGTATTATTTGCATCATATGCCATCCACAATGGTTCCAGGAGGAGGTACAGGTTAATGGATTTGAGCTCCTACAAATAGAACTTACAACAGAGGATGAAGGCGCACTACCTTTCTTTTACTGGCCTATATGTGCTTAATATTTGCAAAGGTAGGGATGGCAAGTATAGGCCATACATGAGCACGGAATGGAACAAGACATAAGTGTTGGAAAAAATCAGGAAACACATCTTCCACGATTTAGTGTTGAGTGACTAAAATTAGTTGAAGGATTATATTATATCCAAGGCTCTTGATCATGTGTAATAGTTCGGTTAATGTCGTTATGTACTTGTTTTAAGTGGATATTCTCTAAATTGTATAGATTTAACGACGTGTACAAATTTTGTCGATTTCTTTGTTTCTTATTTTATGTACTTTTTCATATTCATACAAGTTCTAAATCTACAAGCACCAATTAAAAGAAAAGGAGCGTGTACAAAAAAACCATGTACATATGAGAAGAGTACGAAAACCCCAAGTACATAAGAACAAATATCAATCTAGTACAAGGTTTTTATAGTTGTGGGGATTCTTAAGTCACTTATAGACATCCCTAGCATCCTGACTCCAACCGTGTCAATAGGTCATCTTTGTTTCGGGTTGCCCACCAAGTGTTTGATTAAATGCCCACAACGAATCCTGCCTCTAAAGGTAGAATTGGGGCTTGTTAATGAGAACCAACACCCTCATCTATCCTATACTAAACACAAACACATTCCTACTACTATTAATGAATAGGAACATGAGAATTTGATCTCATAAAAGCCATAACCGATACAAGATTGCAAGCACCATGGTCTAAGCACAATAAAACCATAAATAGATATCATTAAGCATTCACATGTATCCACCTAAATGCTTTTAGGTGAAAATCAAAGAAACTACATCTCAAACAACACAATAACTAAAAGGGACTTAGGCTACCAAGGTAATAAAAGCCTAGGAGGAAGAATAAGAGAATCACATCTTCATGGAAAATGGTTATTAACATTCAATCTCCTTGAGTTCCTCCTTCCAATGGACCACCAAGTGCTCCAAGTTTCCTCTTGATCCTAGATGGTCTCCCTAGGGTTTGGAGAGGAGAAGTAAAGAGGCAAGAGCGAGCTATCTACGGTGTGGTTTAATTTAGGTAATCCCCGAGGTGTTGATCGGGCATTCACGTAATCATACACACACAATTTGAATATAGGGCATTTTCCCCAAAAGTTAGGACAACAAATAACAACTCTCTAATTCTAATATTAATTCATGTATCGGGTTGCATATTAAAAGTTGTCTGTTTAATTTAATTTATGTCGATCAAAATGTCAACATAGAGTGTTATCATGGTTATACAAATCGATCAAATAAGGTAAAATTTGAGTTGATTTAATAGTTTTAGAGAATTTGAAAATTATAACATTAGTATACAGGTAGGGTAAAGTTGTATTAAACCCAAACTGGTGAATTATGATGAGATTTTTTATGTTTATATTAAGTAGTTGTTTTACTTTTTATAGTTACAATAACAAAATGTTCAGTGAAACAAATTGATAGTGTGTATTAGTAATATTTTTATCAAAATAGAGATCTTTCAATTAGTACAAGATAGAAAACAATAAACAAATGAGCTATACTTACACTAACCTCATTGCTATGTATGCACAAACTTTTTATTTTATTTTATGAAACTAATTAATGAGAAGACGATACGACATAATGAAGGAGAATAGTTCTTATTCAGGCGTATCTCAAACATATATGGAGAATACTATTTATAGGCTAATGGTATCATAACCTACAAATTATAAAATTAATACAAACCAATTAGTGTAATTGAGTATATTGATTCACATGATCAATGGATGATGAGAGCTACAATGGACATTCAAATGATATAAGTAATATACTCATAACACTGCTTGTTAAATTTTCATTGGTTAAAGATATCATTCATTGAATATGCTTTTGATACTGCCTCGTTAAAACCCTTACTAGGAAAACTTAGTGGGAAAACTATGGTTAAGTGAAAAAGAGTGCACTTGCGTATTGACTCCCCCTAATGACCATAACAGTTGAGATCCTTTAAATGGCCAAACTCCAAATTTGTGAACAAGCTTCCCAAAAGTTGATGTAGATAGAGGATTGAATTCTTTGTTAATAAATCAGGCAAGTTATCACTGCAGCGCACCTCGAATATTTCAGCTCATTTTGTGCATATAATGTATGCATCAATATGATCGATGGTCATCCATAATATTCACATGAAACTTTCCCTTGGATGATCATTAGATGAGAATATGCCTTATTAAAACCTTACTAGGAAAACCCTATGGGATAAAAACCTAATGAAGAAAAAGGAGTACATATAATCATCACATTACGTTACACCATTTTCTTTCATATCGGATTATTCCATGCATTATATTTAGCCACTCGAAAGTAATGGTGGTATGGATTTATTAGCCGGTTTCACAAACCAGAGAATAGTGGCATTATCATATTCAACAAATTCATGGCTCACCAAGTGGTCTAAATGCACTGAGAAGCAATACTGCGGAACCGAGTAGTTCTCATTTCATTATGAATATTAATTACAATCGCCATAAAATATCATATAGTGATCTCACCACAAGCAAGGAAATTATAGCCATGATATATCCTTATAAATTTTTTAGGACATTGTTAGTATGTCATTGATGATATATGAGAATCATGTTCGAGAGAGATGCACAAATGTGCAAGATAGTGGTAAAATTTATTCGTCCACATAGTTCAAACTTTATTATCCACTAGATTTCAAAAAGATAAACGACCCATTAACAAGTGTTGATAATTCACACAATGCGATAAATAGATACAAAAAGACCTTTCTTTCCATAAGGGAGAGATCAAACTACTGATCATATGATCAAATTTGCAAGGTGATTATAGTAGGGCAAGGCGGTAGCAACCGACTTCATCAGAAACTCCATTCCAGTTGGCGATAAACACTTCGTCTTTCACCCTTACAGCCTGTCAGCAATGCGGTCTTTAATGTAACGAAAACTAAAAGCACGTGAACATGAAATATGGACAGAGAGACCAACATACTGATCACATAATCCAATGCTTGAAACATGCAGTTGTTGACCCAGTGATTTTTATAAAGAAGTGGGTGTATTTAAGCTGAAATAAACAATATATTTTATGAGATTTATCAGTTGGCCGCTAAGGGCCTCATAATGGTAAAGAATATGTATCAAACTAGAGTAGCCACTAGTAGAGGCTTCTAAGACGAGAAAAGTATCGTTGGCAAAAAGAATGTGAGAGAGGACAGGGCAAAAATGGTTAAGGTGGATATCGAAGAGCTAATTAGAGATGGCAGCTGAGATGAGGGAAAAAGACCCTTAGTACATTGACAAAGTTGAGGAAGGACATCCTTTGACAAGGACAGAGAAAGAAGCTATGGATAGGCATTCACGAATCCAACCAATCCATTTGGAATTGAAACCAAGTTAGGAGAGCACAATTTCCAATCGCCCAGCTTTAATTCATGTAACACCCTCATTTTTTACAAATTAGTAAATGACTAAAATGCCCTTAAAGTAGCAGAAAACTCAAAATCACATGAGGGCTTTAGGGTCTTTAACAACATCTTGACAATAAAGAAAATTCTAGATTTCTCATTACTAACCACTTGGCCAGAAGCCGCACAAAATGTTTTAAGACAATCTCTAATAGAAAGACATTAGGTCAGATTAGCAATACTAAACAATACCAAGCCATCGGCAAAGAATAAGTGGGACAAAGGGGCGGGGCTCCTCTACCAAGGGAGAGAGTATTCCAAGTCATGTGGTCGATTTTATCAATAATCAAATACCTCAGACATTCAACATATAAAGTAAAAAGATAGGGAGAAAGAGGACATCCCTGCCGAAGACCGTGCCCATGTTTGAAATGTTGGGAAAGGCCACCGTTTCATTGAGTCTAAGTAGAAGGAATCAAAATACACACCATGGTAACATCAATGAAACTCTCCGCAAGGTTGGCTTTCTGTAGAGTATCCTCCACAAAACTCCATTCCAAGCAATCATAACCTTTTGAAAGATCAAACTTTATAATAAAAGCCCCTTTTTGCCAGTTTTGAGCCTGTGAGGGTGGACCAGTTTCTATTAAACGAGGATATGTTTCAGAAATTTGCGTACCCAGAACGATACTAGTTTGGTAGGGATCAATGAGCTTCTTCATAGATCCCCGAATTTGGTTAGCCATGCTTTTAGTCAAAGCTTTATAGACCACTGAACAAAGGCGAATAGGGCGGAACTAGGTCATATTCATCGGTTTGTTGACTTTAGGGATGAGGAAAACAACCGTCTCATTAATGCTCGAAATCGAAGCCAAGTTCCTAAAACAAGCTGTCACAAAATCAGAAAGTTCATGACCCAAAGTGGACCAACATTTCTGAAAAAACAAAGGGATAAAACCATCCCCCTCTAGTGATTTAAACTCCTATAAAGAAACAACATTACCTGCCCCAGAATTTAATTTCGCAGAAAGGAGACGATGGAAATCCTCATGGCTAAACCAAGCCACATTAAAACGAATGGGTCTAGTTAATCAAATCTAAGAGTTATGATTCTGAAGGAAACCCTGGATAGGTTGATGATCCAACTTAATTTTGGTAAGGTGCAAGTTGGTGGACTCGGGGAACTTAAGGAGCCAGTCCACATTGATAAGGGCACGATCCAAGCAAACAAAGAGTGATTCCAGGTTCCATGTAAAGCAAGGACCCATGGACCCTAAATCAAAAGTACTACACATGTCCAAGCAATTTTTGAAATCTTAAGCCCGTGGAATTGAAAATTCAGCACCCCTTTGTGTATCCATGGCTGAAATGGAGGCAGTAAAATCCCCCATAGCCAACCAAGAAAGCTCTAAATCATGAGCAGCTTGAGTAGACTATCGAAACACATTATGTTGAATTTCATGGTTATTCCACAATACCCTAATACCACCCGCACACCCCATAGCATCCACAAAAAAACTATATGAGGAGGGTAATTTCTGGATGACATCAGGCACAGTATGGCCATTAATTTTTGGTTCCAAAATAATAAGGACAGTGGGATGATGCATCATTTCACATAATAAAATACAGTAATAAAAACATTTTGGTGGCCGGTAACCCAGTAATTCCACGACAAAAAAATAATCATTAACATATGATAGAAGGGGAATAGAAAAATACCCGGAACATTATGGTGTAATGCAGGCCGCAATCACCGTGCCATGTGTTCCAACGCAGTCCTCCATAATTTCAGAAGGCAGAGTTTCAGCCTATGGCTTATTAAAATCAAATTGATTCAGAGGGATGTTCTCTAACTCATAAAGGGAGGAAGCTTTCAGTTGGAATTTTGCCATCGCTTTTCACTTTTTCTGTAGCACTCTGAAGTCAAAGCCTTCCAATTTAAGATTACTTGACCATTTCTGAAGCATGTGCTTCTTCTCCAATTTTGTTTTGGGGTTTCATACTGAATCTCTCCACCTTCCAATCTTCATTTGTGGGGACTTATATATGGTGTAGAATTGAAGCCTTTCCACCTATATGTAGAGAAGTTATTATCGTTGGAGAAGTAGGTCTAAAATTTGCCAAAATTCGCCCCATCACATAAGCGATTTGGAAACCTCATGCGTGACAATGGCCACAATCTCCTGCTTGTCAAGAGAAGAATTTGCTGCTTATGAGACCATGGGTTTTCCTGCAGCGACAATACCAATCTCCATTGAAGTGTTCGAACTTGAAATTGACTTTAGAGTAGGCACCAACTGTTGTTCCACTTGGTCTGAGTAGTTCGAGATAAGGGAGCTATAGGAAGCACTACTGCAGAAAGAGAGGGAGACCGTTCAGTGATAATATTCAAAGCAACCATTACAGAAGTTCTTAGGAACGGGTTTTGACTCCTTGTAAGTATCAAAAGTCAAAGCACAAGAGGCAATCAGGTTATTGATAAGGCCCGACCCATATTTAAAATTGGTTGGGCTCACATGGGACTTGGGCTTGGAAGGGATCCTAGAGGTACTCCAGGTTAAAATAATGGGAGGCACCCCTTTGAAAGTTGATGCATCATTAACAAAACTCTCCTTTGATTTCGTCTTTGAGATAACATGGGTAGATTTAATCAATTTTCCTTTCCCAAAACCAGCTAATTCCTTTCATTGTTTCCATGATTGACCGTTGGAGAAGTAGAGATTAGTAGAGAAACACCCTCTTTCCTTTTAGGTTTCCGTATCTTTTTATGATAATTCAACCAAGGGCCAAACTCTGGTCATTTTTCGTCGTCAGGAGCTTCAACAGGTCGGCAGGCAGAGCCTGCCGGCAAGCTTTGATGCTGGTTGAGTGCCTAATCCGACATAACTACTTGATTCCCGGGACACGCAGCTGCCTTACAAACTATACATCAACAATCAAAGCACTAGGAGGGGAGATTTTTGTAAACCAGTTATTGCCAAGCATCATCCACAAACACACTAGTTTCAACTGCCTCTCGAAGATTGACTTCTACTGCCAAACGCGTAAATTTACTTCGCGCAGTGGTAAGCATTTGTCAATATATGTAAACTTTATGTCCAATAAGGTCACCCAATCCCCATATGATCTCTTTGTGATAGTAATGGATTGGTAACTTAGGAAGGCGAACCCAAACAACCATTTTAGGTGGAAGAACGGGAATAACATGAAAGGAAGGATCCCATCCATGACAAACCAGGTAGTGATTCAAAATCATCCATGGTACTATAGTAAGAGAAAATTCATAATCATGTGGATTATCAAAATAAACAAAGAAGACTTCGTTATCAAGGTCAATCATTCTAATCTTACCTTCTAGTCTGCATAGACTTTTATGACAATCTTACATGTACTGGCTATCGACAGTTTTCCCCATAAGCTTAACAATTAGTGCTATAGAGTAGCTATTGGTTGGGAGAGGAGAGTAGAGAAGGAGACTAGACTGTGGAGTGGGAGTAGCTCACCGACTGGGATTGTGAGTGGAAGAAGATTGATGCCTAGCGCCAACTTGCATGTCACTATGAGTGCTTATAGATTTTCCTAACGTCGTTTCTACTCGCAAACCCTGTCGTAGATGAGTAGCTCGGCGGTTGGAGTTGGAAATGGGAAAGGAGACTAAGAGTATTAGAGGCTATTCTCCGCTATCATGAAATCTTGGGGAACAACTGGGAATGGGGAAGCGATTGGGAACTTTGATGTTAATTTTAATTTTCTTACCTAAAATTGGGGTACTGGTTAGTAGTGTCGGCTGACGCGTGATGAAACCGTTTGGGTGTTGGGGTAATTTTGTTTGTTACGGGTTAAAGTCGGTTAACTCGAGTTAACCGATGATTAATTAATTCACCGTTTAACCAAATTCAGCCATTACCTTCAACCGTACCCCGACCGACCTCTTGTTCGGTAAAACTGCCCTTTAACCGATTTGGTCGTTTAATTGGTTTAATCAAAAACAGAAATGCCACCCTTAATTTGGGCATTTTCTTGGAACTGCTTCATGATGTCCTACCTTTTGGCCGATGGTTTAATCAGTCCCAATGTTGAGATTCCACATTTATGTTAGGTGTGTGGTTTAGATTATGAGACCCTACATCACTCACTGTTTTCATGTCAAATAACGATTGTCTTTTGCTAGGGAAGTGGACCGCTCTTGTTTTCTGGTCGATAACAGTCATCTGGTGGCGCTATGGAGATCCTACTACTTTACGAATAAAGCCACTGCTATCAAGATGGTTTATTTGTCATGGCAGGTTTGGAAATCAAGGAACTTGAGGGTTTCGAGAACTTGCAACACTCAATCTAGGCGCTACCACGATAGTTACTTTTACATTGACTAGAAGGAGGATGATGTGAAGTTACTTCAACAACTATTCCCTCGACTCAAGTCTTTCACCCACCTCGACGTTGTTCACCGAATCCGACTTGGCAGTTTTACGTTGTTGTTGTTGTCCGTACACCTTCCGGCAGCCTTCGCTATGCGAAGGTTGGGGTGGTGCTACTGAGACGATCTGGATTTATAATTTTGGTTATAGGGCTCATCATCAAACATATTGTGGACCCCTCAGGACTTGCATATCATCAACTCCTCGATAAATGATGCTACTGTCGGAAAACTTCTTTCTCAACGTCGAATCCTCCTTCTTTCCCTCCCTCTAGTTTCCCTACATTTTATCTCTCATTCAGGGAATTGCGCGGCCCATTTAATGACACGTGAGGCTCTTAATTACCCGATCATCTCTTATTCCATCCCCTTTTGTTGTATTGTATTCCCCTATTAGGAGTTAACGCTAATTATTCTTGTTTTTCAGTTGAATATCAGGAATTGATATCTTTGACTAAAAAAACTATACCTATTGTCATTATAAATAAACACAGCTCCTATATTGACGACAAAATCCTAGCAGCTTGCACATTCACTTAATAAGTAAAAGATGCAAGCTGTCAATAACTAGGCTTGTGAAATTTCAAGAATGCATCATTAAGAAGTGCATCTGAAATTTTCAAAACCAGGCTAAGGAAAGATAACCATCATTCCATGGAACATAGTTTGCCACTTTCGAGTCATTTAACCTAATGTCACATTTTCTCTTTGCTTTCGAAAAGAAGCAAACACGTAGGACCAATGAGAAAGCAAGGTTAGAGATTGAGAAGAAGTAAGAAACTGCAACTAATGAGAAAAAGAGAGAGCGAAGTCCTTAAGCTAGTATCTGTCCATCATCCTCATTTTTGGTAATGTCATAAGGTCATAGGGTGGCATATTTTCTATCCATGATCTCGCACTTTACTCCACCATCACATCAACTAAATCTGTAGGTGTTGTTAGCTTAGACTTGCTTTTTTTTACCTATTGATTCGCAAGAAAATTTCAGTCTTGGAGTTTTATATTAGAGATGGCTTCAGCATGCATTGCACCTTCAATTATGATCCATGGAGCGATGAATTTATTTTAAATGTTAGGTTTGGCAACCAAGGAGAGATGGCTTCAGACTTACTTTAAACTTGGTGGAAATTTTACGGCTACCTTTACATGTGCCTTCACCTATAAAAGAACATGTACGAACCTCATTAGGCCTTATTTTTCTAAAGAAGAAAAAACCATTATGGGGAGAATCCATTAAATCTATAAATTATGATCCATGGAGCGATGAATTTATTTTATATGTTATGTTTAGAAACCAAAATAAAGATTCCTAGTTGATTAGGCCCTACAGGCGATGATAGGCTTTGGCTGGCTCATTATTCATCCAAAATAAGTTGATGCATTATTATACATATTCTAAATATATCTTAAGAATCCAAAATCCTGTCCATAGCATGTGAATGGCAGAATGGGTAGTCACCAGCAGTAAACAAATAACTAAGTAAAGCACTAAAAGAAGTACATTAAGAAATGATAAAAATACCATCAACAACCGCCATCTCTACATCTTCCATAATGACAAGTCTTTTTCCTACAACTTCTTTCTGGTCCAATAATTAAAGTATTCAAAATGAATAAAATCAGTAAAATTCACCTACAAATACTCTTTGCTTCTCCTCCCCCCCAACCCCCGGCAAGTTGGAATCCTATTCCAACAATGAGACCACATTCAATGATTAGGTACTTGAGAGAGGGGTTGTGGAATTGTTAATATTTGAGATACCAAAGGTGACATGAAAATTAATGATAGGAGGGGCACATTCATTGGTCTTTCGAAATTAAAGCATTGATCATTGTAGGGATCTCATGAGTTGTCGGTTGGGGAACTAGGATTAACGTTCCAAATCCAGCGCCAAGAGCCACTAGCTAGGAGCATGTCGCAACCATAGATGATGCATGTTGATCCCCAACTTGACGAAGGTAGAGTTGATTATTCGAAAAAACTAGTATTTTACTAATACAATCCATGCAAAATAGTTTTTTTTTTGAGGTGTATCAGTCTGTTCATGTAAAATATGGACCGCGCAAAATAAAATACGGACCGCAAATAGCAACACCCCATAATTATTTTTTATGTCATCATATATCTCAAAGCATTCAAATAATATCTCGATGTTACTCACCATTAATCTAATTTGGAAAGCCAACTTATATGGCTTAGGAACTGGATCTTCTACGAAAATACTTGGTCGCCAACTCAGTTTAATTAATGCTTACATGGACACAAATCATTTATGGATAAATCTCCATGCCCCATTTAGTAACCATTTTAGTTTGATTCAAACACATAGTCAATTTGGAATGAAGGATAAATTAAAATCAAAGCAAATGCTAGAAATGAAAACTTGTTTAGTTGATGATTTGTGAAATCTGGATAGTTGTAAATGAAATATGACATTGTATTTAGGAGATAAATTCATGAGAATATTTGTTTTATTTATAAATATAAAATGTTATGAAATGTATTAGTTATATCCTATTATAACTCCCATCATCCATTAATCATTGTGAATCAATGTACTTCATTACTTTTATTCATTTGTATTAATTTTACAATGTGTAGATTATAATATCATTAGCGTACAAATAATACTCTTCCTGTATGTTTAAGATATATCTGAATAAGAACTATTTTCCTCCGTTTCTCTCGTATCCTCTTCTCGATTTCATAACACGTTATCAAAATATAGCTCTCTCTTCTACAGATTCAGGAAGGTTGTTAGTAAATATATCTTGCTTAGTTTTGTTGCTTTAGTTTATCTTTTTTTACGTGTGGTTTTGTCCATATAATTTCCCTTTGTTTAATGTATCGACACAAGTGGATGATATTTGACACCCATTTTTCTATCACAGGTGTTTTTTTTCGTTCTATTTCTTCGTTTCATCTAGGTGGTGGAATACATATGATATTCAAATTTGTGATTGACATTTTATTTCTACTCACTATTGGTTAATTCATATTATTTTATTAGCTACTTGTCATTTTGTTTCTATTCACTATTGGTGATTAAATGTCTAAATTTGTTGAAATTAGGCCCTCGTCGGAACTCTGTACAGATTCCTAGAATTTCGGAACAAGATGACTTCACAAATTTTAGTGGTAGCCCCTAGAATTATAGCGTTCACTTTTTTGTCAGTAGACTCTTAGTAATTGCAATTAGTATCTATATTTATAATAATTACTTTATGAATATATAACTTTTCGGATCTTACAGCTTAGTCTTAATTAATTTATTGTCACAATCGTGGCTTGAAAATGTTATGTCGTGAAAGAATGCACCCAACTCTATCCAATTAATTATGAATTTGTTTCTCTTGTTAACAGTTGATCCTGTTGATTGACTCCCATTAGATTTAAGATGTTAATAAGTTGTAAGAAACATATCGATATTATACTTATAACATGATGACTACGATCATATTTAATTAATTAGTTTGCAATTAGAATCGCTCTAACCCTCTTAATATGGTAGTGAATTAAGAATTTAGTATTAGCTTGATTAAGTAGATTTTAATATGAACAGAATTTGTAATTAATTAGAAGAATTAGTATATAGGTAATTTAGTTGGATATAAATTAGAAAATAATAATAGACTCCGACTATGATTAATATGATTATAAACTGAAAATATGTTTTAGTGTAATTTAATATGATTATCAATTTCTAAAATGCCAAAATCAAATAACTAAGTTAGAAGTTAACCCTCATCCAAGAGCGAATAAACTAGTCTATCGTGCGAGCAATTCTAAATCAAAAAATCGCCTAGTGGGTTTTAGATCTTTGTCTCGAAAGAGCGGACTAGAATACTAGATAGGTAGCCAATTAGCGGTCTCAAAAGGTCGTAATTTTATTAGAGAAGAATTGCGACAATGTATTGCTTCTATCTTATTTCGTGTAAATCGTGGAATTTGTCTCTCATCTGTGAATTAGAATTGCCTAGTGGGATTCGACATCTAAGAAGTTTCATCTTCGATTGTCTAAACTCTTATCGTGCAATCTTCCAAACTATGTACTTTACAGCAAATTTCATTTATACTTTGTTTGATTGATTGATCCTCGTGGCACCTTGGTATCGTTGGAATTGTCTCATCGTCCTCTATAAACCTAACATATATAATGAGAAAGCAAGTCTAACGGACCAAAATGTTCCGTTCGAGAAAAGGAATAAAGAAACCCTTATTTCTTCAAACCAATCACAAAGGAGGGTCAAAACTAGGTCAAAGAAGGTCAACAAGCAGTCAAGATGTGGTCAAATCGGTGATGAATAATCGTGCAATGACACCTAAAACACATTCATTGATGCCTCGATTCATATTAATTAAAACTTTGAGTAAGATACTAAAAGAGAAAGGGAGATTCGACTCCAGTAAATTCATTAGCTGGATTATTTTGATAACTCCTTAAAACGTCCAACAAATTGGCATCGTTGCCGGGATTTCTTTCTAGAATATGAAAGTAGTTCGATTAGTATTAATCTTCGCTGTTTTAAATATTTGCGTTCACAGTTACTTTTAACGATCTTTATTGTTTTTCTCTGCGCATGATAGAATTCATCACATGTCACCAGTAGTAATGCTATCTATATTAGGTCAAAATTAGGATTCACGCTCATCTATTAAAGAAGGAGAGATTGTTCAATCTCTCGGCTACGAAGTAAACTCCATAAATTAATTAAATCAATTTGGTTTCCCACTCCGAACTTCTATTCAACGAGTAAGATTTTAATCAAACTGATTTATATCGCTGGCCAAAATTGTGGAGTCAAATTCTACCCTACTGCAAAAGTTTTCGTCGCAAAACCTGAACCTAACCCCACTTACTGGAAAAGATTAGACACAACAGTATTCAAACCCCATCGCTTACACCCCTAATTCGTAGGAAATGGCCCTTATTTGCTTTCCTCCTCAAGGACCAACCGGTCAACTCCTCAAAAATGATCCAAGGTCAAACTACAACCATGTCCTACAAGACCAATAGTGGTCCACACCTCAATTTGCCTAAATCTAGCTCGACCCACCCGAGAAGAAACTCTGGGCTCATTTGTTGCCCCCACCATACTCCTTCAAGCTCGACCCTAAAAAGCCGATCCTGACCGATCCGAGATTCCAAGGCTAGGTTAGGCATGCCTTGCTAACATAAGCCTATCCACTTTTGCCTTAAGCCACCGTCAATCATGCTCAACACAGAGCTGACCCCTCAAGCTTGCTCGCTATGATCGTTTCACACTCTGGGAGGACTTGATTGATGTTTAACAAAATTTCGAGCTTTCTTGATCGTGCCCTTATCAACGAGGACCGGCTCCTTAAGTTTCCTGAGTCCACCAATTAGTTTGAAAGTATTTTAATGTAGTAATAAAATATTCATGGGGTAATGGAAGCTCATCCAAGGAGAAATTGTGGATGGTTAGGGATGAAAGGGGTGATAGTAGCAACTAGGTTATGGAATCCAGTGTTAGTAATAGTTGGATGAACAAGGGGCATGAGCAACATAAATTAAGAAGAGTGGAGGCAACAGGCATTGCATGACAGACAACCATCATGGTTATTTGGTAAGCCACGTGCGTGATTCTCTGTCGGTCATGGGATAGGTAATCAATGGATCACAAGTGTGGTATGAGGGGAACGGTCGTAGTTAGTATGTCGACCCCACATGTGACAAGTCACGAGCATGGCCAGAGAACTAGCACATGCATAGTCTAGTAGATCATGAGCGTGACGTGTGAGGAATCCATCGGTGTGGTAGTCAGTGACATTACAAACCATGGATAGGGCGACACTAGGTTGTCGATGGGGAATGGAGACAACATGAGATGTGTGATAGACAAATCGTGGATGTTTGGGTAACCACTAGCGTGGCGGGCCTACTGGTTGCAGGCATGGTACACCGAGGGGCTACTCTTGTGAATAGTGATGTAATGGGCTAAGTAGAGCACATGATTTGGCATGGAGATACAATGTCATCATTTGAAACCCGGTTTCGTGCACAAAGCTGAAGGATGCACATAGTTGATCCTAGCACGACTCAAAGGTGAGTTGGACAGGTAACAGTGTTATTGAGGATTCATCTTTGGTTGTTTATTGGTTTCTAAGTAGGCTACCAGGTAGTGGTGCTCGATGGGTAGTGAGCTTGAGGGGTCTACTGTTAGCTTATGAGGTTCCAAGTAGCAATGCTTCGAGCTTTGATAGGTGAAGAGATCTAGGATCAAAACGGAATCGTGGGCACCACTTTCCGAAAAGAGTATTTCCACCCTTACAAGCCTTGGGTATCAGGAAATCCCTTCCGAGGATAAGACCGTCTCACTCAAGTTCTTAGGCTTCAGATACTTGAATCACTCTCAGAATCCGTAGGCAAAGATAGATGTTAGTTTCTGTGTGTTTTCTGCACACTTATTGCCTCCTTTATATAGGCAAGGGGTCAAGGACGATCAGGTGTGAGTATCTTGCACCAAAAGGTGCCATTATCCCCAAGGATAGACTTGTAGGCAATAGCCATGAAGTCCCTACGGATTTGGAGGAAAACAACTCAGACAGAGTTTGAATCAAATGAAAGGGTTTGTGCCCATTCGTCCTAGGTGGGAGAGTTATCACTCCAACTACCTAGCTCCCGACCTTCACTCCAGCTCAGCTAAGTATCACAGCTAGTGACACTATCATCCAGCTCAAGGTTGAGCTGGACGAGCTTCAGTGTTGGTCCCTAGCTTCATTCAGCTCACCGAAAGCTAATGCTAGCTAGTTTCAGCTAGCTCCTGAGCAAAAGTGAGGTTTCCCGTCAACTCACATATCTGTCATCTTTGGTATCACACCAAGGTCAAGTCCATGGTGCATATTGCCAACATCTACTCTGTGTTGAGCATGGTTGATGGTGGCTTACGGCAAAAGGGGACAGGTTTATGTTTGCAAGGCATACCCAACCTAGCCTTGGAATCTCGGCTCGGTCAGGAGCGGTTTTTGAGGGTGGGGACAAGAAATGATCCAAAGTCGAATCGCCCATAGTTTCCCCTTGGGTGGGTCGAGCTAGATTTAGTCAAGCTAAGGTGTGGACCACTACCGATCTTCTAGGAGATGGTTTTGGTTTGACCTTGGGTCATTTCCGAGGAGTGGAATGATTTGGGTCATTAAGGAGGAAGACACGTAAGACCTGTTTGGTACCAAGTAGGGGAGCAAGCTTCAGGGTTCGAACACTGTTGCATCGAATCTTTCGCACTCAGTGGGGTAAGGTTTAGGTTTTGCGACGAAACCTTTTATAGGAGGAGAGAGTTCTAACACCACAATTTTGGCCAGCGGTTTAAATTTTGGTTTGATTAAAATCTTCCTCGTTGAGTAGAAGTCCCGAATTGGAAACTAAATTAATTTAATTAATTCGAGGAGTTGACTCATTAGTTGACCAACTATCAAAGGCTTGCAAAGCTCGGGGTAGTTATCAGTTACAACTGGTTGACCTTTCATGTAGGCCATTAACTCAGGTGGGATGTTACAAATAAGTTTCTTTCTTTTGAGAGATTTAGTATAGGGGTTTTCTCCATGTATTGATCATTTTGTAATTGTTGTTGGCACCAAGGTCCATGGAGCCTTTGGCAATGGAGATCAGTATGTTGTATAGTTTGAGAGAGGGAGATTGATGGAACCGGATTTCAAGAAACTTAGAAGATCATCGGAGAACATAGCAGTAACTTGGTCGTTTGAGCTCAAAACGACGCATGGTCAGAATAAGAGATGTCAGCTCTCCTCAAGAGGTGGGGGTTTAGGATGTTTGGGAATCCAATGATTGGATCCTCCATGTAGTTTGGAGTGAAGGCTCTTAGTTTGTATAGTAGTGTGTGATCTATAGTACATATGTTGTGATAGGATGATGGGTAAGGGCTTTCATGCTATACATTAGCGTGTGATCTACTATACAAATAGTTATTACATTTCAAATTTAAGCGTTTCACATTTGAACTGTGGCGTGTGATCCACAGTTCATGATAGGATAGGATATGCCTAGCAAGATTAGATCATGATGATTAGACATTGGTCACCCACCCTTAGATTGCACAATCCCAGTTGACATTCAGGTTCCAAGCAAGACGTGTTGAGTATGCTTATAGATGTTGCTCACACTGTTTTCAGGGTGGTTTCATGGTCTAATCCACAATGAGGCTATCCACACAGTCAGGGGTGACTGATGCTAGGTTGATGCCTACAGGACCACATGGTCACTTTATTAGAGTAGTGACTAGGATGACTTCTATGTTCTATCCCCAGTTTTATTCTAAGTTATACGCGGGATCAGATAACCATTCAGTGTTGAGCACTGACCCCATGACATGTTTGTTTCCATATTGTATCTATGTGTTTACAGTCCCAGGTGCAAGAACTGGAGTTGGGATGAGCTGGTCGGAGTTTTCATATCATCTTATATCTCATTTTGATGTATTTAGAACTTGGGAGTTTCATCTCATCTCTTTATGTGTCGTCTTTCGCAATTTGGGATCCTTGTCTATCAGGATTTGAAAGGTTTAATAAAGGATTTTAGTTCAGTAATAATGCTTATTTTATTCGGATTTTTTAGAAGTTGTGGGTTTGATTAGAGTCTAGTAGAACCCGAGTAGGTTGCCTAGGTCGAACCAGTGGTTTGACTAGATTTTCTAGGGTCTGGTTTCACAAGTATACCCCCAACGTAGGCTAAAGGCAATGTAAGTCTCTTTTGTGCAGCAACTTCCTAGTGTTAAGAAACCTTTGAACTTTATGTCTTGAAGGAAGACCAATTGTTGGGCGCAAAACACACCTACATAACTTTACGGTTTTTCAATCTTCATCCAAAAACCGAATCGCCCGTAATCTAACCTCTATTCTCAGCATCCCATAAGGTGCTTAACAAATTGAAAATGTCTTCTCTCGCGATTCCTCTAAGAACTTTCTCAACTCAAGCACTTGAACATCCATAAGTCGATTGTGTGCAAGAAAAATTCCATCTAATTTTTTCACGAAAGTGTGATGCCACATCTTCAAGGATGAGTGAGCCAATTCCACCCTATTTGTGCATCACCCACCCCTGACTGTCTTATCGAGGTGGAACACTTGTTTAGTGTAACAACGAGCCAAACTATGCTTGCAGAGTAGCCCTTCGACGGTCAAATAATCCAACAACTCTTTATTTACCCCACTATTTACTAAATCATGCCATTTGGCATTCACAAAATTCATCCGGAGATTAATCAAACCACAATCTAAGCAATCCAACGAAAACAAACAAGGGAGAGCAAACATAGGTACTTACTTCCCCATTAGCGTACAAAGCCGGTAAAAATTGAAGTTCGGTGAAAAAACGGGTTGAAAAAGCTCAAAAGGGATGAAAACTTGATGGATTTTAATGTGATCGGAGCGGAAGGAACTGGCGGTGGCGGCAGCGTCTGACAACGACGACAGATCAAGCACCGATGGTGGTCGGCGATTTTGGACGAAGGGGATGAAGTCAAATGTTTGAAAAAACTTTGAGCTACTGTTGAAAAGGTCATGATAATAGACCAAAAGTGCGTTATAGATGAACCAAAAGTTCGCCATGCACTTTTGGTTTTTCTATAGCGCATTTTTTGTATAATTTCCAGAAATTGAAGTTTCAAAATTGCATCAAAAGTGCGCTATAGAGGTCCAAAATACTGACTCCAGACATAGGCTGCCTCCCATGAAGCGGTCTTTCTTTTATGTCTTTCAGCTAGACGATACGTGGCCTTTTATTATGCATCCTCAAAGTAATAAACTTCGACTACATCGGTAGGCTTGGTACCGAGATAGCGCTTGAGATGGTGATCATTGACCTTGAATGTTCCTTGGTCCGAATGTGTGATCTCTACGGTTCCGTAGGGTAAAGATTGCGTGACTTCATAAGGTCCCGAGCATCTTGATTGGAATTTTCCTAGAAATAGTCTCAGGCAGGAGTTATAAAGTAGCACTTTGTCTCCCTTTTTGAAATCTTTGACACTTTATAGCTTTGCATCTTTGATGCGTTTCATCTTCTCCTTGTACAACCATGAACTCTCAAAAGTGTGAAACATGTACTCCTATAGCTCAAGGAGCTGATATTTCCTTTTAGTGGTTGTGAGACTAGTACCCATGTTTTGTAACTTGATGGCCCACCATGCCTTATGCTCAAGCTTGACTAGTAGATGACAAGCCTTGCCATAAACCAGTCAATATGGCAAAGTGCCGATAAGAGTCTTGAAAGTGGTTCGATAAGCCGAGAGAGCTTCATCGATCCAAGTCGTCTAATTCCTGCGAGACTGTCGACTGTTTTCTCAAGAATCAGCTTTAGTTCACGATTCGTCACTTTAGCTTGACCGCTTGCCTACAGATGGTAAGTAGTAGTTAATTAATAATTTACGCTAATTTTTTGACAAACTCGATCGAATTGACCCTGGAACTGAGTACCCCCATGTAACTAATGATAGTGTGAAGGGTGCTGAAAAGCATGAAAAGGCGATAATAAAGTTTCCCACTGTCCTAGCATCATTAGTAGGCAACGCTTGTGCCTCTTTCCACTTTAACACATAACCCACAATAACAAGAATGTACTTATTACGATGCGACTATGGGAAAGGGCCCATAAAATCAATCCCCCACACATAAAAAAATCACTACCGACATGGATATTGTCATTGGCATTTCATTCCTATTTGAAATGTTACCTGAATGTTGACATGGATCATTGTTCTTCATGAAATGTCCATAGTCCTTCAAAATTTTCCTCCAACAGAATCCTGCATCCAAAATCATCCAAGCGATCTGGTTTCTACCGTGATGTCCCTAGAGGGACTGGTGTGACAGCAACACATGATTTTGAGCGACTCATGTGTGATCACACATCGTCTAATCAGTCCATCAGACCCAAAATGGAAGAGGTAGGGCTCATCCCAGATGTAATGCTTGGCGTTAGAAATTAGTTTCCTCCACTGCGGATGATTGTAATCCTCTCAAAATGTCATGGCAGCGAGAAAGTTAGCTATCTAAGCATAACATGGGTGTTTGTTGGGGTGTTGTTTGACACTTTTAGTGCTTCTTCTAAGAGGAACAACAGTTCATCAGGGAAGAGCTCATTAATCTCTACCCGGAAAAGGGCCCTCAAGGCGCAAAAAAGATGGTATGTTACAACATTATTTCTGCTCTTTGATAAATATGTGAAACTCTTAAAGGAGTAGGACCCATTGAATTAATCTCGGTTTTGCATCTTATTTGGCTTCAAGATACATAAGAGCAGAATGGTCAGTGAAAACTGTAGTATGAGACAACACTAGATAGAACCTGAACTTGTCGAATGTGAAGACAATCACCAAGAGCTCCTTTTCCATACTACATGTTAATCCACCCTTGTTTGGCACAACCTATGTAGGACTAACCCAATGAGTGTCAGAAATTAGATAAATGATACCTACATCTAGTAGTTTGACTGACTCCTTCTTCACCACTTCCTTCGTAGCTAGATTCAAACGATGTTGTTTGTTGCACTACAGAATTGACATAAGCTTCCAAGTTGATTTTGTGGGTGCAAAGTGACGGACTAATTCCCTTAACATTAGTAAGCATCCATGATATGGCTAATTCATACTTCTTCAAGAGCGCTATAAGCTCCTCCTTCTGCTGAGGTTCTAGCTTTTAGCTGATGATGACTGGTAATTTCAAACCCTCTTTGTGAAATGCATACTCAAGATTTTATGGTAGTAGCTTCAGATCTAACTCTGGTGGCTTTTCATAAGATGTGGGTATCTTTGAGATCTTTGGAAGTTCTAACAGCGGTGACGCACCAGAGTAGGTCTCCAGTTGTTCAAGGGCTTTTTCATGTGCCCTCTGCTCCGTGTCGTTCATCCAATCTCAATAAACACCTATAATAGGACAAGACATCTCCAACAAGAATATGAGACAATTCAAACATGTTAGAGGCATCTTGATAATTGTCTGAAATAGTATCATCATCCTAAGCCTTAGAGTATTGCATGCCATCTTTTAAGTTAAAAGGGACCTAATCTTGTATGAATTTCAGAGTTAGACACCCTTTGCAAACACCAATCACAGCTTCAGTAGTAACCAAAAATGGACGTTCTAACAAAATATTACAATCATTCCAATGAGTATCTAGAACAACAAAATTAGCAAGAAATTCAAAAGGTCCTATATGAATTGGAACATCCTCTATGAATCCCCCTAGGTTTTACCAAAGACCTATAAGCAAGTTGAAGAACCATGTCAATTTGTCTAAGTTCACCTATATCTAGTTTCTCACACAATCTATGTGGCATCACATATATATCTAGTTTAGCACCTAGATCACACAATCTACCAACTTTAATATTCTTAATAGTGCAAGGTAAAGTAAAGCTCCATGGGTCTTTTCGCTTTGTCGGTCCGAGTTGGATACCTGCACCTTCTTGTTTAATACATCATTCAAGAACTTGGCATATGCTGGAATGTTTATGAAAGTCTCTAGGACGGTTAGTGTGACCTCTTGCTTCTTGATGATTTCAAGAAATCTCTCAAACTCCTGTGATAGCCCCTTATTCTTTACTGCTAATGGGTATGGAATCCTAGTATGCTTCTTGGTTCAGCAAAATTTTTTTGTTTGCAGGTTTTCAAGCTTTAGGAGAAGTACTAGCTGCTAGCACATGAGTGTCCTCTTCCTCCTCTGGAATGTAAGTAGCAATATCATTTGAAACCATCTCTGGCTCTTTAAAGGATTTGGGATTTCCCTGAATCATCTCTCCGGTCCTCAATGAAATTGACTTCCATATGTCCTTTTTGTCTGTTGTTGGGGTTTTGTTCAGTCTTCCCCCCGAGCAGTCCAGAAGGTCTTTGATCAACCTTCTATGCCAAAGATGTGTAGGATGCCTCCAAAGTAATGCTTTGATTTGCAAACTACGCTTGCATGGTATTCATCATCTGGATAATGTCATCATTAAATCCTCTAGTGGTGGCCGAAATTTTTTGTGGTGGTTGCTGAGGTGGCTTGTCTAGAAATCCTGGCGGTTCTTGGTTGCTTGAATTTCCTTGGAAGTGCTTGTATCGTAGTCCTCCACTCTAGGCTTGTAGAAATTAGAGCGAGGATAAGGATGTTGGGATTGTCGGCCTCCTACATTCTTTGCTCTAAAGTCTTGATATCTCTACTGACTGAAGTGATAACCCCCTCACACAAAATCTACTTCTTCCATAGTCATTGGTATGCTGGTGTATAAATTATCACAAATATCACATCAAGCACATGTGTAGATATATACAGAAGGGGGATTTGCAACCTTCAAATTATCCATCCTCTTTTCTAAAGCCTTAACCTGAGCTCTCAAGGCAATATTATCTGAATTATTATAAGACACTACTTGTGTTGGCTGAATTGTATTCCTTGACCAATGTCTAGACTTGGTAGTTACATCTCCATTTGCTAGTTGATGTACTAGCATTAAGGTTGCTCAGTCTAAGGAACTTTCGTACATATATGTCAACTGACTGTCTGTGTAACCATGGTGAGGGTAGTCAGATAATAGCTCCTAAAATATGTTCCACAAGTCATATAACCTTTCTCCTTATCTTTGATAAATTTTAGAGATTGATTCTCGAATAGTTGTAGTCTTCGCTAGTGGGTATAATACTCTTCTACAAAAGCTTCAGCTAGAGTGTCTGAATCTCTAAATATACCTTTAGGTTGACTAGTCAACCATCTTCAAGCTGCTTCTCGAACAGACCATTTGAACAACTTAAGCTTCATTCCTTCTTCAGACGAACCTTAAAGTTTGACAATCTCATAATAAGCATAAAAATCCACTAGATGATCGCATGGATTTTGATCGGTCCTTCCTTCAAACTTCAAGTTCTGCTGAATTAAGGAGAAGAGATTTCCCTTGATCTCATAATTGGCATCATCTTGCTCAAGCGGAACCACACTTGAGGTGGAGTTTGCAGAACTAGGCGTGGTCTAATCAGTAAGGGTTCTTGCTGCCACCATTGGTTTAGTTTGCTTGGAAGTGTAACTGTGCACTGTGTCTGAATAATCTAAGTCTGAAGAGTCTTTGAGCCGAGACTCTTCGTCAATTCCTAATAGAGCCTTGAGATATTCAACAATCTCCCCTTCTTCAATTGATGAGCACGAATCCTAATTTTGACCTAATCTTGGTCGTGTCACTACTGCTGAAATGTACTAAATTCTCTTATGCGCAAAGAAAACAATAAAAATCGTAAAAAGTAACTGTAAATCCAAAAATTTAAAGTAGGAGTGAAGATGAATACTAATCGAACTACTTTCAGATACTAAAAAGAAATCCCTAGTCACGGTGCCAATATGATGGACATTTTTAGGCGTTATCAAAATATTCCGGCTACTGAATTTACCGGAGTCAAATCTCCGTAGGGTCTCTTTTAATGTCTTATTCAAAATTTAATTGATATTAATCGAGGTATCAATGAATGTGGTTTAGGTGTGATAGCACCAATATTCGTCGCCGATTTGACCACATCATGATTCTTGTTGATCTTGTTTGACCTAACTTCGACCCTCCTTTGTGATTGGTTGGAAGAAACAAGGGTTTCTTGTTTTGTTTTCTCGAACGAACCATTTTGGTCCATTCAACTTGCTTTCTCATTGTATATGTGAGTTTGCAGGTATCCGATGGGTACAGGACGACGAGATGATTCCAACGATAGCAAGGTGCCACATGGATAAATCAATCAATCAAAGTAAAAATGAAATTTGCTTTAAAGTACATGGTTTGCAAGACTGCATGATAACAGTTTAGACAATCAAAGATGAAAATGCTTACATGTCGAATCCCACTAGGAAATTCTAATTTAAAAATGATAGATAAATTCCACTAGTTTACACGAAACAGGATACAAGAAATACATTGTCGCAATTCTTCTATACTCAAATCACACCCATTCAGGAGCGCTAATTTGATACCTAGCTAGTATTCTAGTCCGCTCTTTCGTGCAAAGATCTACAACCCACTAGGCAATTTACCGATTTAGAAATGCTTTTCCGAGACCAAGATCTAAATCAATTTTCTACAACTTTCAAAATTGAAGGTTTCTGTAAATATGAACAAAAGTGCGCTATGAAATGACCAAAAATGCGCCATGCACTGTTGGTAGTCCGTCAGGCTTAAGGAATCATTCTCTCGCTCATAATTCAGAGACTTTCTCAGATGAAATTGAGAGCATTAGTGAGATATTTGAGAGCGATGAAAAGGAAACTTCGAGGAGCTTGTAATCTATGCAAGGATTAATACCGCAAATCAAGTTTTCGGGAAGATCAGCAGAATTAGGTTCTTCATAGTTTCTTTTGTAAACCTAGATACAATGACTTCTTCTTTTGATTTTGATTTGTCTTCCAAAACTATGGGCAGCTAAACTACTCTATCTTAGATTAGATGAACCCTAGGTTAATTCTTATGAACGAATGATTTGATAAATTTGACGATTTATGCGAGTTGGTTGGATTTTAATCTCTGGAGTTGAGATGATTATTTCCAAAAATGCTTCAACGGAATGGTTTCAGAGACGGCCACGAGACCAAGCAGATTGTAAAGGGATGCATGAGGAAGACCTTTATCTTGAGAATGAGTTAGACTTACGATGGATACAAATTCAAAATACATCATTGCTGGGCTCGTTAAGAGTGAAATCCTTCTCTTGATGTCATCAGATGTATTGAAGGGAGGAAAAAAATATAAAAGATAAGGTTGTTGTTGAAATTTAAACTCCTAATCTCTAAATCATGGGTCCCGGTACTTTGTAGGTTGGCCACAATAAATTTCACGATTCAAGTTCTCTTAGTGCATTTAAGTCCTGACTTGGCGACTGAATTACCTCACTAAATCTATTAGGGGTCAGATGGTTAATCGATACTAGTAGTTTTAAATCTACTCTAATTAACCTGAAGTTCAAATGCTAATGCTAATTCAAACATAGAAGAATAAGAGTCGTAAACCTATAATTATAATCATACTTATTCTAATAGTAACAGTCGCATTATAATGAGAGGGTGTGGAATGCATCATCGCAAACTGTGAGACGGATAGTGGCTGCAGCTATCGGGATTGTAGAATCGTGGGACACGGTGCAACAACGTCGAGGAGTGGTCAAGCCAAGTACAAGCAACAACCTTTTCTCAAAATTAGCATCCACACGAAGATCGTGATGTCAAATGTAATATTGGTGTTGTTTGGTTTCCGGAGCAGGCAGAGATTGGCGTAAGTATGTGTTTGTGGGATGTGCTGGGTATGATTCTTTCGTATCAAATGAAACGTAGAATGGAGGTAATAGCAGCAAGGAGTGTGAGGCTCTAGCGATGTTGGAGGGTCTGCGATGGTGTGTTGATCTTAACCTTTGGAGCATTATTTTAGAGTCGGATTCGCAAGCACTTATCCAAGCTATTAAGGCAAGTATGCTACAGGATGGGTTAGAGGTTGGTGATATCATCAGGCGTTGTAAAGACATTCTTGCCTCGAAACCAAATTATACGGTTTGTTTTGTGCGGAGGGAGTGTAACAAAGTTGCTCATGTGTTGGCTAGGCAATCTAGGTTATTTGAGTCTCCTTAATTATATAGGGGTGACTCCTCCATCATTTCCGTTAAGTTCTTTGCACGATGTGTGTTTTTAAATTGATAATTAATACATGAGTAGACCTTTATTTTTAAAAAAACAATAGCATTATAATAAAATTTCTCTTGGACTTCCGTAAGGGTAACTTAGGGATTTCTAACTTAGATTTAAATCCCTAAGATTAGGCTGTAACACTAATTAACATTATAAAAATTTTATCTAACTATAAATTAAGTAAATTGTATCTCAAGCATGTGAGTAATAAAAAACTTCCAATTATTTATATAGTTTCAATCTTCTTAAAAAATGATTCAATAATACCTATTGTTTTTACAAATTAAATTATGATATTTTATTCTCTATACTTAATCTTCACAATGGGTTGGATATGGGACGAATACCTCTTATCTACTACCCGCGTTTCACACCCTCGGGGTTTTACCCGTGCCCGGTCCATTAAGGTTGACGGGTACCGAACTGTAAAATAAAGACAACATCTGTAAAATAACATGTTACTCATTAGTTAGACTTAGATGTTTATACAATATAACCAAACCATTGTAGATTTGACAAGATGAAGAAGTAAATACCTAAAACAAGTTTAGATACTTACTGGGAAGGGTGAAATCCCAATAAAATATAGCAGATTATTGTTTTTGAGTCTGGGTAAATATTTTGATACGCGGATGCCTGCCTGGTTCGAAGCAGATTTGTGTTGATTGAGGCATTTTCCATGGATGCATGTCGATTTTGAGTAAAAACTGATGAGGATTTTAATTTATTAGTACATTATTGAGAGACAATAGGTTAAAGTTGATGACATTAAGTGGGAATCGAAGCAATTTCAGAATTTTAGAGGTTGGAATTGGAATCAAATTGAGAGGAAATAGTTTTAGGGTTTCCTCAAGTCTAACTAAAACATAATATTTATAATATTACAAAATGAAGTCGTTTTATCATCAGGGCGGATTCGGAGCGGATACCACAGTATCTGTGACCGCCTGTCACCCACTTTTCTCGGGCCTTGGGTACACCTCGAGCTTGTTAAATATTCGCCTGGGTTTTGGGCCACTTATTTTTGGCAGGCTTCAGTGGGTACCCGAAACCCATGGTCCTATTTTCAAGTTCATCTATACTACTAGTTTGATCCGTTTAAATGAAAAAATTGTTCGATCTAGGTTAATCATATTTACATGTTTAATTAATAATTAAAACGATCCGACCCTAGTCAAACCTTCAAACCTTGAACCTCTAACCTACTAGCTCAATCTCTAATTCGATTTTCAGAACATTGGGTTTAAGCTATAACTTCCAGATTGAAGGCTAAGTAACCCAACAAAATTTGAACACTGTGCCTAAATTTGGTATGCTCACATACAAAAACCCGATAATTGCCATTTACTTTCGTTCAAGGTTTTATGACTCTTGTGAGAAACGGACAAAGAAAATAATGGCGAAGTTCAATGAAGTGCTCAAGAGGAAGAGAGTAGCGATGGCTGAAAAAAAAAAGAGAATCGCTCATGGGGATCCACTTACCGCAAAATTGAAGGTTAAACTATAAAATCAATCTGTCTCTGCCAACGCAAGTGCAAGCTGTTGAAAAAATGGTGCAAAGTATGTTCGTCAATTTTTTTTATTGTTATGAGTTGTCTTGTGCTGTAACTTGAACCTTTTTCTTTCCCTAATGCAGAAGCAAATAGTATTTAAAGGTGAATTATACTGAGTTTATTCATTTTGGCTACTGTACTTACAGGACCAGAAAGACCTTGTGGAAAAAGGATTTGTTACCATGGATTATGTAGAGATGGCGGTTGTTGATGGTATTTTTATCTTTTCTTGGTTTACGTCTTTTAGTCCTTTACATGGTTATTTGTTTACTGCTGGTGACTGCCCATTCTTCCATTCACACGCTTTGGATTGGATTTTGGACTCTTAGGATATATTTAGAATATGTATAATAATGCATCTACTTTTTTTGGATGCATAATGAGCCAGCCTAAGCCTGTCATCGCCTGCAGGGCCTAGTTAAGTCATAAAGACTTGGATGAACATTTGTACCCTCTGTCCAAATGTATTGTCATAGTTCTTGGTTTTCGATAAGACTTGGTTTATCCATGACTAGGAGTGTGAGGTTGCTAGTATATCTAGGTTTTGTATTTGTTAGTATGATTTTTAATCTTCTTTCTGTACCATATTTTGCTTTGGTTGAAACTTTACCGGCTAGGTTTAGCACAAGAATTATGATTTCTAGGAACGTTAAGTTGAGACTGGTGTCAAAAAGATTTTTTGAATAGAAAGGAATTGTGGAAGCAAACTTTGGATAATGGAATACAAAGATTCCAAATGTAATTGTGTTTTCCAATCAAATCAAATGGATTATAAACTTACTTAAGAAATCCTTATATCTCTTGATTTAACATTCTTTTACAACACCTCCAACCTCAAATTAACTAGGAATCTTGAATTTGGTTGCCAAACCTAACATATTAAATAAAATCCTCGCTCATTGGCTCATGATTGATATAGTGAAATTGGAAAACAAGAGAAAATTAATCGATTCTCCCCACAATGGTTTTTTGCTTCTTTAGAAAAAAGGCCTAATGAGCTTCGTACATGTTCTTTTGCAGGTAAAGGCACATTTAAAGATAGCTGTAAAATTTCCAATTTATTGCTTAGTCCGGTTGTAATAGAGAAGGTGCAATGTAGATTGAACTCATATCCAATAAAAAACTCAAGACTAACATTTACTTACTAATCAACAGGTAAAAAGAAAAGCAAGTCTAAACTAACACCATTTATAGATTCAGTTG
Organism: Linum bienne; assembly: GCA_010665285.1. Taxonomy (NCBI): domain Eukaryota; kingdom Viridiplantae; phylum Streptophyta; class Magnoliopsida; order Malpighiales; family Linaceae; genus Linum; species Linum bienne. The sequence continues at coordinate 132,883 of QMEG01002101.1, forward strand.
ATGTGATGGTAGAGTAAACTGCAAGACCATGGATAGAAAGTATGCCGCCCTATGACCTTATGGCATTACTAAAAATGAGGATGATGAGCAGATACTAGCTTAAAGACTTTGCTCTCTCTTTTTTTCATTAGTTGCATTTTCTTTCTTCTTCTCAATCTCTAACCTTGTCATCTCCTTAGTCCTACATGTTTGCTTCTTTTTGAAAGCAAAGAGAAATGTGACATTAGGTCAAATGACTAGAAAGTGGAAAGAATAATGTTCCATGGAATGATGGCTATCTTTTCTTAGCCTGGTTTTGAAAATTTCAGATGCACTTGTTAATGATGCATTCTTGAAATCTCATAGGCCTAGTTATTGATAGCTTGAACTCGTTACTTCTTAAGTGAATTTGCCGCTACATAGGATTTTTTCGTCAATATAGGAGCAGTCGTTTTATATAATGACAATAGGTATAATTTTTTTAGTCAAAGATATCAGGTCATGATATTCAAGAGAAAAACTAAAATAACAAGTGTTAATCCCTAAGGGGGGAATACAAGACAACAAAGGGATGGAATAAGAGATGACCGAGTAATTAAGAGCCTCACGTGTCACTGAATCGGCGACGCAATTACCTGAATGAGAGATAAAATGTAACTAGAGTGAGGCAACAAAGGAGGAATCGACGTTAAGACAGAAGTTATCTGACACTAGCATTATTGACCGCGGAGTTGATGAGATGCACAACTTTTGCAAATCAGAGAAGATGATAGTCGAGTAATCAGGTTTTGTACATGTAGCATAAAAAGCTTATCGGATGGCCTGAAATTTGAGAAGAAGGGGTCCACAATATGGTTGATGACGAGCACTATTGCCCAAATTGTAAACTACATTGTCTCAGTAGCCCCACCCCAATCGACCCATAGCGAAGGCTGCCGAAAAGTGGATATACAATAATATCAACATTAAATCGCCAAGTCGGATTCGGTGAACAGTGTCGAGGTGGATCAAAGACTTGAGTCGAGGGAACATTTGTTGAAGCAACTTCACATCGTTGTCCTTTCAGCCAATGTAAGAGAAATTGCTGACATAGCACCTAGATTGAGTGTTGCAAGTGCTCAAAACCCTCAGGTTCCTTGATTTCCAAACTCACCACAAAAAATAAACCACCTTGATAGCATTCGCTTTGTTCTTAAAGCAATAGGATCTCCATAGCGCCACCAGATGATAGTTATTGACCAAAAAATAAAAGCAGTCCAGTTCCCAAGCGAAAAGAATAGTTAGTTGACATGAAAAGAGTAAGTCATGTAAGGTCTCATCCTCCAGACCACACACCTAACATAAAAGTGGAATTTCAACTTTGCAACTGATTAAACCATCAGCCAAAAGGTAGGACATTATGAAGTAGTTTCCAAATAAAAACGATTGGTAGTGCCTAGGAAAATCCCCAAATTATGGGTGGCATGTCTGTCACGATAAAAATGATTAACCAACCGAGTTGGTCACAGGGCAATTTAACCGAACAAGAGGTTGGTTAGGGAACAGTTGAAGGTAATGGCTGAATTTGGTTAAACGGGGAATTAGTTAAATCGTTGGTTAACTCGTGTTAACCCACTTTAACCGGTAACAAAAAGAATTACCCCAACTCCCAAACGAGAGCTACTCGGTAACGACTACTAATCGTTCGTTTCTTCCAGAACTAAACATGACAATGGTGATTAATCTGAATAGAATATTTCGCTTAGAGTATGTTTGATGGTTAAACTGTCGGTTATGTTGGTTATCAAGGTTAACCGACAAATATGTTGGTTAAAAATTAGTAAATTAATTGTAGAATCTGTTAATGATCGATTATTTAAACCATTGAGACTGCTAGGAAGATTAAAAAAGTTAACCGATTTGGATGTTCTATTCATTTTATCAAACTGTTAACCGAGGTGAATAACCAACTTAACCGACTCTCATCCTTTAGCCCAAATTGAGCTATCAACCAAGGACATACCTACTTTTACAACATGTGTCGGAGAGAGTAAATGATGGCTGAGACAGAGTAGTCTGTGGATTGAGATAATGCTGAAATCCAACAATTGCAAACCAGAGTAATCGGAAGAGCAATGGATAAAATATGACGAGCAGATTTCGACATCAAAAGGGATTGCAGAAGTGGAAGGTTCCATATGCCATGGATGATTACGCCATTGACAGATTCTAGAATCATTAAGAGTGGTTGGGACCAGACACAAAGCCGACAGAGGCGAGGAAACTAGCCAAGGAGAATCAAGAGTTGGGACTCGAGGTGCCCGAACAAATTGACTCAAGAAGCAACTGATTGATGGAGGCAAAATCTGAGAAACCTAGACCCCTTTCCAATTTTAGTTGACAGAAGGACGCTCATGATTTCCAATGGATGCGACGAGTGGATTTAATACCTCCCAACGAATCAAGCCACCTTCTTATTCAGATGATGGAAAAGGTCAGACAGAAACCGAATTCAATAGAACATCCATTCTAGTAGGCGAAAAACACTTTGCCTTTCACCGTTGCAGCATTTCAGCGATGCGGTCTTTAATGTAACAAAAACTAAAAGCATGTGAACATGAAATATGGGTAGGGAGACATGATATTGATCACATAAGCCAATGTTTGAACGTGCAGCTGCTGACCTAGTGATTGCTGTAAAGAAATGGGTGTATTTGAGCTGAAATAAACAACATATTTTTTGAGATTTACCGGTGGCAGTTAAGGGCCTCAAAACGGCCAAGAATATGTATCAAGCTAGTGTAGCCACTAGTAGAGGCTTCTAAGAACAGAAAAGTATCGTTGGCAACAAGAATGTGCGAGAGTATAGAGCACAAATGGTTAAAGCAGGTACAAGCAAGTGTAGCCACCGTGGTGGGTGGTTTGGGGACAGTCTTTCCTGCTCATATCATAAAAAAATCCAAGTAAACATTAGAATATAAGTCATGTAATTTCATAACAATCATTTCTATTTTCTAAATAAACACATCACATAAAGCAGTCATCTTTATATAATTATAACTTATAAGTAAGCTTAACACAACATGTAATCATTATAAACAATCAACATCGAAGATTGAAACTCAAATCGATCATGTTAGGTGTATTATGCATTTGTGAGTATCATGGTTCTTCTAACTTGTTATATCCTAATCATCATGTTCGTACAAGTCAATTATATGACATTAATTCTTGTACTGGTTCTTCACCTTATGTGAGGTATCTTAACTCTTATGGGATGTCCCCCAATACAACTAACTAGCCCTACCGCCTAAATCATTAAAATCATGGATGTCTAGGAGAACGTATCCATCAGACAACATATCATATAAATCGTAAATGTCCGGGAGAACATACCCATCAGAGACAACATATCGTGTAAATCGTGGATGTCTTGGAGAACGTATCCATCATACAAAATATAATGTAAATCGTGAATGTCTGGGAGAGCATACCCATTAGACACCATATCGTGTAAATCGTGGATGTCTGGGAGAACGTATCCATCACACAACATATGTTGTGGGTGATAGTCTAGATAGTGAGTTCATGATTTTAATCCACCTATTAATCATATAGGTATAGTGTTCTTGCTCACTGCTCACTCATCATCTAAACTTGTCATAATTCTAACCTTAACGGTCTAACATTGATGTTAGTCTAGCATTGTCATCATTTAAGGGCACAACTTGCATCATTTTGTAAGAACATAAACATAGCATAGAATCTTAATCATAACATTAATAACATTAACATAGAATAAACACTTAAGCATGGAGTCATGACATAAAATTAAATGCATCAGGTAATAAAATATAAAACCTTGCTCATGTCACCATTGATGCAGAGGAACAGATTGGGGATGTACCAATAGTTCAGGAGTTTCCAGATGTTTTCCCAAAGGATGTCCCAGAGGTACCATTTGAGTGAGAGGTGGCTTTCGATATAGAGCTGGTGCTATAGCACCCTACTGTTTGGCGCCAGTAGTGCTCAAGGAGCTCAAGGAAAAATTGCAAGAGTTTTTAGAGAAGGGCTTCATCCGCCCAAGTGTGTCACCTTAGGGTGCGGCGGTGCTTTTTGTGAAGAAGATGCATGGGTCTATGGGAATGTGCATAGATTATTGGAGGTTGAATAAAGTGACAATGAAGAACAAGTACCCTCTTCCGTAGATGACATGTTTGATCAAATTCAGGGAGCAGTAGTATTCTCTAAGATCAATCTGAGGTTGGGGTATCACTAGTTGAAGGTTGCAGTCGAAGTTGTTCCTAAGATGACGTTTTGAACCACATACAGTAACTATTAATTCCTAGTGATGCCTTTCGGTTTGACTAATGCCCCTGCAGCTTTTATGACGATGATGAACAAGGTGTTCAATGGGTATTTGGACAAGTTTGTCATAGTATTTATTGATGACATCTTGATTTACTCCAAGACGGAGGAGGAGCATGTAGAGCACTGGAGGGTTGTGTTGGCTACTATGAGGAGGAAACGGTTGTATGCTAAGTTCTCTAAGTATGAATTTTTTCTAAGGGTCCTTAGACATTTGATTAGTGGTTGAGACTTTGAGGTAGACCCAAAGAAGGTGGCGGCGATAATAGATTGGTCCCCGCCTAGCAGTGTCACAGAGGTGAGAAGTTTCCTAGACATGGAAGGGTAATACAGGAAGTTTGTAGAGGGGTTTGCTAAGATAGCAAGACCACTCCTAAAGTTGACCATGAAGGACACGCCTTTTATATGGAGTAAAGCCTGTCATGAGAGCTTTGAGTAGCAGAAAATGAGGCTCACCACCGTGACAGTACTCCCTTTACAAGTGACTGGTTGTGATTATGTAGTTTATAGTGAGGTTTTGTACTCATGGATAGGCTGCATTCTGATCCAGAATGACAAAGTGGTGGCTTATGTATCACGCCTGTTGAAATTTCATGAAGTGAAATACCTAGTCCATGATTTGAGTTAGCAGCAATTGTTTTTGCATTGAAACTTTGGAGGCATTGTTTGTATGGCGTGAGTTTCAGGATCAAGACTGATTAGAAGAGCCCTAAGTACTATTTGATGGAGGGTCTGCATGCGTTTGAACGACACTACTAAGAAGGATAACCTTCCACTACCGTTCATTGATCAATGTTGGAATGTATCGCAGGGACACGTTGTACTATTTTTTGGATGGGACGTCAGGGTACTTTCAGATTCCGATGGAACCAGAAGCTCAAGAGAGGACTACCTTCATATGCTCCTTCAGTCAATTCCCATATCTGCGAGTTCCATTTAGTCTTTGCAATGCATCAGCAACCTTTCAATGGTGTATGGCAATGATCTTTGGGAACCTACTAGAAGATGTTGTCGAAGCCTTCATGGTTGATTGCTGATTCTATGGAGATTACTTCTCCAAATGTTTAGAAAACTTGGAAAAAGTCTTGGCGAGGTGTGAAGAAACTAATTCAGTTTGGAGTTGGGAGAAGTGCCATTTCATGATGGAGAAGGGAATTGTCCTAGGCCATAAGGTGTCCAAAGGAAGTATTGAGTGGATCGAACTAAGCTCAAAACCATCTCCCAACTTCTCCCTCTAAATAGTGTGAAATCTATTTGCAGCTTCCTAGAACATGTCGGTCATTTATTTTTTGTTTACTATCCGAGCCTGACATCTACGGCTAACATCTGGCCACACTCGTGACCAACATCAAGACGCCCATGGTATACACATGACCATGCCTGCCATCTCTTTCACACTACGCCCGTGACCTATTGACTAACCATGCTTGTGGTCGTCATCCAGCCACGACTCTTTCCCACAACTAGCCATGTCCGTGGTGGTCAGTTCCTCACGCCCGTGACTTACTTTCTCCCACTCCAGTCACTAACTCCCCGTTTTCAAATTGTAGAGAAAACATAGAAATTTACAAACACCTACACATATAAGAACATCTCCCCAGTTATTTCGTACTGAGGTTCCGACATTACTGGTCGCTTTGAGGTTCATGACGCCTTGGTACTAGATTTTTTCGATCACATAGTAGAGAATAACCAAGCTCTGATACCCGTTGTGAAAACTGCCCCTAGACAACTCAATCGAACCATACGGTTCAGTTCATGCAATACTCGCATGTTCACTCCATCACATGATTACTAAAGATACACATGAAAACAAGTGTACTGAAAGAACTCATAACATAAGTAAAATTGCTGAAGACTAAACCGAGTGGCTATGGCTCAAATCTAGTATCAAAACATAAGCAAAAATTTAAACATCTAGAGATAAGTCTGATAAAACAACTGACAAAAAGAAATGTCTAAAAACATGGAAACATGTGAAAACATGAAAATGACGTCCTCCAAGGTACCTCTCTTCCCGACTCCCAGAGTCACTCCGTGGAGACGTTGCTACTCGTGCTGCTCTCTTAGGCTTCATTTTCTCCTAATGTCCCAAGGTTGATCATAAAAGAAGAAACCAGACGGGGTCATCGATAAGCACTAAGTAACTAAGCTTCAGTGTAAAGAACTGAACTAGTATCTAGTAAAGTGACCCTGTGATGTTGTAGGCATCATACTAATGTCAGCCACCCCTGGATCAGATCATGAAACCACCCTAAATTTCATTACTTATAGGATGCTCAATAAAGGCCACGTATCATCTAGCTAAAAGATGTTAAAGAAAGAGAGCTTCATGGGAGGCAGCCCATTTCTAGAGTCAGTATTTTGGTTCTCCATAGCGCACTTTTGGTCCAATTTCGAAACTCCAGTCTTTGGAAATTATACCAAACATGTGCGGTGCACTTTAGGTTCGTCTATAGTGCACTTTTTGTCTATTATCATGACCTTTTTAGCAGTAGCTCGACATTTCACTTCATCCCCATCGATTAAGTTGGCCGATCACCACCGCCGCTTGCTCCATTGTCGACCACCAAAAGTGTGCGGCACACTTTTGGTTCATCTATAGGGCACTTTTGCTCTCAATTAGCATAATTACGTGACTCAATTCTTGATGTTACCGAACCGGTTCTAATATGTGGTGACTTTAATGTGATGTCGGTTAACAGAAAGAAATTCCCTTAATCAAAGCCTCCAACCCCTAGACATCAATTTTTCGGGCGAGCAATTTACATGGTCAAACTTTGTTTTGATTGAGAGCGATTAGACCCATTTTTTACCTAATCTGGGAGCGGTTAGACCCATTTTTAGTATCTTCTGCTTGGATCACAGCTTGGCCAGAAACACATTCACCCATTGCACATCTCAAGGTTCTGATCACCTACCAATCTTCTTGGAACGCGTTTCTTGAGACTCACCCTTGTCTAAAATGTTATGATTTGATCAACGTACGCTTAAATTTCCTGAATGTTGGCAACTCGTAATGGTTGAAAAAGGCTAAAGCCTACCCCTGGTAACAAAATGTTTAATGTCATCTCATTAAAAAGACATTGACATGGGCTTGACCAGGCTTCACTAATAGTGCTCAATGAATGAAGGCTATCGAGCATGATATTCAAGAGATCAAATCAGCAATGCTGGTTGATTGGGAATGAATTTTTTCCCTTCAATTTGAAATTGCATATGGTGCGTATTAAGAAAAACTGTACTATAAACATAGATATCAAGCATCTTAGCTCTCCGTCGGAGACCAAAATACTATTCGTTTTTATTATTTGGTTGCCCAACGTCGACATCATAACAAAATTTCATCTCTCCTTGATACTGCTAGTCATGTCCAAACTAATCTCCAGGAAATGGGTGACACTACTTTCAATTCGTATTCTTTCACACATTTCTGGTGACTCTATACAGTACTGGTACAAAATCATTTTTAAAATCCTAACTTCTCGACTAAGCAAGGACCTTACTTCTATAATTAGACCTATGCAAAATGGTTTCGTTGGTGGTCGATGGATTGGTGACATCATCCTTATTTGTCATGAAATCATACATTACTTATCAGGGCGCTACCACTGTGATACCTTATATATGACCCTCAAACTTGATATGAGAAAGCATATGATAGGGATGGCCAATTTTAAACCAACACAAAATCCGTATCTCTAATATTTATCGAGCAAAATAATTCCATTCTTCCTGCTTACTCACATATGTCTTGGGCTCGAGACCATCGTGGGGATGGCGTATCATTCTCCATGGCTGAAAATTACTCCTTCAAGGCCTATGGTGGCAGCTTGGCAATGGGCAGCTCATTAATGTTGTTAAAGATTGTTAGTTACATGCATTTTTGCCTTGCCTCCATTTTTACTTAACCACGTTGATCGAAATGCTAGATATTACCGAGTTTGTGACTTTTTTGAATAGGGCACATGGAATTCCCTTTGGCTATAGTAAAATTTTGTCGTAGTGGATATCGTCATCATTGAATGGACCTCCAAGTTACTTCAATTCCAGATTGATTGATTTGGCCATTTTCCCATCTGGCGAATACTCAATCCATTCCAGATATCAACTAGCCTTTACTTTCCACCTGATACATTTATGCTTAAAGATAACTGGCTTACCATTTAGCTAGTTGACATTCTTCCCAAACAAATTTTGATTTGGAAAATCCTTGGAGATACGCTACTGACCATGGAACTTATACTTTCAATTGGAATCAACATCAATCCAGCATACCCTGTTGGCATAAATGAAATTGGAAATGTGGAACACTTATTGTTTTGATGCCCGTTGGTGCAATTACTTTTTGAGATTTAGGTATACCCTTACAATGTGCACATCTAATTAAGTTTATCATAACTTGGCGACTAATAGCGTTGAAGCCTCAAGTGCTTCATGAAAAGATTATTTTCTTCTGTGTTGATTATGGAAATCTCATAATAAAGTGGTGTTCCATGCCATTCAAGACCAACCTTGAAGCCTGAAAGTCCAATTTTTCACTCATTATAGAGAATTTATTATGGCTGCGACTGTGTCAACCATGACTCAAAACCACACACTGATCCCATCGACCTTGCCGTCGCGACCGCCAATGATTGTTGGAAGTGTCGAAATCATGGTAGATGGGGCTACTAAACATCCCATAGGGTGAGCCATTGGATTTGCTAGTTTCACTCACTTCCGGGAAGTACACTTTCATGGCGGGAAAGGGTTTGTAGGAATCTCTGATGCCTTTGCTATTGAAGACTTAGTTCGTTGGGATATAATCATCTAGTGTTTTGCGAAAGAACTCATGTTTGAGGATATAGAAGATGATGATGAACGCGTCCTATCACGAACCGATGGGCAGTTATACAGGAAATTTGTCTACTCAACAATTCCCTCACATCAAGTTCTTTCTTATATCTCGTAGATTAAATAATTCAACACATTCACTTGCTCTCTATGCACTTTCATTCCACCCTCACTCCGAGCCTCTATATATTAGCTTTCATAGTTGGGCTATGATTTCCTTTTTACTTGTCTGTCCTCTATCCCCCTCAGCCTCTCTTCTCCCTCTTTTTCTTTTTTTTTTGTTTGAGTCTACCCTAGGTCGGTGCACTATCTTGGTTGCTCCCACCATCATACTTTCTCGTCCAAAGGAAGTATGAAATTATTCTGGAAGTGTAATGATTAACTAAACGATAAAATATAATTACCGCTATTAATCCAAAACTAGAATCTAAGCACTTTTGTAATATAGATTTCCTATATGGTAATAATCTAACCGCCCTAAAGAATAACTATAGTTAATTACCAATTGTATTGATATAGAATCGATATTGATTAGAAAAATAATTCAAAAGCAAATAGATGTTGGATACGCTTTTAGTATGCATTAAAAAATTACCAAAGTAATCAGGGTCAAATTTCCATAGGGTCTCTTCATTGTATTCTACTCGAAATTGGGAAAAGTGCTAATCCATTTAACAAGTTTGTAGTTTGGGTTCCACGACAATCAATTTATCGATTAAAATTGTAAATAACAAAATATTAAAACAAGATATCAAGACTGCACGATGAGGGTTTTTTTACTAATGGGAGAAAACTGCTTAGACATTGAATCCATCCAGGCTATCCTAATTCACAAATGATAATCAATGTCAACAATTTATGAAAAACAAGATAAATTGAGTTCATCATCCCTATTCTTCTCTAATTAAATAACGCCCTTTCAGGTCTCCTAATCAGCAACCTGTCTAATATCCAGTCCGCTCATTCGAGACAAAGGCTGATATCCGATAGGCGATAAAACAAACGAGAACTGCTCACAAGACGGACTAATTTATTCTCTCCTAGATGAGGGTTAATGCAAGCTCGATTTTATAGATATGCAAGCTCTTTCTAGAAGAAAAAAAATTTAACAAGATCCTATTCAATTTGATCAGGTAAGAATAGAAACAAAATTTAAATTAAACATAAAGAATCATCCATCCAACTCACATAAACCGTCAGTCTACAAATCATTTTCTCATAAGGAATTCACCTTGGGTTCATCTCATCTAAGAACAAGGAGTTTAGCTAATCATTACTTTTATTAACAAATCATAACTATCGAAAGAAAACATTGAAATTAGGGTTATCAGAAAAATCTCGAAAAACCTAATTTCACCGAATATCTTTGAAGAACGGGAATCGCCAATCTTAATTATGCAATGTTGCTTAAAACAGGGCGATCAACGTGATAAATCAAACGTTACCAACGTTCTGACCCTCTCTCGAGCATATCGGAAATGGTGATTCCAACTCTTTGCCTTTAGGGATTTAGTCATGCTTTTGCATCCAAACCAAATCCTAACGATAATCTTACAATTGGAATTTGAGAATTGCAAGATATGGCAATAGCTTTATGCAAGAGAAAGACAATAACAAAATCAATGATAGTTTCGCATAAACATAATCAAAGTAATGTAGAATTAACAAAAAATCAAGTGTTTGTCCTCTCTTGATCCTCTATTGAAATTGTGTCTATTCCTTTTCCACAGTCCCAGAGTCATAAGTACATTCTTGTTGTTGTGGATTAGGTGTCAAAGTGGACAGAGGCACAATCGCTGCCTACTAATGATGCTACGATAATGGGAAAGTTTATCACTCGCCTTTTCATGCTTTTCGGTACCCTTCACAAAATCATTAGTGACATGGGGGTACTCGCTTCCAAGGTCAATTCGACCAAGTTTGCCAAAAATTTGGCGTAACTTATTAATTGACCACCACTTACCATCCACAGGCAAGTGGTCAAGCGTAAGTGACGAATCGTGAACTAAAGCGGATTCTTGAGAAGACAGTTGACCAGTCTCGCTAAGATTGATCGATTTGGCATGAAGCTCTATGGGCTTATCGAACCGCTTTCAATACTCCAATCTAGATGGTGAGGACCTTATGAAGTCACACAATCTTTCCCCTACAGGACCGTAGAGATCAGACATCTAGACGAAGGAACATTCAAGGTCAACAGTCACCGTCTCAAGAGCTATCTTGGTGCCAAGCCTACCGACACGTCCTGTCTAAACCTTAATAAATCCTGGGGGATTGCGCAATCCAAAGAGTGGGCGTCCAACATATAATGGGAGCTAATCTAACTAGTCCTGATTCTTTTCCGAAACATGAATTGTGAATCACACGCATAGTTCATCGCTCTGAACTTATGCTCGAAAATAGCAACTGTCAGTGCAGTAGTGTGATCTACTGCACAAACTGAAATACTCAACTACAAATCACAACAACTTGTATAGTAGATCGCATGCTACTGTATAGTCCTGAAAATACAAGCAAGGATTCTTGAGAACTAATTACAATTCTTCGCGTAAAGAAGAAAAGTAATCATAACCCCTACCTCTAAAAAGCTTTCCTCTAAAGAGTCTGATTTGAAGCAACCTCCCTAAAGCTCAGTTGCTCAATCCGAATGACCTATTGTGATCAAACATAGAATTGAAATCCCAAAATCCCCATATCCTAACCTAACAATAATTTCCTATGTAGGATTCAAAACAAAGGATTATGAAAAGAGGAAGAAAATATATTACCTTCTAAATCTACCTTAACAATCTTTAAGCCTCTCTTACCGGTATAGAATCGATCAATAAGGTCCTCCCCTCTATCCATGATCTACTTATCAACATGCACATGGTTGACTGGCAACCATGTCCGTGATTCTTCTATCTGTCACGATCGTGACCGGTATTGTCCACAACTGTGATCTACCTGATGATCACGCCCATGAGACTGTCAGTCACGTCCAAGATGGTCAATCTGAAAGTCGATTCTCAGAGACTAACAGAAACCGAACAAAATCTGGGTGTCACAAAAAAGTTGCCCATTCTTCACTCGTTCCCTTGTCTGTTGGTTCTTAAGTAGGAAAGCTACCAACGGAACCATATGCATCGTCAGGCCCTTCTAAAGGTGGTAAAATATGAAGAGGTCCTTCGCACCAATGACCCAGTCAGACTGCACCATCTGACATATTGTATGTCGAAGGAGCACATGCAAGAACCAGAGAATCAATACATCAATCATGGCTGCCTTAGATTGATTCGACTTAGAAGCCAAATCAGGAGGTGATATGCTTCTCTAGAACGATCGAGCTTCAACCATTGTCCAATGTTTCAATATTGCCAAATTATGACTCCCGGCCAAGTCCTCCTCCTTGTAAAGTTTAAGGGCTACCCCAAACTCATCGATAGAACAACTCTGATGAACACCACCAAGATGGAACTTGATGAAACCTTCCTTCTTCATGTTCTGGCTGGGTTTGAAAGTGATAGATTGATCACTTCCTTTATAGCCAACACATTAACTTCCCTTTGAACTTGGAATAGAGGAAGCACTCTGCCTCCACCAAGATATGCTTCAAATCAATCCTTCCACTATATGTTTATCATATGTCACTAATCAAGGTACCATGTGGAGACATAACATTATCCCTATTCTGCTTTCATGCCGTAATATCTCCTCTTGCGTCCACTTGAACTCTAGAGAGAAAGAGCATAGGGCTATTGCAGCAGTGCCTGAAGAAGAAGCATTGCTATCCTTTTACTGCTTGTTGAATGCCCTTGAAGGGAATCTGGTAATCGATAAGAAACTGATGACATAGAGAGATTGAGGATGGGGCTCGAGTTTGGCCTTCAATGGTAGAAGCTTCTTATATGAAATAGAGGAGATGATGATGGGAAAGGTTTTGGGGTAGATGCGGGTGGTGGTTTGAGAAAGATAAGATATGCGTTGATGATTGATGGTGGGTTATGGAGATGAAGAGGAGAAGGAGGAAACGTTGATGGTGGTGGTGGTGGGAGGATAGGTTGTGCTCACGTGAAGGAGAGGGGGAAGAAGATGGGAAAGATCGAAGAAAATAAGGAAAACAAAATAGTTACTGACCTGGACGTAACACATGGCGTGCGGTAACAACACACGACCGTGAGTTAGGAAGCAGCCGTTATGGATGATACAACACACGGTCATGTATTAGGAACACAAGGCATTATGGATGATACAACACACGGTCATGTATTAGTAACACAAGGCGTGTGTTACCAACTTCGACATTTTCTTATGCGCCTTGGTGGGTGGTCTCTCTCTCCTCGTATCGCCATTGTCCTCGAGTGTCTGGATAATGCTTGTCATAAATAACTGGGAAGACATGTTTTAAGCATTGTTAGTCTCAGAGATAGCTGAAGCATGGTTGAAAAAGGGATCAAGTTGATGGGCACTATTAATAGTGAGCTCAAAAGTGTTACCATGGGAACAAGCAAACACTTTGAATTCTTAACCGAGACCGCAAGATCATCTTCCCTTCGGGAGGTACCCATCAATGTTATTGCATCTGTAAGGAAAGCTCATCCTAAGATAACCGTCATTTTCCGATTAATGTCGGTATCCACCATGCCAAAGTTGGCCATGTAGTCGAAGCTTCTATTTTGGCTGAGATGTCCTCTGTAATTTCCCGCGGTGTACTTGAAACCGGTCGACGAGTTGAAGGCTCAAATGTGTTGGTTTGAGGTCTTGATCACATAATTGCTTATATATAAAAGAGGGTATAAGGTTGATGTTGGCCCCAAGGCTTATGAGAGTTTAACCAATCGTAAGCGAGCCGACTTGGCAAGGAAGGGTGAACCTACCCGGATCATCGGTCTTGGTAAAGGTAGTACTTAGAAGTACTGTAGAGCTCCATTGGCTCATTCTCAACAAGTTGATCTAGCATTTCATCATTGAAGCCTTCCTTTGGGTCTTCTTCCGACTTCAGTAGAAAGCTCGATTGTGGGGGTTGAGGATTAAACATAGAGTGGATTTTCCTCTTGAACCAACGAGACCTTGGTGAACTTAGCAATGCATTCAATCTTTGATCTAGAAGGTCTTATGATCTCCATATCCATAGCTAACACATGATTTTTAGACTTAGGGTTCACCTTAGTATTACTCGAAAAGTACCGTCTTGCCAGTTCGAGAGAACCATAGTGAGATTCCCTAGTTGGCTTTGGAGTTCCATCATGTTAGCTCGTGTAGTGGTGTTGAACGTATCTAGGTACGCCCGATACTCTTAAAGAATCTTCGATTGTGTTTGGAGGAATGTTGTTTGCTCTTTAAGTATCTTGATTACGAAAGAGTTATCGCTCCAGGGTGCACTACCATGAGTAGTTAAACTTTGGGAACCAGGTGGTGGCGGCAAAGCGAGCATGTTTGGCGCTTGATAGTCCCCTAGATTGAAACCTCGATGTTGATTGTTGCTTGGATAGCGTCATTAGTATCCTCTTTTTTTCTAATTCGGGTTTCCATGATAGCCTTTAATGTTATAGCGTTGAAATTGTTGTAGGTATCCTCCTTAAGGTAGTCCTTGATTGTTAAAGCATTGAAATCCACCTTGGAAACCTTGATTTGATCTTTGGAAGTTCCCTTAATTTCCTTGATTGTTCTAAACGCAGTAGTTTTGCTACCTTGTTAACCTCCTATGGCATTGCCTTGTAGTCAACTTTTTTAACCATTCATTCTTTCGGGACAAAAGGTGGACCGATATCTTGGTAAGTGGAAACATCATGTCATTCATCACAATATGCTTCACACAAAAAGATCTAGGTCACATGACCCTTGAGTTTCTGAGCAAGAGAAGCTGGTGAGCCTCTTAAGTCAAGGGACGCTCTTGCTAAGGCATCCCAATTACCAAAGGAGCTCTACGGTTGAGTGTCAAGCCAATACTTTGCTGTCCTGAGAGAGAAAAGGGAAGTAGGATAACATCTTGTGGGACATTGTTTAACCACATCAATTCAACTATCTCGAGGAAACCCTTGAGATGTGAACTTGGGCACTCAAAGTTGAGACCGCTATACTGACTATGTTGAACCATCTGGATATATTGGAACTTTAGCTTGAAATTCTGGTTCTTAATTGGTGGCCTCACCATATTTGAAGCGGTCCAATCCATCCAAAAATGTATAGGAGTTCATATCAGTTTGGGAGTATTACTAACTGAAGGTGAGGATTCCTAAGTCACTTATAGACATCCCTAACATCCTGACTCCAACCGTGTCAATAGGTCGTCTTTGTTTCGGGTCACCCACCAAGTGCTTGATGAAATTCCCACAAAGAAATCCTGTCTCTAAAGGTAGAATTGGGGCTTGTTAATGAGAACCAACACCCTCATTTATCCTATACTAAAAACAAACACATTCCTACTACTATTAATGAATAGGAACATGAGAATTTGATCACATAAAAGCCATAACCGATACAAGATTGCAAGCACCATAGTGTAAGCACAACAAAGCCATAAATAGATATCATTAAGCATCCACATGTATCCAACCAAATGCTTTTAGGAGAAAATCATAGAAACTACATCTCAAACAACCCAATAACTAACAAGGGACTTAGGCTACAAAGGTAATAAAAGCCTAAGAGGAAGAATAAGAGAATGGTTTTTAATATTCAATCTCCATGAGTTCCTCTTTCCAATAGACCACCAAGTGTCCAAGTTTCCTCTTGATCCTAGATGATCTGCCTAGGGTTTGGAGAGGAGAAGCGAAGGGGCAAGAATGAGCTATCTGAGGTGTGGTTTAATTTAGGTCATCCCCGAGGTGTGGATTGGTTGGGTCCTTTGAGGAGGATGACATGTTAGGATAATTTGTTACTAAGAAGGAGGACAAGATGAGCTACGAGTTATTTTAGAACTGTTGGTCAGAGCTTAACTGATGAGAAGATCTTACGTCGCCTTTTAATTTCTACTAGAATAAACTGATGGAATGGTATTTTCCCTAGGATCTTTCTAATGCTATTACTCAATTCAAATATGCTAACTAGACCAAGTAACAATCAAGGATTGGTTGTCTTTATGTTGCAGTATCTAATTATGAACTAAGAAGTCAAATTAAAAGAAAGCAAATGTGATTAATCAAGTTCCAAATATGGGAAATAAGGTTGTTCAGACTCCAATCCACTAAAGCTAGCAATGTGTGGACGAACGATATGCAATCTCAATTAATCAGGTTATAATGGCCTGACAATTTCCTACAACAGTCTTAGATCACTCTCACAACTCTAAGGATCTATTATGCTTGACCGAAGACTACTCTCTCAAGCTAATCTACACCCAAGCAGAACGCACTAAAGGTATTCGATCAAATGCCACAACGATAAATAATGAAAAAATCCTAGACGAACCGGTCCTCTCTCGAGCTAACGGGGAATCTTGTTCATAAGCATCCTTTTGACCTACGTTCCTCTCGAAACCACAAATCAATGACAATGATTCAATCAAGACGCCCAGACGAGAAAGAATCTGAATTTAGGTTTTAGCAAGAACACATCATAAGTGCGAATAACCTCGATAACAAAATCAAATGGTTACAACCCCAATATCCATATAGAAGCTAAGCTAAAGCTTTTATCTAATCCAAAATACACGAAGAGTTTAGCTAGTCGTGGAGGTCAGCAGAGCCTCGCCGGATTCTGGGCAAAGGTTGTAGGCAGAGAAAACCCTAGTCGGAGAAGAAGAGTGACCTCCCCCCAATCATGGAGGAGTTCGTAATTGGTTCATCTTAAGTCTAGATTTTGTGGTTCTGAACTTTTTGATGGTTTACAGTTAAGGACTTGGGTCAATTGTGTCAGTGTCTGGCAGTTTTGGATTAGTCCGTGTATCAGAGAGCATTGGAGGACTGGAGCATAACTCAATCATTTTAGCTTCAAATGATGCTTGGTCAGAACTACACATTCATGGCAGCAAGGGGAATTATATCAAGTCAGAATAAGAATGTTAGCTCTTCTTAGAGGTGGGGTTTTATGTTTTTTACTATCTTGAAGAATCCTATGAATGGATTTCCATTGAGATGGCTGATGATTTGGAGCGATGGCTCTTGAGGCTATAAATTAGCATGTGAACTACTATACAGAAGATGAAATGACATTCATCATGATGCTCTAAGGACTGAACAGTGGCGTGCGATTTAGAATAGGATTAGATTGGCCTAGCTAGACTAGATCACGTTGATGTGTTGCATTGATCACTCACCCCAGATTGTGCAATCCCTATTGATAAAGGGAAGGTTTAGGACATGTCAAGTGGTCTTATAGATTCCTGTGACATGGTTAGGGTGGTTTCATAGTTTGATCCACTATCAGGCTATCCGTACATATAGGGGTGGTTGATGCTAGGTATCCTACTAGTTGACCAGTATGATCGCATTACTAGTATAGACTTGTGTAGTTTATGTGATATCTTCTATGATAATGTTTCCCTTTTCTTTAATCAAACATATTTCTACCTTCGAATTGGTGGTTAGAACTAACCCCATTGGGATATTTTCTTTCTATTGTATATGCGTGTTCAGTCACAGATACAGCAGCTGGATGGTAAGTAGAGGTGGTCGGGTTTTTGTATCAATTGTTATCAGCTTTTGATGTATTTTAGAACATGGAGTTGTATCTCATGTTTTTTGTTGTGTTGTATTTTTGGATTTGGGATACATGCCTTGTCTATTTAAAGGTTTAATAAAGGTTTTAGCTTCGTCTTCAATGCCTGGTTTATGAGAATTTTAGTCAATGTTGGTTTGAGTCGAGTCCAGTGGAACCTAAGATAGCATGCATGGGATAAATCAGTGGTTCGACATGGTCTTCTAGGGTTAGGTTTACATTTGGTATCAGAGCCTGGTTGTCTTCTACTATCATATGTGTGCTACTAGCTCCTTGGAGGCGTCACGAATCTCAGAAGGTGAGTCTGCACCTGTAACGGTACTAGACTTCCATAGGGGGGATAGTATTTGAGGGTCTAAGTGGTGTCAATAATATGGTGAGTCAATCCTTGTAACTGGTTTTGAAGAGTTAGGAATTTTCAATGAAAGTGTTTGAAAAGAAAGTGTGGTTACAGGTTTTCGTCCGAGTTGGGTGTAAATTAAAGTTTATTATTTGTTTACGACTGCAGGTCTCGCCCTATGATTTGATATATTTTTAGACAAACTGGCAAAGTTGAACTTGGGTGCTTAAAATTGGGATAGGAATAATGGAATTAAATCCAAGAAATTTGACTATAATTTTAGCTAATTCCTGACAAGTTTGATCGACCTGACAACTCGTTCGGTTTAATTCTCTCATTTAAATTTAATATGGTTAGGTAAACCAACGAAATTCTTGGGTATAATATGGGATTTTAATAGCTTAATCACCTAGTATGCTCATAAATATTTAAGGAGGAGAGTCTTGATTTAATTATGAATACAATTAAGTTAATTCCAGGTCAGATTTTGATTAAACCTGTTTGATGTAGGTGTCATTCAGCGGAAAAAGATTGTTTTACCCCGGAGCATCAATTGTCCAGTCGAATGGTGAAATTCGGTTTGGTTTGGGAACAAACCAAGTGCGGTTACGCAGTCATTTCAGTCCTTTAAAATCAATTCCTCCTTAAATACAAGGATTATGCAGCGGTTCGAATTCCCCTACGATCCGTAAATTTATTTAGAAGGATTTAAGAGGATCCAAATTAATTTCAAATCAAGATTAGTCGGGATGTGTGATGTGAAAATAGTAACCGGTGCGGTTTTCCCCGAAGTAGTTCAGATCCAGACAAACCAGGCAAATCATGCCCACTAGGGGACAACCTAGGGTAGGTGGCAGTCTAGGGTGAGATAGGTGTAGATCTGGTAGGGGATATTTTCAGAAATCCACTATTCCTCTAAGACTACTTTCAGGCTTATATATAAGGGTTTAATTTCGAAATTCATAGAGGAGAAAGAGGAGGAAAACTCTGTGAAAATTGAGAGAGATAATCACATATTTTAGCATCACAAACACCAATCAAAAAATTATCAAGTGAAAATAACAAAAGAACGACCTAATTAGTTACAAAACCACACTCCTAAAACCCTCAAATCACCCTCAAACCCTCACACAAACAATTCAAAAGTAATCACTCCTCACTAAGCCCCTTTCCGCTCTCCTTAAATCTCACTCGAAACTCCACCCCGAACCTACTCATCCTAGTCTCATAGTCTAGCTCACCTAGCACTAAGGCTATCATCTCCATGTCAAGCCTCGAATCGGATTAATCACCTTGCAATAAAAAGAAGTCATAACGTTAGTGATTATCCCAAAGACATTCTAGACATGTAAAGGTGAAAGGTTTATAAACGGAAAAAGAACTAAAACGCACCTACTTTACAAGCATAATTACATGACATATCATTAAGGATAGATTAGTTGGTGCTAAAATACTACTATCCTAGGCCCTAACACTTTTTAAAATCGGTTTGACATGTTGAGATGCTTGCATTCAAATAACTTTTCAAATCATAAAATCAAAATGGCTAGCTCGGATAAACGAACGTTAGTACGGATTTAAGCTAGCTGGACAAAGTAAAAGTTGGAAATCATAACTAGATTATTCAAGCTCAAACCAATGACTAAGAACAATAAAATCCGACTTAGAGGTCTTTTAGAATACCTCATGTGAGTTGGTATGTCAAGATAGAGGTGTTAAAGCAAGATTAAATGTACAGAACAAACAAGCTCTAGACACCTAGTGAACTCTAATATGCATCAAATTTTAGACACCAAACTGAACATGACGGAAACTAGCACCTCAACTCGAAATTATCTTATACTATATTGTACCGCACCCAACGTCTTGGTCATCCAGTTGGTTTGTTTGGCAATTAACTTTGAATTTGGGGACATCATCCACATTACAGATTAGTTTCACTGCTATATCCATTAAGTTTTTATGCTATGGATGAGAGGTTGGACATTGCAAATTAGTAAAATCATCCAAGAGTGAAATAGTCAATGAGCATATCGATCTCAAAGAATAATAACAAGTAACATCATATCAAGAAATTAATGGGATTGTTGAGCCACTATTGTGGTGTTCCTCATCGGCAAACCCAAGAGCACAGTTAGATCCAGTTAGACAAATATTAATGGTGTCATCCGCTAGGGAGACCCTCTCTCTCCTTTCCTCTTTATAATTATGTCTAATGCCCAATCTATTATGATCGAGAAAAGAATAGTGGGGAAACACTTGCATGGCATCTATCTCTCAAGGCGGGGCCTACATTGACTCATTGCCTGTTTGCGGATGACACCATTATCTTTGGTAAAGCGACAGCGGAAGAAGCCGACACAATTGTAGGGATCACCAACAAATACAGGCAAAATACTTCCCCAAAATGGACTTCCTACTTGTTAGAGCTGACAAGCTCTGGAGTCGGGAGCTTTCAAGATTGTGGGAAGCAAAGAAACTATCAACCATAACTTTAATCCTTGGGTCTTCCCAACTGGTTAAATGACGATCAGGAGTGATACATATGAGGCTGCTGACTAGAGAAATGAGGGAACAAGAGAATGGAATCTCCAAACCATCAGTTACTAATGCTCTCCTTCTCTTACCATGGCAAATAGTATTGTCCGGACAGGCACTCCGACTCTGCAGATAGCAAGTGGTGGAAGTTCCAACGGTCTGCAGCTTTTTCCGTCTAAGATTCCAAGATACAACGTCAACCATGGGTACTTTCACCATGGACTATGCACCGTGCCCCATGGTGGGTGCACTTCCACCATCCACCTTGTACTTGGCACCTTACTACGATGCAGTTCCAATATACATCCTGCAAATTACAATGATGCAGTTCCACCATTCACCATGCACCATGAACTATGCTCTTATGCACTTTTATAATGTACCATGCAAAGTACACCTTGTTATAGTGCATTTCTACATGCACCATGGACCATGCACCTTGTTACAGTGAATTTCCACTATGCATTGTGAACCGTGGTCTGGTGCATTTCCACCACCCACCTTGCACTTTGACCCTTATACCGGTGTAGTGCTACTAAGGAACATGCACAGTAGTATGATGATGTTCCGCCATTCATAATCCCTAGTGCACTATGGTATGGTGCACTTTCATCGTGCACTATAAACTGTGCACCTAGTTACGGTTCACTTGCACTATGCACCATGCACCTTGGTAAAGTGCACTTCCACTATACAAAGTCGACCTTGGTATTTTGTAGTTTCACAATGCATTATCATGCACTACCAACAATGCACCCAGTTACGCTGCACTTGCACTTTGCACCATGCACCTTGCAGTTTGGTACAGTGCAGTTCCACTATAAATAGTCAACATTGGTATTGTGTAGCTTCAGCATGCAATATGCATTGTCCACCTTGGTATGGTGCTCTTCCACCGCCAACCATACACTTTGCACCATAATACGATGCATCGTTCTCATTAGTATGACGTAGTTCCACTATTTATAATGCGTCATGCCCTATAGTTTTGTGCACCTTCATCATGTACTATGAATAGCGCACCTAGTGATAGTACAGTTCCACCATGCACCATGCACCTTACAGCTTGGTATAGTGCATGTCCACTATGCAAAGTCAACCATGGGTACTTTCACCACGGACTATGCACCGTGCACCATGGTGGGTGCATTTCCACCATCCACATTGTACTTGGCACCATACTGCGATGCAGTTCTCGTATACACCCTGCAAATTAGAATGATGCAGTTCCACCATTCACTATGCAACATACACTATGGTATGATGAACTTCTATCATGTACCATGCAGAGTATACCTTGTTTCGATGCATTTCCACCATGCACCATGGACCGTGGAGGTTGGTACAGTGAATTTCCACTATGCATTATGAACCGTGGTTTGGTGCATTTCCAACACCCACCTTGCACTTTGTACCTTAAACCGGTGTAGTGCCACTAAGTAACATGCATAGTAGTATGATGCTGTTTCGCCATTCACAATGAACAGTGAACTATGGTATGGTGCACTTTCATCGTGCACTATAAACTGTGCACCTAGTTACAATTCACTTGTACTATGCACCATGCACCTTGTAAAGTGTATTTCCACTATACAAAGTCGACCTTGCTATTTTGTAGATTGACCATGCATTATCATGCACTAGCAACAATGCACCTAGTTACTCTGCATTTGCACTATGCACCATGCACCTCGTAGTTTGGTACAGTGTCGTTCCACTATAAATAGTGAACCTTGCTATTGTGCAGCTTCACCATGCAATATGCATTGTGCACCTTGGTATGGTGCTCTTCCACCGCCAACCTTGCACTTTGCACCCTAATACGATGCGCTGGTCTCATTAGTATGATGTAGTTTTACTATTCATAATGTGTCATGCCCTACAGTTTGGTGCACATTCATCATGTACTATGAATAGTGCACCTAAGGATAGTATAGTACCACTATTCACCATGCACCTTACAGCTTGGTATAGTGCATTTCCACTATCCAAAGTCAACCATGGGTACTTTCACCACAGACTATGCACCGTGTACCATTGTGGGTGGACTTCCACCATCCACCTTGTATTTGGCACCTTACTACGATGCAGTTCTAGTACACACCCTGGAAATTTGAATGATGCAGTTCCAGCATTCACCATGCACCATGCATTATGGTATGATGCACTTTTATTACCATGTAGAGTACACCTTCTTACGATGGATTTCCACCGTGCACCGTGGACTGTGCACCTTGTTACAGTGAGTTTCACTATCCATTGTGATCCCAAGCTACTACCAACCTTGCTATGGAGGAGAGGAACAACAATGGGGGTGACTTTAGGGAAGTAGCAATGCCAAGTGGGAAGCACACCAATCTCCACCACCTTTTTATCAAGACTCACCTTCAATCCACTTCTAACAAGGCTATAATGAAGATCATCCACCTATTAAAGATCAATGCTCAATAGCTGATTATTCATATCAACTAACTCCTTCTGCGTATGAGCAAACCCTTAGAGATCTAAAGAAGAATGATCACCTAATTGAAGAATTATTAGAGGAACAACTTCGGCTTTCGACACAACTTGTGGATGAACTTCCACCTCTACCACTAATGGAGAAGTTTGACAGGGATAATCATGATTCAGGTGTGACATCCAAAGCAATGGATGCGTAAATGGAAGCACCGTCAATCACAAAAGACCAACCACCAACACATGATGAACAAGTAGAGGGGTTCTATGAGTAGGAAGCTTCTCCTATGAAGGCCACCTACTTGAATGGTATTTGGGATTGGAGATGTACACACGAGTCGGTGGGGAGGAAGGTAAATCAACAATCTATCTTGAAGACTTCTCAATCCCAAAGGAAAAATACACGGATCATGATGGTGAGGGAGAGGAGTTAGAAAGCGAAGAAGTCCCTTCCATTGAAGACTATCTCCGTCGATTATTTTTTAGATTGGAAGTCTATGGTAGATGGTATTAAGAAGAAGTGAAACCATCAATTTTCCTTGACGAACAACTACCTCTCTTTGATGATGGGGTAGAAGAGTCCGAAACGGAGGATGATGGAGAGATTAAGGTAGAAACTCATGAAGATATGGGGCATCCCAAGTTTGACGTTGCACCTCCCATTGAGCAACCCATCATTTCCTGTTTCCCTTGAATTGTGGTTCGAATGAAACTAAACGAGACCTTTCTAGACTCATATTTGGTTTTGACGTACTTATGTGAGGAAAATCACAATGAATACTCGCCAAACTGATCTAGAAACGACTCCTCCATCTCGGGACTACCCTTGGCCGACCTCAACAATCGCCCAAGTACCACCATTAGCCTGGGGATCACCATGGAGCTTGGCGTTCACTCAAATACCTACCTATGCCCTCCTCAAGCATACAAATTCACAAGAAAGAAGCCGCAATGAGGAAAGAGTTGGCGCTCACCACCGGTTTGACTCCTCCATACCTCTCTAAGGGTGCTACTTGGCACTAAACTCCAATCCTTGAAGAAGCTAATAGAATTCAAGGAGGTTCTTAGGCGTGGGATTTGGTTAGAACCTATACACGTGCGGCGACCCTGGAGGTCTACCTTCTTCCCTATATTTATGAGGCTTATGGCATGAGTTGGAGACTGGTTAGCTCTGAGTCCGGTCAAGGTTGTGACCATCCACATTTGGAAAAAGCAGCAATATAAAAAAGCAAAAAACGTGAAAAATGAACGAAAAGAATGAAAAGAAGATGAAAAGCATAAGCGAGTGAAAGCAAGTTGTATATAGTAGATTATAGCTAGTAGTATAGTCAAGCATGCAAATTAGAGAAGGGTGCTAGCATTGCTTTTGTGCCTTGATTTGTATGAAAAACTGGTTGTAAAGCACCTTCCTACTTAGGTTCGAAAGAGAAAGTCGGACCAGGATGAGCCGTTAGTTTGTTACTTCCTCTGTTAGCTTGGTGACATAAGTGTTTGAAGGTTATGGACGCACTCTGATGGTTAGAAACTGAGTCATATGCATCATATGTAGTAGTCCATCTTCCACTAGTCTAGAGAACCAGTGTTATGCTTAATTGTGTGCTTTGGTGTTTGACTATTACTACTTGGCACCATGGTAAGAAGCTTGACTAAGGTTCCAGTAGTACTATGAATTTAGTATTACCTATCGGTGGGGAACTTGAGCTAGGAGCGATCTGATTATGAGGGACGGTAGTGTAAGCTGCAAGGTGAAAGTTGCAATGTTGAGCTAGTCGCTCGACTAGCCGACTATTCGAAGTAGCATACCACAAGGATTGGCCTTTGCACCTCCATGTCTGGAGCATGGTAGTGTGGGCCTTGTTGAGCTAGCAATTGTGCTTAGGGGATGAAGTGTCCGTAAAGGTACTAAAAGCATGGAGTTGATGAACGAAAGGATAAGGGGAGTCTTTCCTCCAGATGGTGACTACCATGGGGTCGATATCATCTTGGAAGGGCAAGGTATGTTTAGATTTCAAAGGAAAACGGTAAAGGATTGAGCAGTGTAGTTTTGAGAGGATATAAGCAATGTGCAAGCCTATGAGGTTTGAGTGTGGAGGAAGGAGAGTTAGGGAAGCAAGAAGTGGAATAGAAAGGATGGTCTAGAGGACGTCGAGCATTTTCTATAGATTAACTCATTACTGAAAAGGCTTCACTTTTTTAAAGGCGTATCCTTGCACCTTTTATTGGTGTCAAGCTCTCGGTGATTTAAGTGTATTTGAGGATTTCAGCTATGTTTTAGGATGTCCTTAAACGTGCTGGTTTAAAGGAGGTTTTATTGCTGCGTTTGGGCTGGCTAAGTGTTAAAGAAGTTTGAAGGTCTTTCATGACTTCAGTTTTAGTGAGCTTTGCTTTGAAGTTAGATTGAGCTTAGTATGCGCATGGGATGCTACTTCAAGAGGATGTACGTTTTAAGGAACTTAAGTATGGTTTGGATATTCAAACACGGGTTATAAGGTTTACAAGGTTTTCCATTCTTTTTATAAGTTATACATTCAAGACTTCTTATTTCTTTTGGGTTTGACCGGTTCTTAAGTGTTGGAAAGGTTTTATGGCCTGTTTTCATCGGTTTGACCAAGGATGGTTGGTCTTTTTTTGAGAGGCTTAAACTTGAGGGTGAGATTTTAAAGTATCTTAAAAGTGTATCTTAACTTCATAAAACAATGTTCATGGGCTATCTGAAGCTCATCCAAAGAAAAGTAGTGGATTACTTGGGATGAATGTGGTGATAGTAGAAACTGTGTTCTGAAAGGCAGCATTATCAATTGGTTGGATGAACAAGAGGTTACTAACAATCAAGGATGAGGGAGCATGGAGACAACAAAAGATTTGTTACAGACAGATTATGGTTGGATGGCAAGCCACGTGTGTGGTGCTATATGGTCATGGGTGTTGTGTGTTGCTAACCATGAGCGTTGCGGGACTGATGGTTACCGGGCTGGTGCGCCGCTACTCACGTGGATAGTGATGCAGTGGGCTAAGTAGAGTACATGATTAGGCTGCAAATAAGGTGTCATCCTTATCTGAGGCTTGGTCTCGTGCAGACTGTTGAATGATGCACATAGTTGATTCTGAGGTGGCTCAAAGGTGACATTGACCTAGAATAGTGGGAGTAAGGCTTCAAATTTGGTTGTTTAGTAGCTTATGAGGAAGCTGCCATGTAGTGGTGTTTAATTGGTAGTGAGATTGATGAGACGACTCTATGTTGAGCATGGTCGATCCAGTTCTATGGCAAGAGGGATAGGCTTATGTTGGCAAAGTGTGCCAAACTTAGCTTTGGAATCTCGGCTCGGTCAGGAGCGGATTCTGGGGGTCGAGTTTGAATTGTTCTATAGGAGTAAGGAATGAGCCCTGAGTTCCACTGGGGTGGGTCAAGCTGAAGTGTGCACCATTGTCGCTCTTTTAGAACAAGATTGTAGTTTGGTTTTTGGTTTGACCTTAGGTCATCCCCATGGTGTAGATCGATTGGGTCCTTCGAGGAGGATGGCATGGCAGGGTCAAGTGTTACTGAAAAGGAGAACAAGGTGAGCTATAAGTCATTTTGGAACCGTTGGTCAAAGCTTGACCTTAGTGCTTCCAAGTAGACTTTAGAGTTGTGGTGGTTCAACACTAGTGTATTTCTTCACTGAAGAATCAGATCTTTTCTGCTCAGTGGCGGTATGGTTAGGTTTTGGGACAAAACCTATAGAAGTTGGGAAGAGTTGTGACACTGTGATTCTCGATTCAGTTAAATTTCTGTTTCATTTAAATCGTACTCGTTGAGTAGAAGTTGAGAGTTGAAAACTAAATTAATTTAATTAATTCTAGGAGTTGACTCAGTAGTTGACCAACTATTAAAGGCTTGTTAGTCTCGGGATAATTATTGGGTTGACTAAGTCAATCGAAGGCTGAGTTAACACTTTGATTTGTTAAGTCATGAGCTGAAGATATTATCAGATAGATCTAACGGTGAGGTGATGATCTTCAACCATCTAAGTGAAGGAATATGATTGCTAGCTTTGAAGGAAGTTGTTGTAGTGTCGTCGCATGGGCCCAATTGCCAGTCGAGCCTAGTTACATTTAAAGGGATCGAAGAACTTGTCATACCCTAGGACAATGAGGAATGATGAAAGATCGACGACCATAATGATTGGTGGGAGTAGAGACAAAGAATCATTATGAAACAATGTTACCACAAATGGTATCGAAGTAGAAACATGAATTAATACTATGTGGTGGGTTCAAGTTCATGTATATATTGGAAAGAAATTAGAAACATGACTTTCTGTCTTAGATCACCTCCCTCGAGGTTCGAAATGAAATCTGTTTGAGGAGGGGAGTGTTGTAATGACCAACTTTTAGATAGCGAGGCCGACTGGGAATGAACAAACAGTCTTAAAGAAACTACAACTGAGGGTTAGGTGGCAATGGCAGTTCGTAGGTAAATGGGAATTATGAGGTCACCTAAATGAGGCTGTAGTTTTCAATTTTTTTTCATTTCAAAATCCCTACAAGAGAAGCTAGGAGATATGGGGCTTTTGGAAGCCGAAACTACAATAACATATTAGGCAATATTAAGGTGGCGATCAAGGGAAAGTTCTCTTGCCTTAAAGTAATCTTAACCTAGGTCTATGATATCCTTTTGAGAGTTGAAAGATTGGTGATTCTAATTTGTGGTTATTCCTTGTGCAATAGCCGATAGTATTTATCGGGAGAAGAGTCAATGGAACTCAACGGTGAATCACTGACAAAGGGATATTGGGGATTTCCTTTAGCATTGGTGCATCCTACTATCCTTATATACTGAACCCACCACGTCCGTGGTAAAAATCTGACCACGCCCATGGCCATCAATCAGCCACGGCATTGCATCGAAACAACCATGAGCGTGATCTCCAAAAAATCACGCTCGTTGCCCATTAATTCATCACGTCCAACAAAGCCCACTGCCACCGAAATAAAACACCAAGCAAAATACCACCTAACTTAATTTGCATGGTATGCACCACACTGAACCTACTTCAACTCCTAACCCGAATCAATGACAAACTCGATAACAATTTTGAGCCTTATGAGCCTTTTAATACTTAGTCAACTTTTGAGTCAACTCCTCAAATTAATTAAATTAATTCGTTTCCAACTCCCTACTTCTACTCATCAAGTAACTTTTAAATCAAACTGAAATTTTAAACCTAACCGAAAGCTGGCATGTCACACCTTTTTTCATAATTAAAGAGTCAAGACTTGCACATCATCAAGTAATATCATATCATAACATAACATAGCCACTTCACAATAACATAAATAACATGACATAATGTAACCACGTAATCATGAAGACATGACATAAAAATTAAATGCATCAATTAAGTAATATCATAACATAACATATCATAACTTAAACGACATGACATAAATGACATGACATAAGGTACGAACTTAATCATGGAATCATGGCAAGAAATTACATGCATCAACTTAATTAAAACATAACTTAACCTAATGCAACGATAAGATCTTACCGCCATAAACCAACCTACCTCATTGATGAGATAACATATCAGAAAAGCATCTGAGATGATTCCCCCTTATCGCCACAAAACTACAACTTCTGACATTGCATTGCGTGGACCTGAAACGGTCGAGTTATGCTCCAATTACTCCTTTGAAACAAGCGGGAGCTTATAGGGGCAGAATAGTCCTTTCCTGCCTAGCCTGAAAAATTATAGAACCACACCTCTAAGTTCTAGGATTTGCAAAATAGTCCACGAACAATTACCTAATTCCAAATCAGCCACCCAACTTTTGCAAAAACTACAAATCAGTCTATGAAAGTTATAGAAGTTGCGAAAGAGTCACTTAAGTTTTCATAATTTTCATTATTGTATGTCATCTTCAATGTCCAGCTCCGATGAGTACAGTTGCCGGCTACCTCAAAAAATGTGGGAAAACAGTGTTCTACCACCGATTGCTTAGATCTTGATTAGTGTAGGAGCGAACACCGCCATTCTTCGAAGAGGAATCTGCTAATAGAGGTTCCCTTTCTCCACCATAGATCCGACAATATATTTCTTCCAGCTGCCAGTCAAGCATTAACAAGGGACATAGCGTTCGAGCAAGCCACCCCACGTATTGTTGACTGCGTCGTAATCTCCCAGCGTAACCAACATCAAGCTCTCTCCATTCACCAGTGCTTCTCACTCATGTCTTCTTATCATATGTGCCGCCAAGTTCGCGGGTTGGGAGAAGGAGTGCCACTGCTAGGTTTAAGAGGAGGACACCAATCATTGAACCTCTCCTCTCTTAAATAGTAATGTAGGCCACATGTCGTACAACCCATCGAACAACCCAAGCCCAACACGTCACAACAACTTAAATTCGGACCTAAAGAGCACAGTCCAAGACTGAAGTCCAATAAAATGGCAGCCCTCCTCTTTTTCTTGAACAGATAAAGTCAACGTTCACATTTGATTCATCTAATGGTTGTGATATCCTCCAACACATAACTAATTAAAATAAAGTCTTGACTCCATATCCGATTGTTTAACCAACCTGATAACTACACCGAACCTCACCGATCCCTTGAAGTCGGTCAACCAACAAGTCAAACCTCCCATATTAACTAATTATATAAGCATCAAACCTCCAATTCCGCTATTAAAGTAGGATTCTAATCGAACCAAAACTCATACCGCTTAATCCAAATCGACTTAAATATAGTTCATATATTTAGGTTCATGAAAGTTTATTTCTTTGTATCTTGAATTGGAAACTAAACTTGATAATTACTACTAATTATCACAACATTACTTAACATTAGAAACTAAGTAATACACTTATTAATAACTGGTAACATGTTAAATATAACATAATTTCAACATAATACTGAGTCGTGAAACAAAGAACGAAGGGATACAACCTTTCCATCCCTATGAGACTCGAGAGAAGCTAAACCCTAAGTTGTGCTGCTGCCTGCAACCCTTGAACTCTACCATTTCTACAGCTTTCGATCAGCAACAATACCACATCCGATATAAACCTTGTGGTTTTTCTTGTCTTCTCTCGTATGAGAGCGACTTTGCCCATGTTTCTTTGAGTTTTTCGCAAATTTTGCTCCAAATTGTCGTCTCTCCATTTTTATTCCGATACCCGCAAAGCACCTAGAATTAAACCCGCAGTTACCGTTGTCCTCACCTGTTATGTTTTCTCCTGTATGAGAGTTTAATTTCTCTCATATGAGAGTTTATTTCCTCTTGTTACTAGAATTCTTTAAATCATTTTATCACCTCTCTCGGCCGCAACACCCTAGCAACACCGTGGAATTGATGGCGCTTGCGGTTACGGAAGCAGAGATAAAGGAGCTGCTATTTCAAGACAACAAGAAGCAGGGACGTCACAACAAGCATCCGGATCGCATAAATACAGATGGCGCTGCTGACCACAAGCCCTCAAAGTCTCCGGAGAAGACTAGCTCTGGGATGTCACCAGAGTATAGTTAAGCCAGCCACCAGCGGCCTACCCATCGAAATAAATTGGAGACGCCTCTGCCAACGCTGGGCTCCCTTACGCACATTGAGGCCTTCAGACATGCTTCTCATGTTTGTCTCATTTAGCCTTCATCTTGAACCATGATTGCTTGTGTTACTTTTGTTCCTATTACTTTAGATTTGATAGATTTCGAGTCAATAGTACAGTCTAGTCAGTTGTAGATTTGCTTGTGTTACTTTTTTCCTGTTAGTTTGTCTTGCCTGTAGAGTTCAGAAACTAGTTGATTCATTATTCGGATGACAACTATTGTTCCTTGTAGCCCGTATGTGGGTTCTACACCTCCCATTTAGGCTTGTTAATGCGCTTGAACTATATTTAACCCATTTGTGTTAGCATTAATAAGATTGATCAGGCTATTACCATTCATGTAAAGAAACATAATACCGAGTCTAATTAATTCCCAATTTGGCAAACATTAATGCATAAATTAGATGCAACTAAACATAAAATAAAATATAATAATTGTCATAACAATATTAATATTTTCATAACATGTTTTTATATTACTTTCAAAGGGATAGTTTAGGAATTCACGAACATAATTTTGATCACTAGGATCTGGACGTAACAAATACTCTTTTTGAAAAGTAGTGCCATGATTTCATCTTGATCCAAAATCTCATTACTAATAAAGCTAGGAGTGTTGTTACTTGAATCCTTCATGTATAACAAGTCTAGCCTACCATGGCAAAGCAAGCAAAGAAAACAGAAGATAAGAACTATACCATTCTTACAGTGCTAAGAGGGACACTTGAAGATGACAAACTTTGCTCTTTAATCTGCAATCCGAATTTCCATTAACCAATATTTGCTCCATGTTCTTAAATTTTATCTCCAAATAAGTTTTCTAGAGTTTTAAGAGATGGGGTAGTTGAGAGAGAAATCGGCTAGGGTATGTATGAAGTCTATAAGTGAAGATCCCCTTTCTCTCCTCAAGATAGGAAATTTACACTTCTATCCATATGAACTACACGACCTGTGTATTCTTTTTGGTACACACAACTTGTGACATGATCACATGATTTGTTCCTGCTTCCACATCCACATGTTGTGTCGACAAGCGTCTAGCCCAGTCCCGAAATAAAAAATTGTTCATAACATATTTGTTCGACTTTTGATTGAGCTCCGGTTCATACTATTGGATTTGTAATTGCGTCCTATATCCACAGGATACATGAAGTCTCAGAAAAAGTCAAGAAAATAAATCATTCGGACCAAAATTGTCCTTTTGAGAGGAAACAATCATGACTTTTGATTCACAATGATCGGTGACACTAAAACCAAGCAAAATTCGTCAAACGAGTCTAAATTTTGTTCAAAAGGGTGATATGTTCACCAAGTTTTAATGGTTGACATATAACCATCCTACACTTCAACGTTGCTTGTTGTCAAGTAAAGGCTACTACTCAAACAAAGAAGGAACCAAAATGTTGTGAAAATAACAACATGTCTAGCTAGTGAAGGGTGACAGTGCTGAGGGTATCATTCACCTACTAGAACGCACAATTATAAGATATGGAATTCCTTAGACGAGTAGACACCAAACTCAAGCATATATCATTTATGATTAGACGCCTAGACAAGGGAATGTATAAAGGTTTCCCTATTAGCCGTGTGTCTTATCGTCCTATCGAAAGAAACACACAAAAGACGATCCTGGCTAGGTATTTTTCCAGTCCTGAGGTATGGTAGAACGAACATATCATCAAGCATACTAGTATCCCGCTCTTTTTTTATTCTGCTTTGTTTGTGTATTGTATTTGATTTTCAAATTGTTTTTTTACTGCTTGTTTTTCCAATGGGTATGGTTGTGATTCTGCTTGGGCTTGTATTCGGTTTATAACAGGCACCAATTCCCGACCACGCCATGGAGGGTTGAAAAGGAGATCCCTCTATTGCAATCATATGGCGATAGATCGAAATCCGCCTCGCATGTTTAAAACCCAACCTGTCACAATATATTTGGGTACATAGATCTCTTTTAGCACTTCATTCAGATCCTATTAACTGCATAGCATCACCAAAAATTTCAAAAAGGAGAATAAATCATACACCTAAAACAGGTAGAGGCATCAACCCATAACGGGCACATGCGATAGTATGAAGCAAACTAATTTCACAAATACTTAAATAAATGCCCTATTCATCCACAAGCACTATGAGATCATAAAACATGCATCCATTGTTAGCCATGTAAAAAGGATAATGGAACACGAACACAATTGATTTATACCGTATCCCTGATTGATAGGACTAATCCATAGGAGAGTTTGAAGACTCTGAGTTCCCACCTCCATACACAGAAAAACCATATATACATCTCCTTGCACAAAACCTTACACGTCGATTAAGCTAGCTTGGGCCTCTTTTAAGCACTAATTACATGGGCTAAGCCAAGAGTGGACTATACGGGTTAACTATCAGTGACATCCATAGTTTCAAGTTCATGCAAGAAATTTGAAAAGCAAGGTAGACGCAAATGGATATGCATATCAATAACCCAGAAGATAGAGGGAGAAAGAAACTCGACAAGTAATACTCCGCCTACACTTAAACGTCACATTGACCACAATGGGACCAAACAATAGGAAGAAAAGAATACTGGTCAGCAAGAAAAATGGAGTTGAGAGATGAAATATAAAACATTAAAAGGGAACCTGGAACAAACACATGGTAGACAAAAGGAACACACGAAAGACATAAAATTAAACACATAAGATATATCCATAAACATCCATAGTAGTATCCACAATAGAAAAGGGACATAAACAAAACAATGTCATAATGCGGAAATGGAAAACAATTCTAAAAAGAGAAACACAAACATCAAAAAGTTGAGTCGAGAGAAGATAAAAATCCATAAATGTCACTAAGGTGGCTATTGATAGTAATCTCCCTTGGGGTAGTATTTGTGGTACTATACATCCTACCCGAAGTACGGGTAGTATGTACCAATGATTTCGAGCAATAACGTTGTGGAACTATTGAGGAGATGGAGGGGATACTCTGAATGCGGAGGTCGGCACTCGTAGCTGGAGCAATAGGAGTCCTAGTAACATACCATGTGGTCATTCTGCCAGTCTTGATTCTGCGAAAAAAATTTTGCAGGCCGACTATGCCAAAGTTGAAGGCCTGCAACTGACCTGGAGAATGACTACCTGCACACGGCCTTTCTCACTCATTTCATCGCTTTCTCCGATTTTCTCTTCTAATCCTTCCAAGTCCTCTCTTCCTCTCTGGTTTCTCCTCTCCTCCTCTTCTGCTCTAATTTTCTCTATCGCCGATTCCACTTTGCCATTGTTACTACTTTGTTGCCGTAACCACTCTAATCAATATCCCCATCACTGTTCTTATTGGTTTAGTTTAAAGACCTATTTTCTTGGCAATCTTAAGTTGGATAAGTATATAATTAACCATTTTAGATTCACTAATTGTTTTTTGTGAAAGGTGGTCAAGTTGTGATTCCCCCTTTGGTCACCATGATAAGAACCATACCCAATGAACTGGTGAAAAAACTAAGCAGTAGTCCGCCTGAAAAATGTTTTCCCCTTCTCTGGTTTATATCTCTCTTTATTCGTTTCATTGTTTGTGACTATAAATTGAAATTATTGATTGACAATTCTCATTTTCTCTTTATTTTTTTGGAAGTCCATTATTTTCCAGATAAGGTTGTTTACCCAAGAATTCGGATTTTTTATCTGCCAGTCACTTTAAGGTGATGATTCTTGATTGTTGTAATAGTTATTGTTATTGATTTAATTGAGTTACCAATTTTTTCATTCTCTCATTTTTATTTCAACTGCTACTCTCTTATTCGGTTGGAATGAATGAAAAGTAGCCTTGTGTAAATAAATGAAAGTTGAAGTTGTGATCTTTTTTAATAATCATATGCTGGTTTGTTTTAAAATATGGACGATGATGATGATGAGCGCTTTGAGGGTGAGGATGAGGATGTAGAGACTCTAATGACTGGAGCTCTACCAACAAAACTCTTCCATTTCACTACCGTTTGGAGATTAAAGGTTGGTACAAAATGAATTGAATAGTTAATTACATAGTTTAGTTTAACAATTATATGCTAAATTGTTCTTTTTTTCTCTACACCATGCTAGCTTGAAGAAGCAAATTGATATGTAGTATGAGTTTCGGGATATAGTGGCCTCGGGCAACCACATTGTGCTTGAGTTGAAGAATCGAAGGGTTAGGCCTGTCAGTTATCTTCTTTCCTTCATGGGATCATATATAGGCTAGTGTTCAAGAATTATGCTTATTATTTGATCTCTCGTGTCGATTGGAAGAAGATGTGCTACAGGTGAAGATGCAAACTTAGGAGCAATTTGTGCTGGTAAGTGTATAGTTAACCTAACTTAGAAATGAACATGAAGAAGATGACGATGTAACTATTTTCTATTTTTCTTTACAGACTAGTTTCCATTTAAATCTCAATCAAATGGTTGAAGCTTGAAAGTATTTGGATCGAAATCTTTAACGACTTTGGGGGAAGTCAAGACTCAGAATTTGGAGAGACATAGTGAAGCATGCAGTGAATAACAACCTGCCACCCAAGTGGACTATCAATAATCCTCAACGGGCTAAACATTACCTGACTAGGTAGCATACTTGGAGAGAGTAAATGGCAAGAAGTTTAAGGTATTAAATATATATGTTCAAAAATTGCAATTTCCTTCAATAAATTCTAATTCAAGTATCTTTTTGTTGCAGAAATTAGTTCATAGAAACAAAGAAAATTGAGGACCCCAAAAGAAAATTCATAGAGGAGGAAGAAGGTCATGAGATCGTTGCATTGAGGAAACAATAGAAAACATGGGTAAGCCACCTTCCAGAGGCTAGATGTTCATCAAGTTCTTTCAGTGGTCGGATGGAAGTTACTAGTCCGAGCATGTAGGAAATGTGGCAATAATGTGACCAAATTCAAACTATTAATATATAGCTATGAACAAGAAGATAGTGGAAATAATTATTGCCTCGACTATGATTTATAGAGAATGTCGCAGTAGTTGGCAATTAGGACATATTAAATTTTGACAATGTATTCAATGATGACTCTATAGTTTGGTGGTTCTTCTTCATTTGTTCTGCCTAACGTGACTCCCGACCAGTCGTTCGTTGGGAGCCAATCTCTTATAGCTTCTCCATCTGCTTGAAGAATAATCCCTTCTACTCCATTTGTTCCGAGTCAACCATATTTTTATTCCCAGCCTTCTCTTCCGCAATAGTCTCAACAGCCATTTCACCAACACAATGATGATTTCGATGAGTTTTTGAAAATCATAGTAAGTGTGAGTTTTAACTATTTGAGTGCTTTTTAAATTATGTGTTAAGAGATCTCATTTCTTATCTTTTTATGTGTAGATCCTAGAGATAACGATATATCAACAATGTAATGGATCGACGAGAGATGATACTAGATAATGTTAGTAATTGTAGGTCTTTCCCCCTCTTATGATTGTTGTAATTTTATGTATACGATAATTTAAGGTTATGTTTATAATTTCATACATTGGGGTTTCTAATAATTCAATGTTAGTTTTAGTATTTCTATTTATGACAACATTATCATTTCAGCTACATGAAACCCAAAAATGTCTTTGTAATTTATCAATTTCTGGAACACGAAACAAAAAACGACCCTGTAATTTGTCAATTTATGTGGTCCAATCAAACGACTACAGTTGTCCAAAAAAAATTCTCTTTCACACACGTGTCTATCTTTATCGCGGTCACTATATCACACGTAGCATGCAACAAGTTAGTCACATGCCCTTTCTCGCACACGGTCCATGCAACCAGTTAGTCGCATGGTCTTTCTCTAACATTACCTTCCATAAGCTTGTACCACACGCTGCCTACGACAAAGGCCCTGCTATTAGCTAGTCGCACTCAAGGCCTGCAACAAGCCTAGATTTGTGGCGCATAAAATAGCCACAAGCTTTTGTAGCTTTGTCATAGGCTCCGCATGTGACAAAGCCTCAGCTATATTGCAGGCATACCTGTGACATCTTTTTAATTTGCCTGCATATATTTTACATTTTCCTTGTAGTGAGTGGACGATCGATGGGAGATACCTTGGCTTGAGAATAAATGCAGAAGTCATAACACCATCTTATGAACTGTGCACATTGGATAAGCTCGTAGTAAGTTTTCCCTCATTCTTAGCAATGCTCCTCTAGAACTCTAGCTTCGGCGTACATTATGTACCAGTAAATGTAGCGTGCCCAACAAGATTCACCATTCTCCCTCTCTTCCTCGGTGTAGAAACCGAGCAGCACACCAAACTTGTCAGCGGATATGTTGTGCAACTTGCCTCGCAACATGAAAAGTGATAACCTTCTATGTGGTAGAATAGTTGCCTTTGATGGTCAAGATGGAGAAGAACTCCATCACTGGATGAGGGTAGACAATGTCACAATCTGACAGTAAATCCCATGAGCCCATGACTACTTACAGTAGGTGCTGAAGGGTGTGACCCGACGCTTCCTAGTGAGATCCTCAAGCACCAACTTCTCATGAGGGGAAATACCTAATAGAGATTCCTAAACAAGAGAACCCTTTAGAAAGTTGAAGCAGCTCTCGAATAAAACAGTCATCGTGCCTGCTTTCCTAGCTTCCATCACTACCCTTAGATCAGTGTCATCCATAATCAAACGTAACCTCTCTGCAAAGCTCGCTCCCACTAGGTAAAACAAATACGGTGAAGAG
This sequence comes from Linum bienne, assembly GCA_010665285.1. Classification (NCBI taxonomy): domain Eukaryota; kingdom Viridiplantae; phylum Streptophyta; class Magnoliopsida; order Malpighiales; family Linaceae; genus Linum; species Linum bienne. Next base: position 170,297 of record QMEG01002101.1, read on the forward strand.
ATATGTACTTCATCATCTCAAAGCCCATCCTAGGTAAATAGAAGAATCCAACTGTTTTTTGTATTTAGGAACCCAAGTTAGCATGTAAACCGATCTAACACACGACTTCAGTTCGAAACCTAAGTTAGCATGTAAACCAATCCAACACATGACTTCAGTTAGAAACCCAAGTTGGCATGTAAAACAACCAATCTTCAGTGAATCAATGTTAACCTTCAATTAACGTCACCCTTGTTAATGAACTTTGTATAGAAAATGCAAGATCGCCGGTCATTCATGATGTTAAACATATACATTGCAAGTCAACAACAAAGTATTAGTTATAGAAGATCAAGAATATAGTACACTGCTAAAATATACCAAATCCCAAACTACACTCAAAGAACATCCATATTTGGGGAAAAGATGAGAAATAATGTTAACCTAGAATAAACGTTACTATAGAACATAACCGAGTTAAATGAAATAATGTTACTCCTACAACAAACATTAAGTCCAAACAAGGGGTAGAACTCAAGCTCTATCTTGCCCAAAAATCTCTAATAATAAAACCCACAAAACAATTATTAACTCTCGATGTATTAAGTATTGTGGATTTAAAAATTGAGTTGAGAGGTATCACATGGTATAGAGATTGGAGATTGGCATTTTGCGAGAAATTAAAAGAGGAAGAGAAAACCGAACTTCCTCACCGATTAGCGTGAATCGAGTGATATAGTCCCCGATTGGTAAAAGATTCTATATTTAGCTCATCAAACAACCAAGCAATGTAATCGACCCTCACTACCTCTTTAAGTCTTTTTATTACACCCTAATCTTAAAGACATAATTTCTTATTTGAAATTCTTATAACCAAAACCTGTTTAATCGATTAGTACTTTTCATAACTTTGAGTAGTCACGACATTGAAAACTTAGGGAGATTCAACTTTAAGTAATTCGTTAACTGTTTGTTTATATGACTAACTTCTCATCAAAGTTATTAGCAGTTGATTTGTTTAACTGCTACATCATTTGGGATAAAAAAATAAACTTAGTTAGTACGCGGTGTGTATGTATCTTTGAAGGAATGGGATTCGGCTTTTAGAAATGGACTTCAAAACTTAAGAGTGTAACTGGTGCAATAAATATGCTCAGCCAAAATGGTTGGAACTCTTGTCCATCTTCTCCAATAGCAAGAGTTTCAGTCTCCCTTCCAGCAATATGTTTTTGTTTTACTTTTCCTTCCACCCTTGATGATCTCATCATGGCGTTGCTTATGACATCACCCTTTATCCCCTTCTATTTTCACGCGTATCTTGGCAGAAATCATGATGATGAATTGTTTCCACTCTTTAAAGAGTCCATGTCCCTGACAAATTAGATGGGAGTATTTTCCGCTACCAAGGAAACATCCTCTCCGTCCATTTCATGTTCTATCACACGTATCGCATGACCTCTTTATCCCAAGGGCTTTTTGGGAATTTAAATATATTTGAGTCTCTCTTTCCTTTCACTTCTAGAAATCGAGTAATTCGATATTCAATTGAGTTTCAATTTCAGTCCAGGCAACCATCAGTGACACTTATATCTCTTTTCATCTTCTTCCATCATCCATTTTGCTTATTTTCAATATCAGTATCTTTCAATGACTGAATCAGCTAATCAAAATCTGTATAGTTTCTATCCATCATCCATTTTATTTTTCTATCTTCTCTCACATTCTTGAAACCATCACTTCAATAAAGCAATGGCGCAGCATGGTCCAGGTCGGGGCCATTGGATTAACTCAAATCCTCGTCATTCGAACAATAGGTAAGAATTTTAGGTTCCTTTGTATTGATCTTTATTGTTAGGGTGATGTACTGGTTTTTTGGGGTAATAGGTTTTGGGGGTATTGGGTTTTGGGGGTTATGTACTGAGTTTTAGGAGTACTGTGTTTTGGGGTTATGTACTAGGTTATCTTTCTTGTTGTTAGGTTGTTGTACTTGCTACTGTAGGTTAGGGTTTCTTGTATTTATTTGTGGTAATTGTACCCTTTTTCATTCTCATTTGGTTTTTGTAGTGGTCCTGTTGATTTGTCCTCATCATTTGCTGATAATGATAGGAAGAAGAATGGGAAGAGTTCTATTTATATATATTCAAGTTGATGTGCTCCAAACCAAATATGCAAGAGCTTTTTACACATGGATGCATCTAGGATTGCAGTTGTAGACGAGTATGGAGTTGGTGCATTTGCTTCTAGTTAGGTGCACCAAATATGCAGTAAGGTCTTTGGGTGAGTTACTACTGTATTATGATGATAGGAGTAGTTGATTAAACTTCCTTCAGGTAAAGATTTGATGTTGACCGAAGCAGCAATTCAGTTAGTTTATAGGTTGCCCAGAGTTACAATTTCCTCTTGAAGATGTTGATTTTGAAAGTGCATTTCATATACGTATGGATCTTTTAGTTCATGACCATGTTATATGTGGTGAGATCGGATTGAAGATAAGATTGACTTTATTGCCGCTGATTGGAGGTGTGTTCATGCCACACAATCATTATCGAGCAGATATTCATTTTCTGTTGCTTATTAGTGGAGGTTGTGAACACTTCAAAAAATATAACTGTGTAAATTTATTCTTGGGCAGATTGTTTATGCCTTGGATAAAATCTCTAGTAGGAAATAAATCCTTGGTGAACTGTAATTCCTATCAGTAGGTGTCCTTTTTGCTGGTTTTATTTGTTGTACCTGTTTTTTAGTGTTTTGTACCTATTTTCTAGTGTCTTGTATCTGATTTATATGTACTTCATTTTTCTTCTAGGTGGTTTTCCTTCGAATTATATTCCCTAAAGTACCTATTGGAAACCGCCCCATATCTGCCTTTGTACATTAATGTGTTGATTCGAAAAAATGGGAATAAATTAAAAGATTTGTATTCTACTACTAAGGATAGAAGGGTTACACTTGAGAAAGGTTTACGTGGAGCTTCTAGTGTTGGTATGGAGGCAAGATCAAAGTATTTTCATGATAATCGTTCCTCTTCTTGCCCATTGAAGTGGAAGGCCACAACTACCATTAATGAGAGTGCACCTAAGTGTCCTAAGATCCAATCGATTTTGCTTGATCTATCTTTGATTACTTCATTAATAGCTGTAAGTTCCCCCATTGTATCATTGCATTATTCTATTTGTATTTTTATTAATTTTTAAGTGTTCTTTTCGTTATTTTGTTTTATGGTACGCTACACAAAATAAGAATAAGATCATGGCTTTGAATGCTAAGTGCATCAAAGTTTTGACAAGTAACCATCATCAATTGTAACAACTTGAAAGGCATATTATAAATTTCGACTAAACATCAAGAGAATCAGCTTTGTCATTTCACATTACTAGTGATGTTAATTTGAATATACATTATGTCTATACATATCGTTTGAACTGATCTAACATTATGGATGGGTGAGTCAAGAAATGGGCTTTTGAAGTGGCCTTTGTAGTAAGCACATTAATATGTACTTGATTTTTATTCATTTTATTTTTGTTTCTCAATAATGTACTTAAATTATTCATTACTTTTTGCAGAAGTATGTGTTCGATGATTCCATGGCAACAACACCTTGTCCAATGGAAGTTGCGTCGCAGATAGTCCAAAATACTATACCTATTTGGGCCCAACCACTTGAGTTCAATGAAGTTGACTTTGTATGTTGATCTTTATTATTTTCTACCCATTTTAGAGTGTTGTAATTCATTTTGTTTTCATGTACCTGATTTCTCTAAAGCAATTGACACGGTGTGTGTATGTGATTTTGTGTTTGCAGTGGTTCGTACCATTTCGGTTGTGGGGGCATTACATTCTTTTGTTTTCAACAACATCAGCAAAAAGTATGAGTTCTTTGATCCATAAAGTCCAAACAACTATGATGTTACTCATCGAGTATTTGGGGAACTTTTGATGTAATAATGGTTTTAGGAGGAGGTACAAGTTAATGGATTTGAGCTACCTTTCTTGTACTGGCCTATATGTGATTAATATTTGCAAATGTTGGGAAGGCAAGTACAGGCCATACATGAGCATGGAATGGAACAAGACATAAGTGTTGGAGAAAATCAGGAAACACATCCTCCATGATGTATTGTTGAATGATCATATTGTATCCAAGACTCTTGACCATGTGTTATAGTTTTGTTAATGTTGTTATGTAGTTGTGTTAAGTGGATATTCTCTGAATTGTTTGGATTTGATGACGTGTACAAATTTTTTGGATTTCTTTATTTCTTGTTTTATGTACTTTTTCATATTCATACAAGTTTTAAACCTACAAGCATAAATTAGAACAAAACAAGCGTGTTAAAAAGTACCAAGTAAAAAAACCAAGTACATATCAGATGAGTATAAAAACCCCAAATACATAAGAACAAATATCAATGTAGTACGGCTTTTATGGTTGTGGGTAGTCAAGTAACTATAATTGAATAATTAATTTAAGGTCATCCAAATTAGATAAAAAAAATTGTTTGCTTTTTATGGTGTTGCAAGTGTCAGCTCTAATCTTTTATCTTCCTTTATCATATTTTAAACTGTTGAAATATGCTTAGATGATTAACTTCTCATCTATGTTATTATCACTTGATTTTTTTAACAACTACATCATTTGGGATGAAAAAAAAACTTAGTTAGTAGGCAGTATGTACAGCCTTACGTAAAACCAAGTATAGACTAGAGACTTACTGGCATTAGTAATTATAATTCTTTGTTAATTAAAGCACACGTTCATAGAATGCATTGTTCCCACAAGCTATTGTAATTAGCTTCAATGTCATGGCAGAAAGGCTTGGAAACGTACCTTGTTAAGTGGTGATGTGCTAAACTTAGTAGGTACTTCAAAACTATACTCAACCCCAATCTTGCATCCCTTATCGTCCTTTTCAATATGTACTTATTCAGCAATGTTTTTACTTCATAATTCGATATACCAACCCCATGTAATCAAACACATGAATGTGTCCTCTACTTCAACTATCATCATATTTTGCTCACCCAATCTTAATTTATCCCATTCATCCTTGTAAACACCATAAGTTTTTAGTACCCTCTTCATGTTGTATCCACATCTCATTGAAATAGTCACTTGATGCCTCACTGTACTCCTTTTGGAAGAATTTGAATATTTGTGAGATGTACAATTTTACCGCATGGGTAGTTAGTGTGTTATTGTGATACCTATTGTCAACCCTTATTTGTATCATATTGGAGTTAATTTGGTCTTCTTCGGTCCTTTTATCCTCGATCATATGCTTGAAATTTGCAAATTATCTTACAAGTGACATATCTACTTTCACATATGCCCTTAGGTTGCCATTACATACCTCACTTTGCTGTGATGATTTCATGCCAAGGAAAAAAGGCTTTCTAAGACAAATGCAACACCATTGCTCCTTAATCTGGAAAAGGAGTCTACCATCTACGACATTTAGGGTATTTTTCTTGCATAAATGGTTCAGTAAGAACTTTCCATTCAAACTCATGCTCTTCTTCAGTTTCTATGTCGTACATGATGTACCTTAAAAATCAAGTAAAACTTGTCAGGAAAAAAAGTACAATATGACAAGAAACAATTACAAGACAACAATGTGACATGAATGCAAGCTCAGTCTTAGGTAAATGCATCCAAAAACTGAGTACATAGAGAGTAGGGTTTGCAAAGAAGGTGTACCTTAAGCTGTCCTGAAATTTTGGTTTACACAATGATCCTATGTTCTTTGTGCATTTTGTAGTAGGTGAATGTGCACCGATGAACGGTTTTAGGCGTGATCAAAATAATCCTAATTAACGAATTACCTAAAGTCGAATCTCCCTAAGTTTTCAATGTCGTGACTACTCAAAGTTATAATAATCGATTAAACATGTTTTGTGGTGCAGGTTCCACGAATTTCTAAATCTATCAATTATTCCAATAATGAAAATGACAAAGAAAGTAACACAAGGCTAGAAGAATGCCCGATATAAGGTTTGACCCAAATGGGAGAAAACTACTTAGACTTTGAATCCCCCTAGGCTATCCAAATTGACAAATGACAGACAAATTCCACGATTTAAACAAACAAGACAGATTCAATTCACCGTCATAGTTCTTCTCTAATCAAATAATGCCCTTTAACCTAGTAAGATGAAATCACGACATGAACAATTTGGGGAGCCCATTGTCATGAAACCAGAGACGCAATTTTATATGAGTCAGACAGATTCAATTCACCGTCGTAGTTCTTCTCTAGTCAAATAATTGGGTAATTAGGAACATAAATATTCATTTATTTAGAATTTTTGGGCGTTAATAATTCTTTTTTATCTAGGCACATATTAATTTATGTTGTTAAAATATGGACTGCAAATTCCAATTGACTAATTGAATAGATTATGTATACTTTGGCAATAAGCTAAAAAGTGGTAATATATAGGGTTATAACATTGTTTGGAAAAATTCAATATATTTGCGCCTTTGATATTTTCGGCTGATTGGATGGTTTTCACTTGTTTTGATAGACTTATCTCTGGATGTTGATTCCCCTATTTTGGGATGTTTTCATATTGTTGTTAGAAATCTATTTGAGCCATAGTTGCTCTGTTATCTTTCCTCTATCGTTTTACTTAAGTTATGTGGTATTTCAATTTTTAGTATTGATGGACATTTATAAGCGTTGTTAAAATAATCCAGCTAATGAATTTACCAGACATGAATCTCCCTATGGTCTGTTTTAGTATCTTACTCAAAGTTGTAATTAACATCAATTGAGGTATCAATAAATGTGATTTAGGTGCTACGAGGATCAAACCATCAATCAAAGATGAAACTGCTTAGATGTTGAATCCCCCTCGGCAATTCTAATTCACAAATGACAGACAAATTCCATGATGTACACGACATAGGACAAAAGCAATACACGGTCGCAATTCTTCTCTAATCAAATCACGCCCACTCGGGACCACTAATTTCCTACCTATCTTGTATTCTAGTTCGCTCTTTCAAGAGAAAGATCTAAAACTCGCTTTGCAATTTATCGATTTCGAATTGCTCACACGATAAACTAGTATATCGCTCCCAGATGAGGGCTGACGTCCAACCTAGTTATTTGATTTCCGCACTCTAGAAATGCAAGCTCTCATCAATCTAAGAAAAAATCCAACATAGATTCATTCAAGTTAATCAGGCCAGAAAAAATCGAAAACGAAATCAAATATGCAATGAAATCCATCCAACTCGCATAAGACGTCAAACATATCAAATCATTCATTCATATGAACTAACCTAGGGTTTATCTAATATATGCAAGAGAAGTTTAACTGCTCATGATTTCGGAAGACAATTCAAAATCATAAGAAGAAATCACTATGAAACTAATTCAAATGGACCCCGAACGAGTCCAACACATTAAATCGAGGCATGAGTTAAAATACACTTAACATCCTAAACTTCTACCCAAAACTATACGAATATGCGTGAAATGTCACTTAAACGAGGATGATGAACAAGAAAATTTGAGTGTCATCAAACACACCCACTCTTAAGCTTTGCTTGTCCTCAAGTAAAAGGCTGATAAAAGCCATGGAACACATCTACAATTAAATCAACTATTAATTAACAAAGCAAAGAAAATTCATAATCCTCAATGCATCCCTAAATTATTTAACAAACATATGAACCTTTAAATGAAACCGAAATACGAAGTAAAGGCCTGAAGAAGTTCTCCAATTGGCCTCACATCATTATACACATTACACCAACCATTTAAACTTGCAAGTGAGTACTCACCAATACCAAAAAGTTCTCTTTTATGAAAATTTATTTGAAATGAACTATTATTTTTAAAGCAAATTCCATCAAACTAAATCGAGATTATGGACTAATTATCTATCGTTGGGAGAGAATTTCATATTTTGTCAGATTATATGACGGGTTAAACGGCAGGCTGGGCGGGTCACAGGTTAATAGGGTTATGGGTTGTCGGGTTACATGTTAATCGAGTTACGGGTTAATCGGGTAACGGGTTAATCAGCCACGAGTTTATCGAGTCACAGGTTCATTGGATTATGGACTAAGTGGATTTTGGGTTGTTCACGTTTTAGTAAAACGAGTTACAATGTTTTATGGAGAGTGTCTATGCGCTCATCATCAACTCTAAATTTTTCTTCCAACACATCCATATCAACCTACTCCTACTCATCACATCAAGGCACTTCAAACACTAATCAATAGGTCTTTTATTTAGCTTTGGAATGTGGACATAGAAGAGAAGATAAGAGAAGGTGAAATGACTTTTGGTGGTAATTGTACTTATCGGTGAACGACTCGGTCTACTCTAATATGGACCTAAGTTACTAATTACAAACAATGTTATGCAAGGATGTAAAAAAACTGCCATGAGCTCAAACTAGCTCGTCTAACCCTTACGCACAACTACTACTTTGAGCTTTTGTAATTGTTATTTTATCTAACTATAGACCTTTTGATCTTCTTTTCGACTTTTCTATTTTTCTCAAAGTTTTTAGATTCTACATTCTTCAATACATATCAACTTTGACTTCTAGACTCGACCCAGTTACATGCCACTAATGTACACATGATCAAATGAAAGCTTGAAAGAAAAGGGGTACATTATTATAGAGGGTATGAAAAGGTTGTTTGGCTATGATTGGGTTACCAAGGAAAAAATATAAGGAGGAGATGGCTATTTTTTGGTGAAGCTTTTCTAAGTGCTTCTATCATTTTAGTGCATCAGTGCCATGCAGATTTATCGCGGTATCATGCAAGTATCCGATTAATAACAAACAGAGAAGACCGCTCAAAATAATTTAAGAACTAATCTACTAATGAAGCAGATTATCTATACTAAAAAATGGTCTTTTAAGCCTCATAATGGTTTGGTAGATGGTAATTCAGTAACATGCATGCCTGGTCACTTCAAGTTGGAGAGTTTGTGCTACTTTAAACACACCAAAGGAACTCTAGATGAATCAATAGACTTTCATCAGTGGCCAATACTCTTATCAAATATAGGTTCAGAAGTAAATCAACAATTCAAGTGCACAAATCACTGGGGAAATTTTTTGAGCATGTCAAGTAATCAATTCAAAGATGGTTCTTACAAGCTTGGGATTTGGACTAATATGCAAGATGACTACCCAACGAGACTAGCATACACAAATCTCTATGCCAACCTACCCCCACATTTAGTTCAGATAGTGTCCTCACAGAATGAAATGAAAAAGTTGCATAGGAAAACCTGGATACTAATAGAAATCTAAGACTCTCGATATAGGATCCATGAAGTTCGAATTTAGTGGCTAACTCTCTCTTGAAACACACACGCACACACACACACACAAAATAGAAGTAAAATGAGACCGGGACAAGTGTCTAAGTCCCATACATAATAAAGTGGATACATCAGCCGAAAAGAAAGAAAGAAATAGTACAAGATAGAACGATGTTACTCAATCACTAGTCCTTTGCAGGAGGGGAGGGCGGAAGGTAGTATGATCTGGTCTGGTGGTAGGATAAATGCATAAGATTGTGCATATGCTACTTATGGTGCTACTGCTCCCTCCACTGCTACTCCTCAAAGAAGAGTCTATGGGCCTCTTGTTCTGTAGCCAACTCAGCCAACTAACTGTCCCGATGAGCTTACCAAGGCAGAGCGCTCTCAGAAAATGAGAACTGCCAAGCTATCTACTTCTGTTGTCAGGCAGACTTCCCTCCTGAAATGATGTCAGCCACTAATCAATCGATTCCAAAGCCGCCTCTAAAGGTCGCTGAAACAGAGTGGGCGGTAGAATGAGGGGAGGCTGCTGAAAAACTGGTGCCTAATGCATCTCCTAATATGTCCCCTCTGACTACTCTGCCTATTGAGCATCTCCACAACTGTGGCCTCGACCACGTCCCAACATCAGAGCTCTGTATTTGGCTGCATGTCCCCATCGAGGACGACGAGACGAATCTTAGCCAGATATAAGGAAATAACATCCAGATCAATGTTCATGGACTCCAAATTTTCCACCCCAACATACATCATCGGAGGAGCACGTGGTATAGAAACTCCATCCCAAGCATGGTCCAACCCCTTTTCGTGCATAATCCTACGATCAAACTAACCATCGGGAAAAGCGGCCATCTTCTTACTCTATTGAGAATGAAAGAACTCGGCGACCACCCATCCCAAGTGAAGTGGCCGACTAGTACACATGGCACAAAAGAAAATGAGCTCGTCCTTAAGGACATGGTGGGATCCCTCTCTTTCCTATCCTTGTAGGTGAGATCGTAACGAAAGAACAGGTGGAACATGTTGGTGAATGGGTCGCGAAACTAGTTGTAAGATGATGTGGATGTCGTCATTGAATGTCATAGACCCCTAAATCACATCAAGGTAGTTGCACACCATGGTAGGGTCTTTGTCTTCTCGGTAGGGCCGAGAGAGTTTATTTGGGTTTTCGAAGTGGAAACCCAACGACTCGTGGAACTCAACGAGTAAGATTTTAATCAAACCGATTTATATCGCTGGCCAAAATTGTGGTATCAAATTCTCCCCTACTACAAAAGGTTTCGTCGCAAAACCTGAACCTAACCCCACTGACTGGGAAAGATTTGACACAACAGTGTTTGAATCCCGGCGCTTACACCCCTAATTGGTAGCAAACGTCCCTTATTTTCTTTCCTCGTCAACACCCCAACCGGTCCACTCCTCGGAAATGATCCAAGATCAAACCAAAACCATGTCCTAGAAGACCAATAGTGGTCCACACCTCAACTTGCCTAAATCTAGCTCGACCCACCTGAAAAGAAACTCTGGGCTCATTTCTTGCCCCCATCATACTCCTTCAAGCTCGACCCTCAAAAACCGCTCCTGGCCGAGCCGAGATTCCATGGCTAGGTTGGACATGCCTTGCCAACATAAGCCTATCCACTTTGCCTTAAGCCACCATCAACCATGCTCGACACAGAGCAGACCCCTCTAGCTTGCTACCCATAGAGCACCACTACTTGGGAGCCTCATGAGAAGCCACTAAACAACCAAAGTCGAAGCCTCAATACCACTGTTCCCAATCCAACTCACCTCTGAGTCATCCTAAGATCAACTATGGGCATCCTCTAGCTTTCTGCACGAAACCGGGTTTGAATAAGGATGACACCTTATCTCCATGCCAAATCATGTGCTCTACTTAGCCCATTCCATCACTACCCCAAGAGTAGCCCCTCAGCGCACCATACCTGCAACCAGCAGGTCCGCCATGCTAGTGGTTAGCCATCCATCCACGAGTTATCTGTCACACATCTCATGTTGTTTCTATTCCCCATCAACAACCTAGTCTCGCGCTCCCCATGGTCTGTAACGTCACTTACTACCACACTTGTGGATTCCTCACACGTCACGCTCATGATCTACTAGACCATGCCTTTGCTAGTTCTCTGGCCATGCTCGTAACTTAAACTGTCACATGCGGGGCCGACATTCTAACCACGACTTTTGCCTTGCACCACACCTGTGATTCATTGATTACCTCTCCCGTGACCAACAGAGCATTGCACACGTGGCTTACCTAATAACCTTGATGGTTATCCGTCATGCAATGCCTGCTACCTCCACTCTTCTTAATCACTATTTCTCATACCCCTTCTTCATCAAACTTATTACTAACACTGGATTCCAGAACCTAGTTTCTACTATCGACCCTTTCATCCCCAAGCCATCCACAATATCTCCTTGGATGAGCTTCCATTACCTCATGAACATTTTCTTACTACATTAAAATACGTTCAAGGCACTTTAACATCCAACCTTATGTTGAATTTTAACTTAAATCCCAAAAGCCGACACCACAAAAGAATGCAAGGATCCGCCTTTGAAAAGTGACGCCTTTAAAGCAACGAGTTAACCCATAGATAATGCTCATCGTCCCATATACATTTGTTTCTATTCCACTTCTTATTTCCTTAACTCTCCTTCCTTCTAACCCGAGCATCAGAGGCTCGTACCTCACTCATGCCTTCTCAACACTATGCTGCTCAGTCCTTTACTAGTTTTCCTTGGAATATGAACACACCCAGTCCTTCTCTGATGGTACCAACCCCTTGGTAGTCACCATCTCATAGAGAGACTTCACTCGTCCTACTGAACATCAGCACCGCGCATTCAATACCTTTAGGGATTCTGCATCCCCTAAGCAATGTTGCTTGTTCATCAACACGTACTACCATGTTCCAGACATGGAAGTATAGAGATCAATCCTTATAGTGCTATTTCAAAGATGCAACCAGTTAAGCAACTAGCTCAACCTAGTACCTTTCACCTCGCTGCATATACGACAGTTCCTTGTTTTCCTATCTTCTCTTGGCTCAATTTCCACCTAGGCAAGTAATACTAATCACATAGTACTACTAGAACCTTAGTTGAACTCCTTGCATCACGTCATCCCTTGATATGATAATGACAGTCCTTAAAAGCCTCGCCATTCTCTTGTATTTAGCTCGTACCCTTCTAACACCTATTTCTCCTATCCTTCTCCTCACCTCCTTTCCTGCTCTTTTCCCATGGTTTGTCATGCCCTAATTAATTTTAGTATTGACAAATATTGTGACGAGGTGTTATGTGATGTAGTACGAATGGAGGTTACGATCTTGCATATGTTCAAGCCCAGGCGTATGTTTCTCGACCCATAGGTTCACCATACATGCAAGGTCTTCCTTTGATTTATTCATGGCCCTAAAAAGGCCTACTATCCGCCATTAAGACTACGACCCACTAAGCCCACTTTGGAACTTAAGTGCCTCTCAATCTTTTATTTGCGTTGTAGTAGTTTAATTAAGGCCAAAGAAGGCCTCTTAAAGAGCTCCTTGGCCGAATATAGTCCTTGAAGAGCAAGGATTGACTTAGTCAAAACTTATTCCTTAAGTAAGGAGGATTCATTTGGTTGCCATGGGAATCCTTCTCCTTTCTTTATTTGGTGAACAAGGGTTTATTTTTCTATAATTTCATGAACGCCCATAATAAAGTTTACGTACATTTCGGCCTAGGACCGTCTTTTGTTTGAAGCACGTCATTGCTAAGCTATAAAATTCTGATTTATTGTAATCAAGTTAGCACCCCCTCTGTATGGCACCATTCACGTTTGAGACTTGGTCCCTCCCTTTTCTATCAATCGATTGGTTGGCTAGGTAACTTTCCATCTGGTGTTTGGATTTTGTTTGCTGTTTTGAAAAGCATTTTCGATAACTTATATCGGTCGTTGTTTGTGTGTTCCGGCTCATATCATTTAGGTATGAAATCCTTGTTCTTCTTTTAAAAACTACGTATCCTTTCAATTTCTGATTTTAGTTTCAATAGTTAAAAAAATCAAGAAAACACCCTAAAAAGAGTTGCTAGGCAGAAATCCTAGTTTGGTTAGGTGTTTGTGATTTTTGGATTTTTACCTCTCTAGGGTTGGGAATCCTTCTCTTTGGTATCTAACATGTTGAAAACAAAAGTAGGTGGAAAAATTCCAACGAAATCTTCAAAGAATAGCAAGGAAAAACTTTGCGAAATCAAGAGGTCATCAAAACCCTTCGATCCAACAACCTCCACCACACACGTTTTCAAAGTTCGGGTTAGTATAGTTAATTTAAAGACTAGGGCAGAGATTTTTTGGTTCTGTACAAGCTTAAAATTGAGTTTTCAAACTTTGAAAGTTCAGAAAAGAATTTTACCTAGTCATAGATCAGATTAAGTATTGTGGTTGCTTTGATTGCAATATTCTTGTAAATCCTACACCTGGAAAAATCATTACTAATCCTAAGAACTTAATTCACAGAATAACTTAACCATATATGTTTCTCTGTTTAGATTGAGTGAAACAAAGAGTGGAGAGATTCGAACGTTTATAAATTGAGAGATTTTGAGAGGTCCATTATTTGTGCACTAACCATGTTTTGCGAGGATCAAAATAAATTGGCGGAGATACGGAAAAGGCTCAAAGCCACTCAACCAAAGCCATAGCACAAGGCTAAACCACCTGAAGTGGCACCACTACCAACACTCACACTTGTTGGACATGGAGCTCTCATTGCTGCATCTTTTGAGGATCTACATCGATGAGAGAATCTTTTTTACACGAATTCCCTCATCAAAAATTTCGAGTGTAGCTTAGTCATCGATTTAGAGATTTCTAAAACGTAGCAAGCACCATTCTCATGTAGAAATGGGGCTGCCCACAACAAGACATCTGAAGACTTACAAGCTTCAAGGGCTTCGCAATGGAGTAGAGTTAAGAGTGTCGAAGCAAGTCCTAATTCGTTTTAGTTTTAAAAAATATTATGACGAGGTGTTATGTTATGTACTACCAATGGAGGGTACCTAAATATTTTTTGGTCAACCATGGAAATTAGCATTAGGTGCTCTCCACTACTTGTGGCCAAATCGTTATGTCATCACCCATGGATCAAAAAGATTCACCTGAAATGCTCTTACACCAATTGAAGTTCATAAATATATATTGGAGAGACGTAGGGAAACAAAAGTTTCAAATCAAGACCAGCTTCCCTTTGAACTTAGAATAGAGGAAGCACTCTGCCTCCACCAAGATATGGTTATCATATATTGCTAATAAAGGTACCATGTGGAGACATAACATTATCCCTATTCTGCTTTCAGGTTGTAATATCTCCTCTTGCGCCACTTGAAGTGTAGAGGGAAAGAGCATAGGGCTATTGCAGTAGTGCCTGAAGAAGAAGCATTGCTATCCCTTTGTCGCTTGTTGAATGGCCTAGGAGGGGTGCTTGTAATCGACAAGAAACTGAAGACGTAGAGAGATTGAGGATGGGGCTCGAGTCTGGCCTTCAATGGTGGAAGCTTCTTTTTCTAAAATAAAGGAGACGATGACGGGAAAGGTTTTGGGGTAGATGATGGTGGTGGTTTGAGAAAGATAAGATGTGTGTTGATGATTTATGGTGGGTTGCGGAGATGATGAGGAGAAGGAGAAAACGTACAGCTTTAGATGATGCCCATTTAACTTGAAAGGATCCTCATCGGGGTGAGTGATTTTCCACAACTCCATGAGGAAAAACTTGTGTTACAGTGCACGGTCCAGACCAACAGGATCTCAGCTTCCCTGGAAAGAGATGAAGGCGGGAATTATAAAGGCGCATTTGCTCGCCAACCTTGACACCTTTCAGCTTTGAATCATGGATCTATTTGGTATGTTCCTTGTGCAGCTTAGAGCTTTCATAAGCTCGGTCTCATCACTCCTCTAATTTGAGTTCCTAGATATTTCTATCCTCTTCCGCAATATTACGATAAAAGTTAAGTGTTCTCAAGGCACACCAAGTACTGTGCTTGAGTTCTATAGGCAAATGGTAAGCTATCTCATACACCAGAATGTAAGGGGAAGTACCAATAGGAGTTTTAAAAGCAGCTCTATATACCCACAAGGCGTCATCTAATCTAATGTACAATTAGTTGTGCGAGATCACCTTTTCTAAGATCTGTGTTAACTCAATATTTGTCACCTCCACTTGGCCACTCATCTAAGGGTGGTAAGCCATGGCTACATGATGGGTAACACCATGCTTTACACACACCCTATCAAATTGACCATGAAAATAAGTTCTTTGGTCACTTATAATCGTTCTAGGTGTACCGAATCTATAAAGCAGCTTCTATAAGAACTTTCCACCTACCCTAACATCGTTAGTGGATAGAGCTTATGTTCTTATAAGATGTAAGGAAAGGTCCCATAAAATCAATGTGCCATATATAATAAATCTCTAAAGGCACATTCACAGTTCGAGGCATTGATCACATGCATTGATGAAATCCTTACAGTCTCAAAATATGGTAGGCAAAAGAAACTGGCAATGAGAAACCGGCAAAGAGAATTTTCCGAGCTGTTCGATTTGTGCCATCATGTCCACCAGTCGGTCCCGAATGATAATGAGTCATGATGTCATGAGCTTTACTGAGGGTGACACACCGGCGAATGATGTTGTGAGAGCCGATTCGGAAAAGATGTGGATCTTCCTAATAATACTTTTTTATGTCATGCAGAAACTTGCTTCGCTCGTGTCGAGAAAGATCGTTCCTAATCTTCCAACCAGCATGGAAGTTGGTGAAGTCAACAAACCAATGTCCTTCGACTTTGGTGATCATGATGGTATTTAGTTATTCTTCAGGAAGCGTTTCCTAAATTTCAAAACACGTCGCCAGTCTAGCTGCAGGCCCTCTAGGCGAGAGAGATGATCAACAACAAAATTCTCTAGGCCCTTTTTATCCTTGATTTCAATTTCAAACTCTTCAAGAAGAAGCACCCAACAGATCATTCTCGATTTGGTATCTGGTTTGCTCATGAGGTACCTAATGGCTGCATAATTAGTGAAAACAACCAAATGTGATAACAAGAGATATGATCTAAATTTGTCAAAAGCATAAACCATGATCCAATCAATCTCCACACACAGAAAAATCATCCTTGAATACCTCCTTGATTTTGTCGATTAGATCTTTAAAGATGGCCATCATACATCACCGGAATGTTACTGGCACATTTTCGAGACCAAAAGGGATCCTTCTATAGGAAAATTTATCGAAAGGACATGTAAACCTTGTTTTCTCTTGATCCTTTGGTGCAATAGGAATCTGGAAGTATCCTGACATCCCATCTAGAAAGCAATAATACTCATGACCTGGCAAGCGCTCAAGCATCTGTTCAATGAAAGGAAAAGTGAAGTGGTCCTTCCTAGTAGCCTCATTTAACTGTCTATAGTGAATGCACGCTATCCAACCACTGACTATTCTAGAAGCAACAACTTCCCCCGCACCATTAGGAACTATAGTTATTCCATTCTTCTTTGGTAAACAATGCACTGGATTAACCCATTTGCTGTTTGAGATGTGTAAATAATTCCTGCATCTAGAAGTTAGAACTTATGCTTTTGAACTACCTCCATCAAAAGTGAATTAAGACGTCTTTGAGGTTGGCAACCTGGGTGTTTGCCTTCTTTGAGATAGATCTGATGCTTGCAGTAGGTGGGGCTAATCCCCTTGATATAGGTCACTTTCCAAGCAATCTCATGCTTATGCTTCTTAATGAGCGTAGGAAGACTAGACTTTTGGGTCGAATTCGACATTTTCTTATGCACCTCAGTGAGTGCCTGCATACGGCTTGTCACAAATAACTGGGAAGACATGTTTTGAGCATTGTTAGTCTCAGAGATAGCCGAAGCATAGTTGCGAAAGGGATCAAGTTGATGGGTACTATCAATAGTGAGCTTGAAAGTATTACCATGAGAATGAGCAAACACTTTGAATTCTTTACCGAGACCGCAAGATCATCTTCCCTTTGGGAGGTATCAGTCAACGTTATTGCATCTGTGAGGAAAGCTCGTCCCAAGATAGCCGTCCTTTTCCGAGTAATGTCGGTATCCACCACGACAAAGTCGGCTATGTAGTCGAAGCTTCTATTTTGACCATGATGTTCTCTGTAATTTCCCGATGTGTACTTGAAACAAGTCGGCGAGTTGAAGGCTCAATTGTGTTGGTTTGAGGTCTTGATCACATAACTGCTTATAGATAAAGGAGGCCATAAGGTTGATGTTGGCCCCAAGGTCTACGACAGTTTCACCAATCGTAAGCGAGCCGAGTTGGCAAGGAAGGGTGAACCTACCCGGGTCATCGGTCTTCGTAAAGGTAGTACTTAGAAGTACTGTAGAGCTCCATTGGCTCATTCTCAACAAGATGATCTAGCATTTCATCATTGAAGCCTTCCTTGGGGTCTTCTTCCGACTTCAGTACAAAGCTCGATTGCGGAGGTTGAGGAAGCAACAGAGAGTGGATTTTCCTCTTGAACCAACGATACCTTGGTGATCTTAGCAATGCATTCAATCTTTGATCTAGAAGGTCTTCTGTCTCCATATCCACAGCTAACACATGCTTTTTAGACTTAGGGTTCGCCTCCGTATTAGTCGAAAAGTACCGTCTTGCTAGTTTGAGAGAACCTTAGTGAGATTCCCTAGTTGGCTTTAGAGTTCCATCATGTTAGCTCGGTGTAGTGGTTTTGAACGTATCTGGGTACGCCCGATGCACTTTAAGAATCGTTGATTATGCTTGGAGGAATGTTGTTTGCTCTTTAAGTATCTTGATTACGACGGAGATATTGCTCGAGGGTGCACTACCATGAGTAGTTAAACTTTGGGAACCAGGCGGTGGCGGCAAAGCGAGCATGTTTGGCACTTGATAGTCCCCTTGATTGAAACCTTGAGGTTGATAGTTGCTTGGATAGCTTCATTGGTATCCTCTTTGGTTCTAATTTGGGTTTCCATGATGCCCTTTACTGTTATAGCGTTGAAAGCCTTGTAGGTATCCTCTTTAAGGTAGTCCTTGATTGTTATATCATTGAAATCCACCTTGGAAACCATGATTCTACTAAACGCGATAGTTTTGACTACCTTGTTAACCTCCTACGGCATTGCCGTGTAGTCAACTTTTCAACCATTCATTCTTTCGGGACAAAAGGTGGACTGGTATCTTGGTAAGTGGAAAGATCATGTCATTTGTCACTACATTCTTCACACATAAAGATCCAGGTCACGTGACCCTTGAGTTTCTAAGTAAAAGAAGGTGGTGGAGCCTCTTAAGTCAAGAACACTCTTGCTAAGGCATCCCAATTAATAAAGAGGCTGTACGGTTGAGTGTCAAGCCAATACTTCGCTGTCATAAGAGAGAAAAGGGAAGTAGGATAACATCTTGTGGGACATTGTTCAACCACATCAATTCAACTATCTCGAGGAAACCCTTGAGATATCAACTTGGGCACTCAAAGTCGAGACCGCTATACTGACTATGTTGAACCATCTGGATATATTGGAACTTTAGCTTGAAATTCTAGTTCTCAATTGGTAGCCTCACCACATTTGAAGCAGTCCAATCCATCCACAAAATGCCTAGGAGTTCATATAAGTTTGGGAGTATTAGGAACCCAAGGTGAGGATTCTTAAGTCACTTATAGACATCCCTAGCGTCCTGGCTCCTATCGTGTCAATAGTTCGTCTTTGTTTCGGGTCGCCCACCAAGTGTTTGATGAAATGCCCACAAAGAAATCCTGCCTCTAAATGTAGAATTGGGGCTTGTTAATGAGAACCAACACCCTCATCTATCCTATACTAAACACAAACACATTCCTACTACTATTAATGAATAGGAACATGGGAATTTGATCTCATAAAAGCCGTAACCGATACAAGATTGCAAGCACCATGGTGTAAGCACAACAAAGCCATAGATAGATATCATTAAGCATCCACATGTATCCAACCCAATGCTCTTAGGACAAAATCATAAACACTACATCTCAAACAACCCAATAATTAAAAAGGGACTTAGGCTACCAAGGTAATAAAAGCCTAAGAGGAAGAATAAGAGAATCACATCTTCGTAGAAGATGGTTTTTAATATTCAATTTCCTTGAGTTCCTTCTTTCAATGGACCACCAAGTGCTCCAAGTTTCCTCTTGAACCTAGATGGTCTCCCTAGGGTTTGGAGAGGAGAATCGAAGAGGCAAGAATGAGCTATCTGAGGTGTGGTTTAATTTAGGTCATCCACGAGATGTCGAGGAGGATGACATGTTAGGATAATTTGTTACTAAGAAGGAGGACAAGATGAGCTACAAGTTATTTCATAACTGTTGGTCAGAGCTTAACTGATGAGAAGATCTTACTAGAATAAACTGATGGAATCGTATTTTCCCTAGGATCTTTCTAATGCTATTAATCCATTCAAATACCGCTTCACGAACAGACCATTTGAACAGATTGAACTTCATTGCTTCTTTAGAGAAACCTTGAAGTTTGACTGTCTCACAATAAGCATAAAATCGACTAGATGATCGCATGGATTTTCATTGGTCCTTCCTTGAAACTTCATGTTCCGCTGAATTAATGAGATGAGATTCCCCTTGATCTCATAATTGGCATCATCTTGCTCAGGAGGAACCACACTCGATGTGGAGTTTACAGCATTAGCCTTGGTGTCATCGGCAAGGGTTCTTGATGCCGCCATTGGTTTTGTACGCTTAGTAGTGTAACTATGGTCTGTGTCTGAATAATCTGAGTATGAAGAGTCTTCGAGCCGAGATTCAACAATCTCTCATTCTTCAATTGATGAGCGTGAATCCTAATTTTGACCTAATTTTGATTGTGTCACTACTGGTGACATTTAATGAGTTCTCCTATGCGCAAGAAAGCAATAAATTCATAAAAAGTAATTGTGAACGCAAAAATTTAGAGCGGGGTGAAGATTAATACTAATCGAACTATTTTCAGATACTAGAAAGAAATCCTCGGCAAAGACGCCAATTTGATGGACATTTTTAGGTGTTATCAATATAATCTGGCTACTAAATTTACTTGAATCAAATCTCCCTATGGTCTCTATTAGTATCTTACTCAAAGTTGTAATTAATATCAATCAAGGTATCAATTAATTTCATATAGCGTGATAGCACGATTATTCGTTGCTGATTTAACCACATCTTAAGTGCTTGTTGACCTTGTTTCACCTAGTTTTGACCGTCATTTGAGATTTGTTGGAAGAAACAAGGGTTTCTTGTTTCATTTTCTTCAACAGACCATTTTGGTCCGTTCGACTTGCTTTCTCATTGTATATGTGAGGTTGCAGGTTTCCGATGGATAGAGGACAGCGGGGCGGTTCTAATGATACCAAGGTCCCAAGATGATAAATCAATCAATCAAAGTACAAATGACATTTGCTTTAAGGTACATGTTTTTCAAGACGGCACAATAACAGTTTAGACAATCAAAGATGAAACTTCTTAAATGTCGAATCGCGCTAGGCCATTCTAATTCAAAAATGATACAAAAATTCCACGATTTACACAAAACAGGATAGAAGCAATTGACTGTAGCAATTTTTCTCTAATCAAATCACCCCCTTTTGGGACCGCTAATTTGCTACCTACCTAGTATTCTACTCCGCTCTATCAAGAGAAAGATCTAAAACCCACTAGGCCATTTACCAATTTAGAATTGCTCAAACGATAGAATAGTTCATTCGCTCTCGAATGGGGGTTAACGTCTAACCTAGTTTTTTTATTATGGCGTTCTAGAAATCGAAACTATCGAGTGTAAAAGAAATGTAACAGAAATTCATAATCATATTAAAATTACACTAAAATATATTTGCAGTTTATAATCATATTAATAATAGTCAGAGTCTATTCTTATTGCTAATTTATATCCCACTAAATTATCTATATACTAATTCTTCTAATTAACTCCAAATTTTGTTCATAATAAAGTCTAATTAATCATGCTAATACTCAATTCTTAATTCATTATGATCTTAAGACTATTATAATCGATTCTAGTATCAAACTAATTAATTAGTTATGATCGTAGTCATCATGTTATTAGTATAATATCGATATGTTTCTTACAACTTTTAAACATCTTAACTCCAATGGGAGTCAATGTGTTGGCTATGCAATCTAGGTTATTTGAGTCTCCTTAATTATATATGAGTGGCTCCTCTGTCATTTCTGGTAAGTTATTTGAATGATGTGTATTTTGAAATTCATAATTAATACATGAGTAGACCTTTGTTTAAAAAAAAAAACAATAGCATTGTAATGAAATTTCTGTTGGACTTCCTTTAGGGTAACTTAGGGAATTCTAACTTAGATTTAAATCTCTAAGATTAGGGTGTACCACTAATTAACATTAAAAAAATTGTATCTTAATATAAATTAAGTAAATTATATATTTAATCTCAATCATGTGAGTAATAAGAAACTTCTAATTATTTATATAGGTTCAAACTTCTTCAAAAACTGATTCAATAATAACTATGGTTTTGACAAATTAAATTATGATATTTTATTCTCTATACTTAGTCTTGACAATGGGTCAGATACAGGATGGATACGTCGAATATGTTACCCATGTTTCTCACCCTTGGGTTTTACCCGTGCCTGCTCCATTAAGGTTGACGGGTATCAAACTGCAACTATGCCCATTATGTAGTAGATAACGTGGAAACTCATGACTTTCAGTTTTTGCCGACAAGCACATAGAGAGCAAAAATTAAACTCAAATATAAAAGTTTCATTAGTATTGAATATTTAATATTTGAATATTGAATAATATTTGAATATAAAAGCTTCAATCTTTCTTCCTCAATCATCATTTATCATATTCTTTTATTCACTAATCTTATTCAAACAAAAGTAACATATGTAAAATAACCTGTTACTCATTAGCAGATTATAGTTTTGAGTTTGGGAAAACAGTAAGCTACCCGAATGCATGCCTGATTCGAAGCATATTTTTGTTGATTGAAATATTTTCCGTGGATGCATGTTGATTTTGGGTAAAAACTTGTGAGGATTTTAATTTATTAGCTGATTATTGAGGGAGAATAGGTTAAAGTTCAGGAAATAAAGTGGGAATCGAAGTGATTTCAGACTTTTGGATGTTGGAATTGAAATCATATTGAGAGGACATAGTTTTAGGGTTTCCCCAAGTTGGAGATGAAATAAAACTGACGACGAAAATTTTCAAAACCCTAAACACTAACGGAACCATAATATTTATAGTACTACAAAATGAAGTCGTTTTATCATCGGGGCGAATTTTGAGCGGATACCATAGTATCCATGACCGCCCATCACCCGCTGTTCTCGGGCCTTGGGTACACCTCGAGCCCGTTAAATATCTGCCTCTCACGGGTTTTGGGCCACTCATTTCGGGTAAGCTTCAGTGTGTTGCCAAAACCCGTGGACATATTGTCAAGTCTATCAATACTACTGGTTTGATCCGTTTCAATGAAAAAATTGTTTGATCCAGCTAAATCATATTTACATATTTAATTAATATTTAAAACGATCTGACCGTAGTCAAACCTTCAAACCTTGAACCTCTAACCTACTAGCTTAATCTCTAATTCGATTTTCAGAACATTGGGTTTAAGCTATAACTTCTATATTGGAGGCTAATTAACCCAACAAAATTGGAACACCTTACCAAAATTTGGTTTGATCACATACAAAAACCCGATAATTTTCATTTACTTTCATTTAGGGTCTTATGACTCTTGAGAGGAATGGACAAAGAAGACAATGGCGAAGTTCAATGAAGTGCGCAAGAGGAAGAGAGCAACGATAGCTGAAAAAAAAGAGAATCACTAACGGTGATCCTCTTACCGCTAAATTGAAGGCTACACTACAAAATCAATCCGTCTCTGGCAAACACAGGCGCAAGCTGTTGAAAACATGGCGCAAATTATGTTCATCAATTCATTATATTTTTCGCAGTTGTCTTGCGCTTTAACTTGAACATTTTTATTTCCCTAATGCAGAAGCAAATAGTATTTCTTGGTGAATTTTATTCATTTTGGCTACTGTAATTAGAAGACCAAAAAGAAGTTGTAGAAAAAGGACTTGTCACCATGGAAGATGTAGAGATCGTGGTTGCTGGGGGTATTTTTATCATTTCTTGGTGTACTTCTTTTAGAGCTTTACTTAGTTATTTGTGCACTATTGGTGACTGCCCATTCTGCCATTCACACGCTTTGGACAGGATTTTGAATTCTTAGCATATGTTTAGAATAATGCATCTACTTTTTTTGGATGAATAATGAGCCAGCCTAAGACTGTCATTACCTGTAGGTCCTAATCAAGTCACACTTGGATGAAATTTTGTACCCTCTGTCCAAATGTACTACCATAGTTCTTGGTTTATTGCTTAGTCAAATGGACTGAAGTTGAAGTAGTTAGATCGTGAAAAATGTTAGATTCCAATTTATTGCTTAGTCCGGTTGTAATAAAGAAGGTGCAATGTAGATTGAAGCCATCCCTAATACAAAACTCAAGACTAACATTTACTTACTAATCAACAGGTAAAAAGAAAAGTAAGTCTAAGCCAACAACATCTATAGATTCAGTTGATGTGATGGTGGAGTAATGTGCAAGACCATGGATAGAAAGTATGCCACCCTATGACCTTATGGCATTACCAAAAGTGAGGATGATGGACAGATACTAGCTTAAGGAGTTTGATCTCTCTTTTTCTCATCAGTTGCATTTTCTTTGTTCTTCTCAATCTCTAACTTTTTCATCTCCTTAGTCCTACATGTTTGCTTCTTTTTTAAAGAAAAGAGAAAATGTGTCATTAGGTCAAATGACAAGAAAGTGGAAAAAATGTTCCATGGATTGATGGCTATCTTTCTTTAGCTTGGTTTTGAAAATTTCAGATGCACTTCTTAATGATGCATTCTTGAAATCTCATAGGCCTAGTTATTGATAACTTGCACCTATTACTTCTTAAGTGAATGTACCGCTGCATAGGATTTTGTCGTCAATATCGGAGTAGTCTTTTTATATAATGACAATAGGTATAGTTTTTTTAGTCAAAGATATCAGGTCATGATATTCAAGAGAAAAACTAAAATAACAAGCGTTAATCCCTAAGGGGGGAATACAAGACAACAAAGGGATCGAATAAGAGATGACCGGGTAATTAAGAGCCTCACGTGTCACTGAATCGGAGAAGATGATAGTTGAGTCATCCGGTTTTGTACGAGCATCATAAAAAGCTTATCCGATGGCTTGAAATTCGAGAATGAGGGGTCCACAATATGCTTGATGACGAGCCCTATAGCCCAAATTATAAATCCACAGTGTCTCAGTAGCACCACCCTAATTGACCCATAGCGAAGGATGCCGAAAGGTGATAGACAACAACATCAACATAAAATTGCCAAGTCAGATTCCGTGAACAGCGTCGAGGTGGATGAAAGAATTGAGTCGAAGGAATAGTTGTGGAAGCCACTTCACATCATTCTCCTTCCAGCCAATGTAAGAGAAATTGTCGACGTAGCACCTGGATTGAGTGTTGCAAGTGATCAAAACCCTCAAGTTCCTTGATTTCCAAACCCACTACAAGATATAAACCACGTTGCTAGCATTCACTTTGTTCATAAAGCAATAGGATATCCATAGCGCCCCCAGATGATAGTTATCAACCAAAAAACAGGATAAGTCCACTTCCTTAGAAGAAAGAATAGTTACTTGATAAAAAAAGAGTAAGTTATGTAGGGTCTCATCCTCCAAACCACACACCTAACATAAAGGTGGAATCTCAATATTGTGACTGCATAAACCATTAGCCAAAAGGTAAGACATTATGAAAACGTTTGTAGATAAAAATAATTTGAGTTTTGGGATGATTGGTAGTGGCTAGGAGAATGCCAAGATTATGGGTTGCATTTCTGTCTCGATAAAACTTATTAACCAACTCGGTCAGTTATAGGGTGGTTTAACCGAACAAGAGGTTGGTCGGGAAACGGTTGAAGGTAATGGCTGAATTAGGTTAAACGGTGAATTAGTTAAACGGTTAACTCGAGTTAACCAACTTTAATCGGTAACAAAAAGAATTACCCCAACATCCAAACGCGCACCGTCACGCGTCAGCCAACACTACTACCCAGTATTCCAATTTTACGTAAAAAAATTAAATTAACATCAAAATTCCCAATCCCTTTCCCATTCCGTAGTTTTTCCCTATCATTTCATGATAGCATAGTAGAGCCTCTGGTACTCTCATTCTCCTTTCCCATTTCGAATTCCAATCGTCGAGCTACTCGTCTGCGAGTAGCAACATGTGCCAGCATCTGTTAACGGTCGACTATTTAACCGTTGAGACTAGTCGGTCGGTTAAAAAAGTTAACCGATTTGGTTGTTCAATTCATTTTATCCGACCATTAACCACTGGTTAATAACCAATCTAATCGACTCTCACCCTTAGCCCAAATGGAGCTATCAAGCAAGGACAGTCTTACTTTCACAACATGCGCCAGAGAGAGCAAATGATGGCTGAGATGGACTAGTCCCCGGATTGAGATGATGCCAAAATCCAACAATCACAAACCAGAGTAATTGGAAGAGGAATGGATAAAATATGACCAATAGATTTGGACATAAAAAGGGAAGGTTCCATCTGCCATGGATGATTAAGCCATTGACAAATTCTAGAATCATTAAGAGTCGTCAGGAGCATATGCGGAGCCAATGGAGGTGAGGAAACTAGCCAAGGAGAATCAAGAGTTGGGACTTGAGGTGCCCAAACCAATTAGCCAACAATCCCCAACAAGTAATAGTTCTTGGCCAAAAAGAATCCCAGTCCAACACCAACTATGAGACAAAACTTTTGTGGTTTTGAGAAATTTACTAGTAGGAAAATATCTACCTTTAAGGATTCGAGAGACAAGACTGTCGATGGAGCGCATTAGCCCTCAATAAATTGAGGCTAGAAGCAACTGCTTGATGGAGGAAAAAGCTCAGAAGCCTAGACCCATTTCATATTTTGGTTGACGTACGGACGCTCAGGATTTCGAATGGATGCGATGAGTGGATTTAATACCTCCCAACCAGAATTGAGCCACCTACTTATTCAGATGATTACAAAGGCCAGATAAAAATTTGAAAATCGACATTATATAGTAAGGAAAGGCGAAAGCAACTGACTTCATCAAAACCTCCATTCCAGTTGACGATAAATACTTTGCCTTGCCCCTTATAGCCTATCAGCAATGCCGTCTTCAACGTATCGAAAACTAAAAGCGCGTGAACATGAAATATGGGCAGGGAGACCAAGATACTGATCATATAAGCCAATGTTTGAAACATGCAGCTGCTTACCCAGTGATTGTTGTAAAGAAATGGGTGTATTTGAGCTAAAATAAACAACATATTTTGTGAGATTTACTAGTTGGCCGCTAAGCGCCTCATAACGGTCAAGAATATGTATCAAGCTAGGGTAGCCACTAGTAGTGGCTTATAAGAAGAGAAAAGTATCATTAGCAAAAAGAATGTGAGAGAGGACATAGTATAAATGGTGAAGGCGAATCCCAGTGCGCTAATTAGAGGAGATGGCAACAGAGATGAGGGAAAGAAGACCCTCAATACATTGAAAAAGTTGAGGAAGGACATTCATTGACAAGGACCCAAATAGTTCTATCTATGGTGGAGTTCGCTTATATTAATTCATATTATCAGAATAGGAGTAGCTCCTTTCGTGGCATTGTATGGCAGGAAGTGCAGGACCCCTCTATTATGGGATGGGGAGGGAGCAAGGTTGTTTATTGGACCCGAAATAGTTTAGGAGACAGCCTCACGAGTCAGAGTGATTCGAGCTCAAATGGGAGTAGCTCAGAATCAGCAGAAGCAGTATGCTGATGAGAAGGATAGAGAGGTTAGTTTCAAGGAAGGGGATAAGGTTTCCTTTGAGTTTCCCCTTGGAAAGGAGTGATGCGGTTTGAGAGGAAGGGGAAGTTCGCCCCCCCATTCATTGGTCCTTATGATATCATTTGGAGGATAGGACCACTGGCTTATGAGCTAACTTTAGCAGCCGAGTTGGAACGAATACATAATGTATTCCATGTGAGTGTGGTTTGGGCCAATATTGGCAAGCCAAACCAAGTGATTCGGCCAGATGAGATTAAGCTAGACAGAGACTTGACTTTGATGGAGAAACCAACCCATATTATGAACAAAAAGGTATGTCAGTTAAGAAGCAAGGAAATACCTATGCTTAAGGTGATTTGGGAAAATCACGATGTCGAGGCAGCGACATGGGAGACCGAGGCTAGCATGAAAGAACGGTATCTACAGCTCATGGAGGACTACCTAGAAGGTAATCCCTTTCTAACATGTTAAGATTATCATATTCAGGTGTCTGGACGAAACATATTATTGGAGGGGAGAGTTGTGAAACTCCGATTTAGAGTTGATGTCTAACTCTGGGTTAATTGCAGTTTCAATGAGTCTGTGAGAATCACTATCAGACGGTCCATCATGGGTGTGAGGGACAGTCTCTCACGGGTGTAATCATCACGTAGATGACAATCGTGGTCAGTGACAGTCACGATTGTGGTAGAAGCAGGATCACGATCATGACCATCAATAGGTCACATACATGGTTGCCATGTCATCACGGGTGTGGTAAGCAGTAAGCCACAAGAGTGGTGGACAGTTTATAGAATTACAAAGCAGAGTCGCGATTCTAGAATTACAACAACCTAAATCTTATTCCTTTAAATCTTTTGACAAGCGGTGATTGTTCTAGGCAGAGAAGAGGGACTTGTTGATAGATTCCAGACCAATAAGAGTGCTTTAGAGATCGTCAAGGAAGCTTTAAAAGGTAATCTACCTTCTTCCTCCTTTCTCAATACTTTGCTTTCAATCCAAGGTAAAAAAATCCTAACAGGTTTGGATTTTGGGTTTTGGGATTTCAATCAACGCGACATCAACATCAAGCAAAAACATGAGTTATTGGTTAAAACAAGTTGCTGAAATTTAATCAAGGATGACACTAAATAATCAAATTTTCAAGCAAATTGGTAGTTTTTAGAGAGTTCAGACTACTAACCTCATCTTAACATCAAAACAGTCCAGTTTTTATTCCAAGTGACCTAATCAACAAAACTAACGTCATCCACCAAGCAAAAGTAGAACCAAATGTAAAAACTGAATTTTTACCTTTCTCGTTCGCCCCTTTTCCAAGCGGCGGGTCTTTCGTCAGTGACACCTTTTTCTTTCGTCTGCTTTCCTGCCTCTTCCCCTCCCATTCTGCAGATGCCAAATCCGAATAAAAAAATGAAATAAAACAAAAAAAGTCAGAGAAAGGTTATACAAAGGAAAACTCTAACCCTATATCCGAAATTGAGGCTTGCATATCACTGGAGGACTCGCTGGCGGCATCCTCCACAGACATGCAAGACTGAATCGGAATAAAATTAGGAAAGACGAGTAAAAAGGAGGGTTTTCCATTGTTTCACCTTTTTATATGTTTTTGTTTTCTTCCTAATTATCGAGAGGCCGTCGCCGTTGCTGAGAGAAGAGAGGAAAAAAGAAGTAGAGGCGGAGGAAACAGGAGGAGAAGGAGAGGTACAAAGAAGAGAAAAAAAAAGAAAATAGGGAAAAAGAGAAGAGAAGAAAAGGGAGGACTGACGGCGGCGCCGTCGTGGTCGGAGGAAGAAAGAAGGAGAGGTAGAGGAGAGAGAAAGGAATAAGGAGAGGAGAAGAAGAGGCAGAAAAGAGAATAAGGGGAAGAAAAGAGAAGAAGTGGAAGATGGAGGAGAGGTGTAGAGGGAAGGGACAGAAAATGAGGTTTAGAGAGAGGGAGGCTAGGGTTCAAATGGCTGATTTCTGTTTAAGTGGGGTATTTGTATCGGCCAGGCAAGTTACAATTTTGCCCTCATCTTCCTTCTTGACAGATAAAATATTCAAGGATATTTTTGTCTTTTTCAGTAATGGGTCGGGTAATGAGTGGGTGGACCGGTCAATTCGCTCAGCATTTCTCGGTCCAAATTTCAGTTCAACCCATTTCGGTCAGAACCCCGTTAGTGTGTTGTGTAAATTAAGTTTTAATAAGCTTGGATTAAGAATAGAGTAAAACCAAAATAAGGGTAGGTTAATAACAAAATTTTAAATTCTCTAATTTTATTTAGTATTTAAAAGTTAAAATAGTAATACCTAAAAAAATCAAATCTTCCAAGTATTTAAATCGAGTTAACATATTTAATTTCGATAACGTTAATTTAACAACAAAAATCATCGAATCAATAAAAGTGTTTGCGTCTTATGTATCCAAATATAGGCTCGTTTCTCGTCCGATAGCATATATCTAATTTTTTTATAAATCAAGTTAATTAATAAAAATCAACTAAATCGTCCTTAAACAAAAGACTTCAAAATCAAAACATAACAACGTTTCAGACCCTACAAAGTTATCAACTAATAAAACTTTCAACAAATAATTGCCCAAATTATAAATCATTAATAATCCTTATTATTTCTGTCAGCTTTAATAAAATAACAAATATTCCTATTTGCGAGCTAGGAGGTTCGTATGTAAATTCATCGAACATTGTATCTTTTTTTCCTTGTCTTTTCCTCGATAAATATATCGTTGAATTGCTCTTGATGGATTCAAAATAACGAAACTCAAAAGTAGTTTTTGCAAAAATCTCGTCATGAATCATTCGACACTTTTTTAAAGTAAAAGAACACGAGCACAGTAGCATAATTTTTACAATAGTAAAAGTAAGTGAAATCCTAGACAACTTTTCAAAAGCGAACTATGTGGACTTTCATCCCAAAGAATTGGATAAGTAGGTAGTCGTATGACTCGAGTCCAAACAATTAAATAAAAATATCTAACTAAAAATATTTATCAACATAATACGAAAATTCCCAAAAGTGGGAATGAGTAAATCCAAATAAATAAATAAAAATATCCATCTGAAAATATTCATCAACATAAAATGAAACTTCCACAAAAGCATAAATTCGCAAAGACATATAATTAAACAAAAATATTCTCCAGAAATTAGATAACCTTCCACATTTAAACTAAAACATAATTAAGCCACTAAAACAAAGAAAATAAAACATAACTTATCGAATTTTGAAGTACCGGTTTACAGGGCGTTGCAGAGGTGCTAATCCTTCCCCGCACGTAACCGCCTCCTGAATCCAACATCTCCGTTTCGCATACCTAATCTAACTCGTGTCCAAAAGGACTTGGGTTATGTCAAAAGTGTCCAATCCTCTTCTAAAGAATAATGGCGACTCCGAAACCTCTTTCAGCCATCGGCGCCGCGGACAGACACGTTCACCACACTAGAAATATAATAATTATTTGTATAGTAGATCACATGCTACCGTACAGCGTGAGAGCCACCGCTCAACATCCGGTCACAACATCTATATAGTAGATCAAATGCTACTATACAAACTGAGAGCCTTCACTCTGAATTACATGGAGGATCGAATCGTTGGATTCCCCAACATCCTAATACAGTTCTATGCTTATAAAGTAGAACGTAATCTTAAATCCCCACCTTTCGAAAAGAGCTGACACCTCTAATTATGACTTGACATGATTTCTCTCGCTGCCAAAAATACGTAGCTTCTAACCATGCGTCGTTTGGAGCTCAAACAACCAAGTTATGCTCCAATTACTTCTTTGCGACATTTTGAAACTTGCAGGGGCAGAACTGTCCTTTTAGTGCTAGATTAGTCGTCCACATGCACATTTAGTCCCTAAACATTATACTGATATCAGATCGGTCGTCCAATTTTATAGAATCTATAATCTATCCTTTGAACTTTACATAAGCTACATAAAGGTCACTTATCTTTTTCTGAACTTTGCTAAAAGGCTATCTTCTTCGATGATCTTCCAAGTATCTTGGAATCCGATTCAATCGATCTCCCTCTATTGAACTAGATGACGTACTGATCTTAATTGCAAGAAACTTATTTCTAACATCCCACCTGAGTTAATGGCCAACATGAAAGGTCCAACTAGTTGGACCCAATAACTATCCCGAGCCTTGCAAGCCTTTGATACTTGGTCAACTACTAGTCAACTCCTCAAATTAATTAAATTAATTTGGTTTCCAACTCCCGACTTCTACTTAACGAGTAAGATTTTAATCAAACAGAAATTTAAACCATTGGCCAAAATTGGGGTATCAGAACTCTCCCCTCCTACAAAAGGTTTCATTGCAAAACCTGAGTCTTACCCCACTGAGCGGGAAAGATTCGACGCAATAGTGTTCGAAACTCGACGCCCCGACTTGGTAAAAAACGGCCCTTACGTGCCTTCCTCCTCAACGACCCAACTGGTCCAGTCATCGTAAATGACCCAAGGTCAAACCACAACCATGTGCTAGAAGACCAAAAGTGTTCCATACCTCAGCTTGCCGAAATTTAGCTCCACCCACTCGAGCGGAAACTATGGAATCATTTCTTGCCCCCACCAAACTCCTTCAAGCTCGACCCTCAAAAACCGCTCCTAACCGAGCCGAGATTCCAAGGCTAGGTTGGGAATTCCTTTCCAACATAAGCCTATCCCCTTTTGCCTTAAGCCACCGTCGACCATGCTCAACACAAAGCCAACCCCTCAAGCTCGCTACCCATCGAGCACCATTACCAGGCAGCCTCCTTAGAAGCCACTAAACAACCAAAGTCAAAGCCTCAATACCACTGTTCCCAGTCCAACTCACCTCTGAGTCGTCCTATGATCAACTATGTGCATCCACCAACTTTCTTCACGAAACCGGGTTTCAACTAAGGATGACACCTTATCACCATGCAAAATCATGTGCTCTACTTAGCCCATTCAATCAATATCCACATGCATAACCCCTCGGCACACCATGCATGCAACCAGCGGGCCCGCCATGCTAGTGGTTAGCCATCCATCCACGATTTATCGGTCACACATCTCATATTGTCTCCATTCCCCATCGACAACCTAGTCTCGTTGTCCCCATGGTTTGTAATGTCACTGACTACCACACCTATCGATTCCTCACACGTCACGCACATGATCTACTAGATCATGCATGTGCTAGTTCTCTGGGTACTCTTTTGACTTACACTGTCACATGCGGGGTCGATATACTAACCACGACCGTTCCCCTTGCACCACACCTGTGATCCATTGAGCATCGCATGTGGCTTACCAAATAACCTTGATGGTTGTCTGCCATGCAACACCCACTGCCTCCACTCTTAAGCTCTGTTGCTCATACCCCTTGTTCATCTAATTTATTACTAACATTGGATTCCATAAACCTAGTTGTTACTATCACCCCTTTCATCACCAAGCCATCCACAAGTTGTCCGTGGATGAGCTTCCATTAACCCATGAACATTATCTTACTACATTAAAATACCTTCAAGGAACTTTAAGATCAAACCTTATGTTGAATTTTTACTTCAATCCCCAGACCCGACAACCAAAAAGAGTGCCAGGGTGCGCCTTTCAAAACTGACACCTTTAAATCAAAGAATTAACCCATGGATAATGCTCATCGTCCCATAGACCTTTGATTCTATTCCTTTTCTTATTCCCTTCAATTCTGTTTCCTTCTAACTCGAGCATCTGAGGCTCGTACCTCGCTCATGCCCTCTCAGCACTATGCTGCTCAATCCTTTATTAGTTTCCCTTGAAATATGAACACACCTTGTCCTTCTCTAATGGTACCAACCCGTTGGTAGTCACCATCTAGCGGAGAGACTTCACTTGTCCTACCGAACATCAGCTCCACAGTTTCAATACCTTTAGGGATTTTGCATCCCCTAAGCAATGTTGCTAGTTTGTCAACACGTACTACTATGTTCCAGACATGGAAGTGTAGAGACCAATCCTTGTAGTGGTACTTTGAAGATGTAGCTTTTACCTTCCTGCATATGCTACCGTTCCCTATTTTCCTATCTGGTCTTGGCCCAATTTCCACTCAGTCAGGTAATACTAACAACATAGTACTACCGAAACCTTAGTCGAACTCCCTGCCTCACGTCATCTCTTGATATGATGACGACCGTCCTGGAAAGCCTAGTCATTGATATGTATTTAGATCCTACCCTTCTAACACCTCTTTCTCCTATCCTTCTCATGACCTCCTTTCTTGCTCTTTTCCCATGGTATACCATGCCCTAATTCGTTTTAGTATTGACAAATATTGTGAGGTGTTATGTGTTGTAGTATGACCCACTAAGCCCACTTTTGGAGCTTAAGTGCCCCCTATCTTTTAGTAGTTTCATTTGGCATTTGTATACGAACTTTGTAGGTTTAATTAAGGCCAAAGAATCCCTCCTAAAGTGCTCCTTGCCCGAATTTATTCTTGAGGAGCAAGGGTTGACTTAGTCAAAACTTATTCCTTAAGTAAGGAGGACTCATTTGCTTACCTTGGGAATCCTTCTCCTATCTTTCCTTAGTCAACAAGGCTTTATTTTTCTATAATTTCATGGCCTCCCTCGCCTATATAAAGAGGGTACAACCACAATAGTTAGGCAGAACGCCCATAATAAAGTTTAAGTAAATTTTGGCCTAGAACCGTCGTTTGAATTTTTCTTGTTTGAAGCATGTCGTAGCTAGGCTATCAGATTCCGGTTTATCATAATCAAGTTAGCACCCCCTCTTCATGGCACCATTCATGTTTGAGACTGGGTCCTTCCCTTTGGCATCGATTGATTGGTCGGCTAGGTAACTTTCCATCTAATTTTTTCAATTTCGTTCATTGTTTTGAAACCCGTTTTCGATAACTTGTCTCGGTCGTGGTTTTCGCATTCCGGCTCATATCATTTTGGTATCAAAGCCTCATTCCTCTTTTCAAAACTAGGCATCCTTTCACTTTAGTTTTGATAGTTAAAAACATCAACCAAACACCCTAAAATGAGTTGTTTAGCCGAAATCCTAGTTTGTTTCGGTATTTGCAATTTTTTGATTTTTGCCTATCGAGGACTGGGAATCCTTATGTTTGGTATCTAACATGTTGAAAAGAAAAGTAGGTGGAAAAATTCTGACGAAATCTTCAAAGAAAAACCAAAGAAAAAATCAGCAAAATCAAGAGGTGATCAAAAGCCTTCGATTCAACCACCTCCAACATGCACGTTTTCACAGTTTGGGTTAGTATAGTTGATTTCAAGACCAAGACAGAGATTTTTTTGGTTCTTTACAAGCTTAAATTCGAATTTTCAATCTTTAAAAGTTCATAAAAGAATTTTACCTAGTCATAGATCAGATTATGTATTGTGGTTTCTTTGATTGCAATATTCTTGGGAATCCTACGCCGTGAAAAATCATTGCTTCATCATTTATGTTTCTTTGGTTAAATTGAATGAAACATAAGTGAAAAAACAACAAGTGGTGAGATTCGAATGTTTATAGATTGAGAGATTTTAAAAGACACATTCTTTGTGCACTAACCATGTTTTGCAAGGTTCAAAATAAATTGGCGAAGATACAAAAAAGGCTCAAGGCCACTCCACGAACGCCACAGAACAAGGCTAAAGCACCTGAAGTGGCACCACTACCAGCACTAACGCTTGTTGGACATGGAGCTTTCATTGCCACATCTTTTGAGGATCTACATCGATGAGAGAATCGTTTCTACACGAATTCCATCATCAACAATTTTGAGTGTAGCTTAGCCATCGACTGAGAGAGTTCTACAAACGTGGTAAACCCCATTTTCATGGAGAAAATGGGGCTACCCACAACAAGACATCCGAAACCATACAAGCATCAAGGGATTAGCAATGGAGTAGAGTCAAGAGTGTCAAGGCAAGTCCTAATTTGATTATTAAAAATATTGTGACGAGGTGTTATGTGATGTAGTACCAATGGAGGCTGCCCACAT
Organism: Linum bienne; assembly: GCA_010665285.1. Taxonomy (NCBI): domain Eukaryota; kingdom Viridiplantae; phylum Streptophyta; class Magnoliopsida; order Malpighiales; family Linaceae; genus Linum; species Linum bienne. Next base: position 205,510 of record QMEG01002101.1, read on the forward strand.
TTCAACCATGGAAATTAGCATTACATGCTCTCCACTACTTGAGAGGCCAGATCATTATGTCATCACCCATGGATCAAAGAGATTCAACTAAAAAAGCTCTTACACCAATTGAAGTTCGTGAAGATATATTAGAGAGACGTAGGGCAAGAGAAGTTTCAAAACAAGTGAAGTTGAGAGTAGAGAGAAAAAGTCAGATACACCTAGTGAGGATGTCCATGTATTAGTGGATAGGAAATCCCTTTGGTGCCAAGCCACAGGGAGTGTTTAGATTTAACTAATGTGACACACCCTCTTCCTAGTGTTGTCTCTTCTAAGTTGCAGGAACTCAAAGGAAATCGTTCGGAAGCATGCTCAACTCATGATATTATTACGACTAAATATGTTCCTAGGCCATACCAACAAGAAACAAATGAATTGGAGGAAACATAAGAGCTACAATTACACGTGATGAATGAGTCCAATATGATGATTCAAGTCGAGCTACCACGAGGAATACCACCAAGCATTTGCTTGGACATTTCAGTGAGTAAAACTGATAAGTCTTCATATCCTTACCTTTTGAATATGAATGTTAGCAATCTTATTTTTTTGAATGTTCAAAACTTGTTAGGGTTAGGAATAAAGAATCGCTTTTTCCTTTGTTGGTTATAACTAGTAATTATAGGATTGGTTGGATCATGTCTATCTTTGAGATCGTATTATATTTTGCTCATTTAAAGTATAACATCAATCAACCTAAAGATAAGAATAAATTATTTGATTTGAGTGGTCCCATGAAGCATAGATTTCATGGTTGAAAGATCCCAAGAGCCATAAGAATTACCACGATTGACATGTGAGATGCAGATTGAACAACCACGCAAAGAGCCTACCCCAACTGTTCAGGGAAGTTCCTTAGTTGATGATGATAATTTTTTCTCTTTGTGTGATGGTTATGAAATATATCATGTGTTTGATGATTGGGAATATTTGAGGAAGCATATTTTCCAAGAGGCAGGGCATGATGAGGTCATCCCACTGGTGCCTAACAAAGTTCACAAGGGTCCAAACACTCAAGCTCAACCAATCATACTCAACAGAGAGTCCACCAATTATGGGGAATCGTGGAGTCAATTTAACCATCTTAAAAAGGAGCACTCAAATGCGGATGATAGAACAATCGTAACTTGGGTACATGACAATAATGCAACACTTGAATATTTCCAAACAAAATGAGTGGCACCGATGTCTAAGCCGCTTCAAAATCAAGATTCTTTACGAACACAAGATGGAGCAAACTGTTCTCGACCTATCTTCGGAGTAGAGTTATATTATGATGCAAGGAGACCCTCCATCAAGTTTGAGAGAAATCATAGCTGAATAAAAAATGAAGGTGCAAAGTTCTGATTTCACCAAATTTCATCGATTCGAGCCACGGAGAGTAAGGATTGACATAGTCAAAACATGGCCTTAAGTAAGGAGGATTCCTTTCCTTGCAAGGCAAGGAATCCTTCTCCTTTCTTTCCATTGGTGAACAAGGCTTTATTTTCCTTGTAACTTCATGGCCTCTCTAACCTATATAAAGAGAGCACAACCACCGTAATTAGGTAGAACACCCAGAATAAAGTTTAAGTAAATTTTGGCATAGAGATGTCTTTTTAATTTGTTTTGTTCGAAGCACGTCGTTACTAGGTTAGAGGATTCAGGTTTGTCATAGTCGGGTTCTCACTACCTCTTAATGGCACTATTCACATTTGAGACTGTGCCCCTCCCTTCGGCATCAATCGAGTGGTCGGTTAGGTAAATTTGCATCCGATATTTTGGATTTTTGTTGTTTTGAAACCGTTTTCGATAGCTTGTCTCAATCGTCATTAGAGCATTCCGCCTCATATTAAATGGCAACTCTTGTTGCATGGCACTTGGCTCCCCAAATTCTTCATGTCGTGATTTCTTCTTACTAGGTTGCTGCCTTTGAGTTGAAGCAAAAACAGCATGGTTGACAAACTGTGGCAACAAACGCCTGCCTCCACCACCTCTTTCCGACATCGTGATCAATTATGCATGGAATTTAAATCATACAAACTACTAATTAGTATTTTTGTATTTAACAATAATCTACTATTTAATTGCATGTTCAAAATGATTTTACAATCAATTTAATAGTATTCCATTATTATAAGGAAATGACTTCGGTACTCTCGGAGTACTGAGTACCGCTACCTATTTAAATTCATCTGAACTGTTCAATGTTTATAAATAATCTCAACGATCAATAATTAATTAATTTCTAAATTTAAGATAATTAAAATTTCAAATAATGAATTGTTCAAAACAAAATTCAAATAACGAAATAATTAGTCTACTTCGATCCAATTAACATAACTTCTTTTTTTATTTTATATGAAAAATTTATATCTTGTGAAGCTCCCATTAATAACAGAGTATAAATCTTTACCACTAAAAAAAATATAGAGCAATCACTTCTCCATTTTGTTGTTTGTTTTCTTTTTCCATCCTCCCTTTCTTTCATACTAAACCCAAATCCCACCCTATTAATTGTCCTTTATCATATTTCATTCAAACTCATTTATCATCTTCCATTAATATAATTAACCCCTGACTCCCTTTATCAAACAAGAGACATATATAGAAAATAGTATTGTAAATAGTAGAAGTACCAACATTTTAATATGCATATATAAATAAGTGTTCTCTGGCACAAGGTTCAAAGCCTCATAAAAAATTGCTTATTCAAAAAAATTCACCACATATTAAATTGCAATGTTGTGCGGATAAAAAAAGCAACGTAGCGACGGAGTGACGAAGCCATATTCGAGGAAGAAAATGAATGGTGAATCAAACAATATAGAGCATGATAAATAAAAATGCTACTATCATGAACTAATGATTTTGATAATTTGATTTTAGTTAGGGATTTCATATGAGAGGAAGATTGGTGGGTGTTTCAATTGTTTCATCTTCTTTCATAATTAGTCATTTAATTTATTCTTAAGTGATAAGTTATATTTCTATGATCAAACTAGTTACAAATGATTATAACTAGTTATTAAGTCGTATAAATAATTACAAACAATTATAAATAGTTACTCGTATAACTAGTTATTAAGTCATATAAATCACCAAAAGTGGTGGGGATGAAAGAGATGGAATTGAGAGGGAAGGAATAGAACATGCATTTGATGGAAGATGGATCTTGTTAGGACCATATATTGATGAATGAAGACTTTTGATTCAAGGAAGTTTGCTGAGGTCCAACCAAGAAGAAGAATATAAGAAGAAGAGAGAGAGGGGGAAGAAAGGACAAATTTAGTATGATGTGCTGCCATATCAGATTCTGACTTGACAATTTCCTTTCATTCCACATCAAATTTTAGTGAAATATTTTAGCTTAGTGGTAGTTGGTGAAATCAATTAATGAGATTAGTGGTATCGAGTGCACTAAATAAAATTTTAATGGAATGTGTGTAGCGATTTTAGAAGTTGAATGAGATATGGTGTAATTAAGTCTATAACTAGTTATAAGTCATTCACTAGTTACATATAATTTCAATTTGTTATAGATGCTTATAATATGTTATATGAAATTATAAAATGTTAATCTGACTACTGATGATTATAGCCTATCACAAACGATTATAACTTGTTACACGTGTACCTGTTATAAATGATTACAACATGTTACACGTGTAACATGTTATAGATGATTGTTTTCTGGAAAAGTCATTGGAAACTCGTCGAACAGTTGGCATAAAAGCATATATCTGACTGTTTAGATTCATCTTTGAAGTTCTTAAAAGTAATTGAACTTATATTATACCATTAGCCATTAAGTTTTCTAGAATAAGTACTTGAACTGGAAAAATGTGTTGAGTCAAAGATCTGGGTAATACATGGTAGAAGATTTTATGCGAACGCCTATAATCATTTTGCTACCATTCTTTTTTTTGGTAGAAAGGTTGGAATCAAGGTCCTAATTATTAATACTAATAGCTCGTGGGAAGGAAACCCCAATCATATCAGCACGAATACAATCCATAATATTTCAAGGGAAAGAACTAATAATACGCATTTCGAAGGGGGGGAATGCCCAAGATGAGCGAAAAGGCTTGTCACAGGGTTTCCTTTTCCATACATGTGAGTCATAGTCCCCATCCAATCACGATGGAGAAGTTGATGCAGCTCTCTTATACTCGCATAGTGCCTTAAATCCGTAGCATTGGGGTTATGAGCATATGCGTCAACAACGGCGGAATCAATTTGTACATGCTGTTTTTGGTACCCTAGATTCCATGGAAATTGTAAGCCAATAACAGCAGCTTTGATTTTAGTTTGTGTGATAGTACGTTCCTCGAAATTCACTGGAAAGGCACCCTGACAAGCCCATCTCGAATCATGCAAAATACCACCCCCTATCAAGGTCTTCAAAGATTAGATGACTAAATCTTATTTTTTGAGGGTAATGTCAACATCGTTACAAATCGACCAACCCACTAGGCTCATCTCTCGCTTTGGTTTATTCTTAGAAAGTGTCAACTCTCCCATTTTTATTGTCTCCCAAACCCCAATGATCCAATGAACGATTTGTAGGTGGAGCTGATAAGAGGAGGTTGAAACATTTCTAAAAATAAACTCATTATGATGTTTCCAACAGTGCATGGTATAGGAAGGAATGACATTACGAATAAAAACATCAAGAGTCACTCTGCCCACTAAAGAGAGAGACTTGCACGTCCAGCCCGCCTATTTAAAATCAATATGATCAAGCTTATGTTGGTAAGTATTCTTAATAGTACAACCATGCAAAATAGGCATACTAAGATTCATCCCATAGCTTAAACTCTCTTGAAAGTTAAGAGTCCCACAAATAGTGCACCTCAAAGCAGGAGAAACATTCCTAGAAAAGAGAATTCTAGATTTCTCATTATTAACCACATTGGGCGATATTAGAATGACAAAACAATACTAAGCTATCGACAAAGAATACGCTGTACAAAGGGGGGCTCCTCTACCAAGGGAGAGAGGATTCCAAGCCCTATCGTTGATTTTATCAATGATCAAATTACTCACACGCTAAAAACATAAGTAAAAAGATAGGGAGAAAGAGGGAATCCCGGCTAAAGACCGTCCGGGTTTGAAAGGCTCAGAAAGGCCACCGTTCCATTGAATATGAATAGGAGTCAAAATACAAGCCATGGGAACACCAATGAAACTTTCCGGAAGGTTGGCTTTGCGTAGAGTGCCCTCCCCAAAACTTCATTCCAAGCGATCATAAGCTTTTGAAAGAACAAACTTTATATTAAAAGCCCCTTTTTGCCAGTTTTGAGCTTGCGAGAGTGGACCACTTCCTGTAAAATTATGATATTTTCATAAATTTGCGAACCCGGAAAGAAACTGGTTTGGTTGGGACCAATGAGCTTCTTCATAGATCCACAAATTCGGTTAGCCAGGCTTTTAGTCAGAGCTTTATAGACCACTGGACAAAGGCTAATAGGGCGGAACTGGGTCACTCGATTTGTTGACTTTGGGGATGAAGAAAACAACCGTCTCATTAATGCTCGGAATCAAAGCCAGGTTCCTAAAACAAGCCGTCACAAAATTAGCAAAATCATGACCCATAGTGGACCAACATTTCAGAAAAAGCAAAGGGTTAAGTCATCCTTTCCTTGTTATCTAAGCGCACCCATAACTTTTCAAGCAGTCTGGGTTTCATGTGAAGTAAAGTCACTGCCGATTGGGAGACTATCAACTTTCGGGAGGGATTGATGGTGAACGTCATGAAGCTGTAATAGCGATCCCTCATTGGCTAAAAATTCAGTCAATGAAATAGTCATGCTCTATGGTCATCAACACTTGTTGGTCCCAGACCCATTAACCACTAGACATCTTGGGATAATTGATGTGGTTAATAGCACGCTTTCGAAGAGAGGATGTATGGAAAAACACATGTTCCCATCACCCTCCAAAGTCTATTGATGCCACGCACTTTTGGTTTTTTGATAGATCATTTTCTGTATAAATTATAGAGAGTGAAATTAAAAAATTTCACCAAAAGTGCGACATAGGGTACCTCCCATGAAGCGCTCTTTATTTAACGTCTTTCAGCTAGACGATACGTGGCCTTTTATTGTGCATCCTCGAAGTAATGAACTTTGATTATGTCGGTAGGCTTGGCACCGAGATAGCGCTTGAGACGGTCATGATTGACCTTGAATGTTCCTTGGTCAGGATGTGTGATCTCTATGGTCCTGTAGGGGAAAGATTGCGTGACTTCACAAGGTCCCGACCATCTTGATTGGAATTTTCCTGGAAACAATATGAGGCGGGAGTTCTGAAGTAGGACTTTGTCTGCCTCTTTGAATTCTTTGACACTTTCTAGCTTTGCATCGTGGATGTGTTTCATCTTATCTTAGTATAGCCATGAGCTATCATAAGTGTGAAACCTGTACTCCATTAGCTTAAGAAGCTGATATTTCCTTTCAGAGGTTGCGAGACTAGTTCCCATGTTCAGTAACTTCATGGCCCAGCAATCCTTATGGTCAAGCTTGACCGATAGATGACAAGCCTTGAAAGTTGTTCCATAAGCCCATAGAGCTTCATTGAGGAAAATCGACCAATCCTTAAGAGACTGATCGATTGACTTCTCAAGAATTCGCTTTAGTTCACAATTCGTCACTTTCTCTTGACCGCTTGCCTGAGGACGGTAACCAGTGGTCAATTAATAAGTTATGCCTAATTCTTGGGAAACTCGATCGAATTAACCCTAGAAGTCAGTACCCCTATGTCACTAATGATAGCGTGAAGGGTGCTGAAAAGCTTGAAAAGGCGAGTAATAAACTTTTCCACTGTCCTAGCATCATTATTAGGCATCATTATTTCCGCTTGCACCTCTGCCCAATTTGACACATAATCAACAAGAACTAGAATGTTCTTATTACTAAGGGACTATGGGAAAGGACCCATAAAATTAATCTCAATTTCGCATCCTATTTAGCTAGAAGATACTTTAGAGCAAAATGGTTAGTGAGAACCGTTGAATGAGACAACACTAGATAGAACCTGAACTTCTCGAATGCGAAGAGAATCGCCTGGAGCTCCTTCTCCGTAGTTATATAGTTCCTTTGTGCATCATTAAGTGTCTTGCTAGTGAAGTAGATTGGATGGAACTTCTTATCTCTCAATTGTTCTAACACTGCTCGAGCTGCAAAATCACTAGTATCACACATTATATCAAAAGGGGCTCCCCAATCCGTGGAGACTAATATCAATGCAGTCGTCAGCTTCTTCTTGAGGGATTCGAATGCCTACAGACATTTATCATAAAATACAAATGACACATATTCGAATGCCCAAAAATCACTGTCATACACTTTCGAAACGTCACAGGTGCATTGCACAAACCGAAAACGACGCGCTAATTCACAAATGTGCCAAAGGGGAATGTGAAAGCAGTGTTCTCTTGGTCCTATGGCTCGATTGGGATCTGGAAGTAACAAGACATCCCATCTAGGAAGTAGTAAAACTCATGACCGGTGAGGCGTTCCAGCATCTGATCAATGAAAGGTATTGGAAAGTGGTCTTTCTTTGTAGCATCGTTGAGGTGTCTGTAATAAATACACTGACTGTTGGAGTAAGGATGAGCTCTCCCTTGCTGTTAGGCACGGCTGTGAATCCACCCTTGTTTGGCACAACTTGTGTAGGACTAACCAATTGAGTGTTAGAAATTGGTTAAATGATACCCGCATCTAGTAGTTTGAGTGACTCCTTCTTCATGACTTCCTTCATAGTTTGATTCAAATGGCATTGTGGTTGTGCTATAGGTTTGACATAAGCATCCAAGTTGATTTTATTGGTGAAAAATGAGGGACTGATTTCCATAATATTAGCAAGCATCCATGCTATGGCTTATTCATACTTCTTCAAGAGAGCTAGAAGCCCCTCCTTCTATTGAGGATCAAGCTTTGAGTTGATGATGACTGGTTATTCCGAACCCTCTCTATGAAATGCATACTCGAGATACTATGGTAGTAGGTTCAGATCTAACACTAGTGGCTTTTCATAAGAAGTGGGTATCTTCGGGATCTTTGGAAGTTCCATCAATGGTGACGCACCAGAGTAAGTCTTGAGTTGTACAAGGGCTTTTTCATGTGCCCTCTGCTCCATGTCGTTAATCCAATCTCAATAAACACCTATAACAGGGCATACATGTCCAACATTTTAGAGGCATCTTGATAGTTGTCAGCAATATTATTATCATCCTAAGCCTTAGAGTATTTCATGCCATCTTTTAAGTTAAAAGGAACCTCGTCCTGTTCTAATTTTAGTGTTAGACACCCTTTACAAACACCAATCACAACTTCAGTAGTAGATAAAAATGGACATTCTAACAAAATATTACGATCATTCTCATGACTATCTAGAACAACAGAAGCAGCAAGAAATTCAAAAGGTCCTACACAAATTGGAACATCGTCTATGAATCCCCTAGGTTTTACCAAACACCTATTAGCAAGTTCACCTATATCTAGTTTCTCACACAATCTATGTGGCATCACATTTATACTAGCACATAGATGAGCAAGACTTCTACCAACTTTAATATTCTTAATAGTGCAAGGTAAAGTAAAGCTCCTTGTGTCTTTTCGCTTTGTCGGTCTAACTTGGATAGCTGCGCCTTCTTCATATAGGGAGACCTATGTTGCATGACTGAGATTGAACTTCTTGTTTAGCACATCCTTCAAGAACTTGGAATATGCTGGAATCTTTGTGAAAGTCTCTAGGAAGGTTAGTGTAACCTCTTCCTTCTTGATGATTTCAAGAAATCTCTCAAACTTCTATGATAGGCCCTTCTTCTTGATTGCAAATGGGTATGGAATCCTAGCATGCTTCTTAATTTCTTCTAGGATGAGCACAAAACTTATATTTGTGGGTTTCAATCTTTATGAGAAGGACTGGCTGCCACCACATGTGTGTCCTCTTCCTCCTCTGGAATTTCAAGAGCAATATCATTTGAAACCATCTATGGTTAAATTTTTAGCCGAATTATATTTATAATGCCTAAAACTATTCATCACTTAGCCACACCCAAAACAATATGACGGATTGGAGTTATTGATGGAAAGATATATAAAATAAGATCTCAAATGATGATCAAAGATATGATTTCATCTTACCATTATTTTCAGCTAAAATCGTTCATTTTATGAGTTAAGGTGTTTGACTTCCGACCATCAATTCAGAGGGCCAAGAAATCGTTAGAATACCATGATTACCTTTAGCTGCAAAGCACGAGAGTTAGAGGGGAATCTGGCTTCAAAGACTGTGGATTAAGTTCCATGATCACAGTTTATTGAGTTTGATTATTTCGCTTTTGTTTGCCGATCCTTTAATCCAATTTGACTTGCCTTTGAGATTTGTGTTTTTGGATTTGAGATGTTTATTTCCAACAATACTTCAACCGAATGGTTTTGAAGACGGCCATGAGAGGGAAAAGATTGTAAAGGATGCATGAGGAAGCCTTTTACTTTCTGAACGAGTTAGACTAACGATGGATAAGGATTCAAAATACGTCGTTCACGGGCTCAGTCAGAGTGAAATCGTTGTCCTGACGTCATCAAATATAGTGAAGAGAGGAAAAAAAAGTAGAAGATAAGGTTATTGTTGAGATTAAAACTCCTAATCTCCAAGTTATGGGTACGAGTACTTTGTAGCTGGGCCACAATCTATTTCATGATTCAAGTTCTCTTGGTGCATTTAAGTACTGACTTGGCAAGTGAATTACCCTAATTAACATGAAATTCACATGCTAATGCTAATTCAAACATGGAAGAATAAGAGTCATAAACTTATAATTATAATCATACATATACTAATAGTAACATTCGCATTATAATGAGAGGGTGTGGAATGCTTTGTCGCAAACTGCGAGACGGGTAGTGGTTGCAGCTGTCAAGATTGTAGAATCGTGGGACATGGCGCAACAATGTCGAGGAGTGGTCAAGCCAAGTACAAGTAACAACCTTTGTCAAAAATAGCATGCGCCCAAAGATCGTGATGTCAAATGTAATATTGATATTGTTTTGTTTCCGGAGCAGGCAGAGATGGGCATAAGTATGTGTTTGCGGGATGAGCTTGGTATGATGTTTTCGTATCAAATGAAATGTAGAAGGGGAGGTAATAGTACCAAGGAGTGTGAGGCTCTAGCGATGTTGGAGGGTTTGGGATGGTGTGTTAAACTTAACCTTGAGAGCAAACTTTGGAGTCAGATTCGCAAGCAGTCGTCTAAGCGATTAATGCAAGTATGCTACATGATAGGTTGGAATTTGGTGATATCATCAGGCGTTGTCGGGAGAGTCTTGCCTCAAAACCAAATTATATGGTTTGTTTTGTGCGGAGGGACTGTAACAAAATTGGTCATGCGTTGGCTAGGCAATCTAGGTTATTTGAGTCTTCTTAATTATATAGTGGTGAGTCCTCCGTAATTTCTGTTAAGTTCTTTGAACGATGTGTGTTTTGAAATTCATCATAAATACACGAATAGACCTTTGTTTCAAAAGAAAAAACAATAGCAATATAATGAAATTTCTCTTGGACTTCCTTAACGATAACTTATGGATTTTTAAAATGTATTTAAATCCCTAAGATTAGGGTGTAACACTAATTAATATTAAAAAATTATATCTTACTATAAATTAAGTAAATTGTATATTTGATTCCAATTATTTATATAGTTTCAAGCTTCTTCAAAAAATGATTCAATTATAACTATGGTTTTGACAATGCGTCAGATATGGGCAGATACCTCTGATTTGTTACCCGCGTTTCACACCCTCGGGTTTTACCCATACCCGCTTCATTAAGGTTGACGGGTACAAAACTACAACCATGCCCATTATATAGTGGATAACGGGAAAACCCATGATTGCCGGTTTTACCTGACCAGAACATAGAGAGCAAAACTAAAACTCAAATATAAAACTTTCATTAGTATTGAATATTTGATTATCTAAATGTTCAGAATAACTAGCCCAAAACCCAGAAATATGAAACCAGAACCTAAAAACATGAACCTAACAACATGAACATAGAACTCAAGAACATGAACTTAGAATTCCATAAACATGAATCTTAGAACGAAGTAATCATGACAAGTAAGCTTCAACCTTTCTTCGAAAGTCATCATTTATCATATTCTTTTATTCACTAATCTGATTCAAATAAAAACAACATATGTAAAATAACCTGTTAGTCATTAGCATATTATAGGTTTTGAGATTGGGAAAAAAGTAAGATGCACAGATGCATGCCCGATTCGAAGCAGATTTGTGTTGATTGACCCATTTTCCATGGATGCATGTCGATTTTGAGTAAAAACAGATGAGGATTTTAATTTATTAGCAGATTATTGAGAGAGAATAGGTTAAAGTTGATGAAATTAAGTGGTAATTGAAGCAATATCAGAATTTTGGAGGTTAAAATTGAAATCAAAATGAAAGGAAATAGTTTTAGGGTTTCCCCAAGTCTGGAGATAAAATGAAACTTACGACTAAAAATTTCAAAACCCTAAACACTAACTTAAACATAATATTTATAGTACTACAAAATGAAGTTTATCATCGGGGCAGATTTGGAGCGGATACCAGAGTATCTGTGACTGCCCATCATCCACTGTTCTCGGGCCTTGGGTACACCTCGAGTTCATTAAATGTCCGCCTCTCACTGGTTTTGGACCACTCATTTCGGGCAGGCTTCAGTGGGTACCCAAACCCATGGACCTATTGTCAAGTCTATCAATACTACTGGTTTGATCCATTTCAATGAAAAAATTGTTCGATCCAGCTTAATCATATTTACATATTTAATTAATAATTAAAATGAAACGAACCTAGTCAAACCTTCAAACCTTAAACCTCTAACCTACGCGCTTAATCTCTAATTCGTTTTTCTAACACTACGCCTAAATTTGGTTTGGTCACATACTAAACCCCAATAATTTCCATTTACTTTCGTCTATGACTTTTGAGACAGACGGACAAAGAAAACAATGGCAAAGTTCAATGAAGTGCTTAAGAGGAAGACAGCAGCGATAGCGGGAAAAAAAGAGAATCGCTCACGGCGATCCTCTTACCATGAAATTGAAGACTAAACTACAAAATCAATTCGTCTCTGGTAAAGGCAAGCTGTTGAAAAAATGGCGCAAAGTATGTTCGTCAATTCGTTTTATTGTTGTTAGTTGTCTTGCGCTTTAACTTGAACCTTTTTCTTTCCCTAATGCAGAAGCAAATAGTATTTGTAGGTAAATTTTACTGATTATATTCATTTTGGCTACTGTAATTACAAGACCAGAAAGAAGTTGTAGAAAAAGGACTTGTTACCATGGATGATGTAAAGATGGCGGTTGCTGATGGTATTTTTATCTTTTCTTGGTTTACTTCTTTTAGTGCTTTACTTAGTTATTTGTTTACTGTTGGTGACTGTCCATTATGCCATTCACACGCTTTGAACATGATTTTGGATTCATAGCATATGTTTAGAATAAGTATAATAATGCATCTTCTTCTTTTGGATGAACAATGAGCCAGCCTAAGCCTATCCTCGCCAATAGGGCCTAATCAAGTCATACATGGATGAACTTTTGTACCCTCTGTCCAAATGTACTTCCATAGTTCTGGGTTTGCAATAAGACTTGGTTTGTCGATGACTATGAGTGTGAGATTGCTGGTATATCTAGGTTTTGTATTTGTTAGTATAATTTTTAACTCTCTTTTCTCTTTCATATTCTGCGTGGGTTGAAATTTTACCGACTAGATTTGGCATCAAGAATTTTGATTCCTAAGAAAGTTTAGTTGAGATTGGTGTCAAAAAAGTTAATTTGGAATAGAGAGAAGTTATGGAAGAAAACTTTGGATAAAGGAATACGAAGATTCCAAATGTAATTGGTTTCCTATCAAATCAAATGGATTATAAACTTTCTTAAGAATCCCTTATATATCTTAATTTTGGTTGCCAAACCTAACATATAAAATAAAATCCTCCCTCCATGGTCCATGATTGATAGAGTGAAATTGGAAAAAGAGAGAAATTAATGGATTTTCCCCACACATGTTCTTTTGCAGGTCAAGGCATACCTAAAATAGCCATAAACTTTCCACCAAGTTTAATTTAAAAAGGGGACTGAAGTTGACGCAGTTAGATCGTAAAAAAGGTTAGATTCCAATTTATTGCTTAGTCTGGCTGTAATAGAGAAGGTGCAATGTAGATTGAAGCCATCTCTAATAAAAAACTCAAGACTGACATTTACTTACTAATCAACAGGTCAAAACAAAAAGAAGTATAAGCCAACAACATCTACAGATTTAGTTGATGTCATGGTGGAGTAATGTGCAATACCATGGATAGAAAGTGTGCCGCTCTATAACCTTATGGTATTACCAAAAATGAGGATGATGGGCAGATACTACATTTAAGGACTTTGGTCTCTCTTTTTCTCATTAGCTGCATTTCCTTTGTTCTTCTCAATCTCTAACTTTGTCATCTCCTAAGTCCTACATGTTTGCTTCTTTTTTAAAGCAAAGAGAAAATGTGACATTAGGTCAAATGACTAGAAAGTGGAAAAAATGTTCCATGGATTGATGGCTATCTTTCCTTAGCCTTGTTTTGAAAATTTCAGATGCACTTCTTAATGATTCATTCTTGAAATCTAACAAGCCTAGGTATTGATAGCTGCAGATGTTACTTTTTAAGTGAATGTGCCGCTGCTTATGATTTTATCGTCAATATAAGAGCAGTCTTTATATATAATCACAATAGGTATAGTTTTTTTAGTCAAAGATACCAGGTCAGGATATTCAAGAGAAAAACAAGAATAACGAGCGTTAATCCCTAAGGGGGGGATACAATACAACGAAGGGATGGAATAAGAGATGATCGGGTAATTAAGAGCCGCACGTGTCACTGAATGGTAAGCATAGTTACCTGAACGAGAGATAAAATGTAGGGAAACTAGAGGGAGGGGACGGAAGAGGAATTGACGTTCGAAAAGAATTTGTCCGACATTGACATCATTGACTGAGGAGTTGATTAGATGCACAACTTCTGCAGAATCGGAGAAGATGATAGTCGAGTCATCCGGTTTTGTACGAACAACGTAAAAAGCTTATCAGATGGCCTGAAATTCGAGAATGAGAGGTCCACAATATGCTTGATGACGTGCCCTATAGTCCAAATTCTAAATCCACATTGTCTTGGTAGCACCACCCTTATCGAGGTGGATAAAAGGCTTGAGTCGAAGGAATAGTTGTTGATGCAACTTCAGATTGTTCTCCTTCAGGCCAATTGTCGACGTTCCTTGATTGAGTGCTGCAAGTACTCAAAACCCCTCAAATTCCTTGATTTCCAATCCCACCACCAAAAAGAAACCACCTTGATAGCATTCGCTTTGTTCATAAAGCAATAGGATCTCCATAGCACCACCAAATGACAGTTATCGACCAGAAAACAGGACCAGTCTACTTCCATAGCAAAAAGAATAGTTACTTGACATGAAAAGAGTAAGTCATGTAGGGTCTCATCCTCCAAACCACGCATGTAACATAAAGGTGGAATATCAATATTAGCCAAAAGGTAGGACATTATGAAGCAGTTTCCAGATAAAAAAATTTGAGTTTTGGGATGCTTGGTAGTGCCTAGGAGAATGCCAAAATTATGGGTGGCGTTTCTGTCTCGATAAAATTGATTAACCAACTCGGTCAGTTATTGGTTGTTTAACCGAACAAGAGGTTGGTCGGGGTACAGTTGAAGATAATGGCTGAATTCGGTTAAACAGTGAATTAGTTAAATCGTCGGTTATCTTGAGTTAACTGTGAAGTAGTTAAATCGTCGTTTATCTTGGGTCAGGCAAATCTACAAGCACTCACAATCAGAGGCAACTCGGTGCTAGGCATCGATCTTCTTCCACTCACGATTACAGTCGGCAAGCTACTCCTCGACGATGACGAGTCCGCAAGCAGCAACTGACATCACTCACGGTCACCCCATTTCTCCCATTCCACAGTCTAGTCTCGGTCTCTACTGTCCTCTTGCAACCGAGAGCTACTCGGTAATGGCGACTAATCATTCATTTCTTCCGGAACTGAACATGACAATGGTGATTGATCTGAATAGAATAATTCAGTCGGCGTAGGTTCGATGGTTGAACAGTCGGTTATATCGGATATGAAGCTTAACCGAAAAATCTGTCAGTTAAAAATCGATGAATTAACCGTAGGATCTGTTAACGGTCGATTATTTCACCATTGAGACTAGTCGGTCGGTTAAAAAAGTTAACCGATTTCGATGTTCAATTCATTTTATCCAACCATTAACCAATGGTTAATAATCAACTTAACCGACTCTCACCCTTAGCCCAAATTGAGCTATCGAGCAAGGACAGGCCTGCTTTCACAACATTGCCGGAGAGAGCAAATGATGCCTAAGACGGACTAGTCCCCGGATTGAGATAATGCCGAAATCCAACAATCGCAAACCTGAGTAATCAGAAGAGGAATGAATAAAATATGACAAATAGATTTCAACATAAAAAGGGATTGCAGAAGTGGAAGGTTCCATCTGCAATGGATGATTACACCATTGGCAGAATCTAGAATAATTATGAGTCGTCAAGATCAGATGCGGAGCCAACGGAGTTGAGGAAACTTGCCAAGGAGAATCAAGAATTGGGACTCGAGGTGCCCGAACCAATTAACCAACAATCACCAGGATGTAATAGTTCTTGGCAAAAAAGAATTAGTCCAACACCAACTATGAGAGGAAACTTTTGTGGCTGTGAGAAATATCTACCTTTAAGGATTCGAGAGACAAGACTGTCAATGAAGCGCATTGGCCGTCAACAAAATGATGCAAGTAGCAACTGATTGATGGACGAAAAATCTCAGAAGCTTAGAGCACTTTCATATTTTGGTTGATGTACGGACGCTCATGATTTTGAATTGATACGACGAGTGGATTTAGTAACTCCCAACAAGAATCGGGCCGCCTGCTTATTCAGATGATTGCAAAGGGCTGACAAAAATTTGAAAATCCACATTATATAGTAGGGCAAGGCGGAAGCAACCAACTTCATCAGAACCTTCATTCTAGTTGGCGATAAACACTTCATCTTCCACCCTTACAGCCTGTCAGCAATGCAGTCTTCAATGTAACAAAAACTAAAAGCACGTGAACATGAAATATGGGCAGGGAGACCAAGATACCAAAAGCACGTTTGAAACATGCAGCTGATGACCCAACGATTGTTGTAAAGAAATATGTATATTTGAGTTGAAATAAACAACATATTTTGTGAGATTTACTAGTTGGCCGCTAAGGGCCTCATAACGGTCAAGAATATGTATCAAGCTAGAGTAGCCACTAGTAGTGGCTTCTAAGAAGAGAAAAGTATCATTGGAAAAAAGAATGTGAGAGAGGACAGGGCACAAATGGTTAAGGCAGATACCAACGAGCTCATTAGAGCAGATGGCGACCGAGATGAGGGAAAGAAAACCCTCAGTACATTGACAAAGTTGAGGAAGGGCATCAATTGACAAGGAAAGAGAAAGAAGCCATGGATAGGCATTCACGGATCCAACCAATCCATTTGGAATTCAAACCAAGTCTAGAGAGCACAAATTCCAATTGCCCAGGTTTAATTCATGTAACACCCTCATGTTTTACAATTTATTAAATTACTAAAATGCCCTTAAAGCTGTGGAAATATCAAAATTACATGAGCGCTTTAAGGTCTTTAACAACATCTTGACTATTTATCAAAATGCCCGACCAGGGTACTTTTTAATAAAATTAAAGCTTGATTAACAACTACTACAATTAAATGATGTAGTTTATGAAAACAAGTCTCATCAAACATCCATAAACACTGTTCAAATCAAAGTTCACCATGCTACATCCCGAAACAGCTTCACTTTGCTCCTGCAACAACTATCAACACCATGGTTGGTGGTTTGGGGTTAGTATTTCGTGCGCAAATCATAAAAAGAATTCCAAGTAACCATCAGAATACAAGTTATTTAATTTCATAACAATCATTTCTATTTTCTAAACAAACACATCACATAAAGCAATCATCTTTATGTAATCATAACTTATAAGTAAGCTTAACACAACAAGTAATCATTGCCAATAATCAACATCGAAGATTGACCCTCAATTCGATCATGTTAGGTGTATTATACATTCTCGAGTATCATGGTTCTTCTAACTTGTTATATCCTAATCATCATGTTCGTACAAGTAAATTATATGACATTAATTCTTGTACTTGTATCTTAATTCTTTTGGGATGTTTACCAATTTAACTAATTCTCCCTACCGCCCAAATCGTGAAAATCGTAGATGTCTGGGAGAACATACCTGTCAGACAACATATTGTGTAAATCGTGAATGACGGGGAGAATATATTCGTTAGACAACATATCTTGTGGGTGATAGTCTAGATAGTGAGTTCATGCTTTTAATCTACCTATTAAGCATATAGATATAGTGTTCTTACTCACTCCTCACTCGTCATCTAACTTTGTCATAATTCTAACCTTAACGGTCTAACGTTGATGTTAGTGTAGCATTGTCATCATTTAAGGGCACAACTTGCATCATTTTTTAATAACATAAACATATCATAGACACATAATCATAACATTAATAACATGAACATAGAGTAAACACTTAATCATGGAGTCGTGACATAAAATTAAATGCATCAAGTAATAAAACATAAAACCTTGCTCATGTCACCCTTTATGCAATGAGACAGATTGGGGATGTACCAGTAGTTTAGGAGTTTCTAGATGTGTTCCCAGAGGATGTACCAGAGGTACCGTTTGAGAGGGAGGTGGCTTTCGATATAGAGTTCGTGCCAGGCACATCACCTATATTCATAGCACCATACTGTATGGCACTAGTAGTGCTCAATTAGCTCAAGGAACCATTGCAAGAGTTTTTAGAGAAAGGTTTCATCCGCCTGAGTGTGTCACCCTGGGGTGCGCCGATGCTTTTTGTGAAGAAGATAGATGGGTCTATGTAGATTTGCATAGATTACAGGAGGCTGAATCAAGTGACAGTGAAGAAAAGGTACCCTATTCCGCGCATAGATTACATGTTTAATCAAATTCAGGGAGCAGCTGTGTTCCCTAAGATCAATATGAGGTTGGGGTATCACTAGTTGAAGGTTGTAGAAGAAGTTTTCCTAAGACGACGTTCTGAACCAAATACGGTAACTATTAATTCCTAGGGATGCCTTTTGGTTTGACTAATGCCCTTGCAGCTTTCATAGCGATGATGATCAATGTGTTCCATGGATATTTGGACAAGGTTTTCATAGTATTCATTGATGACATCTTTATCCACTCCAAGACAAAGAAGGACCATGCTAAGCACATGAGGGTAGTGTTGGCTACATTGAGGAGGGAACAGTTGTATGCTAAGTTCTCTAAGTGCGAATTTCGGCTGAGGGTCCCTGGACATTTGATTAGTGGTCCAGACATTGAGGTAGACCCAAAGAAGGTGGAGGCAATAGTAGATTGGTCCCCGCCTAACACTGCGATAGAGGTGAGAAGTTTCCTAGACATGACAGGGTAATAAAGGAAATTTGTAGAGTGGTTTTCTAAGATAGCAGGACCACTCTAAAAGTTGACCAGGAAGGACACGCCTTTTATTTGGAGTAAAGCTTGCCATGACAGCTTTGAGTAGCTGAAAAGGAGGCTCTACATTGCGCTAGTAGTCACTTTGCCAGTGACTGGTAGTAATGCTTCATACTCAGTGAATGACGGAGTGCATGAAGTGAACGACGAAGTGCATGATTTGAGCTAGCAGCAGTGGTTTTCACACTGAAACTCTAGAGGCATTATTTGTATGTCGAGACTTTCAGGAATAAGATTGATCACAAGAGTCTCAAGTACTATTTGATGGAGAAGAAGGAGTTGAACGGCAGAAAAAGGCGCAGGGTAGAGCTACTTAAGGACTATGACTGCGTAATAGACTATCACCCAAGAAAGGCCAATGTAGTGGCTGATGCTTTGAGCAAGAAGGATAGGTTGAACGAGCTGGTCTAGTTGAGGAGCATGGGTACAGAGTTGGAGGTAGATCCTGTCAAGGGGATATTGGCTAGATTATTAGTGTGACCCTTGTTGTTGGATCGAATTGCAGAGGCTCAAGCAACCGACGAGTTGGTAGTGGAAGCTCAATAGCGGGTGACAGCCGGTAAGGTTATACCACCTTACACTTGGATGGATGGCTTGAGGCTAATCTAAGACAGAGTGTATGTACCTTGGGGGGTTGAAGCTGAGAGAGGATATTTTGGATGACACATATTCGTTTGCTTATGCCATGCACCCAGGTGAGACAATGTACAGAACACTTCGTCCGCATTACTTGTGGCATGGTATGGAGAAGCAGGTAATTCAGCATATGTGGCCAGTTTCTTAATGTGCCAGAAAACAAAGTTTGATCATCAGGCATAAGGAGGGTTACTTCATCTCCTGCTTACACAAGTGTGGAAGTTTGAGGACATTGCTATGTACTTCGTTAGTGGTTTTCCCTTGGTCAATGGGAAGGGTGCAGTTTGGGTTATAGTAGACCTATTGACCTAGATAGGACATTTCATATCCATTCGGTTCAAGCCAGATGTAGAGGATTTGGGAAGTTTATATGTAGAGCTTATTTTGAGATTGCACTGCATGCCTAGGACGATTGTATCTGATCAGGACCCCAGTTTCACCTCCCACTTCTAGGAGGGTTTGCGTGCAACTTCTCTACAGCTTACCATCCTCAAACAAATGGTCAATCAAAGCGCATTATCCTGACCTTGGAGGAGCTGTTCGCTTATAATAATTCATATCATCACAATAGGAGTAGCTCCTTACGAGGCAGTGTATGGCAGGAAGTGCAGGACCCCTCTATTATGGGATGGGGAGGAAGAAAGGTTATTAATTTGACCCCAAAAAGTCTAGGAGACAGCCTCACATGTCAGAATTGGAAAATGCAGTATGGGAGTAGCTCAGAATCGGCAGAAATAGTATGCTAATGAGAAGGATAGAGTTGTTAGTTTCAAGGAAGGGGATAAGGTTTTCCTTCGAGTATCCCCTCAAAAAGAAGTGATGCATTTTGGGAGGAAGGGGAAGTTGGCTCCTCGATTCATTGGTCCTTACGATATCATTTTGAGGATAGGACCACTGGCTTATGAGCTAACCTTACCAGCAAATTTGGACCAGATACATAATGTATTCCATTTGTGTTTGGTTTGGGCCTATATTGGCCAGCCGAACCAAGTGATTCAGCTAGATGAGATTAAGCTAGATAGAGACTTGAGTTTCATGGAGAACCCAACCCAGATTCTGGACAGAAAGGTTTGTTAGTTGAGAAGCAAGGAAATACCTATGCTTAAGGTGATTTGGCCAAATTAGGATGTCAAGGCAGTGACATGGGAGATCGAGGCTAACATGAAAGAACGCTATCTAGAGCTTATGGAGGATTACCTAGCAGGAAATACCTTTCCACCATGGTAAGATTATTACATTAAGGTTTCAGGACGAAACCTTTTATACGAGGGGAGTGTTGTGACACCTCGATTTAGAGGTCATGTCTAACTCTGGGGTTAATTACGGTTTCTATTAGTATGTGAGAATCACTATCAGATGGTCCATCACGGGTGTGACAGACAGTTTGTCACCGATGTAATCATCATGTAGATCATAGTCATGGTCAGTGATAGTCACGATTGTGGCAGTAGGAGGATCATGGTCGTGACCATCAGTAGGTCACAGACGTGGTTGCCATGTCATCAATGGTGTGTTATGCAGTAGGCCCTAGGAGTGGTGGACAGCTTATAAAAGCAGAGTCGCGATTCTAGAATTACAAAAACCTAAATCTTATTCCTTAAAATCTTCGGACGAGCGGCGATTGTTCTAGGTAGAGAAGAGGGACTTGTTGATCGATTTCAGACCAATAGGAGTGCCTTAGAGATCCTAACAGGTTTGGATTTGAGGTTTTGGGATTTCAATTATATGATTATTTTCCTTAAGGTTATATGGAACAGGCAAAGGAACTCTAGGAAGATGGCTTCATATCATAACCTTCAGTGGAAAGCTTTTACGGGTACAGGTTAGGATTACTTTTCTACTTTATACGAAGAATTGTGATTAGTTGTTAGGAATCCTTGTTGGATTTTTAGGACTGCATAGTAGCATGCGATCTATTGTGCAAATGATTGTGTTATGCAATTCATAGTTTCAGACTGTGTAGTAGAGTGTGATCTACTACATAAACATTTATTCATGATTCGAGAATATGCTCACAACAAGGAACTGTGCATGTTCACAGTTCATTTTTATAGGATTAAGAATCAAAACAAGATAGTCTAGCTCATGATATAAGCCGGTGTCCCAACCCATGGATTGGATGATCTCCCAGGTTACATTCAGTTTCAGGCAGGACGTGACTAGTATGCCTTCAGTTGCTGCTCTCACGGTATTTCAGGGTGGTTTCATGGTCTAATCCACCATGAGGTCGTCCGTTCATAGCTAGGGGTGGCTAGTGTTAGGATGATGTCTACATGACCAGAAGGTCACACTACTAGATACTAGTTAAGTTTTTCATGTTCAGGCTCAGATACTCAGTGCTTATCACTGACCCCTTTACATTTCTTCACGGATGACCAACCTTGGGACTTCAAGAGCTAATGCCGCCTAAAAAGGGAGCACGAGTAGTGACACGACCTTGCAGTGACTATGGGAGTCGCAGAGAGAGGTACCATAGAGGACCTTAGTTATCTGTATTAGTGTTTTTAGTTGTTTGTCTGACTTATTTTACAGTTGTTGTTTTCCCCAATTTGGGATGTTTTTTAGGGATGTTAGTTGTTGATTTTGAGCCTTGAAGCTCTGTTTATTTTCTCTGTCATTTTACTTAAGTATTAAGGATTTTTCAGTTTAGTGAATGTATGTCAGTTATCATGATTTATGTATTGAGTGAACCCGATAGCCATCCATGGATCGAACTGTGTGGTTCGATCGAGTCGTCCAAGGGCGGGTTTCCCAATTTTTGTACACTTTGTTGTTAATTTTGTAGCTCGGTAAACTAGATAGGGAGTATAAGGGTTGGAGAAGTTTAACATATAAGAGATCCATACGGTTTAGGATACACAAACCTTCAACTGTAAGAAGGGTAAGGTGAAAAGCTATAAAATCTTTGAAACCTAAGCTTCCCTATGCTTCAAGTCTCGAGCTTGTGCTTCCTTTCATGCTAATACTCAATTCTTAATTCACTACCATCTTAAGACTGTTAGAATCGATTGTAATATCAAACTAATTAATTAGTTATGATCGTAGTCATCATGTTATAAGTATAATATTGATATGTTTCTTACAACTTATAAACATCTTAACTCTAATGGGAGTCAATCGACAGGATCAACTATTACCAAGATAAACAAACTCATAATTAGTTGGATTGACTTGGGTTCATTTTGTCACGACATAAAGTTTGCAAGCCACGATTGTGACAACAAATAAATTAAGACTAAGCTGTCAGATCCTAAAAGTTCTATATTCATAAAGTAGTTATTATAAATATAGATACTGATTGCAATTACTAGGAGTCTAGTGACAAAAACACGATCATCTTCTTCCTCAATTCTAGGAATCTTTATAGAGTTACGGCGTGGAGCCCCTACTACGGCGAGGGTCTAATTTTGACAAATTTAGATAGTAATCGAAACTTCAACATAGGGAAATGCTTCTTGGCCTGATTTAGGTGTTAAACGAATAACTACGAGAGCTTGGGTTGCGTTATGAAGTTCTGAATCAAAGATGGAGTCGCTGTCCACGTAACTTGATCTCTGGGAACAAAAAGAACTTGATGCTTGTTGGAAAATGGTAAGCCCAGTATTTTGTAGGGCTGATTAATCTACAAGGCCTTCTTTCATTGTCTTAATTTATACTCATAGGTGTCAGGCTAAGATTAAAATAAGAGTTTAGGAGTAGTCGAGAGTTCATTGCCAAATGATGCTCCACTTTTTTCTCCTTAATCTTAGTGATAACGCTAGAATTTTTCACATATATCGCCCACGTTTAACTGATATTTCCTGCATATATGTACTTTTTTAGGTAGACATTTAGGATGTTTTATGCATTTTACGCTTTTATCTCGACTTAGTGTCAGGGACTCGGTCCATTTGATATTGTTTTCGAGTTTTTTTTATAGATTTCAGGTACATGATGACATCAAGTCATTAATCAGAGTGCTACAACATGCATGGATGATCTAGGACAAGCAATGAGAAGCATTTTTACATCTTCAAGGAGGTTGGATATCAACTTGGTCGGAAAACGTTGCAGTTTCATATTTTGGACATATCTCCTAGTATAGAAGTCTTATTGATGCAAGGCATGGAGTGTCGGAAAGCTAATTCAGTTTTCTACAACGTTCAAATCAATGGTTTCTGTAAATCTGATCAAAATTGCGCTATGAATTGACCAAAAGTGCACGACGCACTTTTGGTCTACGCACATCGCACTTTTGGTAGTCTGTTAGGCTTAAATAGTCTTTTCCATATGAAATTGAGAGCATTAGTGAGAGATTTGAGAGCGACCAAAAAGGAAACTTCAAAGAGCTCGTAATCGACGCAAGGATTAAGATAGTGAATCATGTTTTTGAGAAGATCGGCAAAATTAGGTTCTTCATAGTTTCTTGTGTAAACCTAGATTCAATGACTTCGTCTTCTGATTTTGATTTGTCTTTTAAAACCACGAGCATCTAAACTCATCTTGCTTAGATTCGATGAACCCTCTGTTAATTCTTATGAATGAATGATTTGATACATTTGACGATTTACGCAAGTTGGTTGGATTGCAATATCTGTTTGATTTGTTTTTGATTTGTTCTTTTCTGATCAACTTGAATGAATCTATATTATGATTTTTATTAGACTCATGGATCTTTCATATCTAGAATGCCAAAATCAATCAACTGGGTTAGATGTTAACTGCCATCCAAGAGCGAGTGAACAAGTATGTCGTGTGAGCAATTCTAAATCGGTTAATCGCCTAGGGGGTTTCAGATCTTCATCTCGCAAAAAGGCGGACTGGGATACTAGATAGGTAGCAAATTAGCAGACCCAAATAGGCATGATTTGATTATAAAAGAATTGCGATAGTGTATTGAATCTATCATGTTTCTTGTAAATCGAGGAATTTGTGTGTCGTTTGTGAATTAGAATTGGCTATGGGGATTTGGAATGTATGTAGTTTCATCTCTGATTGTATAAACTCTTACTGTGCAGTCTTGCAACCATTTCTTTTAAAGCTATTTTCACTTCACTTTGATTGTGTGATTGATTCCATGCACCTAAACCACATTCATTGATACCTCAATGATACTAATTACAACTTTGAGTAAGATACTAAAAGAGACTCTAGGGAGATTTGACTCTGGTTAGTTTATTAGCCGAATTATTTTGATAATGCTTAAAAACGTTCATCGCTTAGCCACACCCAAAAACATCTGAGAGATTGGAGTTATTGATGGAATGATATATAAAACAAAGTCTTAGATGATGATCAAAGATACGATTTCATCTTACCATAATTTTTAGCTAAAATCGTTCATTTTATGAGTTAATGTGTTTGATTTCCGACCATCGATTCTGAGTGTGAAGGAATCTTTGAAATAAAATGATTACCTTTAGTTGCAAAGCACGAGAGTTAGAGGGGAATCTTGGTTCAAAGACAATGGATTAAGTTCCATGATCACAGTTTATTGTGTTTGATTATTTCGCTTTTGTTTGCTGATCCTTTTATCCAATTTGATCTGCCTTTGAGATTTTTGTTGCAGGAGATGAGATGATTATTTCCAACAATGCTTCAACCAAATGGTTTCAAAGATGGCCACGAGACCAAGCCGATATTATTTCTGATAGTAACAGTAGCGTTATAATGAGAGGTTATGGAATGCTTTGTCCCAAACTGTGAGACGGGTAGTGGCTGCAGCTGTTGAGATTGTAGCATCGTGGGACACGGCGAAGCAATGTCGAGCAGTGGTAAAGCCAAGTACAAGTAGTAACCTTTGTCAAAAATAGCATCCACCCGAAGGTCGTGATGCAGATGTAATATTGATGTTGTTTTCTTTTCGAAGCAAGCAGAGATGGGCGCAAGTATGTGTTTGTGGGATTAGCTGGGTATGATGGTTTTGTATTAAATGAAACATAGAAGGGGAGGTAATAACAAACTCCAACCTTTCCTGTAGCATACTTTCCTTAATTGCTTGGTTGACAGCTTGCGAATCTGACTCCAAAATAATGCTATGATGGTTAATATTAACACACCATCACAAACCCTCCAACATCGCTAGAGCCTCACACTCCTTATATGGAGGGAGTGTAACAGCGTTGGCTATGCAATCTAAATTATTTGAGTGTTGTTAATTATATAGGAGTGACTCCTCCATTATTTCTGTTAAGTTGTTTGAATGATGTGTGTTTTAAAATTCATAATTAATACATGAGTAGACCTTTGTTTTAAAAAGAACCCTTATAATGAAATTTCTCTTGGACTTCCTTAACGGTAACTTAGGAATTTATAGCTTAAATTAGATCCCTAAGATTGGGGTGTAAAACCAATTAACATTACAAAAAATGTATCTTAATGTAAACTAAGTAAAATTTATATTTAATCTCAATCATGTGAGTAATAAGAAACTTCCAATTATTTATATAGTTTCAAACTTCTTAAAAAATGATTCAATAATAAATATGGTATTCACAAATTATATTATGAAATTTTATTCTCTATACTTAGTCTTGACAATGAATCGGATACAAGACGGATACCTTGAATATGTTACCCACGTTTTACACCCTCAGGTTTTACCCGTGCCCGCTCCATTAAGGTTGACGGGTATCAAACTGCAACCATGCCCATTTGGTAGCAGATAATGTGGAAACTCATGACTGCCAGTTTTAGCCGACAAGAACATCAAGAGCAAAAATTAAACTCAAATATAAAACATTCATTAGTATTGAAAATTTAATTATCTTAATGTTCAGACTAACAATCCCAAAACCTAGATATATGAAACCAGAACCTAAAAACATGAAACAAATATGCAGCAACATGAATCTAGAACTGAAGAACATGAACATAGAATTCCAGAAACCAAATTATACGGTTTGTTTTGTGTGGAGGGAGTGTAACAAAGTTGCTCATGTGTTGGCTAGGCAATCTAGATTATTTGAGTCTCCTTAATTATATAGGGGTGACTCCTCCATCATTTTCGCTAAGTTCTTTGAATGATGTGTGTTTTTAAATTAATAATTCATACATGAGTAGACCTTTATTTAAAAAAAACAATAGCATTATAATGAAATTTCTCTTGGACTTCCGTAAGGGTATCTTAGGGATTTCTAACTTAGATTTTAATCCCTAAGATTAGGGTGTAATACTAATTAACATTATAAAAATTGTATCTTACTATAAATGAAGTAAATTATATATTTAATCTCAAGCATGTGAGTAATAAGAAACTTCCAATTATTTATATAGTTTCAATCTTCTTAAAAAATGATTCAATAATACCTATTGTTTTTACAAATTAAATTATGATATTTTATTCTCTATACTTAATCTTCACAATGGTTGGATATGGGGCGGATACCTCTGATCTAGTACCCGCGTTTCACACCCTCGAGGTTTTACCCGTGCCCGGTCCATTAAGGTTGACGGGTACAAAACTACAACTATGCCCATTATGTAGCGGATAACGGGGAAACTCAAGACTGCCAGTTTTACTCTACAGGAACATAGAGAGCAAAACTTAAACTCAAATATAAAACTTTCATTAATATTGAATATTTGATTATCTAAATGTTCAGAGTAACTATCCTAAAACCCATAAATATGAAACTAGAACCTAAAAATAAGAACCCAAAACGCAGCAGCATGAACCTAGAACTCAAGAACATGAACTTGGAATTCCATAAACATGAATCTTAGAACCAACTAATCATGACAAGTAAGCTTCAACCTTTCTTCGTCAGTCATCATGTATCATATTCTTTCACTCATCATATTCAAATAAAGACAAAATTTGTAAAATAACCTGTTACTCATTAGTTAGACTTAGATGTTTATATAATATAACCAAAACATTGTAGATTTGCAAGATGAAGAAGTAAATACCTAAAACAAGTTTAGATACTTACTGGGAAGGATGAAATCCCAATAAAATATAGCAGATTATAGTTTTTGAGTTTGGGTAAAAATATAGATACACGGATGCATGCCCGATTACAAGCAGATTTGTGTTGATTGAGGCATTTTCCATGGATGCATGTCGATTTTGAGTAAAAACTGATGAGGATTTTAATTTATTAGTACATTATTGAGAGAAAATAGGTTAAAGTTGAGGAAATTAAGTGGGAATCGAAGCAATTTCAGAATTTTGGAGGTTGGAATTGAAATCAAATTGAGAGGAAATAGTTTTAGGGTTTCCTCAATTCTGGAGATGAAATGAAACTGATGACGAAAAATTTCGATACCCTAAACACTAACTAAAACATAATATTTATAGTATTACAAAATGACGTCGTTTTATCATCGGGGCGGATTCAGAGCAGGTACCACAGTATCTGTGACCGCCTGTCACCCGCTTTTCTCGGTCCTCGGGTACACCTCGAGCTCGTTAAATATTCGCCTGGGTTTTGGGCCACTTACTTTTGGCAGGCTTCAGTGGGTACCCGAAACCCATGGTCTGATTTTCAAGTTTATCTATACTACTGGTTTGATATGTTTAAATGAAAAAATTGTTCGATCTAGGTTAATCATATTTACATGTTTAATTAATAATTAAAACAATCCGACCCTAGTCAAACCTTAAAACCTTGAAACTCTAACCTACTAGCTCAATCTCTAATTCGATTTTCAGAACATTGGGTTTAAGCTATAACTTCCAATTTACTTTCGTTTAAGGTTTTATGACTCTTGAGAGAAATGGACAAAGAAAACAATGGCGAAGTTCAATGAATGCTCTAGAGGAAGAGAGTAGCGATAGCTGAAGAAAAAAGAGAATCGCTCATGGTGATCCTTTTACCGCGAAATTGAAGGCTAAACTATAAAGCAACGCTGCCAACACAAGCGCAAGCTGTTGAAAAAATGGTGCAAAGTATGTTCATCAATTTGTTTTATTGTTGTGAGTTGTCTTGCGCTGTAACTTGAACCTTTTTCTTTCCCTAATGTAGAAGAAAATAGTATTTATAGGTGAATTATACTGAGTTTATTCATTTTGGCTACTATACTTACAGGACCAGAAAGACGTTGTGGAAAAAGGATTTGTTACCATGGATTTTGTAGAGATGGCGGTTGTTGATGGTATTTTTATCTTTTCTTGGATGAACATTTGTACCCTCCGTCCAAATGTATTTTCATAGTCCTTGGTTTGCGATAAGACTTGGTTTATCCATGACTAAGAGTGTGAGATTGCTGGTATATTTAGGTTTTGTATTTGTTAGTATGATTTTTAACCTTCTTTTCTCTACCATATTTTGGATTATAAACTTACTTAAGAAACCCTTATATCTCTTGATTTAACATTCTTTTACAACATCTCCAACCTCAAATTAACTAGGAATCTTGAATTTTGTTGCCAAACCTAACATATAAAATATAATCATCGCTTTTTGGCTCATGATTGATATAGTGAAATTGGAAAACAAGAGAAAGTTAATCGATTCTCCCCACATTGAGCTTCGTACATGTTCTTTTGCAGGTGAAGGCACATTTAAAGATAGCAGTAAAATTTCCAATTTATTGCTTAGTCCGACTGTAATAGAGAAGGTGCAATGTAGATTGAAGCCATATCCAATACAACACTCAAGACTAACATTTACTTACTAATCAACAGGTAAAAAGAAAAGCAAGTCTAAGCCAACACCATTTATAGATTCAGTTGATGTGATGGTGGAGTAAACTGCAAGACCATGGATAGAAAGTATGCCACCCTATGACCTTATGGCATTACCAAAAATGAGGATGATGAGCAGATACTAGCTTAAAGACTTTGCTCTCTCTTTTTTTCATTAGTTGCATTTTCATTCTTCTTCTCAATCTCTAACCTTGTTATCTCCTTAGTCCTACATGTGTGCTTCTTTTTGAAAGCAAAGAGGAAATGTGACATTAGGTTAAATGACTAGAAAGTCGAAAGAATAATGTTCCATGGAATGATGGCCATGTTTCCTTAGCCTGGTTTTGAAAATTTCAGATGCACTTGTTAATGATGCATTCTTGAAATCTCATAGGCCTAGTTATTGATAGCTTGCACCTATTACTTCTTAAGTAAATGTGCCGCTGCATAGGATTTTGTGGTCAATATAGGAGAACTCTTTTTATATAATGACAATAGGTGTAGTTTTTTTAGTCAAAGATATCAGGTCATGATATTCAAGAGAAAAACTAAAATAACAAGTGTTAATCCCTAAGGGGGTAATACAAGACAACAAAGGGATGGAATAAGAGATGACCGAGTAATTAAGAGCCTCACGTGTTACTGAATGGGCGATGCAATTACCTGAATCAGAGATAAAATGTAGGGCAACTAGAGTGAGGCAACAAAGGAGGAATCGACGTTCAGACTGAAGTTATCCGACACTAGCATCATTGACCGCGGAGTTGATGAGATGCACAACTTCTACAAAATTGGAGAAGATGATAGTCGAGTAATCAGGTTTTGTACATGTAGCATATAAAGCTTATCAGATGGCCTGAAATTTTAGAAGGAGGGGTCCACCATATGCTTGATGACGAGCCCTATAGCCCAAATTGTAAACTACCTTGTCTCAGTAGCACCACCCCAATCGACCCATAGCGAAGGCTACCGAAAGGTGGATATACAATAATATCAACGTTAAATCGCCAAGTCGGATTTGGTGAACAGTATCGAGGTGGATCAAAGACTTGAGTCGAGGGAATATTTGTTGAAGCAACTTCACATCATTCTCCTTTCAGCCAATGTAAGAGAAATTATCGATATAGCACTTGGATTGAGTGTTGCAAGTGCTTAAAACCCTTAGGTTCCTTGATTTCCCAACCCACCACAAAAACTAAACCTCCTTGATAGCATTCGCTTTGTTCTTAAAGCAATAGGATCTTCATAGCGCCACCAGATGATAGTTATTGACCAGAAAATAGGAACAGTCCACTTCCATAGCAAAAAGAATAGTTAGTTGACATGAAAAGAGTAAGTCATGTAGGGTCTCATCCTCCAGACCTCACACCTAGTATAAAGAGGAATCTCAACATTGCAACTAATTAAACCATTAGCCAAAAGGTAGGACATTATGAAGCAGTTTCCAGATAAAACGATTGGTAGTGCCTAGGAGAATCCCCAAATTATGGGTGGCATGTCTGTCACGATAAAAACGATTAACAGACCGAGTTGGTTACAGGGAAATTTAACCGAACAAGAGGTTGGTTATGGAACAATTGAAGGTAATGGCTGGATTTGGTTAAACGGTGAATTAGTTAAATCATCGGTTAAGTCGTGTTAACCCACTTTAACCGGTAAGAAAAAGAATTACCCCACAGCCAAACAAGAGCTACTCGGTAACGGCTACTAATCCTTCATTTATTCAGAAACTAAACTGACAATGGTGATTAATCTGAATAGAATAATTCGCTTAGAGTATGTTTGATGGTTAAACAATCGGTTGTGTTGGTAATGAAGGTTAACCAACAAATATGTCCGTTAAAAATTGGTGAATTAACCGTATAATCTGTTAATGATCGATTATTTAAACTATTGAGACTGCTAGGAAGGTTAAAAAAGTTAATCAATTTGGATGTTCGATTCATTTTATCAAACCGTTAACCGGGGTTAATAACCCACTTAACCGACTCTCACCCTTTAGCCCAAATTGAGCTATCGACCAAGGACATACCTACTTTTACAACATGTGTCGGAGAGAGCAAATGATGGCTGAGACAGAGTAGTCCGCGGATTGAGATAATGCTGAAATCCAACAATTACAAACCAGAGTAATCAGAAGAGCAATGGATAAAATATGACGAGCAGATTTCGGCATAAAAAGGGATTGCAGAAGTGGAAGGTTCCATATGCCATGGATGATTAAGCGATTGAAAGATTCTAGAATCATTAAAAGTAGTTGGGACCAGACATAGAGCCGACAGAGGCGAGGAAACTAGCCAAGGAGAATCAAGAGTTGGGACTCGAGGTGCCCGAACAAATTAGCCAACAATCGCTAACAAGAAACAGTTCTTGGCCAAAAAAAAATCCCAGTCCAACACCAACTATGAGATGAAACTTTTGTGGCTATGAGAAAGTTACCAATCGAAAAATATCTTGGGTTTAAGGATTCAAGAGACAAGACTGTCAATGGAGCGCATTAGCCGCCAACAAATTGACGCAAGAAGCAACTGATTGATGGAGGCAAAATCTGAGAAACCTATACCGCTTTCCAATTTTAGTTGACATAAGGATGCTCATAATTTCCAATGGATGCTACGAGTGGATTTAATACCTCCCCACCAGAATCAAGCCACCTTCTTATTCAGATGATGGCAAAGGTCGGACAGAAACCGACTTCAATAGAACATCCATTCCAATAGGCGATCACTTCGCCTTCCACCCTTGCAGCCTTTCAGCGATGCGGTCTTTAATGTAACAAAAACTAAAAGCATGTGAACATGAAATATGGGTAGGGAGACATGATATTGATCACATAAGCCAATGTTTGAAACATGCAGCTGCTGACCCAGTGATTATTGTAAAGAAATGGGTGTATTTTAGCTGAAATAAACAACATATTTGTGAGATTTACCAGTTGGCCGTTAAGGGCCTAAAAATGGTCAAGAATATGTATCATGCTAGAGTAGCCACTAGTAGAGGCTTCTAAGAAGAGAAAAGTATCGTTGGCAACAAGAATGTGAGAGAGTATATGGCACAAATTGTTAAGGCAGATATGAGCGAGCTAATTAAAGGAGATGGCAGCAGAGATGAGGGTAATAAGACCCTCAGTACATTGACAAAGTTGGGGAAGGACGTTCATTGACAAGGACAGAGAAAGAAGCCATGGATTGGCATTGACGAACCCAACCAATCAATTTCAAATTGAAACCAAGTTTGGAGAGCACAATTTCCAACTGTTCAAGTTTAATTCATATAACACCCTCATGTTTTATGATTTATTAAATGAGTAAAATTCCCTTAAATTAGTGGAAAACTCAAAATCACATGAGGGCTTTAGGGTCTTTAACAACATCCGTACTATTTATCAAAATGCCCGACCAGGGTACTTTAAAATAAAATTAAATAAGAAAGAGAACTAATAAAATAAAAGCTTGATTAACAACTACTACAATTAAATGACAAAGTTTATGAAAACAAGTCTCATCAAACATCCGTAAACACTGTTCAAATCAAAGTCCACCATGCTACATCCAGAATCAGCTGCACTCTACTCCTGCAAAAAAATCAACACCATGGTGGGTGTTTGGGGTCAGTCTTTCCTGCTCATATCATAAAAAAATCCAAGTAAACATTAGAATACAAGTCATGTAATTTCATAACAATCATTTCCATTTTCTAAATAAACACATCACATAAAGCAGTTATCTTTATGTAATTATAACTTATAAGTAAGCTTAACACAACATGTAATCATTACAAACAATCAACATCAAAGATTGAAACTCAAATCGATCATGTTAGGTTTATCATGCATTTGTGAGTATCATGGTTCTTCAAACTTGTTATATCCTAATCATCATGTTCGTACAAGTTAATTATATGACATTAATTCTTGTACTTGTTCTTCGCCTTATGTAAGGTATCTTAATTCTTATGGGATGTCCCCAATTCAACTAACTAGCCCTACCGCCCAAATCGTGAAAATCGTGGATGTCTGGGAGAACGTATCCATCAAACAACATATCGTGTAAATCGTAAATGTCTGAGAGAACATACCCATCAGAAAACATATCGTGTAAATTGTGGATGTCTTGGAGAACGTATCCATCAGACAACATATCATGTAAATCGTGAATGTCTGGGAGAACATACCCGTTAGACAACATATCGTGTAAATCGTGGATGTCTAGGAGAACGTATCCATCAAACAACATATCTTGTGGGTGATAGTCTAGATAGTGAGTTCATGCTTTTAATCCACCTATTAATCATATAGGTATAGTGCTCTTCCTCACTGCTCACTCATCATCTAACCTTGTCGTAATTCTAACCTTAACGGTCTAACGTGATGTTAGTCTAGCATTGTCATCATTTAAGGGCACAACTTGCATCATTTTGTAATAACATAAACATATCATAGAATCTTAATCATAACATTAATAACATGAACATAGAATAAACACTTAATCATAGAGTCATGACATAAAATTAAATGCCTCAAGTAATAAAACATAAAACCTTGCTCATGTCACCCTTTATGTAGAGGGATAGATTGGGGATGTACCAGTAGTTCAGGAGTTTCCAGATGTTTTTCCAAAGGATGTACCAGAGGTACCATTTGAGAGGGAGGTGGCTTTCGATATAGGGCTGGTGCAATAGAACCCTACTGTTTGGCGCCAGTAGTGCTCAAGGAACAATTGCAAGAGTTTTTAGAGAAGGGCTTCATCCGCCCGAGTGTGTCACCCTAGGGTGCACCGATACTTTTTGTGAAGAAGATGCATGGGTCTATGCGAGTATACATAGATTATTGGAGGTTGAATAAAGTGACACTGAAGAACAAGTACCCTCTTCCATCCATAGATGACATGTTTGATCAAATTCAGGGAGCAGTAGTGTTCTCTAAGATCAATCTGAGGTTGGGGTATCACTAGTTGAAGGTTGCAGTGGAAGTTGTTCCTAAGACGACGTTCTGAACCACATACAATAAATATTAATTTCTAGTGATGCCTTTCGGTTTGACTAATGCCCCTGCAGGTTTTATGATGATGATGAATAAGGTGTTCCATGGATATTTGGACAAGTTTGTCATAGTATTTATTGATGACATCTTGATTTACTCCAAGACGGAGGAGGAGCATGTAGAGCACTTGAGGGTAGTGTTGGCTACTCTGAGGAGGAAACAGTTGTATGCTAAGTACTCTAAGTATGAATTTTGGCTAAGGGTCCTTAGACATTTGATCAGTGGTTGAGACATTGAGGTAAACCCCAAAGAAGGTGGAGGCGATAGTAGATTGGTCCCCGCCTAGCACTGTGACAGAGGTGGGAAGTTTACTAGACATGGAAGGATAATACAGGAAGTTTGTAGACGAGTTTTCTAAGATAGCAGGACCACTCCTAAAGTTGGCCAGGAAGGACACGCCTTTTAATTGGAGTAAAACCTGCCATGAGAGCTTCGAGTAGTAGAAAATGAGGCTCACCACCGCGCCAGTACTCACTTTGCAAGTGACTGGTGGTGATTATGTAGTTTATAGTGAGGCTTTGTACTCATGGTTAGGCTGCATTCTAATGCAAAACGACAAAGTGGTGGCTTATGCATCACGCCTGTTGAAATTTCATGAAGTGAAATACCTAGTCCATCATTTGAGTTAGAAACAGTGGTTTTTGCATTGAAACTTTGGACGCATTGTTTGTATGGCGTGAGTTTCAAGATCAAGACTGATTAGAAGAGCCCCAAGTACTACTTGATGGAGGGTCTGCATCAATTACATGCACTTTAACGACACTACTAAGAAGGATCACCTTCCACTACCGTTCATTGATCAATGTTGGAATGTATCGAAGGGACAAGTTCTACTATTTTCTGGATGGGATGTCAGGGTACTTTCAGATTCCGATGGAACCAGAAGATCAAGAGAGGACTACCTTAATATGCTCCTTTAATCAATTCCCATACCTACGAGTTCAATTTGGTCTTTTTAATGTATCAGCAACCTTTCAACGATGTATGGCAATGATCTTTGGGAACCTAGTAGAAGATGTTCTCGAAGCCTTCATGGATGATTGCTGATTCTATGGAGATTACTTCTCCAAATGTTTAGAAAACTTGGAAGAAGTCTTGCCGAGGTGTGAAGAAACTCATTCAGTTTGGAGTGGGAGAAGTGCCATTTCATGATGGAGAAGGGGAATTGTCCTAGGCCATTAGGTGTCCAAAGGAAGTATTCAGTGGATCGAACTAAGCTCGAAACCATCTCCCAACTTCTCCCTCTTAATAGTGTGAAATCTATTTGCAGCTTCCTAGAACATGTTGGTCATTTATTTTCTGTTTTCTATGACATCTATGGCTAACATCTTGCCCCGTCCGTGACCAACATCAACACGCCCATGGTATACACATGACCATGCCCACGATCTCTTTCACACTACGCCCGTGACCTACTGACTAACCATGCCCGTGGTCATCATCCAGCCACTACACTTTCCCACAACTAGCCATATCCTCGGTGGTCAATTCCTCACGCCCGCGACTTACTTTCTCCCACTCCCGTCACTGACTCCCCATTTTCAAATTGTAGAGAAAAATAGAAATTTACAAACACCTACACATATAAGAACATCTCGCCAGTTATTCAGTACTGAGGTTCCGACATTACTGGTCGCTTTGAGGTTCATGACACCTTGGTACTAGATATTTTCGATCACATAGTAGAGAATAACCAAGCTCTGATACCCGTTGTGAAAACTGCCCCTAGACGACTCAATCAAACCATACGGTTCAGTTCATGTAATACTCGCATGTTCACTCCATCACATGATTACTAAAGATACACATGAAAACAAGTGTACTGAAAGACCTCATAACATAAGTAAAATTGCCGAAGACTAAACCGAGTGACTATGGCTCAAATCTAGTATCAAAACATAAGCAAACATTTCAACATCTAGAGATAAGTCTGATAAAACAACTAACACGAAGAAATGTCTAAAAACATGGAAACATGTGAAAACATGAAAATGATGAAAGGGATAACAGACGTCCTCCAAGATACCACTCATTTCGATTCCCAGAGTCACTCCATAGAGACGTTGCTACTCGTGCTGCTCTCTTAGGCTTCATTTTCTCCTGATGTCCCAAGGTTGATCATACAAGAAGAAACGAGATGGGGGTCATCGATAAGCACTAAGTAACTAAGCTTGAGCGTAAAGAACTAAACTAGTATCTAGTAAAGTGACCCTGTGATGTTGTAGGCATCATCCTAATGTCAGCCACCCATGGATCAGATCATGAAACCACCCTAAAGTTCATTACTTATAAGATGCTCAATAAAAGGCCATGTATCGTCTAGCTGAAAGACGTTAAAGAAAGACAGCTTCATGGGAGGCAGCCCATTTCTAGAGTAAGTATTGTGGTCCTCTATAGCGCACTTTTGGTCCAATTTTGAAACTCCAGTCTTTGGAAATTATACAAAAAATCCGCTATAGAAAAACCAAAAGTGTGCGGTGCACTTTCGGTTCATCTATAGCGCACTTTTCATCTATTTCATGACCTTTTTAGCAATAGCTCGACATTTCACTCATCCCCTTCGACTAAATTTGCCAACCACCACCGCCGCTTGCTCCATTCTCGACCACCAAAAGTGTGCGACGCACTTTTGGTTTGTCTGTAGGGCAATTTTTCTCTCAATTAGCATAATTATGTGACTCAATTCTTGATTTTACCGATCCGGTTGTAATCTGTAGTGACTTTAATGTGATTTCGGTTATCAGAAATAAAGTCCCTTAATCAAAGCCTTCAACTCCTACACATCAATTTTTCGGGCGAACAATTTATGTGGTCAAACTTTGTTTTGATTGAGAGCGGTTAGACCCATTTTTTACCTAATTTGGGAGCGGTTAGGCCCAATTTTAGTATCTTCTGCTTGGATCACAGCTTGACCAGAAACACATTCACCCATTGTACATCTCAAGGTTTCGATCACCTACCAATCTTCTTGGAACACGTTCCTTGAGATTCACCCTTGTCTAAAATGTTATGATTTGATCAACATAGGCTTAAATTTCCTGAACGTTGGCAACTCGTAATGGTAAAAAAAGGCTAAAGCCTACCCCTGGTAACAAAATGTTTAAAGTGGTCTCATTAAAAAGACTTTGACATGGGCTTGACCAGGCTTCACTAATAGTGCTCAATGAATGAAGGCTATCGAGCATCATATTCAAGAGATAAAATCAGCAGCGCTGGTTGATTGGGAATGAATTTTTCCCTTCAATCTGAAATTGCATATGTTGCGTATTAAGAAAATACGTTCTAGAAACATAGATATGAAGCATCTTAGCTCTCCATCGGAGATCAAAATACTATTCGTTTTTATTATTTGGTTGCCCAACGTCGACATCATAACAAAATTTCATCTTTCCTTGATACTGCTAGTCATATCCAAACTAATCTCCAAGAAATGGGCGACATTGCTTTCAATTCGTATTCTTTCACACATTTCGGGTGACTCTATATAGTACTGATACAAAATCATTTCTAAAATCCTAACTTCTCGACTAAGCAAGGACCTTACTTCTATAATTAGTCCTATGCAAAATGGTTTCGTTGCTGGTCGATGGATTGGTGACATCATCCTTATTTGCCATGAAATCATACATTACTTATCAGGGCGCAACCACTGTGATACCTTATATATGACCCTCAAACTTGATATGAGAAAGCATATGATAGGGATGGCCAATTTTAAACCAACACAAACTCCGTATCTCTTATCTTTATCGAGCCAAATAATTCCATTCTTCCTGCTTACTCACATTTGTCTTGGGCACGATACCATCATGGGGATGGCGTAGCATTCTCCATGGCTGAAAATTACTCCTTCAAGGCTTATGGTGGCAACTTGGCAATGACCAACTCATTAATGTTGTTAAAGATTGTTGGTTACATGCATTTCCGCCTTGCCTCTATTGTTACTTAACCACGTTGATCAGAATGCAAGATATTACCGAGTTTGTGACTTTTTTGGATAGGGCACATGGAATTCCCCTTGGCTATAGGAAACTTTTGTTCTAGTGGATATCGTCATGATTGAATGCACCTCTAGGTTACTTCAATTCCAGATTGATTGATTTGGCCATTTTCCCATCTGGCGAATACTGAATCCATTCCGGATATCAACTAGCCTTTACTTTGCACCTGATACGTTTATGCTTAAAGATAACTGGCTAACCATATGGGTAGTTGATAGTCTTCCCAAACAAATTTTGATTTGGAAAATCCTTGCAGACAGGCTACTGACCATGGAACTTATACTTTCAATTGGAATCAACATCAATCGAGCATACCCTGTTGGCATAAATGAAATTGGAAATGTGGAACACTTATTATTATGATGCCCGTTGGTGCAATTACTTTGTGAGATGTAGGTTTACCCTTACAATGTGCACATCTAATTAAGTTTATCATAACTTGGCGACTAATAGCGTTGAAGCCTCAAGTGCTTCATGAAAAGATTATTTTCTTCTGGTGGTGATTATGGAAATCTCATAATAAAGTGGTGTTCCATGCCATTCAAGACCAACCTTAAATCCTGAAATTCCAAATTTTCACTCATTATAGAGAATTTATCCAACATATGGTTGCGACTGTATCAACCATGACTCAAAACCACACACTGATCCCATCGACCTTCCCGTCGCGACCGGAAATGATTGTTGGAAGTGTCGAAATCATGGTAGATGGGGCTACTAAACATCCCATAGGGTGAGCCATTGGCTTTGCTAGTTTCACTCACTTCGGGGAAGTACTCTTTCATGGCGGGAAAGGGTTTGCAGGAATCTCCGATGCCTTTGCTATTGAAGCCTTAGTTCTTTGGGAAGTAATCATCTGGTGTGTTGCGAAAGAACTCCTATTTGAGGATATAGAAGATGATGGTTAACGCGTCCTATCATGAACCGATGGGCAGTTATATAGGAAATTTGTCTACTCAACAATTCCCTTACATCAAGTTCTTTCCCATATCCCGTAGATTAAATAATTCAACACAATCACTTGCTCTCTATGCACTTTCATTCCACCCTCACTCCGAGCCCCTATATATTAGTTTTCGTAGTTGGGCTATGATTTCCTTTTCCCTTGTTTGTCCTCTATCCCCCTCAGCCTCCCTTCTCCCTCTTTTTCTTTTTTTTGTTTGAGTCTACCCTAGGTCGGTGCACTATCTTGGTTGCTCCCACCATCAAACTTCCTCGTCCAAAGGAAATAGGAAATTATTCAGGAATTGTAATGATTACGTAAACGCTAAGAAATAATTACCGCTATAAATCCAAAACGAGAATCTACGCACTTTTGTAGTATAGATTTCCTACACGGTAATAATCTAACCGCTCTAAAGAATAACTAGAGTTCATTACCAAGTGTACTGACATAGAATCGGGATTGATTAGAAAAATAATTCCAAAGCAAATAGACGTTGGATACGCTTTTAGCATGCATTCAAAAATTACTGAAGTAATCAGGGTCAAATTTCCATAGGGTCTTTTCATTGTATTTTACTCGAAATTGTGAAAAGTGCTAATCCATTTAACAAGTTTTTAGTTTGGGTTCCACGACTATCAATTTATCGATTAAAATTATAAATAATAAAAAATTAAAACAAGATAGCAAGACTGCACGATTGAGGGTTTTTTACTAATGGGAGAAAACTGCTCAGACATTGAATCCACCTAGGCTATCCTAATTCACAAATGATAATCAACGTCCACAATTTATGGAAAACAAGATAAATTGAGTTCACCATCCCTATTCTTCTCTAATTAAATAACGCCCTTTCATGTCGCCTAATCAGCAACCTGTCTAATATCTAGTCCGCTCATTCGTGACAAAGGCTGAAATCCGATAGGCGATAAAAGAAACGAGAACTGCTCACAAGACTAACTAATTTATTCTCTCCCAGATGAGCATTAATGCAAGTTCGACGTTATAAATATGCAAGCTCTTTCTAGAAAAAAAATTTAACAAGATCCTATTCAAGTTGATCAGGCAAGAACAGAAACAAAATCAAAATTAAACATAAACAATCATCCATCCAACTCACATAAACCGTCAGTCTACAAATCATTTTCTCATAAGGAATTCACCTAGGATTCATATCATCTAAGCACAAGGAGTTTAGCTAATCATTACTTTTATTAACAAATCATAACTATCGAAAGAAAACATTGAAATTAGGGCTACAAGAAAAATCTCAAAAAACCTAATTTCACCGAATATCTTTGAAGAATGGGAATCGCCAATCTTAATTATGAAATGTTGCTTAAAAGAGGGCGATGAACGTGATAAATCAAACGTTACCAACGTTCTGACCCTCTCTCGAGCATATCGGAAATGGTGATTCCAACTCTTTGCATTTAGGGATTTAGTCATACTTTTGCATCCAAACCAAATCCTAATCTTACAATTGGAATTTGAGAATTGCAAGATATGGCAATAGCTTTATGCAAGAGAAAGACAAGAACAAAATCAATGATAGTTTCGCATAAACATAATCAAAGTAATGTAGAATGAACACATAATCAAGTTTTCATCAAATCTAGACAGCTAATCAATCGAACAATATATAAGTGTTTGTGCTCTCTTGATCCTCTATAGAAATTGTCTCTATTTCCTTAGGAGGTTGGCAGATGGAGCTTTAAACGGTATTAGATGGTGCTCAACCCTCAATCGTGTGCTTTTTCCGGATGATACTATAATCTTTGGACAAGCATCAGTTAGTAAAAATACCCTTGTGGCTCTAATAAATCGGGTGAGAGACAGACTTGATTTTCCTTCCTAAACAAGCAATGATAATTATTTAGGTATCCCTTCAAAGAACAAAGTGTTTTCTTTCCTCCATACTAGGATGGAGAACCATCGACAATCATGGAAACGTCTCATGCTCTCTCATGGTGGAAACAGACCATTCTTAAGGCGGTGTATCAAAGTATACCCACATATGTGATGTCATTCTTTCTCCTTCCAAAGATTATGAAAAAACCCATGAATGCTTAATTCAGAGCTTTCTTCTTGCTGGGTCGACTAATAAAGATGCAATTATTGGGTGAAAGGAAGCTAGAGCATGACACCTAAAGCATAGGGAAGCTTAGGTTTCAAAGATTGGACTAATAAAATATGCATTCATTGGGTAAAGGAAGCAAGAGCTCGAGACTGAAAACGTAGGGAAGCTTAGGTTTCAAAGATTTCATAACTTTTTACCTTGCCCTTCTTACAGAACAAGGTTGGTGTATCCTAAACCGTATGGACCTCTTATGTGATAAGCTTCTCCAACCCTTATATTTCCCATCTAGTTTACAAAGCTAAAAACATAGAAACAAAGTGTTCGAAAATTTTGCAACACGCCCCTGGACGACTCGATCGAACCACGCAGTTCGATCCATGAATGGCTCACGGGTTCACTCAATATATAAATCATGATAACTGACATACATTCACTCAACTAAAAAATCCTCAATACTTAAGTAAG
Source organism: Linum bienne (assembly GCA_010665285.1). NCBI lineage: Eukaryota > Viridiplantae > Streptophyta > Magnoliopsida > Malpighiales > Linaceae > Linum > Linum bienne. Next base: position 246,975 of record QMEG01002101.1, read on the forward strand.
ACGACAGCGGAAAGAAAAAGAGAGTAACGGCTCGTAACAAACAACTAACATCACTTAAAAAAATCCCAAACTGGGGAAAATAACAACTATAAAATAAGTCTCACAAACAACTGAAAACGTGAAAGACTGTATGAAATCCACAAAAAACACTTATAGAGATAGCTGAGGTCCTCCATGGTATCTCTCTCTGCGACTCCCAGAGTCACTACGAGGTGGTGTCGCAACTCGTGCTCCATTTTTAGGCGGCATTGGCTCCTGAAGTCCCAAGGTTGGTCACGATGAAGAAATGTAAAGGGGTCAGTGATAAGCACTGAGTAGCTGAGCCTAAACATGAAGAACTGGACTAGTATCTAGTAATGTGCGCTTGTGGTCCTGTTGACATCATCCTAACATTAGCTACCCCTAGCTATGAGCGGATGGCGTCAAGGTGGATTACACCATGAAACCACCCTGAAATACCGCGAGAGCAGCAATTGAACCCATACTCGTCACGTCCTGCCTGAAACTGAATGTAACCAAGGAGATCGCGCAATCTATGGGTTGGCTTATATCATGACCGGCTTATAAAATAGGAATGAAATGCCAATGACAACATTGATGTCTGTAGAGATTTTTTATGTATGGAGGATAGATTTTATGCATCCTTTTCCATAGTCCCATAGTCATAAGTACATTCTTGTTGTTGTGGATTATGTGTCAAAGTGGACAGAGGCACAAGTGCTGCCTACTAATGACGCTACGATAGTGGGAAACTTTATCACTCGCCTTTTCAAGCTTTTTGGTACCCTTCAAACTATCATTACTGACATGGGGGGTACTCACTTCCAAGGTCAATTCGACAAAGTTTGCCAAAAATTTGGCGTAACTTATTAATTGACCACCACTTACCATCCGCAGGCAAGTGGTCAAGCGGAAGTGACGAATCCTGAACTAAAGCAGATTCTTGAGAAGACAGTTGACCAGTCTCGCTAAGATTGGATGATTTGGCATGAAGCTCTATGGGCTTATCGAACCGCTTTCAATACTCCAATCTAGATGGTGAGGACCTTATGAAGTCACACAATCTTTCCCTAACGGGACCGTAGAGATCAGACATCCGGACCAAGGAACATTCAAGGTCAACAGTCACCGTCTCAAGAGCCATCTTGGTGCCAAGCCTACCAACACGTCCTTTCTAAAGCTTAATAAATCCTGGGGGATTGCGCAATCCAAAGAGTGGGCGTCCAACGTATAATAGGAGCAAATCTAACTAGTCCTTATTGTGTTCCGAAACATGAACTGTGAATCACACACATAGTTCATCGCTGTGAACTTATGCTCGAAAATAGCAACTATTAGTGTAGTAGTGTGATCTACTGCACAACCTAAAATACTCAACTACAAATCACAACCACTTGTATAGTAGATCGCATCCTACTGTATAGTCCTGAAAATACAAGCAAGGATTCTTCAGAACTAATTACAATTCTTCACGTAAAGTAGAAAAGTAATCATAACCCCTACCTCTAAAAAGCTTTCCTCTGAAGAGTCTGATTTGAAGCCACCTCCCTAAAGCTCAGTTGCTCAATCCGAATGAGCTATACCAAGTCGCAGTCATAAGTAAAAAAGATATAACAATTAGGCAGTGTGATCAAACATAGGATTAAAATCCCAAAATCCCCATATCCTAACCTAACAAGATTTTCCTATGTAGGATTCAAAATAAAGGATTATGAAAAGAGGTAGAAGATATATTACCTTCTAAATCTTCCTTAACAATCTTTAAGCCTCTCTTACTGGTCTGGAATCGATCAATAAGGTCCTCCCCTCTGTCCATGGTCTACTTATCAACATGCATGTGGTTGACTGGCAACCATGTCCGCGATTCTTCTATCTATCACGATCGTGACCGTTATTGTCCACAACTGTGATCTACCTGATGATCACGCCCATGAGACTGTCAGTCACGTTCATGATGGTCCATCTGACAGTCGGTTCTCAGAGACTCACAAAAAACGAACAAAATCTGGGTGTCACAAAAAAGCTGCCCATTCTTCACTCATTCCCTTGTCTGTTGGTTCTTAAGTAGGAAAGCTACCAACGGAACCATATGCATCGTCAGGCCCTTCTAAAGGTCGTAAAATATGAAGAGGTCCTTCGCACCAATGATCCAATCATACTGCACCATCTGACATATTGTATGTCGAAGCAGCACATGCAAGAACCAGAGAATCAATACATCAATCATGGCTGCCTTAGATTGTTTCGACTTATAAGCCAAATGAGGAGGTGATATGCTTCTCCAGAATGATCGAGCTTCAACCATTGGCCGATCTTTCAATATTGCCAAATTATGACTCCCGACCAAGTCCTCCTCCTTGTAAATTCCAAGGGCTACCCCAAACTCATTGATAGAACAACTCTGATGAACACCACCAAGTTGGAACTTGATGAAACCTTCCTTCTTCATGTTCTGGCTGGGCTTGAAAGTGATAAAATTGATCACTTCCTTTATAGCCAACACATTAGCTTCCCTTTGAACTTGGAATAGAGGAAGCACTCTGCCTCCACCAAGATATGCTTCAAATCAATCCTTCCACTATATGGTTATCATATATTGCTAATCAAGGTACCATGTGGAGACATAACATTATCCCTATTCTGCTTTAATGCCGTAATATCTCCTCTTGCGTCCACATGAAGTCTAGAGAGAAAGAGCAATAGGGCTAGTGCAACAGTGCCTGAAGAAGAAACATTGCTATCCCTTTGTTGCTTGTTGAATGGCCTAGGAGGGATGGTTTTAATCGATAAGAAACTGACGACATAGAGAGATTGAGGATGGGGCTCGAGTTTGGCCTTCAATGGTAAAAGCTTCTTATATGAAATAGAGGAGATGATGATGGGAAAGGTTTTGGGGTAGATGAGGGTGGTGGTTTGAGAAAGATAACATGTGTGTTGATGATTGATGGTGGGTTGTGGAGATGAAGAGGAGAAGGAGGAAACGTAGATGGTAGTGGTTGTGGGAGGATAGGTTATGCTCGTGTGAAGGAGAGGGGGAAGAAGATTACATTAAACAAATACTTAAACTTGGGTTGCCTCCCGAGAAGCGCTCATTTTACGTCATGAACTAGAGCCCTCAAGTCTTCAGCTCGGCTGGTTTAGGTTTACCCCTAATCAGTTGAGGGGCTAGTTTCATTTATTTGACCATTAAAAATACAGCTTCATGCGATGCCCATTTACCGTGAAAGGATCCTCATCGGGGAAAGTGATTTTCCACAACTCCATGAGGAAAAACTTGTGTGACAGTGCACCGGCCAGACCAACAGGATCTCACCTTTCAGCTTTGAATCATGGAACCGTTTGGTACGTTCCTTGTGCAGCTTAGAGCTTTCATAAGCTCGATCTCATCACTCCTCCAATTTGACTAGATTTTTCTTTCCTCTTTTGCAACACTACGATCCAAGTTAAGTGTTCTCAAGGCCCACCAAGCATAGTGTTTGAGTTCTATAGGCAAATGGTAGGCTATCTCATACACAAGAATGTAAGGGGAAGTGCCAATAGGAGTTTTAAAAGCAGTTCTATATGCCCACAAGGCGTCATCTAATCTAATGGACAATTAATTGTTCGAGATCACCTTTTCTAAGATCTGTGTTAACTACACATTTGTCAGCTCGACTTGGCCACTCGCCTGAAGGCCGTAAGCCATGGCTACATGATGGGTAACACCATGCTTTACACACACCCTATCAAATTGACCAAGAAAATAAGTTCCTTGGTCACTTATAATCGTTCTAGGTGTATCGAATCTATAAAGTAGCTTCTATAAGAACTTTCCACCAACCCTAGCATCGTTAGTGGGGAGAGCTTATGTTCTTATAAGATGTAGGGGAATGTCCCATAAAATCAACCTGCCATATATAATAAATCTCTAGAGGCACATTCACAGTTAGAGGCATTGATCGCACACGTTGATGAAATTCTTACAGTCTTAAAATATGGTAGGCAAAAAGAAACCGGCAATGAGAATTTTCCAAGCTGTTTGATTTGTGCCATGATGACCACTAGTCGGTCCCGAATGAAAATGAGTCATGATGTCATGAGCTTTACTGAGGGTGACACACCAGCGAATGATGTTGTGACAGCCGATTTGGAAAAGATGTGGATCTTCCCAATAATACTTCCTGATGTCGTGAAGAAACTTCCTTCACTCGTGTCGAGAAATGTCATTCCTAATCTTCCCACTAGCATGGAAGTTGGTGAAGTCAACAAACCAAGGTCCTTCGGCTTTGGTGATCATGATGGCATTTAGTTGTTATTCAGGAAACGTTTCCTGAATTTCAAAACACGTCTCCAGTCTAGCTACAAGCCCCTTTAGGCGAGAGATATGATAAGCACCAAAATTCTCTATGCCCTTTTTATCCTTGATTTCAATGTCAAACTCTTCAAGCAGAAGCACCCAACAGATCAGTCTCGGTTTGGTATCTGGTTTGCTCATGAGGTACCTAATGGCTGCATGATTAGTCAAAACAACCATATGTGATAACAAGAGATATGATCTAAATTTGTCAAATGCATAAACCATCGTAATAACTCCTTTTCATGTAGCGGCGTAATTCCTATAAGTCTCATTTAGAGTTCTGCTGGCATAATAGATGGGTCAAAGCGTTTCTCAATTCTCTAAACTTGTACTGCCCCGACTGCAAAATCACTTGCATGGTCCATTGTGGTGTTATAAGGATAGTAGCGATGGTGAGTTTAAAGTTGAGAGCCTCAAATGCTTGGTGACACGCATCATTAAAATGGAAGGGAACATTCTTCTCAAGCATGCGAGTCATTGGTAGTGCAATCTTGGATATCCTTGATGAACCTCCTATAGAACCCCGCATGTCCCAGAAAACTTCTAACTGACTTCACTGATGTAGGAGGAGGAAGTTGAGCTATGGTATCAATCTTGGCGGGATCAACTGAACCCTTTTCTTTGAAATCTTGTGTCCAAGCAAAATTCCCTCTCTCACCATGAAGTAGCTCTTCTCCTAGTTAAGAGCTAGATTTGTCTCTTCACATGTCACAAGTACTCTCTCCAAGTACTTCAAGCCATGATCACAAGAATCTCCATACACAGAAAAATAACAATGAATACCTTAATTACTTCGTCGATTAGATCTTTAAAGATGGCCATCATGCATCGCCAAAATGTTACTGGCGCATTGTCGAGACCAAAACGGATCCTTCTATAGGAAAATGTATCAAAAGGACATGTAAACGTTGTTTTCTCTTGATCCTTTGGTGCAATAGGAATCTAGAAGTATCCTAACATACCATCTAGAAAGCAATAATCCTCATGACCTGGCAAGAGCTCAAGCATCTGATCAATGAAAAGAAAAGTGAAGTGGTCCTTCCTAGTAGCCTCATTTAACTGTCTATAGTCAATGCACGCTATCCAACCACTAATTATTCTAGTACCAACCACTTCCCTCGCACCATTAGGAACTATAGTTATTCCATTCTTCTATAGTACACAATGCACTGGACCAACTGATTTGCTGTCTGAGCTGGGCAAATAATTCCTACATCTAGAAGTTAGAAATTATATTTTTGAACTACCTCCATCAAAAGCGAGTTAAGACATCTATGAGGTTGGGAATCTGGTTTTTTGCCTTCTTCGCGATAGATCTGATGCTTGTAGTAGGTGGGGCTGATCCCCTTGATACAGGTCACTTTCCAAGCAATCTCGTGCTTATGCTTCTTAATGAGCATGGCAAGACTTGACTTTTCGGTTGACTTCAACATTTTCTTATGCGCCTTGGTGGGTGGTCTCTCTCTCCTCATATCTCCAATGTCCTCGAGTGCCTAGTCGGCTTGTCACAAATAATCGAGAATACATGTTTTAAGCATTGTTAGTCTCAGAGATAGCCGAAGCATAGTTGCAAAAGGGCTCAAGTTGATGGCCACTGTCAATAGTGAGCTCAAAAGTGTTACCATGGGAACAAGCAAACACTTTGAATTCTTTACCGAGACCGAAAGATCATCTTCCCTTCGGGAGGTATCGATCAATGTTATTGCATCTGTGAGGAAAGTTCGTCCTAAGATAACCGTCATTTTCCGAGTAATGTCGGTATCCACCATGACAAAGTCAGCCATGTAGTCGAAGCTTCTATTTTGACTGAGATGTCCTCTGTAATTACCTGCGGTGTACTTGAAACCGGTCGACGAGTTGAAGGCTCAATTGTGTTGGTTTGAGGTCTTGATCACATAATTGCTTATAGATAAAGGAGGGTATAAGGTTGATGTTGGCCCCAAGTTCTACGAGAGTTTCACCAATCGTAAGCGAGCCGAGTTGGCAAGGAAGGGTGAACCTACCCGGGTCATCGGTCTTGGTAAAGGTAGTACTTAGAAGTACTGTAGAGCTCCATTGGCTCATTCTTAACAAGATGATCTAGCATTTCATCATTGAAGCCTTCCCTTGGGTCTTCTTCCGACTTTAGTAGAAAGCTCGATTGCGGGGATTGAGGAAGCAACAGAGAGTAGATTTTCTTCTTGAACCAACGAGACCTTGGTGAACTTAGCAATGCATTCAATCTTTGATCTAGAAGGTCTTATGATTTCCATATCCACAGCTAACACATGCTTTTAGACTTAGGGTTCACCTTAGTATTACTCGAAAAGTATCGTCTTGCCAGTTTGAGAGAACCTTAGTGAGAATCCCTAGTTTGCTTTGGAGTTCCATCATGTTAGCTCGTGTAGTGGTGTTGAACGTATCTAGGTACGCCCGATACTCTTAAAGAATCTTTGATTGTGCTTGGAGGAATGTTGTTTGCTCTTTAAGTATCTTGATTACGACAGAGTTATCGCTCCAGGGTGCACTACCTTGAGTAGTTAAACTTTGGGAACCAGGTGGTGGCGGCAAAGCGAGCATGTTTGGTGCTTGATAGTCCCCTAGATTGAAACCTCAAGGTTGACAGTTGCTTGGATAGCTTCATTAGTATCCTCTTTGGTTATAATTTGGGTTTCCATGATGCCCTTTAATGTTATAGCGTTGAAATCGTTGTAGGTATCCTCCTTAAGGTAGTCCTTGATTGTTATAGCATTGAAATCCACCTTGGAAACCTTGATTTGATCTTTGGAAGTTCCCTTAATTTCCTTGATTGTTCGAAACGAAGTAGTTTTGACTACCTTGTTAACCTCCTACGGCATTGCCGTGTAGTCAACTTTTTTAACCATTCATTCTTTCGGGACAAAAGGTGGACCGATATCTTTGTAAGTGGAAACATCATGTCATTCATCACCGCATGCTTCACACAAAAAGATCCAGGTCACGTGACCCTTGAGTTTATGAGCAAGAGAAGGCGGTGGAGCCTCTTAAGTCAAGGGACGCTCTTGCTAAGGCATCCCAATTACCAAAGGAGCTCTACGGTTGAGTGTGAAGCCAATACTTTGCTATCCTGAGAGAGAAAAGGGAAGTAGGATAACATCTTGTGGGATATTGCTTAACCACATCAATTCAACTATCTCGAGGAAACCCTTGAAATGTCAACTTGGGCGCTCAAAGTCGAGACCGCTATATTGACTATGTTGAACCATTTGGATATATTTGAACTTTAGCTTGAAATTCTGGTTCTCAATTGGTGGCCTCACCACATTTGAAGCGGTCCAATCCATCCACAAAATGTCTAAGAGTTCAGATAAGTTTGGGAGTATTACGAACCCAAGGTGAGGATTCTTAAGTCACTTATAGACATCCCTAGCATCCTGACTTCAACCGTGTCAATAGGTCGTCTTTGTTTCGGGTCACCCACCAAGTGTTTGATGAAATTCCCACAAAGAAATCCTGCCTCTAAAGGTAGAATTGGGGCTTGTTAAAGAGAACCAACACCCTCATTTATCCTATACTAAACACAAACACATTCCTACTATTATTAGTGAATAGGTGCATGAGAATTTGATCTCATAAAAGCCATAACCGATACAAGATTGCAAGCACCATGGTCGAAGTACAACAAAGCCATAAATAGATATCATTAAGCATCCACATGTATCCAACCAAATGCTTTTAGGAGAAAATCATAGAAACTACATCTCAAACAACCCAATAACTAACAAGGGACTTAGGCTACCAAGGTAATAAAAGCTTAAGAGGAACAATAAGAGAATCACATCTTTATGGAAGATGGTTTTTAATATTCAATCTCCATGAGTTCCTCCTTCCAATGGACCACCAAGTGCTCAAAGTTTCCTCGTGATCCTAGATGATCTCCCTAGGGTTTGGAGAGGAGAAGCGAAGGGGCAAGAACGAGCTATTTGAGGTGTGGTTTAATTTAGGTCATCCCCGAGGTGTGGATCGGTTGGGTCCTTTGAGGAGGATGACATGTTAGGATAATTTGTTACTATGAAGGAGGACAAGATGAGCTACAAGTTATTTCAGAACTGTTGGTCAGAGCCTAACTGATGAGAAGATCTTACGCTGCCTTTTTATTTCTACTAGAATAAACTGATGGAATTTTATTTTCCCTAGGATCTTTCTAATGCTATTACTCAATTCAAATATGCTAACTAGACCAAGTAACAATCAAGGATTGGTTGTGTTTATGCTGCAGTATCTAATTATGAACTAAGAAGTCAAATTGAAAGAAAGCAAATGTGATTAATCAAGTTCCAAATATGGGAAATAAGATTCTGCAGACTCCAATCCACTAAAGCTAGCAATGTGTGGATGAACGATATGCAATCTCAATTAATCAGGTTATAATGGCCTGGCAATTTCCTACAATAGTCTTAGATCGCTCTCACCACTCTAAGGATCTATTCTACTTGACTGGAGACTCCTCTCTTGAGCTAATCTACACCCAAGCATAATGCACTAAAGGTATTCGATCAAATCCCACAATGATAAATGATGCAAAAATCCGAGACGAACCGGTCCACTATGGAGCTAACGGGGAATCTTGTTCCTAAGCATCCTTTTGACCTACGTTCCTCTCGGAACCACAAATCAATGACAATGATTCAATCAAGATGCCCAGACGAGAAAGAATCTGAATTTAGGTTTTAGCAAGAACACGTCTTTAGTCCGAATAACCTCGATAACCAAATCAAATGGTTACAACCCCAATATCCATACAGACGCTAAGCTAAAGCTTTTATCTAATCCAAAAAACACGAAGAGTTTAGCTAGTCATGGAGATCGGCAGAGCCTCGCCGGATTCTGGGCAAAGGTTGTAGGCGGAGAAAAGCCTAGTCAGAGAAGAAGAGTGACCTCCCCCCAATCTTGGAGGAGTTCGGTGACCCGATCTGCAAAGCCTTGAAAGATAAGTGGCTATTTTGTAATTGGTTCATCTTAAGTCTAGATTTTGTGGTTCTGAACTTTCTGATGGTTTACAGTTAAGGATTTGGGTCAATTGTGTCAGTGTCTGGCAGTTTCGGATTAGTCAGTGTATCAGAGAGCATTGGAGGACTGGAGCATAACTCGATCATTTGAGCTCCAAATGATGCTTGGTCAGAACTACACATTCATGGCTACAAGGGTACTCATATCAAGTCAGAATCAGAATGTTAGCTCTTCTTAGAGGTGGGGGTTTATGTTTTTTTTACTACATACTCAAATGTAGAACTCTAGTTAGATCTTGAAGAATCCTATGAATGGATTTCCGTTGAGATGGCTGATGATTTGGAGTGATGACTCCTGAGGCTATAAATTAGCATGTGAAATTTTATACAAGAGATGAAATGATGTTCATCATGATGCTCGAAGGACTGAACAGTGGCGTGCGATTCACTTTTCAGAATAGGATTAGATTGGCCTGTTTAGACTAGATCACGTTGATGAGTTGCATTGATCATGCACCCCAGATTATGCAATCCCTATTGATAAAGTGAAGGTTTAGGACATGTCATGTGTTCCTATAGATTCTAGTGACATGGTTAGGGTGGTTTCATAGTTTGATCCACTATCAGGCTATCCGTACATATAGGGGTGGTTGATGCTAGGTATCCTACTAGTTGACCAGTATGATCGCATTACTAGTATAGACTTGTGTAGTTTATTTGATATCTTCTATGATAATATTTCCCTTTTCTTTAATCAAACATAGTTCTGCCTTCAAATTGGTGGTTAGAACTGACCCCATTGGGATATTTTCTTTCTATTGTATATGTGTGTTTAGTCACAGATACAGCAGCTGGATGGTAAGTAGAGGTGGTCGGGTTTTTGTATCAATTGTTATCAGCTTTTGATGTATTTTAGAACATAGAGTTGTATCTCATGTTTTTTGTTGTGTTGTATTTTTTGATTCGGGATACATGCCTTGTCTATTTAAAGGTTTAATAAAGGTTTCAGCTTAGTCTCAATGCCTGGTTTATGAGAATGTTAGTCAATGTTGGTTTGAGTCGAGTCGAGTGGAACCTGAGTTAGCATGCATGGGTCAAATCAGTGGTTCAACATGGTCTTCTAGGGTTAGGTTTACATTTGGTATCTGAGCCTGGTTATCTTCTACTATCATATGTGTGCTACCAGCGCCTTGGAGGCATCGCGAATCTCAGAAGGTGAGTCTGCACCTGTAACAGTACTAGACTTCCATAGGGGATAGTATTTCAAGGTCTAAGTGGTGTCAATGATATGGTGAGTCAATCCTTGTAACTGTTTTTGAGGAGTTAGGAATTTTCGATGAAAGTGTTTGAAAAGAAAGTGTGGTTACAGGTTTTCGATTGAGCTTGGTGTAAATTAAAGTTTATTATTTGTTTAGGACTGCAGGTCTCGCCCTATGATTTTATATATTTTTAGACAGACTGGCCAAGTTGAACTTGGGTGCTTAAAATTGGGGTAGGAATAATAGAATTAAATCCAAGAATTTGAATATAATTTTAGCCAATTCCTGACAAGTTTGATCGACCGGATAACTCGTCCAGTTTGATTCTCTCATTTAAATTTAATATGTTTAGGTAAACCAACGAAATTCTTGGGTATAATATGAGATTTTAATAGCTTAATCACCTAGTCTGCTCATAAATTTTTAAGGAGGAGAGTCTTGATTTAATTATGAATACAATTAAGTCAATTCCAGGTCAGATTTTGATCAAACCGGTTTGATTTAGGTGTCATTCAGTGGAAAAGATAGTTTTACCCCGGAGCATCAATTGTCAGTTGAATGGTCAAATTAGGTTTGGTTTGGGAGCAAACCAAGTGCGGTTAGGCAGTCATTTCAGTCCTTTAAAATCAATTCCTCCTTAAATAAAAGGATTATGCAGCGGTTCGAATTCGCCTACGATCCGTAAATTTATTTAGAAGGATTTAAGAGGATCCAAATTAATTTAAAATCAAGATTAGTCAGGATTTGTGATGTGAAAATAGGAACCGGTACGGTTTTCCCCCAACTAGTTCAGATCTAGACAAACCAGGCAAATCATGCCCACTAGGGGACAACTTAGGGTAGGTGGCAGCTTAGGGTGAGATAGGAATAGATCTGGTAGGGGATATTTTCAGAAATCCACTATTCATCTACAACTACTTGCAGGCTTATATAAAGGGTTCAATTTTCAAATTCAGAGAGGAGAAAGAGAAGGAAAACTCTGTGAAAATTGAGAGAGATAATCACATATTCTGGCATCACAAACACCAATCAAAAAAATCATCAAGTGAAAATAACAAAAGAGCGACCTAATTAGTTACAAAATCACTCCTAAAACCCTCAAATCACCCTCAAACCCTCACTTAAACAATTCAAACGTAATCACTCCTCACTGAGCCCCGTTCCACTCTCCTTAAATCTGACTCGAAACTCCACCCGAACCTACTCATCCTAGTCTCATAGTCGAGCTCACCTAGCACTATGGCTATCATCTCCATGTCAAGCCTCGATCCGGATTAATCACCTTGCAATGAAAAGAAGTCATAACGTTAGTGATTATCCCAAAGACATTCTACACATGTGAAGGTGAAAGCTTTATAAACGGAAAAAGAACTAAAAAGCACCTAGTTTAAAAGCATAATTACATGACATATCATTAAGGATAGATTAGTTTGTGCTAAAATACTACTGTCCTAGGCCCTAACTCTTTTTAAAATCGGTTCGACATGTTGAGATGCTTACATTCAAATAACTTTTCAAAAATGGCTAGCTCGGATAAACGAACGTTAGTACGGATTTAAGCTAGCTAAACAAAGTAAAAGTTGGAAATAATAACTAGATTATTCAAGCTCAAACCAATGACTAAGAATAATAAAATCCGATTTGGAGGTCTTTTAGAATACCTCATGTGAGTTGGTATGTCGAGATAGAGGTGTTAAAGCAAAGATTAAATGACTTTAGATCGAATGTACATAACAAACAAGCTCCAGACACCTAGTGAACTCTAATATGCATCAAACTTTAGACACCAAACTAAACAAGACGCAAACTAACACCTCAACTCGGACTTATCTTATACTATATTATACCGCACCCAACGTCTTGGTCATCCAGTTGGTTTGTTTGGAAATTAACTTTGACTTGGGGACATCATCCACATTAGAGATTAGTTTCACTGCTATGTCTGTTAACTTTTTATGCTATGGATGAGAGGTTGGACATTGTAAATTAGTAAAATCATCCAAGAGTGAAATAGTCAATGAGCATATCAGTCTCAGAGATTAATAACAAGCAACATCATATCAAGAAATTAATGGGATTGTTGAGCCACTATTGCGGTGTTCCTCATCGGCAAACCCAGGAGCCGAGTTAGATCCAGTTAGACAAACATTATGAGCTGATACAAAAATAGAAGAGGAAGAGTGGCTCTTACTGCAGATAAGAAAGAGGAGGATTGGTCAATGATTTTGAAAAGGACGAGCTCTCATGGTCGTCTTTACTGGAGGATCATCGCAGAACCGAGCGAGAGGGAATCAGATCCATTGTCTTTGAATCCGCCAACCGACGGGAGGAAAAGAGGAGTTAATGACAACCATTGTTGAGCTAAGTTTATCGTTAGTGAAAAGTATCGGTAAGAAGGACAAGCCGATGTGACCAAAAAGGGAGATGCACCATCGATTCTTCACGTCTCGCCAAGTGTCAGCATGAAAAGGAAATTTAAACCGTTTGAAAAATGGTGTGATGCGATATATCGGCCCTGAGATTGAGTAACCACATATTTGGACTCTGTTGCCGGATAAAGTGCGTCGGTAAAAAGAAAACCGGTCGGAGATGATGTCAGGGTTGTAACGAAAAACGTGAATGGAGTCTGAAGGGAGGAGTGCACTATCATGGTCGGTGGCTGATAAAGAAATCGAGGGGTATCATGCCATCCTTCCTCTCATCATCCCAAAACATCAAAGACAATAATAAAAATCGTCAACACTGTCGGCGTTAAGAAAGAATGGGTTTGTTTAACCCCATTCTTCTTTGCCAATACAGTTGTTACATCTCGATCCTAGCGATCAAAATTAACTTTCAGATGAATTAAAATTTTAATTTACTAAACTATCCCTAAGAAAGTCTAGCATAAAAAGCATGTTATGAAAATATTAGTATTGTTATGTAAATTATTGTTTTAATTCTTGTTATGTGTTTAGTTGTATCTAACTTATGCATTAATGTTTGCCTAATTGAGAATTTATTTATCTCGGTATTATATTGGAAATTATGTTAAGTTTAATATGTTAGTCGTTATTAGTAAGTGAATTATTTAATTTCCTATGTTATGTGTAATGTTGTGACACTTAGAAGTAATTATTAAGTTTAGTTGTCAATTAAATATGTGAAGAATTTACCTTTTATGTGAATTAAATTTTTTAACTCGATTTAGCTCGAACAGCGGAATGAGATGTTTGATGCTTAATTAATTATATAATTTGAGAGATTGACTTTAAGGTGACCGAGTATAAAAATTAGTGAAGTATGTATCTGGTTTGCTAGATAATCGGAGATGGAATGAAGCTGTTATTTGACTAAAGGTAGTCGTCGAGGAATGCGGACCGCTGGATGAATCCTGTGGTAGGAGATGGAAGCTTGATCCATTCAAGGGAGGAATCTGAGTTGTTAGATAGAGCGTACGATTGAGATGGCCTGGAAACGAAGTCAAGTTGTGCTGATAGATGTGTTTGGACTGCCAGACTCATCCAACGGCCTGAGGAGAGGGTTGTTTTCATTCAGGATGACCCAAGTCTTTGTTGTCTTCTCCTCCTTCTTAGCCGATTTTGCGCAGTAGAAGCAAAAGCTGAATTTTATTGATCCTTATCCCCATTTTTTTATTATTATCCCATTAGATGAACTATAGAAGATAGAGGGAGATTGTGTCGTGTAGGATTGAAGAAAGAGAGAGAGCGAGAGAGAGAGAGAGAGAGAGAGAGAGAGAGAGAGAGAGAGAGAGAGAGAGAGAGAGAGAAAGAAAGAGAGAGAGAGAGAGAGCGAGAGAAAGAGAGAGACAGACACAGGAGGTAGAAGTCGACGGCGCCGACGATCTCCAATCAATCGCCTTCTAGGTCGATTCGTGGCTACCAAGCGTGCCAATTAGCATTTTTTGAAAACCAGTAACCATTCCCAGTGTTTGGGTTTCGTTTTATGAGGATTTGTTTAATTTGGAGGTGTCGCTGGAGAGTAGTGAAGGTCGCCTGAGTTGGAACCGTTGTGGAACTTCCAGGTCGGCCCAACGCCTCGAAGTCACCTCTCCAGCCTCAGATGCAGCTCTGAATCTATCCTAGGTGCCCCTTCGAGTTTCCCTCTTAGTGAACCGAGGTTCCAAGAATTTTAGGTGCTTGCCGGATTCTGGAAAAACTCGACGCCGACGACCAGTCTTCTCGGAGAAGAAAAGTGACTCGCTAGCAATCTCTGAAAACTTTAGTGACCTTACCACAACTCTAGAAAATTTTGGTGACCAAACGTTACAGTTTTGTAAGGTGAGTAAATTGAATGCAATTCAGGTTAAATTCAGTGACTTTTTATAACTTGGGAAAGTTGAGTGACTGATCTGCAATCGGTGAATTGGTCAGGGACCAGTTCAATAATTTGGCAATGGTTGGAAAATTACAGTGCTACCGTTCTTTGATTCGGAGCATAAGTAAAGTTATTTTATAATTTTTTGGAAATTCTTTTGAGTCAAGTCGTCCCTACAGGAAAATTTGGTTATTTAATAAATAGAAAATTTTCGGGTATTTCAACAATAGACGGTCAAACGAAAGAGTTCGATACTACCTAACCTTCAAATATAACATAAGGGATATATATGAAACAAAAAATATAAAAGAGCATAAAAAGCAATCGACACACTAACCGTCACTACCACAACCATTCCTTTGTCAAGTCGGCGAAAAGTAGATGATTCGCCAATCCTCTTCATTGCTCCATCAAACCTTTTAGAAAGGAGGCACATATAGCAGAACAAGAAATAAAAGGCCCCTGTGGATGATGACCCCATCAACATCTATATTGAACAGTCAGACATCATCGGAAACAAAAAAGTGACGGTCGTTGAGAAACTACAGTATCGGAGAAAATAAGTTCCAAATGAAAAAGAAGCAGAAGAAGAAATTGAAGGAATGAAAGAAAAGAAAAAGAGGGGAAGGGTTTATATAGGAAAGTGTCGGCGAAAAGAGGTTCAACAAATGAAGAAAAAAGTTGTACGGGACAAAAATTGATAGCTCTATCAGTACAACATACCCCTATTATCATTTCAGGACTAAGGGCAGGAAATGCCCTTCACTCGCCCCATATAATTATCCCAGTAACATAAAATTATATGAGATGTGAAAGAAGGAACATAGTCACCTTAGGGATACTAGGTTAATTGAATGATAGGGGACTAATGAACATGAATAATATTTTTTTCTACTTTCAGGGAGAACAATCAGAAAAGAAAAATGCAATGCACACCATAAAAAATCCTGAAAAAGAAGCCCCACACTTTGCCCCATCCAACTTTGCATCATGAGGAAAGTAGACCAAGAAGGGGGAGATCGAGTCACAATGCAACCAAGGGCTAAGGACGATGACGCCTTATCTTTCAAATCGTGAGAGACGCCCCCAATGAAGAATGTGAGCGATCCGATATAGTCATAAAAATTACGACAATATCTTTGAATTTCTTATCTTGCGCCAAAACAACCATATGTAGTCTGACAGCTTCAAGAGAAACTTTAGACGCAGCTTTATCTAAAGAAGAGCCAGATCAAAGAAGGCCACCACGAATTATTTTCAAGTTGAGAAACACGAATCACTCACAATAATGACAACATAACCAATAGTGTAAATGGCAAAGTTCATGGCAAGGGATAATAAACCCGACCAAAAAAGAGACATAGTGGAAAGATATAAAAAGAAAAAAAGGCATACCTCCCATTTTTTGACACTAGAGGAAGATCCTTATCTTTCCCTCACCTAAGGAACTTTCTCTTAGACATACAAGTCTTTCACAGTCACACCGTTAGAACCTCTAATTATGGGTTTTTTCCGGTTCGGTCGTGAATTTAGTTGAGAAAACGGCTGACCGCTTGATAGAGAATAATTTAGTTGATAAGATGAATTTGGTTGAGGAGAAAATTGTTCAGGAATGACATGTGTTTAAAGAAACAAAGGGTGAGGAACCTATGGTCATTTCAGAGGGAAAACAGTCGATAAACATCCCCGAGAAGCTATAAGGTCTAGCTTCTCGGAGAAGTTTCACACCGACTACAAAAGAAAGCTGACAACAGAAGTGTTGGGGCACACCAACAACTAGAACCTACAATTACGGGGAAGCAGATGTAGGGTGGGCCTGGGGTGTCTAATATGGATGGCGACATATTACGGAGCTTGTCAACAACCATGGTTAGCTTCACAGTTTGAGCCTTAGCACCAATTTTGTGACTTTGAGAAAGGTACCTCATTTAAGAGAGCCCCTGTCGAACCTCTCCCCATCATGGAGCTCGACCCACTCAGAATTGACAACCCTCACCTTACTTTTGGGGAGATGTAAACATAAGAGGTCATCAATATGAGATACCAATAAAAGAACCAGGGAAAAAGAAGGAGGAAAAGAACAAGGATCTACTTCCCATTCCTGGCACTCCAGGAAAATACATCAATTCACGAGCCAAGAGCTATCACTCACTATCGAGCTGGAACTTTGTAATTGCTAGTCCTAGCTGGGGTTCACTTCAGCCATGGATGTCTCTAAGGTTACTGACCAATCACTTTAAAGAAAGGATTCTCACAGAAGCCAATATCTCAAATGAGTTGTTAGTAACGGTATCTAAAAAGGATGGAAGGACCAGTCAATCAACACAGAGTGATCGAACAATGGTCGCTCCTATATCTCAAACAAAAAAGAGTCAAACTTCTCTTGGAAGCCAAGGCCCCACCACTATTTATCAACAGGGTTGAGTCGTGCATCCTACGTTCAGCACATCCGGTGAAAACTCTCACAGAAATTTCCTAACCCCTACTTTAAAAATATTGTAGCAAAATTTTTAACAACCCATATCATGCATATGTTTCTTATGATTCATATCGTGACATGGTTAGAATTAATTGTAAAAAATTTATGCCTAACTCTATTTAAACGAACCTTTAAAACTATTTTTGCCTATGTCTTGGCCCACACCCATTCCTCAGCCCAACTAGCCAACATGGCAGAGTTATGCAGCAAATTATAGAAACTCATCTGCACACAACCATCATAGTGATGAACCAACATAAGGATCCTACTGAACACCATGCACAAAAAAAGAAAGCTTCAGTTAAAGGAATACATCACACATCTTGAACTCAGTAACCTCTCTATCTCTCCCACTGTTGATAAGCTCAAGTTTACCAGGAAGTCAAAGCTCAAACACCAAGAAACCAAATGAGGAGGTAATATCGCTGTAGCAAAGTTGAATGAAGCTAATACTAATACTATTGTCCAAGATGCAGTACCTAAGGAGTTGGTGGCCATCTGTATCCCACCTCCTCCAAAATGAAGCTTATCGGTTGGAATTGTAGGGGAATGGTGCAATCCCTTACAATCAACCATCTTCAAAATCTGATTCGGACCATCCGCCTAGAACTAAGCACTCTCTGGACTTCAAGGACGAGAAGAGACTCCCTTTGGACTTTGCTAACTTTTGCCATGTTAATCCTATCAGAACATCCGGTGGATTAGCCCTTTGTTGGACCTTTAGATTATCGATTAGAATAATACCATACCTTCCTCGACTACGACGATGGGTTCTTTTTCTACTTTTCTACATGGTTCGAGCATTCCTACAGAAAGACGTTCGTTCTGGGCAAAAGTTACTAGTCTTCATAGAGAAAATAGTCCCTGGATTGTATTAGGTTATTTTAACTCCATATGTTATGGATATGGGAAGGAAGGAGGCAATCCGATTTCGTCTTCGCACATCGAGCCTTTCCGCTAATTCATATCGTGCAATGCCTTCCTCAACATTGGATACCAAGGCACACCATTCACTTGGTCAAACTACCATGAGGGTTTCTCACGTATCCGATGCTGACTCGACAAAGCCTTGGCCTAACCATAATATCACCCAATTGGGTTCCAAGTAAATCCACCCACATAAACCTCTCTAATTATCAACATGAAATCTCTAGATGGGCAGTATCTCTACTTTCTACCAAAAGAGCCTGCGAAAATGTTATTAAGAACCGAATGCGACATACTGTTGAGTTGTTGCACAACCAAGCCATCAGAATGGAAGAAAGAATTCTAAAACATGAGCTAGAAGATATTTGGACTAATGACAACGATTTATGGTGACAGACTACTCGTGTTCAATAGGGTCATGAAGGAGATCGAAATATAGCCTACTTTCATGCCATCAACGTCCACCACAAGGAGCGGAACCATATTTCCAGTCTCCAACCATAGGTCAGTGTTGAAATAGCAGACATGTGCCTCTTCTTGGCTAATGCAATGAAGTATTATGATAACCTATTCCAGGCAAGACAAGCTGGCAATCACCAGATGGACTTTTCCATCCTTCCAAGTCTGGTTACCAAAAATATGAATGACAGCCTCTCCTTAACTCCTTCGGAGGTGGAAATTATAGCGGCAACATTCAACCTCCAACCAAGTAAATCTCTAGGGTCCGATGGCTTCACCGGGAATTTCTACCGAAAGTTCTGCCACGTCGTCAAAGAGCAATTAATCTCATATGTCAAAAGCTAACTCACCTTATTTCGATCCCAATGACTTCCAAACCCAAAGCTATGAATGATTTTCGGCCAATTAGTCGATGGAACTTCAGATACAAAGTTATCTCCAAAATGACGGTATCCCGGATCAAGAGATGGATGCCTACGCTCACCAACAAAATGCAAGAAGCCTTCACTACATGTCGATTAATACAGGATAGTATTATGCTTGTCCACAAAATGCTGGATAGTTCAAAAATTGGAAAACAGGAAATCATAAATATATGTGCCTTAAGCTTGACATGAGGAAGGCATACGACATGGTTGATTGGGACAACCTTGACCAGATCTTGCAACATTATGGTTTCTTCCCAACCTGGAGATCTTGGATTAATGCTTGTGTTCATAAGATATGCTTCAATGTCACCTTCAACGGGCAACCCACATGAATTTTCTCCCCTTCAAGAGGCATCCGCTAGGGAGACCCTCTCTCTCCTTTCCTCTTTATAATTATGTCTAATGCCCAATCTATTATGATCGAGAAAAGAATAGTGGTGCAACACTTGCATGGCATCTATCTCTCAAGGCGGGGCCTATATTGACCCACTGCCTGTTTGCGGATGACACCATTATCTTTGGTAAAGTGACAGTGGAAGAAGCCGACACAATTGTAGGGATCACCAACTAATACAGGCAAAATACTTTCCCGAAATGGACTTCCTACTTGCCAAAAAGGAGCCCGTCATTGATATGGAGTAGTATTTGTTAGAGCTGACAAGCTCTAGAGTCGGGAGCTTTCAAGATTGTGGGAATCAAAGACACTATCAACCATAACTTCGATCCTTGGGTCTTCCCGGCTGGTTAAATGATGATCAGGAGTGATACATAACCTTTTGATGTGGCTGCTGACTAGAGAAATGAGGAAACAAGAGAATGGAATCTCCAAACATCATTTACTAATGCTCTCCCTCTCTTACCATGGCAAATAGTATTGTCCGGATAGGCACTCCGACTATGCGCATAGCTGGTGGTGGAAGTTCCAACGGTCTGCAGCTTTTTCCGTCTGAGAATCCAAGATCTCCATACTGTGCCCAGCATCCCAACAAGTAACTGGAAATATCTCTGGAAAATGAAGTTGGGCCCTAAAATCTTTTTCTTTCTTTGGAGATACAGCTCTAATTCCCTAGCAACAAAATCGATCCTCTATCGCAAAACTTTTGTCCCATACCGCCTGCCAGATCTGCCAAAGATATGAAGAAACTATCAACCTCAGGAAACTATCAACAAATATATGATGGGTTTATCTCTTTACGTGGGATAAGGTTAGATTACTCAAACCCCAAAATCACTTTTTAAAATAAAATAAGTATAAGAAATTCTTAATATCCTTCTTGTGATTATCGCAAAATAGTTAACGCTAAAGAATTAGCTACCTTTGAATATTTGTTCAAAGAATTAAAAAGTACAAAAAATGAATAAAGAATTGAACATTAGAAAATCTCTAAAAATAAAAGCTAGCCTAATTATCCCTAAATAATTAATATTCGGAAGTTGATTATTGAGGATAATACCTCTTTCCCAAAGTATCCAAAAGTAAGTAAGTGTCAATCCCTAGCAAGTCGCATAGATAAACATGGAAAACTCAAGTCAAACACGACAAACCAAAATCAGGCTTCCAATTTCGAACTACGTGGACTTTGATCCCGAGATATGGGTATATAGGCAATCGGAAATGATTCGAGTCCACTCATCTACCAAAATTCAATCCAATATTTTTTCGTTAAGTCTACAAAAAAGTATCATCCAATCTGATAAAATTCGATATTTTTTCGTCGAGTATGCGGAAAAGTATTACCCCGAGAAGTCAAATTTGATATTCGTCGTTAAGTATCACCTCAAATCTCAAATGAATTCAACTTAATTGTTTGTGTATAATTTTAGTTTGCTTTTCTTTGTCTCTCCTCTCCACCTTGATATTACTCATGTTGATGTTTTCATGTAATGCAAGGTTATAATTGGAATGGAGAGTGGTAAGGTACCTATGGTACAATTAATGGAGATGAAGGTTGGAGCTCTTACACTAACCAACAACAACATTACGAGCATCAAGGTCTCCCACGCTACTACCAACCTTGCTATGGAGGAGAGAAACAACAATGGGGGGGGCTTTAGGCAAGTAGCAATGCCAAGTGGGGAAGCACACCAATCTCCACCACCTTTTTATCAAGACTCACCTTCAATCTACTTCTAACAAGGCTATAATGAAGATCATCCACCTATTAAAGATCAATGCCGAATAGCCGATTATTCATATCAACCAACTCCTTCTGCGTATGAGAAAACTCTTATAGATCTAAAGAAGAATGATCACCTAATTGAGGAATTATTAGAGGAACAGCTTCGCCTTTCGACACAACTTGTGGATGAACTTCCACCTCTACCACTAATGGAGAAGATTTGGAGGGATAATCATGAGTTGGGTGTGACATCCAAAGCAACGGATGGGTAAGTGGAAGCACCTTGAATCACCAAAGACCAACCACCAACACATGATGACAAAGTAGAGGGGTTCTAAGAGTAGGAAGCTTATTGCTATGAAGGCCACCTACTTGAATGGTATTTGGGATTGGTGATGTACACACGAGTCGGTGGGGAAGAAGGTAAATCAACAATATATCTTGAAGACTTCTCAATCCCAAAGGAAAAGTACACGGATCATGATGGTGAGGGAGAGGAGTTAAAAAGGGAAGAAGTCCTTTCCATTGAAGACTATCTACTTTGATTATTTTCGATATTGGAAGTCTATGGTAGATGGTGTTAAGAAGAAGTGAAAGCATCAATTTTCCTTGACAACAAGCTACCTCTCTTTGATGATTGGGTAGAAGAGTCCGAAATGGAGGATGATGGAGAGTTTCAGGTAGAAGCTCGTGAAGATATGGGGCATCCCATGTTTGATGTTGCACCTCCCATATAGCAACCCATCATTTGGTGTTTCCCTTGAGTCGTGGTTTGAATGAGACTAAACGAGGCCTTTCTAGACTCGTATTTGGTTTTGACGTACTTATGTGAGGAAAATCATAATGAGTACTCGCCAAACTGATCTAGAACAGACTCCTCCATCTCAAGACCACCCTTGGCCGACCTCAACGACCGCCCAAGTACCACCATTAACATGGGGATCACCATTGAGCTTGGCGTCCACTGAAATACCTACCTATGCCCTCCTGAAGCATACAAATTCACAAGGAGGAAGCCGCAACGAGGAAAGAGTTGGCGCTCACCACCGGTTCGACTCCTCCATACCTCTCTAAGGGTGCTACTTGGCACTAAACTCCAATCCTTGAAGAAGCTAATATAATTCAAGGAGGTTCTAAGGCGTGGGATTTGGTTAGAACCTATACACGTGCGGCGACCCTCGAGGTCTACCTTCTTCCCTACATTTATGAGGCTTAGGGCATGGGTTGGAGACTGGTTAGCTCCGAGTCCGGTAAAGGTTGTGACCATCCCCATTTGGAAAAAGCAGCAATATAAAAAAGGCCAAAAAGGTGAAAAATGAACTAAAAGAAAAAAATGAAGATGAAAAGCATAAGCGAGTGAAAGCAAGTTATATATAGTAGATTATAGCTAGTAGTATAGTCAAGCATGCAAATTAGAGAAGGGTGCTAGCATTGCTTTAGTGCCTTGATTTGTATGAAAAACTGGTTGTACAGCACCTTCCCACTTAGGTTTGAAAGAGAAAGTTAGACCAGGATGAGCCGTTAGTTTGTTACTTCCTCTATTAGCTTGGTGGCATAAGTGTTTTGAGGTTATGGACGCACTCCGATGGTTAGAAACTAAGTCACATGCATCATATGTAGTAGTCCATCTTCCACAAGTCTAGGGAACCAGTGTTATGCTTAATTGTGTGCTTTGGTGTTTGACTAGTACTAGTTGGCGCAATGGTAAGATGTGAGACTGTAGGTTATGGTTTTTGATCACCATATTTCATGTTCTTTGCGAGTGTGTGAGTATATTTCCTTGAAGACAAGAAATGTCCAAGTGTGGGGGTATTTGATAGCACGATTATTGGTAGCAATTTTTGACCCCATCTTGACTGATTTTTGACTCTGTTTGACCGACTTTGACTCCCTTTTGTGATTGGTTGGAAGAAACAAGGGTTTTGTTTTGTGTTTTCTCAAACGGATCGTTTCAGTATATTTGACTTGCTTTCTTAATGTTTCATTGAGCTTGATGGTATTCGATGGATAGAAGACAACAAGACGATTCCAACGAGACCAATTGGACCTTAATTGGAGGTTGGACGAGGGAGATATGATCAAGGATTATCCCCTCATGATGAGGGGTTGCATACAATTGGATTCTTATTATGATAATGATGATGCTTGGACTTTCGAGTTTCAACCTAGTTTTTGTCATGGCTTGAAATAGGTCTTATAAACCCATTCCTTTGCATGATTATGATTGGAATGTGTTAGAAGTAAGTCCAAGATTAAATTCAAGTGTTTGTGGACCATGCACACACCCAAATTCAACCTTTAGTTTGAGGATTTCCTTAGTGAAATTTCATCAAACACTGAGAGTGCATTTCGTTATAGGCGGTGACAAACTTGAGTGATTGTGATGTTTGGGGTGTCATACGGTGACTAGCATCCTTTGCTTGGTGTTGTGGTGTGATTAAGGCTTTCTAAGCACCTAGGAACTTCGCCGAACACCTTGTATTCACTACCAATTGAGTTGATCACTTGTGAATTGGTAATCATAATTCATTGCAAGACCTTGTCTTCGATTCCTTCAAATCCCTAGAAAAGAATCAATGTCATAGTCTGTTTCCATTATGTCCAACTCTTCTTGTGAATGGTACTTGAGCATCAACTAGTCTTGAAACCTAGCAACATCTCATTTTAATTGTTGACTATTTCTTTTCTTTTGCTCATCTAGTTAGTTTAGGTAGTGTGTAGTTTCTTTGTAGAGATAGTTTATCTCCATTATTGGAGGAACTAGAGCGTGAAACCTAGGTTGTTTAAAGTCTAACGAAGGGACCTTGAGCATGAAACAACCCTGATAGTTCTCAGGATTCATTTGGTTGTTAGAACTTCAAAATCCCATTGATTAAAGGGGTAATGAATTAGGGATAGAGTTCATTGTTTTCTTGACTTATAGACTTGTTGATGAGCTTCAATAGCTCCAGTAAGATGAGGGGAAAGGAAAAGGGGAAATGAAGAATTAGACTCTGAGAGTCTTTTGAGTTAGAAGTCTTCTGTAGAGATATTACTAGGATGATTCTTTCTAGATCCCAGTGAGGAAAAGGAATTCAGAGCTAGGGTGTAGCCGTCTTTCCTGGGATGTTTCACCAAGGAGGTAAAAAGTTATCGATGTTTGATTGTGGACCAACTCGAAAGTAAGGATGGAAGTCTCAGCGGCTCTAGATGATCAGGAGAAACGGTTACCGTCGAGGGAGCTATAAAGTTCTAGAAATGTCATGAGAGTAGGGAAGGAGCAAGGGTGACGTCGTTGTTAGTTTCAAAAGGATAGTAATATGTGTAACTGTAAAAGCAGCAGTAGCTCTAGCAGTTTTGAAATGAAGCTAGTCATAGGCGTGATGGGGATCAAGTCACGGTCGTGTCGGTTATCTAGTCACAGTTGTAGTGTTTAACTAGCCACGGGTGGGGTAAAGATTTAGCCATGCTCGTGGTGAGGAAGGAATTATGGGCGTGGGGATGAGGTCACCATGGACGTGGAGATGAGAGGATGCAACACTCGTGATTGGTAGGTGGAAACAATCATGGTGGATGGTCAACCACAGGTGTGGAAAGGAAAAGATCACTGGTGTGGCATGCCTCGATCGAAAGAGAAAGAAGGAGGTCAGGGTGAGGATAAGAGAAAGAAGTGTTAGGAGGGCATGAGCTCAGTGGAGTCGAGTGATTAGACGTGTCGGGGTCGTCATCATGGTGAGGGATGACTTAATGCCCTGAAGCTTGGGTAAGGTTCCAGTAGTACTATGAATTTAGTATTACCTATCGGTGGGGAACTTGAGCTAAGAGCTATCTGATTATGAGGGATGTAGTGTAAGCTCCAAGGTGAAAGTGGCAATGTTGAGCTAGTCGCTCGACTAGTCGACTATTTGAAGTACCATACCACAAGGATTCGCCTTTGCACCTCCATGTATGGAGCATGGTAGTGTGGGGCTTGTTGAGCTAGGAATTGTGCTTAGGGGATGAAGTGTTCGTAAAGGTACTAAAAGCATGGAGTTGATGCATTGTAGAATAAGAGGATTCTTTCTGCCAGATGGTGACTACCAAGCGGTCGATATCATCTTGGAAGGGCAAGGTGTATTTAGATTTCAAAGGAAATCGGTTAAGGATTGAGCAGTGTAGTTCTGAGAAGTTATAAGCAATGTGCAAGCCTATGAGGTTTGAGTCAGGAGGAAGGAGAGTTAGGGAAGCAAGAAGTGGAATAGAAAGGAAGGTCTAGAGGACGTCGAGCATTTTCTATAGATTAACTCATTGCTGAAAAGGCTTCACTTTTTAAAGGCGTATCCCTGCACCTTTTATTGGTGTCAGGCTCTAGGTGATTTAAGTGGATTTGAGGATTTGAACTATATTTTAGTATGTCCCTTAACGTGCTGGTTTTAAGGAGGTTTTATTGCTGCCTTTGGGCTGGCTAAGTGTTAAAGATGTTTGAAGGTCTTTCATGACTTCAGTTTTAATGAGCTTTGCTTTGAAGTTAGACTAAGCTTAGTATGCGCATGGGATGCTACTTCAAGAGGATGTACGTTTTAAGGAACTAAAGTATGGTTTGGATATTCAAAACTCGGGTTATAAAGGTTTACAAGGTTTTCCACTCTTTTTAAAAGTTACACATTCAAGACTTCTTATTTCTTTTGGGTTTGACTGGTTCTTAAGTGTTGGAAAGGTTTTATGGCCTTTTTTCATCGGTTTGACCAAGGATGGTTGGTCCTGTTTTGAGGGGTTTAAACTTGAGGATGAGATTTTAAAGTATCTTAAAAGTGTATCTTAACTTCATAAGACAATGTTCATGGGCTAGTGGAAGCTCATCCAAAGAGAAGTAGTGGATTGCTTGGGATGAATGTGGTGATAGTAGAAACTGTGTTCTGAAAGGCAACATTAGCAATTGGTTGGATGAACAAGAGGTTACTAACAGTCGAGGATGAGGGAGCATGGAGACAACAAAAGATTTGTGACAGACAGATTGTGGTTGGATGACAAGCCACGTGTGTGGTGCTATATGGCCATGGGCGTTGTGTGTTGCTAACCATGGGCGTGGTGGGACTGATGGTTATTGGGTTGACTAAGTCAATCGGAGGCTGAGTGAACACTTTGATTTGTTAGGTCATGAGCTGAAGATATTATCATATAGATCTAACGGTGAGGAGCTAACCTTGAACCATCTAAGTGAAGGAATATGATTGCTAGCTTTGAAGGAAGATGTTGTAGTGCCGTTGGATAGGCCCAATGGCCAGTCGAGCCCAGTTACATTTAATTGGCTCGGAATTTTGTGAGTCACCCCACTTCCCTAAACCTAATTGGAGATGCAGAGGGGGGAGATCTCTTTCTACCAACTTCTAGCACAGCGGCAACGATCGATTGAAGGTTTCAAACGTGAGAAGGGATCAAGATCAGCGGCACATCCTTGCTCAGAAGAGGCAAGCGTGCGCGGTGGAGTTTTATATTCAGAACAGAGATCAAGGAGAAGGGAGTTGCGATCGGTGGTCGTTGGAGGCATCGATCTAGGGGAGGAAGTCCTCTCGAGGTGAGCGATCGAGAGGATGAAGTTATTTGTTGCTCGTGCACATGCGTCGGTCGACAGCGAAGGAATTGGGGCCCGACACCGGGAGGTGGCAGTTCAAAAAAGTTGGGAAGTCGTCGAAGCCTCGTCGGATTCTGGGCAAAGGTCGCCGGTGGCAACCAGCCTCGCCTTAGAAGAAGAATGACCTCCCCGTAATATTCGAGGAGTTCGGTGACCCAATCTGCAAAGCCTTGATAGATAAATGGGTATTTTGTAATTAATTCATATTAAGTCTAGCTTTTGTGGTTTTGAAAGTTTGGAGGGTTTACAGTTAAGGACTTGGGATAGTTTTGTCAGCGTCTAGAAGTTTCAGATTAGGCAGTGTAACAGAGAGCATTGGAAGACTGGTGCAGGGATTATGTTCGAGCAAGTTTCCATTTGTTGCAAAGAAGTATATGGAGCATATAATCGTTTGAGCTCGAAATGACGCACAATCAGATGATAAGATTCGTGGCAGTGAGGGGAATCATATCAAGCCAAAATCAGAGGTGTCAGCTCTTCGTAAAGGTGGAGTTTATATTTTATTACTCCATAGTCAAGTGTACAACTATTGTTAGATGTTGAGGAATCCCATGAATGGAATTTCTTTGAGATGGTTGATGATGTGGTACGAGGGCTCCTGAGGCTATATATTAGCATATGATATACTATATATAAGATGCAATTACGTTAAGCATGAATCACTACGGACTGAACAGTTATGTGTGATATGTTGTTCATAGTAGGATAAGATAGGTCTAGCTAGACTAGATCTTGTTGATGTGCATTGGTCAGTCACCCCGGATAACATAATCCCTATTTATAAAAGGAAAGGTTTAGGACGTGTTGATGTGCAGGTTTCTATAGATGCTGCTCACACTATTAGAGATTAGAGAATTAATCTTTTGTGTAAATGATCAACCTCAAGTTAGGATTGGATTTTAACTACAAAAGAGTTAAGTTGATAATGCCTACAACTAGTAGACAACTAAAGTAAAACATGAAACATGGGAACTTTCACTGAAAGGAAACACTAGGATAGCAGGGAAATACGCAAGTTTGGAAACCCTTAATATTTAACTGGGTATTCAGAAAGCAAAAATGTTCTAACAAGAGGACGAGAAAATGGAAATATAGTTTTCACGAAGCTTTTCACATGAAAATTTGTTAACTCTATACTAGATTCACTGATAAACTACCAGTGGATCAACCAATAACTACCGTTGGTATCAAGTGGTTTGAAACGATATGAGTACAGAATGAGGACAAGTTCATAACCATAATAACTTTGCATTTCACTCGAGGGGTCATCCCCAAGTCTTAATTATCAGTAGATAATGCAAGGGAAGGGAAACCAAACCCCAGGCTTCACCTACATTGATCAGTTTAACCAAAGCAAGGGCAAGTGAAGCATTACCATAAGATGGGAGTGGAGAAGTCGATGGAGTAACAATAAAATATAAGAGAAACCAAATGGGAGTCGCTCGGAGCTGCTCAAGTTAAAACAAACATAGAAATGAGAAAAGTATGGGGAAGGGCGGCATCTCGGTTGAAGAGGAGACATAAGAATATGAAGAAAACAAGAGGATGAACGAAGAAGAGAGATAGGAGGAAGAGAATGACGATTTCCCTGGTAGTCGAGGAGAGGATTTCAGAGCAACGACAAATAGTGGAAGAGAAGATGTTAGGAGAAATAAAGAAGAATCATGCGTCTGTTCCTGATGTAAGTTGTGTGGCAACGGGTGTTGCATAATTGATGACAAAAGCCGCTTTATGAGCAATGGGTGTTCAAGACCATGGTAGTGGAGACCTGGGCTACCATGCCAATTGGGCTTGGGCCGGAGGGAGGAAGTAACCATCATTCTGTCTAGGGATCGAAGAACTTGACATACACTAGGACAACGAGGAACGATGAAAGATCGACGACCATAATGATTGGTGGGAGTAGAGACAAAGAATCATTATGAATCAATGTTACCACAAATGGTATCGAAGTAGAAACATGAATTAAGACTATATGGTGGGTTCAAGTTTACGCATATATTGGAAAGAAATTAGAAACATGATTATCTATCTTAGATTACCTCCCTCGAGGTTCGAAATGAAATCTGTTTTAGAAGGGGAGTGTTGTAATGACCAACTTTCAGATAGCCAGGCCGACCAGGAATGAACAAACAGTCTCAAAGAAACTACAACTGAGTGGTTAGGTGGCAACGACAGTTGGCAGGTAAATTGGAATTATGAGGTCGCCAAAAAGTGGTCTTGGGAGGCGTGCATATCGTAAATGAGGCAGTAGTTATCAATTCTTTTTCGTTTCAAAATCCTTACAAGAGAAGCTAGGAGATATGGGGCTTTTGGAAGCCAGAACTTCAATAACATATTAGGCAATATTAAGGTGGCGATCAAGGGAAAGTTCTCTTGCCTTAAAGTAATCTTAACCTAGGTCTATGATATCCTTTTGAGTGTTGAAAGATTGGTGATTCTAATTTGTGGTTATTCCTCGTGCAATAGCCGATGGTATTGATCGGGAGAAGAGTCAATGAAACTCAATGGTGAATCACTGACAAAGGGATATTGGGGATTTCCTTTGGCATTGGTGCATCCTATATATTGAAACCACCACGTCCGTGATAAAAATCTGACCACACCCATGGCCATCAATCACCCACGGCATTGCATCCAAACAACCATGAGTGTGATCTCCAAAAAATCACTCCTGTTGCCCATTAATTCACCACGTCCAACAAAGCCCACTGCCACCAAAATAAAACACCAAGCAAAATACCACCTAACGTAATTTGCATGGTATGCACCACACGGAACCCACTCCAACTCCTAACCTGAATCAATGACAAACTCGATAACAATTTCAAGCCTTACGAGCCTTTTAATACTTAGTCAACTTTTGAGTCAACTCCTCGAATGAATCAAATTAATTCGTTTCCATCTCCCTACTTCTACTCATCGAGTAAGATTTAAATCAAACTGAAATTTTAAACCAAACCGAAAGTCGGCATGTCACACCTTTTTCATAATTAAAGAGTCAAGATTTGTACATCATCAAGTAATATCATATCATAACATAACATAGCCACTTAACCATAACATAAATAACATGACATAATGTAACCACGTAATCATGAAGACATGACATAAAAATTAAATGCATCAATTAAGTAATATCATAACATAACATATCATAACGTAAACGACATGACATAAGCTACGAACTTAATCATGCAATCATGGCAAGAAATTACATACATCAAATTAATTAAAACATAACTTAACCTAATGCAACGATAAGATCTCACCGCCTTAAACCAACCTACCTCATTGATGAGCTAACATATCAGAAAAGCATCTGAGATGATTCCCCCTTGTCGCCACAAAACTATAGCTTCCGACAATGCATTGCTTGGACCTCAAACGATCGAGTTATGCTCCAATTACTCCTTTGCAACAAGCGGGAGCTTATAGGGGCAGAATATTCCTTTCCTGCCTAGCCTGTCAAATTATAGAACCACACTTCTAACTTCTAGGATTTGAAAAATAGTCCATGAACAATTACCTAATTTCAAATCAGCCACCCAACTCTTGCAAAAAATACAAATCAGTCTATGAACGGTATAGAAGTTGCGAAAGAGTCACTTAAGATTTCATAATTTTCATTATGGTCCGTCATATTCAATGTCCAGCTCCGACGAGTACAGTTGCTGGCGACCTCAAAAAATGTGGGAAAACAGTGTTCTACCGCCAATTGCTTAGATCTTGATTAGTGTAGGAGCGAACGCCGCCATTCTTCGAAGAGGAATCTGCGAATAGAGGTTCCCATTCTCCATCATAGATTCGACAATATATTTCTTCCAGCCGCCAGTCAAGCATTAACAAGGGACATGGCGTTCGAGCAAGCAACCCCACTTCTTGTTGACTGCGTCGCAATCTCCCGGCGTAACCAACATCAAGCTCCATTCACCAGCGCTGCTAACTCATGTATTCTTCTTATCATATGTGCCGCCAAGTTCGCGGGTTGAGAGAAGGAATGCCACTGCTAGGTTTAAAAGGAGGACACCAATCATTGTTCCTCTCCTCTCTTAAATAGTAATGAAGGCCCACATGTCCTACAACCCATCGAACAACCCAAGCCCAACACGTCACCACAACTTAAATTCGGACCTAAAGAGCACAGTCCAAGACTGAAGTCCAATAAAATGGCAGCCCTCCTCTTTTTCTTGAACAGATAAAGTCAACTTTTACATTTTGATTCATCTAATGGTTCAGATATCCTCCAACACATAACTAATTAAAATAAAGTCTTGACTCCATATCCAATTGTTTAACCAACCCGATAACTACACTAAAACTCACTGATCCCTTGAAGTCGGTCAACAAAAAAGTCAAACCTCCCATATTAACTAATTATATAAGCATCAAACCTCCAATTTTGCTATTCAAGTAGGATTCTAATCGAACCAAAACTCATACCGCTTAATCCAAATCGAGTTAAATATAATTCATATATGTAGGTCACATGAAAGAAATACATTATTTCTTTGCATCTTGAATTGGAAATTAAACTTGATAATTACTACTAATTATCACAACATTACATAACATTGGAAACTAAGTAATACACTTATTAATAACTGCTAACATATTAAATATAACATAATTTCAACATAATACTGAGTCTTGAAACAAAGAAAGAGGGGATACAGCCTTGCCATCCCTATGAGACTCGAGAGAAGCTAAACCCTAAGCCGTGCTTCTGCCTGCAACCCTTGAACTCTACCGTTTCTACAGCTTTCGATCAGCAACAATACCACATCCGATATAAACATTGTGGTTTTTCTTGTCTTCTCTTGTAGGAGAGTAATTTTGCCCATGTTTGTTTGAGTTTTTTCACAAATGTTTCTCCAAAGTTTCGTCTCTCCATTTTTATTCTGATACCCGCAAAGCACCTAGAATTCAACCCGCAATTACCGTTGTCCTTGCCTGTTATGGTTTCTCCTGTATGATAGTTTAATTTCTCTCATATGAGAGTTTCTTTCCTCTTGTTACTAGAATTCTTTATATCATTTAATCACCTCTCTCGGCCACAACACCCTAGCAACACCGTCGAATTGATGGCGCTTGAGATTACACAAGTAGAGATAAAGGAGCTGCTAGTTCAAGACAACAAGAAGCAGGGACGTCACAACAAGCATCCGGATCGCATGAATACAGATGGCGCTGCTAACCACAAGCCCTCAAAGTCTCCGGAGAAGACTAGCTCTGGGATGTCACCAGAGTACAGTTAGGCCAGCCGCCAGCGTCCTACCCATCGAAATAAATTGGAGACGCCTCTGCCGACGCTGGGCTCCCTTACGCACATTGAGGCCTTCATCTTGAACCATGATTGCTTGTGTTACTTCTGTTCCTATTACTTTAGATTTGATAGATTCCGAGTCAATAGTAGAGTTTAGTCGGTTGTAGTGCGTGTCATATTTGGTTTTTTCCTATTAGTTTGTCTTGCTCTGTAGAGTTCATACACTTGTTGATTCATTATTCGGATGACAACTATTGTTACTTGTAGCCCACATGTGGGTTCTACACCTCCCATTTAGGCTTGTTAATGCGCTTGAACTACATGTAACCCATTTGTGTTAGCATTAATAAGATTGATCAGGCTCTTACCATTCCTGTAAAGAAACATAATACTGAGTCTAATTAATTCCCAATTTGGCAAACATAATGCATAAATTAGATGCAATTAAACATAAAATAGCATAAATACAATAATTGTCATAACAATATTAATATTTTCATAACATGTTTTTATATTAGTTTCTAAGGGATAGTTTAGGAATTCATGAACATAATTTTGATCGCTAGGATCTGGACGTAACAAATACTATTTTTGGAAAGTAGTGCCATGATTTCATCTTGATCGAAAATCTCATTACTAATAAAGCTAGGAGAGTTGTTACTTGAAACCTTCTGGTATAACAAGTCTAGCCTACCATGGCAAAGCAAGCAAAAAAAACAGAAGATAAGAACTATACCATTCTTACAGTGCTAAGAGGGACACTTGAAGTTGACAAACTTTGCTCTTTAATCTGCAATCCGAATTTCCATTAATCAATAATTTCTCCATGTTCTTAAATTTTATCTTCAAATAAGTTTTCTAGAGTTTTAAGAGATGGGGTAGTTGAGAGAGAAATCGGCTAGGGTATGTATGAAGTCTATAAGTGAAGATCCCCTTTCTCTCCTCAAGATAGGAAATTTACACTTCTATCCATATGAACTACACGACCTGTGTATTCTTTATGGTATACACAACTTGTGACATGATCACATGATGTGTTCATGCTTCCACATCCACATGTTGTGTCGACAAGCGTCTAGCCCGGTCCCGAAATAACTTATTTGTTTGACTTTCGATTGAGCTCTGGTTCATACTATTAAATTTGTAATCACGTCCTATATGCACAGGATACATGAAGTCTCAGAAAAAGTCAAGAAAAGAAATCATTCAGACCAAAACTTTCCTTTTGAGAACAATCATGACTTTTGATTCACAACGATCCATGACCCTAAAACCAAGCAAAATTTATCAAACGAGTCTAAATTTTGTTCAAAAGGGTGATATGTTCACCAAGTTTTAATGGTTGACATCTAACCATCCGACACTTCAACGTTGCTTGTTGTCAAGTAAAGGCTACTACTCAAATAAAGAAGGAACCAGAATGTTGTGAACATAACAACATGTTTAGCTAGTCAAGGGTGACGGTGCTGAGGGTATCATTCACCTACTAGAACAAAAAATTATAAGATATGGAATTCCTTAGACGAGTAGACACCAAACACAAGCATATAGCATTTATGATTAGACACCTAGACAAGGGAATGTACAAAGGTTTCCCTATTAGCCGTGTGTCTTATCGCATTAGCGGAAGAAACACACAAAAGACGATCCTGGCTAGGTATTTTTCGAGTCCTAAGCTATGGTAGAACTTATCATCAAGCATACTAGTATCCCGCTCTTTTTTTTATTCTGCTTTGCTTGTCTATTGTATTTGATTTTCAAATTGTTTTTTTACTGCTTGTTGTTTCCAATGGGTATGGCTGTGATTCTGCTTGGGCTTGTATCTGGTTTATAACAGCAACCAATTCCTCGACCATGCCATGAAGGGTTGAAAAGGAGATCCCTCTGTTGCAATCATATGGCGACAGATCGAAATTCGCATCGCGTGTTTAAAACCCAACCTATCACAATATATTTGGGCACATAGGCCTCTTTTAGCACCTCATTCAGATCCGATTAACTTCATAGCACTGCCAAAAATTTCG
Organism: Linum bienne; assembly: GCA_010665285.1. Taxonomy (NCBI): domain Eukaryota; kingdom Viridiplantae; phylum Streptophyta; class Magnoliopsida; order Malpighiales; family Linaceae; genus Linum; species Linum bienne. The sequence continues at coordinate 281,147 of QMEG01002101.1, forward strand.
AAAAAGAGAATAAATCATACACCTAAAACAGGTAGAGGCATCAACCCATAACTGCCACATGCGATAGTACAAAGCAAACTAATTTCACAAATACTCAAATAAACACCCTATTCATCCACAAGCACTGTGAGATCATAAAACATGCATCCACTGTTAGCCATGTAAAAAGGATAACGGTCAACGAACACAATCGATTTATACCATATCCGTGATTGATAGGACTAATCCATATGAGAGTTTGAAGACTCCGAGATCCCACCTCCATACACAGTATAACCATATATACATGTCCTTGCACAAAACCCTACACGTCGACTAAGCTAGACTGGGCCTCACTTAAGCACTAATTACATGGGCTAAGCCGAGAGTGGACTATACGGGTTAACTATACGTGAGATCCATAGTTTCAAGATCATGCAAGAAATTTGAAAATCAAGGTAGACGCAAATGGATATGCATATCAATAATCCAGAAGATAGAGAAACAAAAAAACTCAACAAGTAATACTCCCCCTACACTTAAACGTCACATTGACCACAATGGGACCAAACAATAGGAAGAAAAGAATACCGGTCAGCGTGAAAAATGGAGTTGAGAGATGAAATAGAAAACATTAAAAGGGAACTTGGAACAAACACATGGTAGACAAAAGGAACACACGAAAGACATAAAATTAAACACATAAGATATATCCATAAACATCAATAGTAGCATCCACAATAGAAAAGGGACATAAACGAAACAATGTCACAATGCGGAAATGGAAAACGATTCTAAAAAGAGAAACACAAACATCAAAAAGTTGAGTCGAGAGAAGATAAAAATCCATAAATGTCACTAAGGTGGCTATTAATAGTAGTCTACCTTGGGGTAGTATTTGTGGTACTATACATCCTACCCGAGGTAGGGGTAGTATGTACCAATGATTTTGAGCAACAACATTGTGGAACTATTGAGGAGGTGGAGGGGATACTCTGGATGCCGAGGTCGGCACTCATAGCTAGAGCAATAGGAGTCCTAGTAACATACCATGTGGTCGTTCTACCAGTCTTGATTCTGCCAAAAAAATTTTGCGGGCCTTCTATGCCAAAGTTGAAGGCCTGCAACAGACCTGGAGAATGACTACCTGCACACGGCGTTTCTCACTCATTTCATCACTTTCTCCGATTTTCTCTTCTAATCCTTCCTCTCCTCTCTTCCTCTATGGTTTCTCCTCTCCTCCTCTTGTGCCATTGTTGCTACTTTATCGCCGTAACCACTCTGATCAATTTCCCCATCACCGTTCTTATTGGTTTAGTTTAAAGACCTATTTTCTTGGCAATCTTAAGTTGGATAAGTATATATTTAACCATTTTAGATTCACTAATTGTTTTTTGTGAAAGGTGTTCAAGTTGTGATTCCTCCTTTGGTCATCATGATGAGAACCATACCCAATGATCTGGTGAAAAAACTAAGAAGCAGTCCGCCTGAAAAAATTTATCCCCTTCTCTGGTTTGTATCTCTCTTTATTCGTTTCAGTGTTTGTGCCTATAAATTAAAACTATTGATTAACATTTCTCATTCTCTCATAATTTTTTTGGAAGTCCATTATTTTCCAAATAAGGTTGTTTACCCAAGAATTAGGATTTTTTATCTGCCTGTCACTTTAAGGTGATAATTCTTGATTGTTGTAATAGTTATTGTTACTGATTTAATTGACTTACCAATTTTTTCATTCTCTCATTTTTATTTCAACGGCTACTCTCGTATTCGGTTGGAATGAATGAAAAGTAGCCTTGTCTAAATAAATGAAAGTTAAAGCTGTGATCTTTTTTAATAATCATATGTTGGTTTGTTTTAAAATATGGATGATGATGAGGATGAGAGCTTTGAGGGTGAGGACGAGGATGTAGAGAACCTGATGACTAGAGCTCTACCAACAAAGCTCTTCCATTTCACTACCATTTGGAGATGAGAGGTTGGTACAAAATGAATTCAATTGTTAATTACATAGGTTAATTACATAGGTTGGTACAAAATGAATTCATAATTTTTCTTTGTTTCTCTAAACCAGGCTAGCTTGAAGAAACAAATTGATATGTAGTATTATGAGCTTCGGGATATAGTGGCCTCAGGCAACCACATTGTCCTTGAGTTGAAGAATCGAAGGGTTAGGCATGTCAGTTATCTTCTTTCCTTCATGGGATCATATATAGGCTAGTGTTAGAAGAATTATGCTTATTATCTGATCTCTCGTGTCGATTCAAAGAAGATGTGCTGCAGGTGAAGATGTAAACTTGGGAGCAATTTGTGCTGGTAAGTGTATAGTTAACCTAACTTAGTAATGGACATGAACAAGATGACGATGTAACTATTTTATGTTTTTCTTTACAGACTAGTTTCCATTTCAATCTCAATCAGATGGTTGGAGCTCGGAAGTATTTGGATCGAAATCTTTAACGACTTTGGAGGAAGTCAAGACTCAAAATTTGGAGAGACATAGTGAAGCAGGCAGTGAATAACAACCTGCCACCCAAGTGGACTATCAATAATCCTCGACGGGATAAACATTACCTAACTAGGTAGCGTACTTGGAGAGAGTAAATGGCGAGGAGTTTTAGGTATTAAATATATATGTTCCAAATTGCAATTTCCTTGAATAAATTCTCATTCAAGTATCTTTTTGTTGCAAAAATTAGTTCATAGAAACAAAGAATATTGAGGACCCCAAAAGAAAAATCATAGAGGAGGAAGAAGGTCACGGGATCCTTACATTGAGGAAACAATAGCTAACATGGGTAAGCGACCTTCTAGAGGCTAGATGTTCATCAAGTTCTCTTAGTGGTCAGATGGAAGTTACAAGTCCGAGCATGCAAGAAATGTGGCAGTAATGTGACCAAATTCAAACTATTAATATATAGCTATGAACTAGCAGATAATGGAAATAATTATTGACTCGACTATGATTTATAAGAGAGTATACTACAACTAGAGTATGATGGCGCTCCCACTAATTTGGCACCTAATGATTCAATATCCATATTTTTTTCATTTTGTTAGGTGAGTCGAATTACAACCTTGTTGTTGAAGTATAACATTTTTTTAGAAGTTATTCGGTCATGTTGTTGCTTCTTCGTCATCCTCAATAGCCCTTTCTGCCTCTGCCCGTGCAAGTGTTGCTTCAACTGCTACTCCTCAACCTCCTCCACCATCTCCAGAAGATTTTGAGAGAATGTCACAGCCGTTGGCAATTAGGACATATCAAATTTCGATGATTTATTCAATGATGACTTTGTAGTTTGGTGGTTCTTCTTCATGTGTTCTGCCTAACATGACTCCCGCGCAGTCGTTCGTTGGGAGCCAATCTCTTATAGCCTCTCCATCTGCTTGAAGAACAATGCCTTCTACTCCATTTGTTCCGAGTCAACCATATTTTTATTCCCAGCCTTCTCTTCCGCAATAGTCTCAGCAGCCATTTCACCAAGACAATGATGATTTCGATGAGTTTTTGCAAATCATAGCAAGTGTGAGTTTTAACTATGTGAGTGCTTTTCAAATTATGTGTTAAGAGATCTCATTTCTTATCTTTTTATGTGTAGATCCTAGAGATCACGATGGATAAAAATCGTAATGGATCGACGAGAGATGATACTCGATGATATTAGTAATTGTAGGTCTTCCCCCTCTTATGATTGTTGTAATTTTATGTACACGATAATTTAAGGCTATGCTATAACTTCGTACATTGGGGTTTTTAATAATTCAATGTTAGTTTTAGTATTTCTATTTATGACAACATTATCATTTCAGCTACATGAAACCAAAAAATGTCGTTGTAATTTATCAATTTCTGGAACACGAAACAAAAAACTACCCTGTAATTTGTCAATTTCTATGGTCCAATCAAACGAACACACTTGTCCAGAAAAAATAATTATCTTTCACACACGTGTCTATCTTTGTCGCGGTCACTATATCACACGTAGCATGCAACAAGTTAGTCACATGCCCTTTGTCGCACGCGTTCCATACAACCAGTCAGTCGCATGGTCTTTCTCTAACATTACCTTCCATAAGTTTGTACCATGCGCTGCCTGCAACAAAGGCCCTGTGATTAGCTAGTCACACTCAAGGCCTCCAACAAGCCTAGATTTGTGGCGCATAAAATAGCCGCAAGCTTTTGCAGCTTTGTCATAAGCTCCGCATGCGACAAAGCCTCAGCTTTGTTGCAGGCATACCTGCGACATCTTTTTAATTTGCCTGCAAATATTTTACATTTTCCTTGTAGTGAGTGGAAGATCGATGGGAGATACCTTGGCATAAGAATAAATGTAGAAGTCATAACACCATCTTATGAATTGTTCACATTAGATAAGCCCGTAGTAAGTTTGCCCCTATTCTTAGTAATGCTCCTCTAGAACTCATGCTTCCGCGTACATTCTGCACTAGTAAATGTAGCGTGCCCAACAAGATTCACCATTCTTCCTCTGTTCCTCAGTGTAGAAACCGAGCAACACACCAAACTAATCAGCGGATATGTTGTGCAACTTGCCTCGCAACATGAAAAGTGATAACCTTCTATGTGGTAGAAGAGTAGCCTTTGATGGTCAAGATGGAGAAGAACTCCCTCACTGGATGAGGGTAGACATTCTCACACACTGACACTAAATCCCATGAGCCCATGACTGCTTACAGTAGGTGCTGAAGGGTGTGACCCGACGCTTCCTAGTGAGATCCTCAAGCACCAACTTCTCATGAGGGGACATACCTAATAGAGATTCCTAAACAAGAGAACCCTTTAGAAAGTTGAAGCAGCTCTCGAATAAAATAATCATCGAATCAAATGTACACTCTCTGCAAAGCTCGCTCCCACTAGGTAAAACAGATACGGTGAAGAGATATGTACTTCATCATCTCGAAGGCCATCCTAAGTAAATAGAAGAATCCAACTGTTTTCTGTATTTAGGTAGCCTACAGTCTGAGTACGTCTAACATATTCCCGTATGCGATTGTTTTACAAAAATTATCCTTTAAATCTTAGTTCCAATTCAACCCTGCTAGCTAAGAAATCCTTGTTCGATATTTTGACCCGCTTGAAACCGATCTAACACATGACTTTAGTTAGAAACCCAAGTTAGCATGTAAACCGATCTAACACACGACTTCAGTTAGAAACCCAAGTTAGCATGTAAACCGATCCAACACATGACTTCAGTTAGAAATCCAAGTTAGCATGAAAAGCAACCAATCTTCACTGAATCAATCTTACCCTTCAATTAACGTCACCCTTGTTAATGAACTTCATATAGAAAATGCAAGATCGCTGATCATTCATGATGTTAAACATATACATTGCAAGTCAGCAACCAAGTATTAGTTATAGAAGATCAAGAATATAGTACACTACTAAAATATACCAAATCCTAAACTGCACTCAAAGGACATCCATATCAGGAGAAAAGATAAGAAATATAGTACCCTACAAGCACCTAGCTAAGTTATAAGAAATAATGTTACCCTAGAATCAACGTTACTATAGAACATAACCGAGTTAAATGAAATAATGTTACTCCTACAACAAACATTATGTCCAAACAAGGGGTCGAACTGAAGCTCTATCTTGCCCAAAAATCTCTAATAATAAAACCCACAAAACAATTATTAACTCTTTATGTATTAAGTATTACGGATTTAAAAATTGAGTTGACAGGTATCACATGGTATAGAGATTGGGGATTGGCATTTTGCGAGCAATTAAAAGAGGAAGAGAAAACCGAACTTCCTCACCGATTAGCGTGAATCGGGTGATATAGTCCCCGACTGATAAAAGATTCTATATTTAGCTCATCAAACAACCAAGCAATGTAATCGACCCTTACTACCTCTTCTAGGTCTCTTTATTACACCCTAATCTTAAAGACGTAATTTCTTATTTTAAATTCTTAAAATGCCCTCAGTAGAATTCTAATGTATTTGAAATAATTTAAACTTTTTTTTATCTGACTAACTTCTCATCAAAGTTATTAGTCTTGATTTGTTTAATGGCTACATCATTTGGGATAAAAAAATAAACTTAGTTAGTAGGCGGTGTGTATGTATCTTTGAAGGAATGGGATTCGGCTTTTAGAAATGGACTTCAAAAGTTGAGAGTGTAACTGGTGCAATAAACATGCTCAGCCAAAATGATTGAAACTCTTGTCCATCTTCTCCAATAGCAAGAGTTTGAGTCTCCCTTCCAGCATTATGTTTTTGTTTTACTTTTTCCTTCCACCCTTGATGATCTCATCATGGTGTCGCTTATGACATCACCCTTTATCCCCTTCCTTTTATTTTCACGCGTATCTTGGCGGAAATCATGATGATGAATGGTTTCCACTCTTTAAAGAGTCCATGTCCATTACAAATTAGACGGGAGTATTTTCCAGTACCAAGGAAACATCCTCTCCGTCCTTTTACATGTTCTATCATACGTATCACATGACCTCTTTATCCCAAGGGCTTTATGGGAATTTAAATATATTTGAGTCTCTCTTTCCTTTCTCCTCTAGAAATCGAGTAATTCGATATCAATTGAGTTTCAATTTCAGTACCTGCAACCATCGGTGACACTTATTTCGCTCTTCATATTCTTCCATCATCCATTTTGCTTCTTTTCAATATCAGTATGTTTCAATGACTGAATCGGCTAATCAAAATCTATATAGTTTCTGCCTCATCCATCATCCATTGTATTTTTCTATCTTCTCTCACATTCTTGAAACCATCACTTCAATAAAGCAATGGTGCAGCATGGTCGAGGTCGAGGCCATTGGATTAACTCAAATCCTCGTCATTCGAACGATAGGTAAGAATTTTATGTTCTTTTGTATTGATCTTTATTGTTAGGGTGATGTACTGGGTTTTTGGGGTAATAGGTTTTGGGGGTATTGTGTTTTGGGTGTTATGTACTGAGTTTTGGGGGTATTGTGTTTTGGGGTTATGTACTAGGTTATCTTTCTTGTTGTCACCCATCCATGATTTATCAGTCACACATCTCATATTGTCTCCATTCCCCATCGACAACCTAGTATCGCTGTCCCCATGGTTTGTAACGTCACTGACTAACACACTTGTGGATTCCTCACACATCACGCTCATGATCTACTAGATCATGCATGTGTTAGTTCTCAGGGTACGCTTGGGACTTACACTGTCACATGCGGGGTCAGTATACTGACCACGACCGTTCCCCTTGCACCACACCTGTGATCCATTGATTACCTCTCCCGTGACCAACAGAGCATCTCATGTGGCTTACCAAATAACCTTAATGGTTGTCTGACATGCAATGCCCGCAGCCTCCACTCTTAAGCTCTGTTGCTCATACCCCTTGTTCATCCAACTTATTACTAACATTGGATTCCAAAAACCTAGTTGCTACTATAACCCCTTTCATCACCAAGCTATCCACAATTTTTCCTTGCATGAGCTTCCATTTCCCCGTGAACATTATCTTACTACATTAAAATACCTTCAAGGAACTTTATGATCAAACCTTATGTTGAATTTTCAATTAAATCCTCAGAACCCGACACCCAAAAAGAGTGCAGGGATGCACCTTTCAAAAGTGACACCTTTAAAGCAAAGAGTTAATCCATGGATAATGCTCATCGTCCCATGGACCTTTGATTATATTCCTTTTCTTATTCCCTTTAATTCTCCTTCCTTCTGACTAGAGCATATGAGGCTTGTATCTCGCTCATGCCCCTCAAATCTATCCTGCTCAATCCTTTATTAGTTTCCCTTGAAATATGAACACACCTTGTCCTTCTCTGATGGTACCAACCCCTTGGTAGTCACCATCTAGTGGAGAGACTTCACTTGTCCTACCGAACATCAGCTCCACACTTTCAATATCCTAAGGGATTTTGCATCCCCTAAGCAATGTTGCTAGTTTGTCAACACGTACTACTATGTTCCAGACATGGAATTGTAGAGACAAATCCTTGTAGTGGTACTTTGAAGATGTAGCTTTTACCTTCCTGCATATGCTACCATTCCCTGTTTTTCTATCTGGTCTTGGCTCAATTTCCACTCAGTCACATAATACTAACCACATAGTACTACTGAAACCTTAGTCGAACTCCCTGCATCACGTCATCCCTTGATATGATGACGACCGTCCTGAAAAGCCTGGTCATTGATATGTATTTAGCTCGTACCCTTCTAACACCTCTTTCTCCAATCCTTCTCATGACCTCCTTTCATGCTTTTTTCCCATGGTATATCATGCCCTAATTCGTTTTAGTATTGACAAATATAGTGAGGACGTGTTATGTGTTGTAGTATGACCCACTAACCCCACTTTTGGAGGTTAAGTGCCCCCCCCTATCTTTTATTCATGTTTTATTAGTTTAATTTGGAATTTGTATGCAGACTTTGTAGGTTTCATTAAGGCCAAAGAAGCCCTCCTAAAGTGCTCCTTGGCCGAATTTATTCCTGAGGAGCAAGGGTTGACTTAGTCAAAACTTATTCCTTAAGTAAGGAGGATTCATTTCCTTGCCTTGGGAATCCTTCTCGTATCTTTCCTTAGTGAACAAGGCTTTATTTTTCTATAATTGCATGGCCTCCCTCGCCTATATGAAGAGGGTACAACCACTATAGTTAGACAGAACACCCATAATAAAGTTTAAGTAAATTTTGGCCTAGAACCGTCTTATGAATTTTTCTTGTTTGAAGCATGTCGTAGCTAGGCTATCAGATTCCTGTTCATCGTAATCAAGTTAGCACCCCCTCTTCGTGGCACCATTCACGTTTGAGACTTGGTCCCTCCCTTTGGCATCGATCGATTGGTCGGCTTGGTAACTTTCCATCTAAATTTGTTGATTTCGTTCATTGTTTTGAAAACCCTTCGTGGTTTATGCATTTCGGCTCATATCATTTTGGTATCAAAGCCTCATTCCTCTTTTCAAAACTAGGTATCGTTTCACTTTAGTTTTGATAGTTAAATTAAATCAAGACAACACCCTAAAAAGAGTTGGTCGGTCAAAATCCTTGTTTCGTTCGGTATTTATGATTTTTGGATGTTTTCCTATCTAGGGTTGGAAATCCTTGTGTTCGGTATCTAACATGTTGAAAAGAAAAGTAGGTGGAAAAATTCCGACGAAATCTTCAAAGAAAAACTAAAGAAAAAATCGGCAAAATTAAGAGGTCATCAAAAGCCTTCGATTCAACCACCTCCAACACGCACGTTTTCACAGTTTGGGCTAGTATAGTTGATTTCAAGACTAGGGCAGAGATTTTTTGGTTCTTTACAAGCTTAAATTTGAATTTTCAAACTTTAAAAGTTCATAAAAGAATTTTACCTAGTCATAGATCAGATTATGTATTGTGGTTTCTTTGATTGCAATATTCTTGGGAATCCTACGCCTTGAAAACTCATTGCTAGTCCTAAGACCTTAGCTCACCGAATTGCTTAATCATTTATGTTTCTTTGTTTAGATTCAGTGAAATACAAGTGATAACACAACAAGTGGTGAGATTCGAACGTTTATAGATTGAGAGATTTTGAAGAGGAACATTCTTTGTGCACTAACCATGTTTTGCAAGGTTCAAAATAAATTGGCGGAGATACGACAAAGGCTCAAGGCCACTCCACGAACGCCACAGAACAAGGCTAAACCACATGAAGTGGCACCACAACCAGCACTAACACTTGTTGGACATGGACCTTTCATTGCCGCATCTTTTGAGGATCTACATCGATGAAAAAATCTTTTCTACACGAATTCCATCATCAACAATTTTGAGTGTAGCTTAGCCATCGACTGAGAGAGTTATACAAACGTGGTAAACCCCATTTTCATGGAGAAAATGGGGCTGCCCACAACAAGACATCCAAAGCCATACATGCGTCAAGGGCTTTGCAATGGTGTAGAGTAGAGAGTGTCGAGGAAAATCCTAATTCGATTATTAAAAATATTTTGATGAGGTGTTATGTGATATAGTACCAATGGAGGCTGCCCAAATTTCAACCATGGAAATTAGCATTACATGCTCTCCACTACTTGAGAGGCCAGATCGTTATGTCATCACCCATGGATCGAAGAGATTCACCCACAAAGCTCTTGCACCAATTCAAGTTCGTGAAGATATATTAGAGAGACATAGGCAACAGCAGTTTCAAATCAAGAACTCAAAACAAGTGAAGTTGAGAGTAGAGAAAAAAAGTCGGATACACCTAGTGAGGATGTCCATGCATTAGTGGATAGGAAATCCCTTTGGTGCCACAACACGTGGAGTGTTTAGATTTAACTAACGTGACATACCCTCTTCCTAGTGTTGTCTCTTCTAAGTTGCAGGAACTTGAAGGAGATCGTTCGGAGCATTCTCAACTCTTGATATTATTACGACTGAATGTGTTCCTAGGCCATACCAACAAGAAACAAATGAATTGGCGTAAACATAAGAGCTACAACTACATGTGATGAATGAGTCTAATATGATGATTCAAGTCGAGCTACCACGAGGAATACCACCAAGCATTTGCTTGGAAATTTCAGTGAATAAAACTGGTAAGTCTTCATATCCTTACCTTTTGAATATGAATGTTAGCAATCTTATTTTTTTGAATGTTAAAAACTTGTTAGGGCTAGGAATAAAGAATCGCTTTTGCCTTTGTTGGTTATAACCAGTAATCATAGGATTGGTTGGATCATGTCTGTCTTTGAGATCGTATTATATTTTGCTCATTTAAAGTATAACATCAATCAACCTAAAGATAAGAATAAATTATTTGATTTGAGTGGTCCCATGAAGCATAGATTTCATGGTTGAAAGATCCAAAGAGCCATAAGAACAACCACGATTGACATGTGAGATGCAGATTGAACAACCACGCAAAGAGCCTACCCCAACTATTTAGGGAAGTTCCTTATTTGATGATGATAGATTTCTATCTTTGTGTGATGGTTATGAAATATATCATGTTTTTGATGATTTGGAATATTTGAGGAAGCATATTTTTCAAGAGGGAGGGCATGATGAGGTCATCCCAGTGGTGCCTAAGCAAGTTCACAAGGGTCCAACACTCAAGCTCAACCAATCATACTCAATAGAGAGTCCACCAATTATGGGGAATCATGGAGTCAATTTAACCATCTCAAAAAGGAGCACTCAAATGAGGATGAAAGAACAATCGTAACTTGGGTACATGACAAAAATGCAACACTTGAATATTTCCAACCAAAACGAGTGGCACCAATGTCAAATCCGCTTCAAAATCAAGATTCTTTAAGAACGCTAGAAGGAGCAAACTGTTCTCAACCTATCTTCAGAGTAGAGTTATATTATGATGCAAGGAGACCCTCCATCAAGTTTGAGAGAAATCATAGCTGAATAAAAAATGAAGGTGCAAAGTTCTGATTTCACCGAATTTCATCGATTCGAGCCACGGGGACCAAAGATTGACATAGTCAAAACTTGGCCTTAAGTAAGGAGGATTCCTTTCCTTGCAAGGCAAGGAATCCTTCTGTGTTCTTTCCATTGGTGAACAAGGCATTATTTTCCTTGTAACTTCATAGCCTCTCTATCCTATATAAAGAGGGTACAACCACCATAATTAGGTAGAACACCCAGAATAAAGTTTAAGTAAATTTCGGCATAGACCTGTCTTTTTAATTCGTTTTGTTCAAAGCACGTCGTTACTAGGCTAGAGGATTCAGGTTTGTCATAGTCGGGTTCTCACTACCTCTTCGTGGCACTATTCACATTTGAGACTTTGCCCCTCCCTTCGACATCAATCGAGTGGTCGGTTAGGTAACTTTGCATCTGATATTTTGGATTTTTGTTGTTTTGAAACCGTTTTCGATAGCTTGTCTAAATCGCCTTTAGCGCATTCCGGCTCATATAAATGGCAACTCTAGTTGCATGGAAATTGGCTCCCCAAATTCTTCATGTCGTGAATTCTTACTAGGTTCCTGTCTTCGAGTTGAAGCAAAAACAGCACGGTTGACAAACCATGGCAACAAACGCCTGCCTCCACCACCTCTTTCCGACATCGTGATCAATTATGCATGGAATTTAAGTCATACCAACTACTAATTAGTATTTTTGTATTTAACAATAAACTACTATTTAATTGCATGTTCAAAATGATTTTGCAATCAATTTAATAATATTCCATTAATATAAGGTAAGGACTTCGATACTCTCGGAGTACTGAGTACCCCTACCTATTTAAATTCATCTGAATTGTTTAATTTTTAGAAATAATCTCAACGATCAATAATTAATTAATTTCTAAATTTAAGATAATTAAAATTTCAAATAACAAATTTTTCAAAACAAAATTCAAATAACGAAATAATTACTCTACTTCGATCCAATTAACATAACTTTTTTTTATTTTATATGAAAAATTTACGTCTTGTGAAGCTCCCATTAATAACAGAGTATAAATCTTTACCATCAAAGAAAAAAAATAGAGCAATCACTCCTCCATTTTGTTGTTTGTTTTCTTTTTCCATCTTCCTTTTCTTTCATACTAAACCCAAATCCCACCCCATTAATACTCCTTTATCATCTTTCATTCAAACTCATTTATCATCTTCCATTAAAATAATTAACCCCTAAATCCCTTTATCAAACAAGAGACATTTATAGAAAATAGTATTGCAAATAGTAGAAGTACTAGCATTTTAATATACATATATACATAAGTGTTCTTTGGGCACAAGGTTCAAAGCCTCATAACAAATTGCTTATTCAAAAAAATTCACCACATATTAAATTACAATGCGGTGCGGATAAAAAAAGCAAGGTAGCGACAGAGTGACGAAGCAGATTGCATTGCCCTATCCAAACAATATGTCATTGTTGTTTCGAGCCATATTCGAGGAAGCAAATGAATGGTGAATCAAACAATATAGAGTATGATGAATGAAAATGCTACTATCATGAACTAATGATTTGGATAATTTGATTTTGGTTACGGATTTCATATGAGAGGAAGATTGGTGGGTGTTTCAATTGTATCATCTTCTTTCATAATTAGTCATTTAATTTACTCTTATATCATAAGTTATTTTTATATGATCCAACTAGTTACATATGATTATAACTAGTTATTAAGTCATATAAATAATCACAAACAATTATAAATAGTTACTCGTATAACTAGTTATTAAGTCGTATAAATCACCAAAAGTGGTGGGGATGAAAGAGATGAAATTGAGAGGGAACGAATAGAACATGCATTTGATGGAAGATGGATCTTGTTAGGACCATATATTGATGAATGAAGACTTTTGGTTCAAGGAAGTTTGCTGATGTCCGACCAAGAAGAAGAATATAAGAAGAAGAGAGAGAGGAGAAGAAAGGACAAATTTAGTATGATGTGGCTGCCATATCAGATTCTGACTTGACAATTTCCTTTCATTCCACATCAAATTTTAGTAAAATATTTTAGCTTAGTGGTAGTTGGTTAAATCAACTAATGAGATTAGTGGTATCGAGTGCACTAAATAAAATTTTAATGGAATGTGTGTAACGATTTTAGAAGTTGAATGATATATGGTGTAATTAAGTCTATAACTAGTTATAAGCCTTTCACTAGTTACATATAATTTCAATTTGTTATAGATGCTTATAATATGTTACATGAAATTATAAAATTTTAATCTGACTACTGATGATTATAGCCTATCACAAACGATTATAACTTGTTACACGTGTAACCTGTTATAAATGATTACAACATGGTACATGTGTAACATGTTATAGATGATTGTTTTCTAGAAAAGTCATTGGGAACTCGTTGAACAGTCGGCTTAAAAGCGTAGATCTGATTGTTTAGATTCATCTTTGAAGTTCTTAAAAGTAATTGAACTTATATTATACCATTAGCCATTAAGTTTTCTAGAATAAGTACTTGAACTGGAAAAATGTGTTGAGTCAAAGATCTGGGTAATACATGGTAGAACATTTCCTGCCAACGCCTATAATCATTTTGCTACTGATTCTTTTTTTTGGCAGAAAGGTTGGACTCAAGGTCCTAATTATTAATACTAATAGCTCGTGGGAAGGAAACCCCAATCATATCAGCACAAATACAGTCAATAATATTTCCAGGGAAAGAACTAATAATACGCATTCCGAAGGGGGTGAATGCCCAAGATGAGCCAGAAGGTTTGTCACACGGTTACCTTTTCGATACATGTGAGTCACAGTCCCCATCAAATCATGATGGAGAAGTTGATGCAGCTCTGTTATACTCGCATAGTGCCTTAAATCCGCGGCATTGGGGTTATCAGCTCTGTTATACTCGGTACCCTAGATTCCATGGAAATTGTAAGCCAATTACAGCAGCTTTGATTTCAGCTCGTGTGATAGTACATTCCTTGAAATTCACTAGAAAGGCACCCTGACAAGCCCATCCTGAAACATGCAAAATACCGCCCCCTATCGAGGTCTTCAAAGATTAGATGACTAAATCGTATTTGTTGAGGGTAATCTCAACATCGTTACAAATCGACCAACCCACTAGGCTAATTTCTCACTTTGGTTTATTCTTAGAAAGTGTCAACTCTCCCATTTGTATTGTCTCCCAAACCCCAATAATCCAATGAAGGACTTGTAGGTAGAGCTGATTAAAGGAAGTTTAAACATTTCTAAAAATAAACTCATTATGATGTTTCAAAAGAACCAGCATACAATACCAAACTCAAGCCTATGTTTGGAAATAGTAATCCTTGTAATATCTAGTCACTTAATTTTAAGTGAAAAAATTTCTTGGAAGTTGCATCCTAGGATGCTTATCCATAGCTATTTTGCCCCTGGACAATCTCGAAGAGCATGCAAAAGAGTTTCCAGTTGTTGGTCGTAAGCATAGAACATAGCTACATGGGAAATATGATGCTAATAGCATTATGGATTAGTCATCAGCCTATCGTGATAGGTAAACAAAGAAAATTCATTACCTTATTTGACCCCTTCCATTTCCACAAAATTTTCCAACTCGAATGGGTATTACCATAGTCGATACTTGCCAAACCCCGAAAAGCACTCTTGATTGTAAATTTACCTTTCTCACTCGGTCCCCCGTTGGAATTCCTTGAAATAGGCCTTTAACCGATTTCGGAAGAAGCAAATCCAAGGTTTCCCAGTCCCAAGTGCCATCTTCGGTAACCAAATCGCATACCTTGAGGTGGCCGAACTGTTGGAGTTGAGCAGCGGAGATCCACTCAGCCAACTTTAACCCATTATCCATCCACACATCATGCCTAAAACCTATGTCCCTAACTCCCTAGACAATGATATGAGTGCCATGAAGCACCACCTCACAAACCTTACGCAGACCCTCCATAGAGCCGAGGAAGTTTTCACACATATTGGAATGGCTGCATCTGGCCCATCCTTTGTATATTGTGAAAGCTCGTCAGAATGTGAAACAATGCTCCAAACCAGTTTCATCAAGAGGCTTCATTCATTTCCATAGCCTTCTGAAGTTCAAGCTCGCCTTGTTCTTTTGTCCTACACACAATATCCAAAGATAACAGGTGGGGTTTCCTCTCCTTCGGGAGGCTACCCCGCACAAAGTTATGAATGAACATATCAATTTTGTTACAAATATGAAAATGGAGGACAACAGTTTGCATGGTATAGGAAGGAATGGCATTACGAATAGAAACATCAAGAGTCACTCTGCTCGCTAAAGAGAGAGACTTCCACTTCCAGCCCGCCAATTTAAAATCAATATGATCAAGCTTATGTTGGTAAGTATTCTTAATAGTACAACCATGCAAAATAGGCACACTAAGATACTTCCCCAAAATTAAACTCCCCAAAATAGTACAACCATGCAAAATTACCCTTTGGAAAGGCCACCGTTTCATTGAATATGAATAGATGAAGTCAAAATACAAGCCATGGGAACACCAATGAAACTTTCTGGAAGGTTGGCTTTGCGTAGAGCGTGCCCTCCCCAAAACACCATTCCAAGCGATCATAAGCTTTTGAAAGAACAAACTTTATAATAAATGTCCCTTTTTTGCCAGTTCTGACCATGCGAGAGTGGACCACTTCTTATAAAATGATGATATTTTCAGAAATTTACAAACCGGGAAAGAAACTGGTTTGGTTGGGACCAATGAGCTTCTTTATAGATCCACAAATTCGGTTAGCCAAGCTTTTAGTCAGAGCATTATAGACCACTGGAGAAAGGGTAATAGGGCGGCACTGGGTCATATTCATCAATTTGTTGACTTTGGGGATGCAAAAACAACCGTCTCATTAATGTTCAAAATCAAAGCCAGGTTCCTAAAACAAGCTATCACAAAATCAGCAAAATCATGACCCATAGTGGACCAACATTTCAGAAAAAACAAAGGGTTAAAGTCATCCGTTCCTAGGTATTTAAGAGCACCCATAGCTTTTCGCTGCCGATTGGGAGACTATCAAGTTTCAGGAGGGATTGATGGTGAACATCATGAAGCTTTAACAGTGATCCCTCATGGGCTAAAAGTTCACTCAATGAAATAGTCATGCTCCATGGTCATCAACGCTTGTTGGTCCCAGACCCATTAACCACTAGACATCTTGGGACACTTCATGTGGTTAATAGCACGCTTTCGAAGAGTGGAAGTGTGGAAAAACTCGTGTTCTCATCGCCATCCAAAGTCCATTGATGCTTAGACTCTTGTAACCACATGAGATTGCTCTCGGCTTTAAGGGTTTTGATCTTTTAAGGAACAAGTGGACTGAAGGATTGCTCTCGGCTTTAGCTTCCAATCTATCAAATTCGTGTTCCAATTTCCTTTTCCTCTTGAAAATATTGCCAAACACTTCTTTATACCAGGCAATGAGTTTCTCCTTGAATTCAGGCAAAGAAACAACAATAGCTCCCCCTGAATTCCATTCCTCGGAAATGTGATGATGGAAATCCTCATGGCTAAGCCAAACTGCATTAAAACGAAAGGGTATAGTTAAGTGAATCTGACTTAATTTAGGTAAGGTGCAAGTTGATGGACTCAGGGAACTTAAGGAGCCATTCCTCGTTGATAAGGGCACGATCCAAGAAAACAAAGAGTGATCCCCGACTCCATGTAAAGCAAGGACCCATGAACCCTAAATGAAAAGGACTGCACATATGCAATCAATTTTGAAATCTTTAGCTAGTGGAATTTAAAATTCAGTACCCCCTTGTGTATCCATGGCTGAAATGGATGCATTAAAATCCCCCATCACCAACCAAGAAAGCTTGAAATCGTGTTGAACATCAATCAAGTCCTCCCATAGTGCAAAACGATCATAGTGACGAGTCGCCCCGTATACGAAAGAGACACAACACTGATCCTCGCCCTCCAAACCAATCCGATAGTGAGTAGCTTGAGTAGAGTGTCGAAACACATTAAGCAGGATTTCCTGGTTATTGCGCAACATGCAATTAGCACCCACACGCCTCGTAGCAACAACAAAAAACTATCCAAGGAGCGTAAATTCTGGATGACATCAGGCACAGTATCGCCACTAGTTTTTGATTCAAAAATAACAAGGATAGTGGGATGATGCATCTGCACATAATAAAACACAACAGTAAAAAAATTGTGGTGGCCGCCACCCTGATAATTCCAAGACAGAAATCTAATGATTAACATATGATAGAAGGATAACGGCAAAATACCCGAAACATTATGGTGTAATGGAGGCCGTAATCACCGTACCCTGCGTTCCAGTGTAGTCCTCCATAACTTCATAAGGCAGAGTTTCAGCATGTGGGTTATTAAGATCAAATTGATTCAGAGGGATGTTCTCTAACTCCGAAAGGGAGGAAGCTTTATGTTGAAATTTCACCTTCCACTTTAAGATTACTTGACAGTTTATGAAGCATGTGCTTCTTCTCCAATTTTGTTTTGTGGTTTGTTACTGAGTGTGTCCACCTTCTAATCTTCATTCACGGGGGCCGAAATGCTGGAAGATCGACGTTTAGTTTAACATGGTGCAGAATCCAGGGCTTTCCACGCGTATGCAGAGAAGCTATCGTTGGTCGAGAAGTAGGTTTAAAATTCACAAAAACTCGAACCATCACATAAGAGATTAGGAAACCTCAGGCGTGTCAAAGGCCATAATCTCTAGGTTGTCAAGAGAATAATTTGCCGCTTGTGAGACCATGGATTTGCCAGCAGCAACAATACCAATCTCCATTGACGAGTTCGAAATTGAAATTGACTTTAGAGTTGGCACCAACTAGAGTAGTTTGAGACACGGGAGCGATAGGAAGCACTACTGCAGAAAGAGAGGGAGACAGTGTAGGGATAATATCTGGAGCAACCATTACAGAAGTTCTTGACCGCTGGACCTGCTGATGATTCTTAAGAATAGGTTTTGATTCTCATATGTCATTCACCCGAGGTATAGATATAACTGTTGCCATTCTTCCAAGTGAGGAAGATGTAATTTTCCTTGATGACAATCGAAGAAGCGTTGGCAGGATGAGTTGATTTCAGGGAATTCAAGACAATGGTAGCATAGGATGTAGAAGCCTTGGCTAGAGGAGTGATCGGCTTAGCACAAGTCAGACTCTGGGTAACATGTGCCTGGAGATCGGACATCATAAAGTTGGGGATCAGATCGGGTGGTCGGACCTCCGAAAAGAATAGAGGCGCAAACTGGAATTTTGGAGTTGAGAGAAAAGCCATGACTTAGTTTTGTCAATTTTTCCACCCATTCTTACAATTGGCTTTCCCAAAATCATCAAAGCACTTGCTATTCATGTTAATTTCACCACACATGCCATAAATGATTACTCAAACATTGAAAATCAATGATCTCATAAAGCTATATAGGATCTTATATTGAAATAAAGGTACGAAAAGAAGAAAAAAACTATGCCATCAGAATGACATTGGTTGGAATTAAGTAGAGTGACAACTCTCCCTTCCTATAAAAGGTTTCATCCTGAAACCTCAATGTGAAAAACTTACCATGGTGGAAAGAGATTACCTGCTAGGTAGTCCTCCATGACCTGTAAATAGTGTTCTTTCATGCTAGCCTTGGTGTCCCATGTCGTTGTCTAGACATCCTGATTTTACCAAATCACCTTAAGCACATGTGTTTCATTGCTTCTCAACTTATGGACCTTTCAGACCTAAATCTGGCTGGTTGCTCCACAAAAGTCAAGTCTCTCCGTAGCTTAATCTCATCTGGCAGAATCACCTAGTTTGACTTGCCAATATTGGCCCAAAGCACACTCACATGGAATACATTGTATCCGGTCCAACTCTCTTGGTAAGGCTAGCTCATAAGCCAGTGGTTCTATTCTCCAAATTATATGGTAAGGACCAATGAATCAAGGAGCCAACTTTCCCTTCCTTCCAAACCGTATCACTCCGTTCGAAGGGGAAACTTGATGGAAAACCTTTTCCCCTTCCTTTAAACTAACCTCTCTAGCCTTCCTATCAGCATACTGCTTCAACCGATTCTGAGCTACTCCCATCTAAGATCGAATCACTCTGACTCGTGAGGCTGTCTCCTGGACTCTCTAGGTCCAGTTAACAACCATTCTCCCTCCCCATCCCAGAATACAGGGGTCCAACACTTTCTGCCATACAGTGCCTCGAAAGGAGCTACTCCTATTGTGATGATGTGAATTATTATAAGCGAACTCCAACAATGATAGAACCTTTAACCAAGGTTCATCAAACTCCAACATACATGAGCCTAACAGCTTCTCCAACGTAAGGATTTTCTGATCTGACTGACCATCTGTATGAGCATGGTAAGTTATAGAGAAGAGCATCTTGGTCCCTATCCCTGCATGCAAACCCTCCCAGAAGTGGGAGGTGAAACTGGGGTCCTGATCTGATACGATTGTCCTAGACACACCGTGCAATCTCACAATATGCTCTACATATAAACTTGACAAATCCTTCACATCTGGCTTGAACCGAATGCGTATGAAATGTGCTACCATGGTCAATCGGTCTACTATAACCGACACTACATCCTTCCCATTGACCAAGGGGATGAACCAATCCTCCTGGTGCATGATGATCGAATTTTGCTTTCTAGCACATTAAGCAACTAGCCACATGCGGAATCACCTACTTCTGCATACCAGGCGACCAGTAATCCTGACAAAGTGTTTGATACATTGTCTCACCTGGGTGTATGTCATAAGCGAACAAATGTGCCGCATCCAAACTATCCTCCATAAGCTTCAACCCCAAATAGCATCAAGCCATCCTTGCTAGTGTAGTGTGTAACCTTACCGGCCGTCACCCTCTGCTGAGCTTCCACCACCAACTCGTCTGTCACTTGAGCCTCTATAATTTGATCCAACAACAAGGGCCAAAGTACTAATCTGGCCATTTGCCCCTTGACTGGATCTTCCTCCAACTCTATACCCATGCTCACTCGACCAGCTCGTTCAACCACTCCTTCATGCTCAATGCATTAACCACTACATTGGCCTTTCATGGGTGATAATCTATCACATAGTCATAGTCCTTAAGCAGCTCTACCCAGTGCCTCTGCCTACTATTCAGCTCCTTCAGCTCCATCACATAGTACTTGAGGCCCTTGTGATCAGTCTTGGTCCTGAAAGTCTCGCCATACAAATAATGCCTCTAGAGTTTTAATGCGGAAACCACTGCTGCTAGCTACAAATCATGGACTGGGTAGTTCACTTCATGAGCTTTCAACAGGTGTGCTACATAAGCCACCACTCTGTCGTTCTACATCAGAACGCAACCAATCCCCACGGACAAAACATCACTATAAACTACATACTTATGAGTCATTGGAAAAGTGAGTACTAGTGGGGACCAATCTACTATCGCCTCCATCTTCTTTAGGTCTTCCTCAATGACTCAACCACTGATCAAAAGTCCAAGGAAGAGTACCTCCCTCCGCCAAAATTCGCACCTAGAGAACTTAGCATACAACCGTTCCCTCACCTGATTCAAATGGGGCATCAACTAATAAAACATAGAACCTAGCTCATTCTTCATTATCACCCGATTCAGCCTCCTATAATTTATGATTATCTGCATAGTCCCATCCTTCTTCTTCACAAAACGCACTGGAGCACCCCAGGGTTACACAGTCGGGCGGATGAAACCCTTCTCTAACAACTCCTGCAATTGTTCCTTGAGCTCCTTCAGCACTACTGGTGCCATACAGTAGGGTGCTATGGATATAGGTGATGTGCCTGGCACCAACTCTATATCGAAAGCCACCTCCTATGCAAACAATACCTTTGGTACATCCTCTGGGAAAACATCTGGAACTCCTAAACTACTGGTACATCCCCAATCTGTCCCTCTGCATCAAGTGTGACATGAGCTAGGTTCTCCCTCCAAAGATGATGATGAGGGAGGCGGAGGTGCTCGACTAGTGGAAGCTTGAGTAATAGCAACACGTCCAAGCTGACTACAAAAGAATAAAACCACATAACAAAACATTCGAGAGCCACCCCCACACTTATCTCATTAAAGCATACAAACTCCAACTATCCCATCTTCACATCACATTTACATTTCATTAACAATTCATCACATCACAAAAATCCATAAAATCTAAGGGCCGCTTTCAACATCCACAATCCAACAGTCAAGAGAATTGCAACTCAATAGGGAAATATATCAAAACACCTTAAAATTTTCTACCGAAATCGCAATTTTCGTCAAGCAAAACTCATCCAATCATGCAACAAATTAAATCAACAGAGTCATATCGTACCCAATTTCACAACGACACAATCAATTTTCAAAATCACAAAATTCAAAAATTAGGGTTCTTCACAAAATTCATCTGAAGATCAATCCGAGCATAAAATGGAGCAATCCGACAAAAATAAACAAGGGAGAAGCAAACATGGGTACTTAATTCCCCTTAGTCATGGAGAATCGATCGAAGAAACACACAAATCCGGCAAAAATAGAAGTTGGGTGAAAAACTGGTTGAAAAAGCTCAAACGGGATGAAAACTTGATGGATTTTAATGTGATCGAAGCAGGAGTGGCGGCGGTGGTACCGACGGTGGCGACAACGTCCAGCAACGACGACGGAGCAAGCGACGATGGTGGTCGACAATGTTGGTCGAAGGGGATGAAGTCAAATATTGGAAAAAATGTTGAGATACTGCTAAAAAGGTTATGATAATAAACCAAAAGTACGCCGTGCACTTTTGGTTTTTTGATAGCGCATTTTTTTGTATAATTTCTAGAGATTTAAGTTAAAAAATTTGACCAAAAGTGCACTATAGCGGTCAAAAATACCGACTCCCGACATAGGCTACCTCCCATGAAGCGCTCTTTCTTTAACGTCTTTCAGCTATACGATATGTGGCCTTTTATTGTGCATCCTTGAAGTAATGAACTTTGACTCTGTCGGTAGGCTTGGCACCGAGATAGCGCTTGAGACGGTACCATTGACCTTGAATGTTCCATGGTCAGGATGTGTGATCTCTATGGTCTTGTAGGGGAAAGATTGCGTGACTTCATAAGGTCCCGACCATCTTGATTGGAATTTTCCTGGAAACAGTGTGAGGCGGGAGTTCTTAAGTAGGACTTTGTCTCCCTCTTTGAATTCTTTAACACTTTCCAGCTTTGCATCATGGATAGTTGCGCCTTCTTCACATAGGGAGACCTATGTTGCATGACTGAGATTGATCTTCTTGTTTAGCACATCCTTCCAGAACTTGGCATATGCTGGAATCTTTGTGAAAGTCTCTAGGAAGGTTAGTGTAACCTCTTCCTTCTTGATTATTTCAGGAAATCTCTCAAACTCCTATGATAGGCCCTTCTTCTTGACTGCAAATGGGTATGGAATCCTAGCATGCTTCTTAATTTCTTCTGGGATGAGCACACAACTTATGTTTGTGGGTTTCAATCTTTACGATAAGGACTGGCTGCCACCACGTGTGTGTCCTCTTCCTCCTATGGAATGTCCAGAGCAATATCATTTGAAACCATCTTCGATTAAATTTTTAGCCGAATTATTTTAATAATGCCTAAAAACATTCATCACTTAGCCACACCCAAAACAATATGAGAGATTGGAGTTATTGATGGAAAGATATATAAAATAAGATCTCAGATGATGATCAAAGATATGATTTCATCTTACCATTATTTTCAGCTAAAATCGTTCATTTTATGAGTTAAGGTGTTTGACTTCCGACCATAGATTCAGAGTGCCAAGGAATCGTTAGAATAATATGATTACCTTTAGCTGCAAAGCACGAGAGTTAGAGGGGAATCTTACAGTGGATTGAGTTCCATGATCACAGTTTATTGAGTTTGATTATTTCGCTTTTGTTTGCCGATCCTTTAATCCAATTTGATCTGCCTTTGAGATTTGTTTTTCTGGATTTGAGATGATTATTTCCAATAATACTTCAACCGAATGGTTTCGAAGACGACCACGAGAGAAAGAAGATTGTAAAGGATGCACGAGGAAGCCTTTTACCTTGTGAACGAGTTAGACTGGAGATGAATAAGGATTCAAAATACGTCGTTGACGGGCTCATTAAGAGTGAAATCGTTGTCCTGACGTCATCAAATGCAGTGAAGAGAGGAAAAAATATAGAAGATAAGGTTATTGTTGAGATTAAAACTCCTAATCTCCAAGTTATGGGTACGAGTACTATGCATCTGGGCCACAATCTATTTCATGATTCAAGTTCTCTAGGTGAATTTAAGTACTGACTTGGCAACTGAATTACCCTAATTAACATGAAATAGACATGTTAATGCTAATTCAAACATGGAAGAATAAGAGTCATAAACTTATAATTATAATCATACAAATTCTAATAGTAACATTCGCATTATAATGAGAGGGTGTGGAATGCTTTGTCGCAAACTGCAAGACGGGTAGTGGCTGCAGCTGTCGAGATTGTAGAATCGTGGGACACGGCACAACAATGTCGAGGAGCGGTCAACCAAGTACAAGCAACAACCTTTGTCAAAAATAGCATGCACCCGAAGATCGTGATGTCAAATGTAATATTGATGTTTTTGTTGTTTCCGGAGCAGGCAGAGATGGGTGCAAGTATGTGTTTGCAGGATGAGCTTGGTATGATGCTTTCATATCAAATGAAATGTAGAATGGCAGGTAATAGTACCAAGGAGTGTGAGGCTCTTGCAATGTTGGAGGGTCTGGGATGGTGTGATAAACTTAACCTTGAGAGAAAACTTTGGAGTCAGATTCGCAAGCAGTCGTCCAAGCGATAAATGCAAGTATGCTATAGGATAGGTTGGAGTTTGGTGATATCATCAGGCGTTGTCGGGAGAGTCTTGCCTCGAAACCCAATTATACGGTTTCTTTTGTGCGGAGGGAGTGTACAAAGTTGGTCATGCGTTGGCTAGGCAATCTAGGTTATTTGAGTCTTCTTAATTATATAGGGGTGACTCCTCCGTCATGTGTGTTTTGAACGATGTGTGTTTTGAAATTCATTATAAATACATGAGTAGACCTTTGTTTTAAAAGAAAAAACAATAGCATTATAATGAAATTTCTATTAGACTTCCTTAAGGGTAACTTAGGGATTTCTAACATGTATTTAAATCCCTAAGATTAGGGTGTAACACTAATTAACATTAAAAAATTATATCTTACTATAAATTAAGTAAATTATAGATTTGATCGCAATCATGTGAGTATTAAGAAACTTCCAATTACTTATATAGTTTCAAGCTTCTTCAAAAAATGATTCAATTATTAACTATGGTTTTGAAAAATTAAATTATGATATTTTATCCTCTATACTTAGTATTGGCAATGCGTCAAATATGGGACAGATACCTCTGATTTGTTACCGCATTTCACACCCTTGGGTTTTACCCATGCCCGCTCCATTAAGGTTGACGGGTACAAAACTACAACCATCCCCATTATATAATGGATAACGGGAAAACCCATGATTGCCGGTTTTACCTGACAAGAGCAAAACTTAAACTCAAATATAGAACTTTCATTAGTATTGAATATTTGATTATCAAAATGTTCAAACTAACTAGCCCAAAACCCAGAAATATGATACCAGAACCTAAAAACATGAACCCCAAACACAGAAACATGAACATAGAACTCAAGAACATGAACTTAGAATTCCATAAACATGAATCTTATAACCAACTAATCATGAAAAATAAGCTTCAACCTTTCTTTGAAAGTCATCATTTATCATATTCTTTTATTCACCAATCTGATTCAAATAAAAACAACATATGTAAAATAACGTGTTACTCATTAGCACATTATAGTTTTTGAGTTTGGGAAAAACGTAAGATACGCAGATACATGCCTGATTCGAAGCAGATTTGTGTTGATTGACGGATTTTCCATGGATGCATGTCAATTTTGAGTAAAAACGGATGATGATTTTAGTTTATTAGCAGATTATTGAGAGAGAATAGGTTAAAGTTAAGGAAATTAAGTGGGAATTTAAGCAATTTCAGAATTTTGGAGGTTGGAATTGAAATCAAATTGAAAGGAAATAGTTTTAGGGTTTCCCCAAGTCTGGAGATAAAATGAAACTTACGACTAAAAATTTCAAAACCCTAAACACGAACTTAAAGATAATATTTATAGTACTACAAAATGAAGTTTATCTCGAGGTAGATTCGGAGCGGATAACAGAGTATCCGTGACCACCCATGAGCTGCTGTTCTCGGGCCTCGGGTACACCTCGGGCCCATTAAATGTTCGCCTCTCACGGGGTTTGGACCACTCATTTCGGGGAGGCTTCAGTGGATACCCAAACCCGTGGACCTATTGTCAAGTCTATCAATACTACTGGTTTGATGCGTTTCAATGAAAAAGTTGTTCGATCTAGCTTAATCATATTTACATATTTAATTAATAATTAAAACAAAACAAGCCTAGTCAAACCTTTAAACCTTGAACCTCTAACCTACTAGCTTAATCTCTAATTCGATTTTTGAACACCACGCCCAAATTTGGCTTGGTCACATACAAAAACCCAGTAATTTCCATTTAGTTTCGTTTATGACTTTCGAGAGAAATGGACAAAGAAAACAATGGTAAAGTTCAATGAAGTGCTCATGAGGAAGAGAGCAGCGATAGCGGGAAAAAAGAGAGAATCGCTCACAGTGATCCTCTTACCGTGTAATTGAAGGCTAAACTAAAAAATCAATGTCTCTGGTAAACGCAAGCTATTGAAAAAATGGCGCAAAGTATGTTCGTCAATTCGTTTTATTGTTGACAGTTGTCTTGCGCTTTACTTGAACCTTTTTCTTTCCCTAATGCAGAAGCAAATAGTATTTATAGGTGAATTTTACTGATTATATTCATTTTGGCTACTGTAATTACAAGACCAGAAAGAAGTTGTAAAAAAAGGACTTGTTACCATGGATGATGTAAAGATAACGGTTGCTGATGGTATTTTTATCTTCTCTTGGTTTACTTCTTTTAGTGCTTTACTTAGTTATTTGTTTACTCCTGGTGACTGTCCATTCTACCATTCACACACTTTGAACATGATTTTGGATTCATAGCATATGTTTAGAATATGTATAATAATGCATCTTCTTCTTTTAGATGAATAATGAGCCAACCTAAGCCTATCATCACCTGTAGGGCCTAATCAAGTCATACATGGATGAACTTTTGTACCCTCTATCCAAATGTACTTCCATAGTTCTTGGTTTGCGATAAGACTTGGTTTGTCCATGACTATGAGTGTGAGATTGGTCGTATATCTAGGTTTTGTATATGTTAGTATGATTTTTAACCCCTCTTTTCTCTTCCATATTCTACGAAGGTTGAAATTTTACCGGCTAGGTTTGGCATCAAGAATTATGATTCCTAAGAAAGTTCATTTGAGATTGGTATCAAAAACTTGATTTGGAATAGAGAGAAGTTCTGGAAGAAAACTTTGGATAAAGGAATACAAAGATTCCAAATGTAATTGTTTTCCAATCAAATCAAATGGATTATAAACTTTCTTAAGAATTCCTTATATCTCTTAATTTTGGTTGCCAAACCTAACATATAAAATAAAATCCTCCCTCCGTGGCTCATGATTGATAGAGTGAAATTGGAAAATGAGAGAAAGTTAATGGATTCTCCCCACACATGTTCTTTTGCAGGTGAAGGCACACCTAAAATAGCCATAAACATTCCACCAAGTTTAATGTAAAAGGGGACTGAAGTTGACACAGTTAGATCGTAAAAAAGGTTAGATTCCTATTTATAGCTTAGTATGGCTGTAATAGAGAAGGTGCAATGTAGATTAACGCCATCTCTAATAAAGAACTCAAGACTGACATTTACTTACTAATCAATAGGCCTAAAGAAAAGTAAGTCTAAGCCAACAACATCTATAGATTTAGTTGATGTGATGGTGGAGTAATGTGCAAGACCATGGATAGAAAGTATGCCGCTCTATAACCTTATGGCATTACCAAATATGAGGATGATGGGCAGATACTACCTTAAGGACTTTGGTCTCTCCTTTTCTCATTAGTTGCATTTTCTTGGTTCTTCTCAATCTCTAACTTTGTCATCTCCTTAGTCCAACATGTTTGCTTCTATTTTAAAGCAAAGAGAAAATGTGACATTATGTCAAATGACTAGAAAGTGGAAAAAATGTTCCATGGATTGATGGCTATCTTTCCTTAGCCTTGTTTTGAAAATGTCAGATGCACTTATTAATGATTCATTCTTGAAATCTCACATGCCTAGGTATTGGCAGCTGCACCTGTTACTTCTTAAGTGAATGTGCCGCTGCTTAAGATTTTTTCGTCAATATAAGAGCAGTCTTTTTATATAATGATAATAGGTATAGTTTTTTTAGTCAAAGATATCAGGTCAAGATATTCAAGAGAAAAACGAGAATAACGAGCGTTAATCCCTAAGGGGGGAATACAATACAACAAAGGGATGGAATAAGATATAATCGGGTAATTAAGAGTATCACATGTCACTGAATGGTCAGCACAATTACCCGAACGAGATAAAATGTAGGGAAACTAGAGGGAGGGAACAGAGGAGGAATCGACGTTCAGAAAGAATTTGTCCGACACTAGCATCATTGACCGAGGAGTTGATTAGATGCACAACTTCTGCAGAATCAGAGAAGATGATAGTGGACTCATTCCGTTTTGTATGAACGGCGTAAAAAGCTTATTAGATGGCCTGAAATTCGAGAATGAGAGGTCCACAATATGCTTGATGACGAGCCCTGTAGCTTAAATTGTAATCCTCATTGTCTCAATAGCACCACCCTAATCGAGGTGGATGAAACACTTGAGTCGAAGGAATAGTTGTTGAAGCAACTTCGCATTGTTCTCCTTCAGGCCAATGTAAGAAAAATTGTTTACGAAGCGCCTGGATTGAGTGCTGCAAGTAATCAAAAACCCTCAAGTTCCTTGATTTCCAATCCCACCCCCAAAAATAAATCACCTTGATAGCATTCAGTTTGATCATAAAGCAATAGGATCTTCATAGCGCACCAGATGATAGTTATCGACCAGAAAATTGGAGCAGTCTACTTCCATAGCAAAAAGAATAGTTACTTGACATGAAAAGAGTAAGTCATGTTGGGTCTCATCCTCCAAACCACGCATCTAACATAAAGGTGGAATCTCAACATCAGCCAATAGGTAGGAAATTATGAAGCAGTTTCCAGATAAAAAAATTTGAGTTTGGGGATGATTGGTAGTGCCTAGGAGAATGCCAAAATTATGGGTGGCATTTCTGTCTCGATAAAATTGGTTAACCAGCTCGGTAAGTTATAGGCTATTTAACCCAACTAGAAGTTGGTCAGGGTACGGTTGAAGATAATGGCTGAATCTGGTTAAACGTTGAATTAGTTAAATCGTCGGTTATCTTGGGTTAGGAAAATCTACAAGCACTCACAATCAGAGGCAACTCGGCGCTAGGCATTGATCTTTTTCCACTCACGATCACAGTTGGCGAGCTACTCCTCGACGACGACGAGTCCGCAAGCAGCAACTGACATCACTCATGGTCACCCCATTTCTCCCACTCCACAGTCTAGACTCGGTCTCTATTCTCATCCCAACTGAGAGCTACTCGGTAACGGCAACTAATCGTTCATTTCTTCCGGAACTGAACATGACAATGGTGATTGATCTGAATAGAATAATTCGGTCAGCGTAGGTTCAATGGTTGAACAGTAGTTTATATCGGTTATGAAGCTTAACCGAAAAATCTGTCAATTAAAACTCAATGAATTAACTATAGGATCTATTAACGATCGATTATTTAACCGTTGAGACTAGTCGGTCGGTTAAAAAGTTAACCGATTTTGATGTTCAATTCATTTTATCTGACCATTAACCGATGGCTAATAATCAACTTAAACGACTATCACCCTTATCCCAAATTGAGCTATCGAGCAAGGACATACCTGCTTTCACAATATTGCCAGACAGAGCAAATGATGGATGAGACGGACTAATCAACAGATTGAGATAATGCCAAAATCCAACAATCGCAAACCTGAGTAATTAGAAGAGGAATGGATAAAATATGACAAGTAGATTTCAACATAAAAAGGGATTGTAGAAGTTGAAGGTTCCATCTTCCATGGATGATTACGCCATTGGCAGAATTTAGAATCATTATGAGTTGTCAGGATCAGATGCGGAGCCAACAGAGGTGAGGAAACTAGCCAAGAAGAATCAAGAGTTGGGACTCGAGGTGCCCGCACCAATTAACCAACAATCGCCACCAAGTAATAGTTCTTGGCAAAAAAGAATCAGTCCAACACCAACTATGAGAGGAAACTTTTGTGGCTGTGAGAAAGTTACTAGAGACAAGACTGTCAATGGAGCGCATTGGCCGTCAACAAATTTATGCAAGAAGCAACTGATTGATGGACGAAAAATCTCAGAAGCCTATAGCACTTTCATATTTTGGTTGATGTACGGACGCTCATGATTTTGAATTTATGCGACGAGTGGATTTCATAACTCCCAATAAGAATCGGGTCGCCTGCTTATTCAGATGATTGCAAAGGCTGGACAAAAATTTGAAAATCGACATTATATAGTAGGGCAAGGCGGAAGCAGCCAACTTCATTAGAACCTCCATTCTAGTTGGCGATAAACACTTCGTCTTCCACCCTTGCACCCTCCCAGCAATGCAGTCTTTAATGTAAGAAAAAATAAAACAACATGAACATGAAATATGGGCAAGGAGACCAAGATACTAAAAGCACGTTTGAAACATGCAGCTGATGACCCAGTGATTGTTGTAAAGAAATATGTGTATTTGAACTGAAATAAACAACATATTTTGTGAGATTTACCAGTTGGCCGCTAAGGGCCTCATAACGTTCAAGAATATGTGTCAAGCTTCTAAGAAGAGAAAAGTATCGTTGGCAAAAAGAATGTGAGAGAGGACAGGGCACAAATGGTTATGGCAGATACCAGCGAGCTAATTAGAGGAGATGGCAACCGAGATGAGGGAAAGAAGACCGTCAGTACATTGACATAGTTGAGGAAGGACATCAATTGACAAGGAATGAGAAAGAAGCCATGGATAGGCATTCACGGATCCAACCAATCCATTTGGAATTCAAACCAAGTCTGGACAGCACAAATTCCAATTGCCCAGGTTTAATTCATGTAACACCCTCATATTTTACGGTTTATTAAATTACTAAAATGCCCTTAAAGCAGTGGAAAAATCAAAATCACATGAGCGCTTTAAGGTCTTAAACAACATCTTGACTATTTATCAAAATGCCCTACCAGGGTACTTTAAAATAAAATTAAATAAGAAAGAGAACTAATAAAATAAAAGCTTGATGAACAACTACTACAATTAAATGATGCAGTTTATGAAAACAAGTCTCATCAAATATCCATAAACATTGTTCAAATCAAAGTCCACCATCCTACATCCCGAATCAGCTTCACTCTGCTCCTCAACAACTATCAACACCATGGTGCATGGTTTGAGGTCAGTCTTTCATGCTCATATCATAAAAAGAATTCCAAGTAAACATTAGAATACAAGTCATGTAATTTCATAACAATCATTTCTATTTTCTAAATAAACACATCACATAAAGCAGTCATCTTCATGTAATCATGACTTAGAAGTAAGCTTAACACAAAAAGTAATCATTGCAAACAATCAACATCGAAGATTGAACCTCAAATCGATCACGTTAGGTGTATTATGCATTCTTGAGTATCATGGTTCTTGTAACTTGTTATATCCTAATCATCATGTTCGTACAAGTAAATTATATGACATTAATTCTTGTACTTGGTCTTCGCCTTATCGAAGGTATCTTAATTCTTATGGGATGTTTCCCAATTCAACTAACTAGCACTACCGCCCAAATCGTGAAAATCGTGGATGTCTGGGAGAACATATCCTTCAGACAACATATTGTGTAAATCGTAGATGACTGGGAGAATACATCCGTTAGACAACATATCTTGTGGGTGATAGTCTAGATAGTGAGTTCATGCTTTTAATCTACCTATTATCATATAGATATAGTGTTCTTACTCACTACTCACTCGTCATCTAACCTTGTCATAATTCTAACCTTAACGGTCTAACGTTGATGTTAGTCTAGCATTGTCATCATTTAAGGGCACAACTTGCATCATTTTTTAATAACATAAACATATCATATGCAATGAGACAGATTGGGGATGTACTAGTAGTTTAGGAGTTTCTAGATGTGTTCCCAGAGGATGTACCAAAGGTACCATTTGAGAGGGAGGTGGCTTTCGATATAGAGTTTGTGCCAGGCACATCACCTATATTCATAGCACCATACTGTATGGCACTAGTAGTGCTCAATGAGCTCAAGGAGTAGTTGCAAGAGTGGTTAGAGAAAGGTTTCATCCGCCAGAGTGTGTCACCCTAGGGTGTGCCATTGCTTTTTGTGAAGAAGATAGATGGGTCTATGCAAATTTTCATAGATTGCAGTAGGCTGAATCAAGTGACAGTGAAGAACAGGTACCCTCTTCCGCGCATAGATTACATGTTTGATCAAATTCAGGGAGCAGCTGTGTTCTCTAAGATCGATCTGAGGTTGGGGTATCACTAGTTGAAGGTTGTAGAAGAAGTTGTTCCTAAGAAAACGTTCTGAACCAATTACGGTAACTATTAATTCCTAGTGATGCCTTTCGGTTTGACCAATGCCCTTGCAGCTTTCATAGCGATGATGATCAAGATGTTCCATGGATATTTGGACAAGTTTTTCATAGTATTCATTGATGACATCTTTATCTACTCCAAGACAGAGGAGGAGCATGCTAAGCACATGAGGGTTGTGTTGGCTACACTAAGGAGGGAACAGTTGTACGCTAAGTTCTCTAAGTGCAAATTTTGGCTGAGGGTCCTTGGAGATTTGATTAGTGGTCCAGACATTGAGGTAGACACAAAGAAGGTGGAGGCAATAATAGATTAATTCCCCACCTAGCACTGCGATAAAGGTGAGTAGTTTCCTAGACATGGCAAGGTAATAAAGGAAATTTGTAGAGGGGTTTTCCAAGATAGCAGGACCACTCTAAAAGTTGACCAGGAAGGACACGCCTTTTATTTGGAGTAAAGCCTGTCATAAGAGCTTTGAGTAGCTGAAAAGGAGGCTCTACATCGTGCTAGTAGTCACTTTACCAGTGACTGTTAGTGATGCTTCGTACTTAGCGTTAGGTTGCATTCTGATGCAGAATGACAATGTATTTGCTTATGCATCATGCTTGTTGAAAGTTCATGAAGTGAACGACGGAGTGCATGGTTTGAGGTAGCGGCAGTGGTTTTCGCACTGAAACTCTATAGACATTATTTGTATGTCAAGACTTTCACGATTAAGATTGATCACAAGAGTCTCAGGTACTATTTGATGGAGGAGAAGGAGCTGAACGGCAGGAAATGGCACAAGGTAGAGCTGCTTAAGGACTATGACTGCGTAATAGACTATCACCCAGGAAAGGCCAATGTAGTGGTTGAGTTGAGGAGCATGGGTAAAGAGTAGGAGGTAGATCCAGTCAAGGGCGTATTGGCCAGATTAGTAGTGTGACCCTTGTTGTTGGATCGAATTGCAGAGACTCAAGCGACCAACGAGTTGGTAGTGGAAGCTCAATAGCGGGTGACGGGATGGTAAGGTTACACCCTACACTTGGAAGGATGGTTTAATGCTATTCCAAGACAGAGTGTATGTACGTTGGGGGGTTAAAGCTGAGAGAGGATATTTTGGATGACGCATATTCGCTCGCTTATGGCATGCACCCAGGTGAGACAATGTACATAACACTTCGTCCGCATTAGTTGTGGCATAGTATGAACAAGCAGGTAATTTAGCATGTGTGGCTAGTTTCTTAATGTGCCAGAAACAAAGTTTGATCATCAGGCATCAAGAGGGTTACTTCATCTCCTGCTTACACAAGTGTGGAAGTTCGAGGACATTGATATGTACTTCGTTAGTGGTTTTCCCTTGGTCAATGGGAAGGGTGCAGTTTGGGTTATAGTAGACCTATTGACCTAGGTAGGACATTTCATACCCATTCGGTTCAAGCCAGATGTAGAGGATTTTGGAAGTTTATATGTAAAGCATATTTTGAGATTGGATTGTATGCCTAGGACGATCGTATCTGATCAGGACCCCAGTTTCACCTCCCACTTCTGGGAGGGTTTGCATGCAACTTCTCTACTGCTTACCATCCTCAAACAGATGGTCAATCAGAGCGGACTATCCTGACCTTGGAGGAGCTGTTACGCTCATGTGTGTTGGAGCTTGGTGAACCTTGGTTGAAGGTTCTATCCATGGTGGAGTTCGCTTATAATAATTCATATCATCATAATAGGAGTAGCTCCTTATGAGGCACTATATGGAAGGAAGTGCAGGACTCCTCTATTATGGGATGGGGATGGAGAAAGGTTGTTAATTAGACCCCAAAGAGTCTAGGAGACAGCCTCACGTGTCAGAGTGATTCGAGCTAAAATGGGAGTAGCTCAGAATCGGCAGAAGCATATGCTGATGAGAAGGATAGAGTGGTTAGTTTCAAGGAAGGGGATAAGGTTTTCCTTTGAGTATCCCCTCAGAAAAAAAGAGATGCATTTTGGGAGGAAGGGGAAGTTGGCTCCCCGATTCATCGGTCCTTACGATATCATTTTGAGGATAGGACCATTAGCTTATAGGCTAACCTTACCAACAAATTTGTACCAGATACACAATGTATTCCATTTGTGTTTGGTTTGGGCTTATATTGGCAAGCCAAACCAAGTGATTTAGCTAGATGAGATTAAGTTAGAGAGAGACTTGAGTTTCATAGAGAAACCAACCCAGATTTTGGACAGAAAGGTTTGTCAGTTGAGAAGCAAGGAAATACCTATGCTTAAGGTGATTTGGCCAAATGAAAGAACACTATCTAGAGCTCATGGAGGACTACCTAGTAGGCAATCCCTTTCCACCATGGTAAGATTATTACATTCAGGTTTCAGGACGAAACCTTTTATATGAGGAGAGAGTTGTGACACCCCGATTTAAAGTTCATGTCTAACTCTGGGGTTAATTATGGTTTCTATGAGCATGTGGACAACTTATAAAAGCAGAGTAACGATTCTAGAATTACAAAAACCTAAATCTTCTTCCTTAAAATCTTCGGATGAGCGGCGATTGTTCTAGGCAGAGAAGAGGGACTTGTTGATCGATTCCAGACCAATAGGAGTGCCATGGAGATCCTAACAGGTTTGGATTTGGGGTTTTGGGATTTCAATCATATGATTATTTTCCTTAAGGTTATATGGATCACGCAAACGAAGTCTAGGAAGATGGCTTCAAATCCTAACCTTCAGTGGAAAGCTTTCAGGGGTAGGGGTTAGGATTACTTTTCTACTTTATGCGAAGAATTGTGATTAGTTGTTAGGAATCCTTGTTGGATTTTTAGGACTGCATAGTAGCATGAAATCTACTATGCAAATGGTTGTGTTATGCAATTCATAGTTTTAGACTGTGTAGTAGAGTGTGATCTACTGCCCAAACATTTGTTCATGATTCCAGCATATGCTCACAACAAGGAACTGTGCATGTTCACAGTTTGCTTTTTTAGGATTAAGAATCAAGACTAGATAGACTAGCTCATGATATAAGACGATGACCCAACCCATGGATTGCATGATCTCCCAGGTTACATTCAGTTTCAGGCAGGACGTGACGAGTATGCCTTTAGTTGCTGCTCTCACGATATTTCAGGGTGGTTTCATGGTCTAATCCATCATGAGGTCGTCCGTTCATAGCTAGGGGTGGCTAATGTTAGGATGATGTCTACACGACCAAAAGGTCACACTACTAGATACTAGTTAAGTATCTCTGACCCCTTTACATTTACCTTGGGACTTCAGGAGCCAATACCGCCTAAAAAGGGAGTACGAGCAGTGACACCACCTTGCAGTGACTATGGGACTCGCAAAGAGAGGTACCATGGAGGACCTCAGTTATCTCTATTAGTGTTTTTAGTTGTTTGTCAGACTTATTTTACAATTGTTGTTTTCCCCAATTTGGGATGTTTTTAGGGATGGTAGTTGTTGATTTTAAGCCTTGAAGCTCTATTTATTTCCGCTATCGTTTTAATTAAGTATTGAGGATTTTTCAGTTTAGTGAATATATGTCAGTTATCATGATTTATATATTGGGTGAACCCAATTGCCATGCATGGATCGAACTGTGTGGTTCGGTCGAGTCATTCAGGGGCGGGTTTCATAGGTTTTGTACACTTTGTTGCTAATTTTGTTGGTAAACTAGATAGGAAGTATAAGGGTTGGAGAAGTTTAACACATAAGAGATCCATACGGTTTAGGATACACCAACCTTGTTTTGTAAGAAGGGTAAGGTAAAAAGTTATGAAATCTTTGAAACCTAAGCTTCCCTATGCTTTAAGTCTCGGGCTCGTGCTTCCTTTCACCCAATGAGTGCATCTTTATTAGTTAGCCCACCAAGAAAAGGCACTCAATTAAGCATTCATGGTTTTTTCATAGTTTTTGGAAGGAGAAAGAATCACATCATATATGTGGGGATACTTTGATACACCGCCTTAAGAATGGTCTCCTTTCCACCATGAGAGAGCATGACACGTTTCCATGATTATCCATGGTTCTCCATCCTAGTATGGAGGAAACCAAACACATTGTTCTTGGATCCTCCCCTTTCAGATGGGATACCTAAATATTTTTCAATGCTTGTTGAGGGAGGAAAACCATGTACATCTCTCACCCAATTTATTAGAGCATAGGGGTATTATTACTAACTGATGCTTGTCCAAAGATTATAATATCATTTGGAAAAAGCACACGAGTGAGGGTTGTGCACTGTCTATTAAGTTTAATACCTTTTAAATCTCCATCTGCCAGACTCCCATGGATAAGAAAATAGAGAGAATTTTTAAGGAGGATCACGAGAGCACGAGGTATCCTCCTTAAAAATGATTTGTAGACTAATGGTTTATGCGAGTTGGATGGATGATTGTTTATGTTTAATTTTGATTTTGTTTCTTTTTTTTCCTGATCAACATGAATAGGATCTTCCTTAAAATGATGAGATGAACCCAGGTGAATTCCTTATGAGCAAATGATTTGTAGACTGACGGTTTATGCGAGTTGGATGGATGATTGTTTATGTTTAATTTTGATTTTGTTTCTTTTTTTGCCTGATCAACTTGAATAGGATCTTGTTAGATTTTTCTTCTTATAGAAAGAGCTTGCATATCTATAACATCGAGCTTGCATTTGTTCTCATCTAGGAGAGAATAAATTAGTTCTCGTTTGTTTTATCACCTGTCGGATTTTAGCCTTTGTCTCGAATGAGCGGATTGGACATTCGATAGGTAGCTGATTAGCATAACCAAAAGGGTGTTATTTGATTAAAGAAGAACTGGGATGGTGAACTCAATTGTGAATTAGGATAGCCTAGGTGGTTTCAAAGTCCAAGCAGTTTTCTCCCATTAGTCAAAAACCCTCAATCGTGCAGTCTTACTATCTTGTTTTAATTCTGTTATTTACAGTTTTAATTGATAAATTGATAGTTGTGGAACCCAAACTAGAAACTGGTGAAATCGATTAGCACTTTTAACAATTTCGTGTAGAATACAATGAAGACAACCCGTGGAAATTTGACCCTAATTACTTCGGTAATTTTTGAATGCATACTACAACCGTAGCCAACATCTATCCGCTTTGTAATTATTTTTCTAATCAATCCTGGTTCGTTATTAATAAACTTGGCAATTAACTCTAGTTAATCTCGAGATCAGTTAGATTATTACCGAGTAGGAAATCTATATTATGAAAGTGCTTAGATTCTAATTTTTTATTAATCGCGATAATTATTTCTTAGCATTTAGTTAAATATTACACTTTCAGAATAATTGGCCTATATTTCTTTTGGACGAGGAAGTTTTGTGATGGTCGTAACCAAGATAGTGCACCAACCTAGGGTAGACTAAAACATCAAAAAGAAAGAAAAGGTGGGAGAAGGGAGGCTGCGGTGGATAGAGGACAGACAAGGGAAAAGAAAATCATAGCAAGTGAATGTCTTGAATTATTTAATCTATGGAATATATGAAAGCACTTGATGTGAGGGAATTGTTGTAATAGTAGACAAATTTCATGTATAATTTCCCATCGGTTCGTGATAGGATGAGTTCATCATCATCTTCTATATCCTCAAACATGAGTTCTTTCGCAACACACCTGATGATTACTTCCCAAAAAACTAAGGATTTGATAGCAAAGGCATCAGATTCCTGCAAAGCCTTTCCCGCCATGAAAGAGGACTTCCCCGCAGTGAGTGAAAATAGCATAGCCAATGGATAACCCTATGGGATGTATAGTGGGCCCATCTACCATGATTTCGACTCTTCAACCAGTCATTGGCAGCCGCAATGACAATGTTGATGGGATTAGTGTGTGGTTTTGAGTGATGGTTGACATAGTCGCAACCATATGTTGGATAAATTCTCTATATTGAGTGAGAAATTTGACTTTGAGGCTTCAAGGATGGTCTTGAGTGGCATGGAAGACCACTTTATTATGAGAGTTCTATGATTACCACCAGAAGAAAATAATCTTATCATGAAGCACTTGAGGCATCAACGCTATTACTCGCCACGTTATGATAAAATTAATTAGATGTGCCCATTGTAAGGGTAAACCTAAAGCTCACAAAGTAATTGCACCAACGGGCATCGTAACAATAAGTGTTCCACATTTCGAATTTCATTTACGCCAACAGGGTATGTTGGATTGATGTTGATTCCACTTGAAAGTATAAGTTCCATGGTCAGTAGCCTGTCTCCAAGGATTTTCCAAATCAAAATTTGTTTGGGAAGAATGTCAACTGCCCAAATAGGTAGCCAGCCATCTCTAAGAAGAAATGTATCAGGTGCAAAGTAAAGGCTAGTTGATATCCGAAATGGACTAAGTATTCACTAGATGGGAAAATGGCCAAATCAATCAATCTGGAATTGAAGTAACCAGGAGGTGCATTCAATGATGGTGATATCCTCTACGACAAATGTTTCCTACAGCCAATGTGAATTCCATGTCCCTTATTCCAAAAAGTCATGAACTCGGTAATATCTAGCATTTCGATCAACGTGGTTAAGTAACAATGGAGGCGATGTGGAAATGTATGTAACCAACATTCTTTAACAACATTAATGAGCTGCCCATTGCCAAGTTGCCATCATATGCCTTGAAGGAATAATTGTCAGCGTTTGAGAATGCTACGCCATCCCCAGAATGGTCACTAGCCGAAGACAGATGTGAGTAAGCAGGAAGAATGGAATTATTTGGCACGATAAAGACAAGAGATAATGAGTTTGTGATGGTTTAAAATTGGCCATCCCTATTATATGCTTTCTCATATCAAGTTTGAGGGTCATATATAAGGTATTACAGTGGTAGCGGCCTGATATGTAATGTATGATTTGATGGGAAAAAAGATGTTGGCACCAATCCATCGCCCAGCAACGAAACCATTACGCATAGGACTAATTATAGAAGGAAGGTCCTAGCATAATCGTGAAGTTAGAATTTTAGAAATGATTTTCTACAATACTATATAGAGTCCCCCAAAAAGGACTAATTATAGAAGTAAGGTCCTTGCTTAGTGCTCAATCATGAGGTCCAATGCTAAAAGTTGCCTATCGCACCTCTTCATCTGTAACACATTAACTTAAGCAAGAGTTTATTTTCGGCGTAACAAGACGATCTTGTGTAATTGTCTTGATAATTTCATCAATGATTAAGTTAGGAGAGCTGGTAGTAAATTATGCGATTATAATTCAAAGCAATGTCACCCATTTCTTGGAGATTAGTTTGGACATGATTAGTAATATCAAGGAGAGATGAAATTTTGTTATGTCGTCGTCGTTGGGCAACCAAATAATAAAAACGAATAGTATTCTGGTCTTTGACGGAGAGCTAAGATGCTTGATATCTATGTTTCTAGTACAGTTTTTCTTAATACGCATCATATAAAATTTCATATTGAAGGGAAAAAATTCGTTCCCAATCAACAAACTTTGCTGATTTTATCTCTTGTATATCCTTCTCGATAGCCTTCATTTATTGAGAACTATTAGTGAGGCCTATTCGAGCCCGTGTCAAAGTCTTTTTAATGAGACCACTTTAAACATTTTGTTAGCAGGGGTAGGCTTTAGCCTTTTTTGACCATTACTATTTGCCAAAGTTAAGGAAATTTAAGCCTGCATCGATCAAATCGGAACATTTTAGACAAGGGTGAAGCTCAAGGAATGCGTTCCAAGAAGATTGGTAGGTGATCAGACGCTTGAGATGTGCAATGGGTGAATGTGTTTCTGGTCAAGATGTGATCCAAGCAGAAGATACTAAAAATGGTTCTAACCGCTCCCAAATTAGGTAAAAAAATGGATCTAACTGCTCTCAATTAAAACAAGGTTTTATCAAGTAAGTTGTTCGCTCAAAAAATCAATTTGTAGGAGGTGATGGTTTTGATTAAGGGAATTTATTTTTGTTAACCAACATCGTATTAAAGTCACCATAGATTACAACTGGATTGGTAAAATCAAGAATTAAGTCACGTAGTTGTGCTAATTGAGACCAAAACTTCCCTATAGATGAACTGAAAGTGTGACGCGCACTTTTGGTTTTTCCATAGCGGATTTTTTGTATAATTTCTAGAGACTGAAGTTACGAAATTACACCAAAAGTGCACTATAGAGGACCAAATAATGACACTAGAAATGGGTTGCCTCCCATGAAGCTCTCTTTCTTTAACGTCTTTCAGCTAGGCGATACGTGGCCTTTTATTGAGCATCCTATAAGTAATGAACGTTGACCTTGAATGTTCGTTGGTCCGGATGTGTGATCTCTACGGTCCATAGGGGAAAGATTGTGTGACTTCATATGGTCCCAACCATCTTGCTTGTAGTCTTTAAAGTTGTTCGATAAGCCCATAGAGCTTCATCAAGCCAAATTGACCAATCCTTGCGAGACAGATCAACTATCTTCTCAAGAATCTGCTTTAGTTCACCATATGTCACTTCTGCTTGACCACTTGCCTATGGATGGTAAGCGGTGGTCAATAATAATTTTACACCAAATTTTTTGCAAACTCGATGGAAGTGACCCTAGAAGTGAGCCTTGTTGATAACGATAGTCCGAAGGGTTCCGAAAAGCATGAAAAGGCAAGTAATAAACTTTCCCACTGTCCTAGCATCATTAGCAGGCAGGGCTTGCACCTCTACCCAATTCGACACAATTTCCACAATAATAAGAATGTACTTATTACTTTGGGACTGTAGAAAAGGACCCATAAAATCAATCCCCCATACATAAAAAATGTCTACAAACATCGATGTTTCTGTTGGCATTTCATTCCTATTTGAAATGTTACATGAACGTTGACATGGATCCATCAAATTAATCTTGTTGTTGCATCCTCTTTAGCTATAAGATACTTAAGAGCAGAATCATCAGTGAAAACCTGAACTTCTCGAATGCGAAGACAATCACCAAGAGCTCTTTCTCCAAAATTGTGTAGTTCCTCTATGCATCATTAAGCGTCTTGCTAGGGAAGTAGATTGGATAGAACCTATTATCTCTCATTTGTTCTAACACTACTCCAACTGCAAAATCACTAGTATCACACATTAGTTCAAAAGGGGCTCCCCAATACGGGGAGACCAGTATCGATGCAGTCATCAGCTTCTTCTTGAGGGATTCGAATGCCTGCAAACATTTATCATCGAATACAAATGACACATCTTTCTCTAAAAACCTAGTCATATGGAATGTTATTTTAGTTAAATCTTGAATAAACTGACGATAGAAACCTGCAGGTCATAAGAAGCTACGCATAGTTTTAACATTCACAAGGGAGGAAGCTAAGAGATGGTTTTCACCTTAGCTCGATCCACCTCAATACCTCGTTTGAAGACCCCACGGCCTAGCACCATCCCCTTCTCCACCATGAACAGAGAAGTCATCCATGAAGACTTCGACAACATCTTCTAACATCCTTTGGAATGTCAATAGCAATATCATTTGACACCATCTCTGGCTCTTCAACAGAATTGGGATTTCCTAAATCATCCTTTTGATCTTCAATGAAATTGACATAGCATCCATATCTCCTTTATGTCTGTTGTTGGGGTTTTGTTCAGTCTTCCCTAGGAGCCGTCTAGAAGGTCTCTGATAAACCTTATTTGCCAAAGATGTGTAGGAGGCCTCCAAAATAACGTTTTGATTTTCCAACTAAGCCTGCATGGTCTTCATCATCTGGATAATGTCCACATTAAATCCTATAGTGATTGCCAAATTTTGTTGTGGTGGTTGCTGAGGTGGCTTGTTTGTGAAATCATGGCGGTCCTTGGTTGCTTGAATTTCCTTGAGGAGTGTTTGCATTGTAATCCTCCACTTTAGGCTTGTAGAAATTAGAGCACGGATATGCATGTTGGAATTGTCGGCCTCCGAGATTCTTCGCTCTGAAGTCTTGATATCCCTCCTGACTGAAGGGATATCCCCCTCACACAAAATCTATTTTTTCCATAGTCATTGGTTTGCTGGTGCAGAAATTATCACATTCCCCCCTAATTATCACAATTACCACACTAAGCACATGTGTATCCATCCTCTTTTCTAAAGCATGAACCTGAGCTCTCAAGGCAATGCTATCCAAATTATCATAAGACACTACATGTGCTGGCCGAAATGTATTCCTGGACCAATCTCTAGACTTGGTAACACATGAGGCAAAATTTTGCAAAGCAGCATTAAGAGTGAGAGTAGGTACATCTCCATTTGCTAGTTGATGTACTAGCATTGAGGTCGCTTGTCTGTGGTGAGGGTAGTCAGATAATAGCTCCTGAAATCTATTCCACAAGTCATATAGGCTTTCTCCTTCTCTTTGATGAATTTGAGAGATTGATTCTCAAATAGCTACAGTCTTCGCTAGTGGCTATTACTCTTCTACAAAAGCTTGACCTAGAGTTTCCCAATCTCTAAATGTGCCTCCGGGTTGACTAGTCGTCCATCTTCTCAATACTTATCGAACAGACCATTTGAATAGCTTGAACTTCATTGGTTCTTCAAAAAAACCTCAAAGTTTGACTATCGCACAATAAGCATAAAATTGACTAGATGATCGCATGGATTTTCATCGGTCCTTCACTGAAACTTCATGTTCTGCTGAATTAAGGAGATGAGATTACCCTTGATCTCATAATTGGTATCATCTTGCTCAGGAGGAACCACACTCGATGTGGAGTTTACAACAAGCCTTAGGCTTGGTGTCATCGACAAAGGTTCTTGATGCCGCCATTGGTGTTGTAAGCTTAGCAGTGTAACTGTGGTCTGTGTCTGAAGAATCTAAGTCTGAAGAGTCTTCGAGTCGAGATTCAACAATCTCTCGTTCTTGAATTGATGAGCGCAAATCCTAATTTTGCCCTAATTTTTCATCGTGTCACTATTGGTGACATTTAATCAGTTCTCTTATGCGCAAAAGAAGCAATAAAATTCATAGAAAGTAACTGTGAACGCAAAAATTTAAAGCGGGAGTGAAGATTAATACTAATCGAACTATTTTAAGATACTAGAAAGAAATCCCCGGCAACTACGCTAATTTGATGGACCTTTTTAGGTGTTATCAATATAATCCGGCTACTGAATTTACTTGAGTCAAATCTCTCTAGGGTCTCTATAGGTATCTTACTCAAAGTTGTAATTAATATCAATCAAGGCCTCAATGAATTTTATTTATGTGTGATAGCACGATTATTCGTTGCTCATTTGACGACATTTTGGCTGCTTGTTGACCTTGTTTGACCTAGTTTTGACCCTCATTTGTGGTTTGTTGGAAGAAACAAGGGTTTTTTCTTTCATTCTTGAACGGACCATTTTATGGTCCGTTCGACTTGCTTTCTCATTGTATATGTGAGGTTGCAGGTATCCGATGGATAGAGGACAACGAGACTATTCCAACGATACGAAGGTGCCACGATGATCAATCAATCAAAGTAAAAATGAAATTTGCTTTAAAGTACATGGTTTGCAAGACGGCATGATAAGAGTTTAGACAATCAAAGAGTTTAGAAGCAATACACTGTCGCAATTCTTCTCTATTCAAATCAGCCCCTTTTGGGACCGCTTATTTGCTACCTACCTTTTATTCTAGTCCGCTCTATCAAGACAAAGATATGAAACCCACTAGGACATTTACCAATTTAGAATTGCTCACACGATAGACTAGTTTATTCACTCTTGGATGGGGGTTAACGTCTAACCTAGTTATTTGATTTTGGCGTTTAGAAATGCAAACTAACGAGTCTAAAAGAAATCTAACAAAAATTCATAATCATATTAAAATTACACTAAAACATATTTGAAGTTTATAATCATATTAATAATAGTCGGAGTCTATTCTTATTGCTAATTTGCATCCCACTAAATTATCTATTTATTAATTCTTCTAATTAATTCCAAATTTTGTTCATATTAAAATCTACTTAATCATGCGAATACTCAATTCTTAATTCATTACCATTTTAAGACTATTAGAATCGATTCTACTATCAAACTAATTAATTAGTTATGATTGTAGTCATCATGTTATAAGTATAATATCGATATGTTTCTTACAACTTATAAACATCTTAACTCCAATGGGAGTCAATCGACAGGATCAACTATTAAGAGAGGAAAAAAATATAAAAGATAATGTTATTGTTGATATTCAAACTCCTAATCTCCAAGTCATGGGTCCGAGTACTTTACAGCTGGGCCACAATCAATTTCATGATTCAAGGTCTCTTGGTGCATTTAAGTACTGACTTGGCAACTAATTTACCGCACTAAATTGATTAGGGGTTAGATGGTAAATCGATACTAGTAGTTTCGAATCTACCCTAATTAACATAAAATTGAGATGCTAATGATAATTCAAACATGGAAGAATAAGAGTCATAAACTTATAATTAGAGGTGTGGAATTTTTCGTCGCAAACTGCGGGACGGGTAGTGGCTGCAGCTATCGTGATTATAGAATCGTGGAAACAGCGTAGCAACGTCAAAGAGTGGTCAAGCCAAGTACAAGCAACAACCTTTGTCAAAAATAGCATGCACCCGAAGATCGTGATGTATAATGTAATATTGATGTTTTTTCGTTTCCGGGGCAGGGAGAGGTGGGCGCAAGTATGTGTTTGAGGGATGAGCTGGATATGATGCTTTCATATAAAATGAAACGTAGAAGGATTGAGTAGCATAGAATAATTAGGCCAGAGTAGGTTCGATGGTTGAATAGTCGGTTATATCGGTTATGAAGGTTAACCTAAAAATCTGTCGATTAAAAATTGATGAATTAACCATAGGATCTATTAACGGTCGATTATTTAACCGTTGAGACTAGTTG
The DNA here is from genome assembly GCA_010665285.1 of Linum bienne. Classification (NCBI taxonomy): domain Eukaryota; kingdom Viridiplantae; phylum Streptophyta; class Magnoliopsida; order Malpighiales; family Linaceae; genus Linum; species Linum bienne. Next base: position 326,008 of record QMEG01002101.1, read on the forward strand.
GTCAGTTCAAAAAGTTAACCGATTTGGATGTTCAATTCATTTTATCCGACCATTAACCAATGGTTAAAAACCAACTTAACCGACTCTTACCCTTAGCCCCAAATTGAGCTATTGAGCAAGAACAGTCCTGCTTTCACAAGATGCGCCAGAGAGAGCAAATGATGGCCGAGTCGGACTAGTCCTCAGATTGAGATGATGCCGAAATCCAACAATCGCAAACTAGAGTAATTGGAAGAGGAATGGATAATGCCGAAATACCAATATTACTCTTGGAATAGAACTTGTTCAACTGAACAATTGCATGTAACATATCATATCAGAAATATCTCACCTAGGATATATTAGAAGAGTATGTGGATCACAAATAATTGACATGTCACATTGTCACATAGCATTTAAAACATTTAAAATGCAAGTATTATTCATGTAATTCAAAGAAGCATAAATAATAGTAGTAAAACATAAACATTTAAAATGGAAGATATTACCCCCTTAAGTTTCCAGAATCCGGCAAGCCTTGAATAACTACTAAAACTCGAGCAAACTCGAATGGAAGGACAGGTAAGGTTTCGTCTCGATAATACAAAGTCAACAAAGGTGTTTTTAAGTCATGGGTTGGTCTGGAACTTGCCGATTCAAGTCGACGTCGGAGAAGAAGGGAACATAATTTTAGACTTGCTCCCCTTCAGACTCTGGATGCCTTTAAATAGATATATTATTGTCGTCAACGGAGGGTTTGGGTCTAAAATGTGGTATCAAGACTTGACACCCTGATTACGGCCTTCAATTTTTTCAGAGATGCGCCAAAAATTGTTGTTGTCGGGTAACTGTGCTGGTCGGAGAACGTGAGGAAGACAATGAGGATGACTAGATTCACTTATCTCAAAACGACATCGTTTAACTAGCTGGATAAAAATGAAAGCACAAAAAAATAAAATTGCTTCTACCAAGACTCGAATTCGGGACTAAACGAAAGAGGATGAGCATACAAACCATTTGAGCTATAACTAAATAATTGATTGTGTTTACAATCCACTTTAATTATTTATATCCCATGAATTCAATCCTCACACACAAGTCTAATAATTTCAATCTAATTTTTGATGAACATTTAATTAAGCACTTTAAAAATACAAATAATACTAGAAAATAGTAGTATAAACCAAATTCTTACGGACAAGGTTAGAGACTTTTACATTAATATTTTTGTACTAGGATTAGGGTATTACAGTTGGTATTTCTACTATTTGCTATATATGTCTCTTGTTTGATAAAGGGATTCATGGGTTAATTATTTGAATGGAAGATGATAAATGAGTTTGAATGAAAGATCTTAAATAAGTATTAATGGGGAAGAATTTGGGTTTAGTATGAAAGAAAGGGAGGACGAGAAAAAAAAAGAAACAAAATAATGGAGAAGCGATTGTTCTATTTTTTTGTGGTAAATATTACTCTTTTATTGTAGGCAGCTTCATAAAATGTAAATTTTTCCTATAAAAATAAAAAAGGATGTTATGTTGATTGGAATGAAGTAAGATTCTCTCATCGATGTAGATCCTCAAAAGATGCGGCAATTAGAGGTTCATGCTCACCAAGTGTGAGTGTTGGTAGTGGTGCCACTTTAGGTGGTTTAGCCTTGTTCTGTGGCTTTGCTTGAGTGGCCTTGAGCCTTTGTCGTATCTCCGTCAATTTATTTTGAACCTCGCAAAACATGGTTAGTGCACAAAGAATAAACCTCTAAAAATCTCTCAATCTATAAATGTTTGAATCTCAACACTCGTTGTTTTACCACTAGTGTTTCAGCCAATTTAAACAGAGAAACATATATGGTGAAGCAATTCAGTGAGCTAAGGTCCTAGGACTAGCAATGATTTTTTCAGGCGTAGGATTCACAAGAATATTGCAATCAAAGCAACCGCAAAACATAATTTGATCTATGACTAGGTAAAACTCTTTTTTGAACATTCAAAGTCTGAAAACTCGATTTTAAGCTTGTAAAGAACCAAAAAATCTCCGCCCTAGTCTTGAAATCAGCTATACTAAGCCAAACTTTGAAAACGTGTGTGGTGGAGGTGGTTGGATCGAAGGCTTTTGATTACCTCTTTATTTCGCCGATTTTTTCTTTGCTTTTCTTTGAAAACTGCCCGGTCAAAGCTTTAGATCGCAGAGGTCCTTGTGATCAATTGAATGGAATGAATTACTTAGGAAGGGTTAGGACCCTAGCTTTATTGGAAGCCAAAAACTAAGACAACAATTAGGAATTTTTAGTACACGTTGCCGAAACAGATTTCTTTTTTTTGGGGGGAGGGTACTCCGAGTAGTGATTTCGTTGGAATTTTTTACCTAATTTTCTTTTCAATATGTTAGATATCAGACACATTGATTCCCAGCCCTAGATAGGAACGAAATCCAAAAAACTAGATGGAAAGTTACCTAGCTGACCAATCGATCGATGCCAAAGGGAGGGACCAAGTCTCAAACGTGAAACTCGATTACGATAAACTGGAATCATATACCGTAGCTACGACGTGCTTCAAGGAAGACATATTCAAAAGACGGTTCTAGGCTGAAATTTACTCAACTTTATTATGGGCATTCTGCCTATCTATAGTCGCTGTACCCTCTTCATATAGGAGAGGGGGGCCATGAAGTAATAGAAAAATAAAGGGTTCACCAAGAAAAGAAAGGAGAAGGATTCCCAGGGTAAGGAAATGAATCCTCCTTACTTAAAGAATAAGTTTTGACTAATTCAACCCTTGCTACTTAAGGACTAAATTCGGCCAAAGAGCTCTTTAGAAGGACTTCTTTGGCGTTAATTAAGGAAAGGAATTCAGGAGAAAGAGGTGTTAGAAGGGTACGAGCTAAATAGAGGATAATGACCAGGCTTTTCAGGACCGTCGTCATCATATCAAGGGATGACGTGACGCAGGTAGTTTGACTATGGTTCTAGTAGTACTATGTGGTTAGTATTAACTAACTGAGTGGAAATTGAGCCAGGAGCAGATAGGAAAACAGGGAACGGTAATATATGCAGCAAGGTGAAAGTTACGAAGTTGAGCTAGTCGCTTTACTGGCTGCATCTTCGAAGTAGTACTACAAGGATTAGTGTCCACACTTCCATGTCTAGAACATGGTAGTACATGTTGAAGAAGTAGCAACATTGCTTAGGGGATGCAAAATCCCTAAAGGTATTGAAAGTGCGAAGCTGATGTTTGGTAGGACAAGTGAACTGTCTCCGCTAGATGGTGACTACCAAGGGGTTGGTACCATTAGAGAAGGACAAGGTGTGTTCATATTTCAAGGGAAACTAGTAAAGGATTGAGTAGCATAGTGCTCGAGTCAGAAGGAAGAAGAGTTAAGGGAATATGAAATGGAATAGAAGCAAAGGTCTTTGTGACAATAAGCATTATCCATGGGTTAACTCGTTTGTTTAAAGGTGTCACTTTTGAAAGGTGGATCCCTGCATTCCTTCTGGGTGTCGGCTTCCAGGGATTTATGTGAAAATTCAACATAAGTTTGGATCTCAAAGTACCTTGAAGGTATTGTAATGTATAAGAAAATGTTATTGGGGGTAATGGAAGCTCATCCAAGGAGAAATTGTGGATGGCTTGGGGATGACAGGGGTGATAGTAGCAACTAGGTTATGGAATCCAGTGTTAGTAATAACTTGGATGAACAAGGGGTATGTGTAACATAGATTAAGACGAATAGCGGCAGTGGGAGTTGCATGACGGACAATCATCAAGGTTATTTGGTAACCTCATCCGTGATGCTCTGTTAGACACGGGAGAGGTACTCAATGAACAAATCGTGGATCTAACCACTGGTGTGGCGGGCCTACTGGATGCAGGCATCATGCGCTGAGGGGTTATGTTTATTGATAATGATGCAATGTGCTAAGTAGAAAACATGTTTTTGCATAGAGATGGTGTCATCTTTATTTGAAACCCGATTTTGTGTAGAAAGCTGGAGGATGCACACAGTTGATCTGGGACGACTCAAAGGTGAGTTGACCGGGAACAGTGGTATTGAGGCCTTGACTTTGGTTTTTTAGTGGCTTCTAAGGAGGCTGCCAGGTAGTGGTGCTCGATGGGTAGCGAGCTTGAGGGGTCGGGCCTGTGTTGAGCATGGTCGACGATGGCTTAAGGAAAAAGGGGATAGGGTTATGTTGGCAACGCATGCCTAACCTAACCTATCCTTGGAATCTCGGCTTGGTCAAGGGCGGTTGTTGAGGGTCGAGCTTGAAGGAGTTTGGTGGGGGCAAGAAATGAGCCCATAGCTTCTGCTCTGGTGGTCGAGCTAGATTTCGGCAAGGTGAAGGTCTGAACCATTGTCGGTCTTCTAGGACATGGTTGTGGTTTGACCTTGGGTCATTTCCGAGGAGTGAACCGGTTGTGTCATTGAGGAGGAAGGCATATAAGGGTTGTTTGCTACCAAGTAGTGGTGCAAGCGTCGGGATTGAAACACTGTTGCGTCAAATCTTTCCCGCTCATGTGGGGTAAGGTTCAGGTTTTGCGACGAAACCTTTTGTAGGAGGGGAGAGTTTTGACACTGCAATTTTGGCTAGCGGTTTAAATTTCACTTTGATTAAAATCTTACTCATTGAGTAGAAGTCGGGAGTCGGAAACCAAATTAATTTAATTAATTCGAGGAGTTAAGTAAGTAGTTGACCAAGTAACAAAGGCTTGCAAGGCTCAGGATAATCATCGGGTCCAACTAATCGGACCTTTTATGTTGGCCATTAAGTCAGGTGGGAAGTCAGGGACTAAATCTATAATTTTTCCTGTTCGGCACTGAAAGGACGATTCTGCCCCTACAAGTTTCAAAATGTCCCAAAGAAGTAAATGGAGCATAACTTGGTCGTTTGAGCTCCAGACGACGCACGGTCAGAAGCTGTGGATTCGTGGCAGCGAGAGGAATCATGTCAAGTCATAGGTGTCAGCTCTGCTCAAAAGGTGGGGATTTAAGATTATGTTTTGTTTTATAAGCGTAGAACTGTATTAGGATGTTGGGGAATCCAATTATTGGATCCTCCATGTGATTTAGAGTAAAGGCTTTTAGTTTGTATCATAGCGTGTGATCTACTGTACAAATGTTGTGACAGGATGTTGAGTGAGGGCTGTCACACTATACAGTTGCATGTGATTTAATGTAAAAATAGCTATTATATTTGGAGTATATGCTCTTGGTGTTTGAACCGTGGCATGTTATCCACAGTTCATGACAGGACAGGATAGGCCTAGCTAGATTAGCTCATGATGATTATACATGAGTCACCCACCATCGGATAGCACAATCACCAGTTAACATTCAGCTTTCAGCGAAAACATGTTGAGTATGCTTATAGATGCTGCTCACATAGTTTTCAGGGTGGTTGATGTTTGGTTGATGCCTATGGGACCACATGGTCACTTTATTAGAATAGTGACTAGGATGACTTCTATGTTCTATCCTTAGTTTCAGTCTAAGTTTTTACGACTTCAGATAGCCACTAAGTGTTTAGCGCTGACACCGTGAGATGTTTGTCTCCATTTTATGTGTGTACAGTCATAGTTGTAAGAGCTGGAGTGGGATAAGCTAGTCTGAGTTTTGATATAATCTTATATATGCTTTATTATGTATTTAGAACTTGGGAGTTTCATCTCCTCTCTTTATGTGTTGTTTTTCGAGATTCATGTCTAGAGGGAAGACCAATTGTTGGACGCAAAATACACCTACATAACGTTACAGATTTTCGATCTTGATCCAAAAACGGAATCGCCCATAATCTAACCTCTGTCTTTTGTCACGATTCCTCTAACAACTTTTTGAACTCAAGCACTTGAACACCAATAACTCGATGGTATGTAAGAAAAATTCCATCCAATTTGTTCAATAAAGTGTGAAGCTACGTCGTCAAGGATGAGTGAGCCAATTCCGCCCTATTCGTGCTGGTGTTACCGAGGTTGAACACTTGGTTAGTGTAACAACGAGCCAACCTATACTTGCAAAGTAGCCCTTCGGCGGTCAAATAATCCAACAACTCTTTACTTATCCCACTATTTACTAAATCATGCCATTTGGCGAAGAACCCTTGGAGTCTATCAACACGACAAAATACCAAGCGTGGGCCATCTGAACAACCTCCAGATGAGAAACGAAGAGGTTACTAACACGATGGTTCTCGCGTATTATCCACTTAGTGAAGTATTTCCATTTTTTTGTTTCCGTCAATGCCCATTTCAAAGCATTGACGCTACCCAATCTCTGAAGCCTAATCCTATACAAGTTCTCCAGCATGTCAAATAGTGTTCACCCCTAGTAGTTATTATAATATTCGGGCTGAGAGTGTTAGGTACTACTATTGGTTGATAGGAAGAAACATATTAAGGTGAGACAATGATTTGAGAAGATGGCTCCTGCTAGGCAAGAAGATCATTCAAACTTGAAGAGCCGTCTACAAACCTAAACTTTTTCAGTTGCGAAAATTTCCATGAGGGGGTGGGGTCTTGAAAGGGACAGAACTGTCATCGAAATTAAGGGGGGAGGACAACACATTCTCAATCTCTTTATCTTCAGGATGCTCAACTTGAATACTATGAATAGTATCCATTATAATTCAAGAGGCCCTTGCCCCGTCTACTACTTGATTCCCATCTTGATTCTAATCGACAAACTTCTCATTGACACCTTTTTTTTCATTAGTTTTCCCATCTTTATGGTGATCCAAATTTGTGTCATGACAACCTTTTTCTTCATCACCACCAGCACCTTGTGAGTTACCACCTCAGTCGGTATCATCATCACCATCCTTCTCTTTTAGTTTTGTATCTAGAAACTAAGGAGCATCAAAGGCATTGTCATTGCTTGCATCGTCACGATAATCACTATTGATACACCCTTTACTTGGACGGATGGTTTGATGCTATTCTAAGACAGAGTGTATGTACCTTCAGAGTTAAAGCTAAGACATGATATTTTGGAAGAGGTGCATTTGTTTGCTTATGCCATACACCTAGGTCACACAATGTACAGAACAGTTTGTCTGTATTATGTGTGGCCTCGCATGAACAAGCATGTGATTCAGCATGTAGCAAGTTTCTTAATGTGCCAGAAAGAAAAGTTTGATCATCGGGCATCAACAGGGTTACTACATCCCCTGCTTATACTAGTGTGGAAGTTTGAGGACATCGCTATAGACTTCTTTAGTGGTTTACCCTTGGTCAATGGGAAGGAGGGAATGTGGGTTATAGTAGACCGATTGACAAAGGTATCACATTTCGTACCCATTCGGTTCAAGACAGATGTGGAGGATTTGGCAAGTTTATTTATAGAGCATATTGTGAGATTGGACAGTATGCCTAGGATGATTGTATCGGATCAGTACCTTAGTTTCACCTCCCACTTCTAGGAGGGTTTGCATGCAGCCATGGGTACCAAGCTGAACTTCTCTACAGCTTACCATCCTCAACTAGATGGTCGGTCAGAGCGGACTATCCTGACCTTGGAGGAGCTGTTATGCTCGCGTGTGTTACAGTTTGATGAACCTTGGTTGAAGATTCTATCCATGGTGCAGTTCGTTTATAATAACTCATATCCTCACAATAGGAGTAGCTCCTTTTTGAGGCACTATATGGCAGGAAGAGTAGCACCCCTCTATTCCGGGATAGGGAGGGAGAAAGGTTATTAACTGGACCCCAGATAGTCCAGGAGACAACCTCACGAGTTAGAGTGATTCGAGCTCAGATGGGAGTAGCTCATAATAAACAGAAGTTGTATGCTGATTGGAAGGCTAGAGAGGTTAGTTTCAAGGAAGGGGACAAGGTTTTCCTTCGAGTTTCCCCTTGGAAAGGAGTGAGGCAGTTTGGCAGGAAGGCAAATTTCGCTCCCCGATTACTTGGTCCTTACCATATAATTCGAGACATAGGACCATTGGCATATGAGCTAGCCTTACCAGAAGAGTTGGACCGAATACATAATGTATTCCATGTGAGTGTACTTCTGGCCTATATTGGCAAGCCGAACCAGGTGATTAAGCCAGATGAGATTAAGCTAGAGAGAGACTTGACTTTATGGACCAATCATCCTAGATTATGGACAAAAAGTATCGTTGGCAAAAATAATGTGAGAGAGGATAGGGCAGAAATTGTTAAGGCGGATACCAGCGAGCTAATTAGAGGAGATGACAGCTAACATGAGGGAAACAAGACCCTTAGTACATTGACAAAGTGAGGAATTACGTCCATTGATAAGGACAGAGATAGAAGCCATGGACAGGAAGGTTTGTCAATTGAGAAGCAAGGAAACACCTATGCTTAAGGTGATTTGGAAAAATCAGGATGTGGAGGCAACGACTTGAGAGACCGAGGCTAGAATGAAAGAATGCTATCTAGAGCTCGTGGAGGACTACCTAGCAGGTAATTCCTTTCCACCGTGTTAAGTTTTTCACATTCTAGTTTCAGGACAAAACCTTTTATAGTAGGGGAGAGTTGTCACTCTACTTAATTCCAACCAATGTCAAGTCTTAATTGAACATATATATACTAGTATGGCATTGTCATGGCAGAGTTTTTTTTCTTTTTGGTATCTTTATTTCAATATAAGATCCTATATAGCTTTATGAGATCATTGATCTTCAACGTTTGAGTAATCATGTATCTTCAGTATGAATAGCAAGTGCTTTGATGATTTTGGGAACGCCGATCACTCCTCCAGCCTGGCTCCTACATCATATGCTGCCATTGTCTTCAATTCCCAGCAACCAACTCCTCATGCCAACGCTTCTTTGATTGCCATCAAGGAAAATGACATCTCCCTCACTCGGCACAATGGGCACGGTTATCTTTATACCATTGGTGAATTCCATGTGAGAATCAGCCTCCCTCTCTAGAAAGTGCTAATTGTTAAGCTTACGGGGAAAACTATCGATATCCAGTACATGTACGATCGTCTTAAAAGTCTATGGAGACCATAAGGCAAGATTAGACTACTGACCTTGATAATGATGTCTTATTCATTTATTTCGGTAATCCACATGATTATGACTTTGCTCTCACCGGAGGACCGTGGATGATTTTTAATTACTATGTGGTTTGTCATGGATGAGATCCTTCCTTTCTTGTTAATCTTGTTCTTCCACATAAAATGGTTGTTTCCGTTTGCCTTCTCGAGTTACTAATCCAATACTATCACAAAGAAATCATATGGGGATTGGGCAACCTTATTGGATGTACAATTTGCATTGATCGATAAACGCTTAGTACTGCTCGATGTAAATATACCCGTTTGGCGGTGGAAGTCAATCTTCGAGAGGCAGTTGAAACGGGTGTGTTTATGGATGATGCAACAAGAAGTTGTTTACCAAAATCTTCCCTCACAGTTGTTTGATTATGGATATATAGTTCACGAGGCTGCTGCGTGTTCCAAGAATCAAGTACTTAAGTCAGATCTGGCGCTCAGCCAGCATCAGAGCTTGCCAACAACCTCTGCCTACCGACCTGTTGATGCTCCTAACGGCAAAAACGACCGGTGTTCGGCCTTTTGTTGACTTCTCCAACGACGATAGCTTCTCCACATACACGTGGAAAGCCACCGAGTCTGCACCTTGTGAAACCAAGTGTTGACCTGCCAACATTTGAGCCCCTGCGAATGAAGATTAGAAGGTGGAGAGACCTAGTAACACACCCCAACATAAATTTGGAGAAGAAGCACATGTTTCATAATTTGTCAAGTAATCTTAAATTGTAAGGCTTTAAGTTTGGCTTTAAGTTTGGAGTGGTATAGTAAAAATCAAAAGCGATGGTGAAATTCCAACTCAAAGCTTCCCCCCTTTCAGAGGTAGAGAACATCCGTCTGAATAAATTTGATCTTAATAAGCCACAGGCTGAAACTTTGCCTTGTAAAGTTATGGAGGACTGTGCTGGAATGCAGGGTATGGTGACTACGGCCTCTCTTACATCCTGAACCTGGTGGGAAAAATTTTGAGCTCGAAAGTCTCAAAACTACCCCTAAAGAAGGTCTTGGAATAATGCTTCATAATTACTTCTACCGTTATTACTGATAATGATATTAGTAGCATTAAGACAAGTATTATTATTATTATTATTATTATTCCACGATTAATTAACATGTGGATTGCATGTTAATTATAGCATGTTAGAAACTATTAAGATCGATTAACCATCTAATCTTTAATGTGATGATTCGGCTGCCAAGTTAGAACCAAAATTAACCAATAGGACTTGGATTATGAAATTGATTGTGGCCCAGTGTCTAAGTATTCGGACCCATGACCTGGAGGTCAACTATTCAAATCTCAACACTGACTCCCCATTTTAATTTTACTCCCGTTCTTGCTTCTGATGACATCATGATAACGTCAACTTATCTCCTTCCCCACATCCAGAATTGTAACTTACCTTTCCATCACCGATCTGATAGCTCATCTCCTTTCCTTTTCTCAAATCCAATCAACACGATAACTTATCAAAACCACGTAGGAAGTTCGGGATTTAAAACCCATCGATTCGTCACCCTTTGCTTAATCGAACGAATCTATAAGAAAAGTTCATCCTCCAATCTCAGTGATAGGACGGAGGCAGAAAAATGAATTGTCGGGAGCTTGAGGATTGCTGGTAACGATACATACATCCTCCTTTTTCGTCGTTACTGTTCAATCGAGCCATTCAGTCACACTAATCAAATCCCGATGGCCCTTATCAATTACACGATCAAGCCTTCCGGCTTCAATCTTCATTCCTCGGATTGGACTCTCACTATTTCTTTATCAGGTGTGTGGTTTAAGGAGGTAAATTCTACCATTGCTATTTTAAAAAAAATTAAGTTATGAATTACGTGACAGTATTAATTTTACTTTATGAGTACTACATTCATGAATATCACATAGACCATTACTGGATGGAATAATACGAAAAGAACCCCACTAACTAGATGCCCCGCTCCCAAACAAATTGGGCTAGTATTGCCCACATGATATGTTGTCTGACGGATACGTTCTCCCATACATCCATTATTTTCCACGAATGGGAGGTAGGGCTAGTTATTGAGAAGAGGGGGCGCCCTACATGTATTAAGAAACCTTGAATAAATGTCAAGGCTAGTATAAGAATATAAGTCACATAGTTTGACTTTCATGAAAATGCCTACTATTACACAAGAACACGATACCATGATTATTTTACAATGTACTTCACAAGATAATAATTGAGCACGAGAGACTGACCCAAAGCCACCCACCAGGTCATATGAGAGATAACAGAGCGAAGATGACTTGCAAGAGCTATAGTTGCTACCAATCATGTCCCAAGACTCAGAGTGAGTAATCGGGATGGATTTTAGACACATATGATGTTTCCTTTGGATTTACTAGACTTGAGACTTTATTTATGATTGACATTGGACTTGATTTTCCTGTTTAAGTTTTTCCCACGTGTTTAGGGCTATTTGTTTCAAAATAACTTCTCGATGTTGAATCATTTATTTTGTTGTGTTTGACTTTTATATTTAATTTAAGTATTTCGTCCACCCTGGGGCATTTTGTTCATTTAATAAATTCTAGAAGCTTAGGGTGTAACAGCCTCCATCACACCATAATGTTTCAGGTATTTTTCTATTCCCCTTCTATCATATGTTAATGATTAGTTTTTTGTCTTAGAATTATCGGGGAGCCGACCACCAAAATTTTGTTAGTGCTATATTTTATTATGTGCAGATGCATCATCCCACTCCCCTTGTTATTTTGGAACCGAAAACCAGTGGCAATACTGCGCCTGATGTCATCCGGAAATTAACCTCCTAAGATAGTTTTGTGGTGGATGTTACGGGGCATGGAGGTGGTATTTGGGTGTTGCGCAATAACCAGAAATCCAGCGTAATGTGTTTCGACACTCTACTGAAGCTGCTCACTTTTGGATTAGTTGGAAGGGTGAGGATCAATGGTTTGTCTCGTTTGTATATGGGGCTCATGGTCATTGTGATTGGTTTGCATTCTGGGAGGACTTCATTGATGTTCAATACGATTTTGAGTTGTCTTGGTTGGTGATGGGGGATTTTAATGCCTCCATTTCTACTGTGGATAAACAAGGGGGTGCTGAATTTTCAATTCCAAAGGATGAAGATTTCAAAAATTGCTTACATATGTGTAGTTCTTTTAATTTAGGGTTCATGGGTCCTCGCTTTACATGGAGTAAGGAATCACTCTTTGTTTTCTTGGATCGTGCCCTTATCCACGAGGACTGGCTACTTAAGTTCCCTGAGTCCACCAACTTGCACCTTACCAAAATTAATTCGGATCCTCGACCTATCCAGGTTTTGCTATATAATCGTAACTCTCATATTCGCTTAACTAGACCCTTTCATTTTAATGCACCTTGGCATAGCAATGATGATTTCGATCATCTCCTTTTTGGGGAATGGAATTCTGGGTACGTATTGGTGTTACTTTCCAGGACTTCAAGGATAAACTCATTGCCTGGAAGAAAGAAGTGTTTGGAAATATTTTTAAGAGGAAAGGGAAATTGGAACGCGAAGAAGATATATTGGAAGCTAAACCTGAGAGAAATCCTTCAAGTCCACTTGTTCCTTAGGATATCAAAACCCGTAAAGAGCTCGAGGTTAACCTTGGGAAGGAAAATCTCATGTGGTTACAAAAGTCTAAGCATCAATAAATTTTGGAGGGTGATAAGAACACGAATTTTTCCATACTTCGACTCTTCAAAGGCGTGCTATTAACCACATTAAGTGTCTCAAGACGTCTAGTGGTGAATGGGTATGGGACAAACAAGTGTTGATGACCATGGCGCATGACTATTTCATTGAGTTTATTTACTACCAATGAGGGACCGATGTTATAGCTTCATGATGTTCACCCTCGATCCCTCTAAAAAGTTGATAGTCTCCCAATCGGCAGTGACTTTACATCACATGAAATCGAGACTGCTTGAAAAGGTATGGGCACTCTTAAATCACCAGAGAAGGATGGTTTTAACCCATTCTTTTTTCAGAAATGTTGGCCCACTGTGGGTCATGATTTTGCTGATTTTGTGACAGCTTGTTTCAGGAACCTGGCCCACTATGAGATGGTTGTTTTCCTCATCCCGAAAGTCAACAAATCAATGAATATGACCTAGTTCTGCCCTATTAGCCTTTGTTCAATGCACTAGAAATGTTGACCCACTGAATTCGGAGATCTATGATGAAGCTCATTTGTCCAAACCAAACCAATTTCATTCCGGGTACGCAAATTTGTTAAAATATCATCATTTTATAGGAAGTGGTCCACTCCCACAGGCTCGAAACTGGCAAAAGGGGCTTTTATTATAAAGCTTGATCTTTCAAGAACTTATGATCACTAGGAATGGAGTTTTGTGGAGGACACTCAATGCAAAGCAAACCTTTCGGAGAGTTTGATTGGTGTTACCATGGTGTGTATTTCAACTCCTTCTACTCAGATTCAATGGAACGGTGGCCTTTCCGAACCTTTCAAACCTAGGCACGGTCTTCGGCTAGGATCTGCTCTTTCTCTCTATCTTTTTACTTTATGTGTTAAATCCCTAAGTGATAGGGCTGGAATTTGTAGCAGTTATCTACCCTTTTATACATGCATTTGAGTGGTTGTTAGCATGTTCGCACTTCATTTCTCTACGATTTCGTGTTTTGGCGTATTGTGTATAGATCCGTTCATTTGGACCGTTTCGGTCCATTTGATGTTTTCTTTGTAGTATTTATCACTACAGGTACTATGGAGATAGGTGATTTGACCATGAAGCCAAGGGCATGGTGTAGAGAGCGATTGGAGTTCGAGAAAGGAAGTCGAGAATGGAATTCGCACAGCAGAGGGACTGCACGCCGTGTAGTCCATAAAAGCACTCGAGAGCACGGCCTAAAAACAAAGGCATGGCGTGCACCACTGCATGCCGTTCCTCCCTTTTGGCGTTGCTGGATTGTGAAGGTTGGAGGCTGCACGACGTGCACCACTGCACGCCGTTCCCCTGTTTGTGGTTCGCGGAATGGACACCTTATGTAGGTGCACGGCGTGCACCCTCCAAATCTGGCTGCAACTATAAAAAGGGAAGTTGGAGAAAAGAGAAAGAATTCTTTCCCAAACTCGATTTTCACAATTTTTCCCGAGCTTCTCCTGCAAAAACCCAGCACAAAACCTCCATTAGAATCCAAATTGAAGATCCAAAGGAGTCCCCCTTGCAGGATTGAAGCTAGGATTGAAGATAGAAGGCCAAAAGCATCGATTGGAAGAAGAACAAGCCGATATTTCTTGTAAGAAGATGGTTAGGTTTTCTTTTCAATTGCTTTCTTCTAGAATGATGAGTAACTAAATTCTTTGGGATTCTTAGTTGAGATGTAGGAATTAAGCTATGAAACCTGTCTTGGATGTTTAAGAACAACATTTGTGGATGTTTGAATTGGAATGAAAGTTTGTCTTGATTGTTTGGGTGTTCAACCTAATTCTTGTTATGGCTAGAATTAGGTCAATTCTTGAAATCTTTTGCTTATGAAAGACTTAGGAATTCATTAGATTGACAATCGAGGATAGAATTAGGTTATTGGTGGGGTAAACCGATAACCTAATTCTACCTTTTGTGTTTCTCCCGGTTTTAAGTGAAAGCCATCTTGTAATTGGCGGGCGCTCTGGTTTGCACCCAATGGACCAAGTTGGGTGTAGTTATCAGTAGCTTAGGCATTGTTCGACCAAGTTAACGCTATTTCCAATTACTCGTGGGTTCTTTTAATTCCGGTAAAACACCCTTTCACTTTGTAGAACTTCTTGGTGTTCGGTATTAGCTAGCCCGATTAAGGGGATTTCTACCTTAGTTGGGAAGCTAGTAGTGGAAATCCGCGTGCATGATCGTGCCGCGGATTCATACGAGTGTTAGGAGGATTCTTTTTATTCAATTCTGGTCCACATTCGTTCGTTTTAAATGCATTCTAGCGGTTGAGCTTAATGACTCGTCTCTTCCAAGAACTCGCTTTCTCCATTGAATCAACTTATAACCTTTTAGTTTAATTTACTGATTAGAATAATTAGAATCAAAAACCAAATATTTTAGCCTAAACCGTGTTGAAAAATTTGAGTAGAGGCATAACGAGAGGGACCTTCAGACACAAACGACATTTGTGTTGTCGGAATAACTTCACAGTTATTCGGGCGATCAAGTTTTTGGCGCCGTTGCCGGGGACTTCTCTCGTTCCTTCGAAATGACTTAGTCGGCGCCGATTTAGGCATTCGACTCCAGTTTAGTTTTGTTTTCCAGTCCTTTTTGTTGTTTGTTTGGGTTTCACTTTGGTGTGTTGTTTTTTGATGTGCAGGAGTTTAGGTGTAGTTTATGAGATAGTCTAGCCGGATCCGTGAGCGGCGACATCGGAATCTGCAAAGCAATCTCACACCACCTCGGCTTGTGTTTTCTCCTCAACAACAACCCACCCTTAACTTAGAGATTGTGCTACCAGCACCTTCACCACCCAATTCACCACCCTCATCGGCATCCTCATCACCAACGGTTTCTTCTCACTACAACTCTTCAAGCGAAGAAGAATATTTTGAGGAACACATCATAATGGGAGATGCAGCACACACACTTGGGGACTATGCTAAGCCTACACTCGCAGGCACCGGCTCGAGCATATGTGAAGACACCATATGTCCAGATGTGCAGCAGCGACCTTATTCGGGCAACGATCACGAGTGCCCGAGTCAACATATGAGACACTTCACCGAGATCATTGAGCTAATGAAGTTCAACGGGGTCCACGCGGATGTGGTTCCCATGAGGCTATTCTCATTCTTGCTCCAAGGGAAGGCTAAAGCTTGGTTGGACAACCAACCAATCAACTCATGCAGGACGTGGGATGCTTTGGCTAAAGCATTCCTAGAGGAGTTCTTTCCGCCCTACAAGACAGATGCAATCAGGGGGGCAAATTGGTAATTTTCAGTAGAGGTATGGGAAGCTCTATCACGAGACTTGGGACCGATTCCAAGCATTGTTGTACTCCTGCCCTCATCACAACATGGAGGAGTGGACTCTAGCGGATATTTTCGCGCGTGCTCTCGATTATGAGAACACAAGGATGATCAACCAAGCTGCTGATGGTGATCTTAAGTCGCTTACTCCAACCAGGTGTTTGCATCTATTCAAGGAAATGGCTGTCAAGTCTAAGAGTTGGGCGCGGCAACAGGCGCCGAGGAGCTTACAGGCACCAGTTGCTCCACCATCATTACGCACGCCCAAGCAAGCCCTCGAGGATAACTCTGACCAATCTCTGCATCTCTTCCATTCCAAAGTTGATGCATTAGTGCATCAGATGAAAAACATGGCCTTGTCCAAGGCACCTGTCAAAGAGGTAGCACCACCTCCCAAACCTCAACCTCGGAAGGCAGTGATGGTGTATTATTGCGAGGATTGTGGACATGAAGGACATGATGTGTCGACATGTCAACTCTTTTTAGAAGAAGCTGCTCCTGAAGAAGATGTGGAAACCTTTGAGCAGGTAGATTATGTCCAAGGCGGTCAAAATCAACAGGTTGGGTACAACCAAGGAGGTTATCAAAGTAACTTCTGACCCAACCAAGGTGGATATTACAACTATCCAAGGAACAATCAAGGCTACCGGAATTACCAACAAGGTCCGGGACCTCAAGGGCAAGTTTCTAACCCGCCTCAGACAGCTCCTCAAGGACTACACCACCACCACCACAGAAAAAGAACTGCTAGTTGTGGTATTCGCGGTCAACAAGTTCCGATCTTACCTGGTGCTCTCTCACATCGTGGTTTACACCGACCACGCGGCTATCAAGTACTTGATGAACAAGCCGGATGCTAAGCCATGCTTTCTCCGGTGGATCTTATTGTTGCAAGAGTTCGATTTGGAGATTGAGGACAAGAAGGGGTCCAAGAATGTTGCTGTGGACCACCTCTCTCGTTTGATGGAAGAAGAGGTACGGAAGCCGGATGGGATTTCAATTCAAGAGTGCTTCCCAGATGAGAGACTCTTCATGGTCGTTGCCCAGGTTGTGGAAGGACCATGGTTTGCTGACATAGCAAACTACCTTGCTACTGGATCCTTCCCAAAGGACGTCACACCACAGGGAAAGAAGAAGATTCTGATAGACATGAAGAACTACTTCTGGGATGATCCATACCTTTTCCGTAGGGGTGCGGATTGGATGATTCGACGATGTGTACCATACGACGAGACTCCCTCAATCCTCAAGCACTGACATGCTGGGCTAGCCGGAGGACATCTCGGTGCAGACCGCACCGCCTGTAAGGTATTTGACTCTGGTTTTTATTGGCCTGATATTTATAAGGAAGTTTCGACTATGTGAAAGCATGTGATCAATGTCAAAGAACTAGGAATATTTCTAATCGAGATGAGATGCCTCAAAATAATAACCTTGTATGTGAAATATTTGATGTTTGGGGGATAGACTTCATGGGGCCATTTCCGCCGTTTAATGGACTCAAATATATCCTTGTTGCAGTTGACTATGTTTCTAAGTGGGCAGAGGCCGTGGCTCTTCCCACTACTGATGCTAGAACTGTAGGGGAATTTTTGGTTAAGTTCTTTTCTCGGTTTGGAACACCTCATGCAATTATAAGTGATAGGGGCACCCAATTTCAGGGTCAGTTTGATCGGGTGTGCCACCGTTTTGGTGTCACACACCGGTTGTCTATTGCCTATCACCCTCAGACTAGTGGGAAAGCCGAGGTTACAAACCAAGAGCTCAAACGTATTCTTCAAAAGTCCATCAACTAATCGAATAAAGATTGGCCGAGTAAGCTTGATGACGCTCTCTAGTCATACCGTACCGCGTATAAGACACCTATAGGGACCACTCCCTATAGGATAGTCTATGGTAAATCTTGCCATCTACTGGTCGAACTTGAGCATCGAGCTTACTGGGCTTTAAATTTTCTCAACATGGATGCTAGTGCATTTCAGATACACGAGTTGGTGGAACTCCATCATCATTCCTATGAGAGTTCTAGGATATATAAGGAGCGGACCAAAAAGTACCACGATTCGCGCTTACGGACTATCAAGGAGTTCAAGGAAGACGACCTCGTCCTTCATTTCAACTCGAGGCTCAAGTTGTTTCTTAGGAAGCTGCAATCCTGATGGAGTGGACCATTCATTGTGACGAAAGTCTTCCCTTATGGGACAATCGAGGTAACCGCACCCCCTCCTCTGAACCTTTCAAAGTGAACGGTCATCGTTTGAAACTCTACCGCGTTGGTGACACCGTAGGTGTTATCGACGAGGTGGATTGTTTCCCACTTTGAACTGTTCATTGGAGGGCGTCTAGCTAAAGACGATAAATAAGGGCTCTTGGGAGGCACCCCTTGCGTATCCGTTGATAGAATAGTGAACAAAGACCTTAGTTGTTAAGTAGCGAGTCAGTTGATGTGTGTTTGGTTTGAATCATGTGTTTGAGTCGAGTCTTGAGTCATTGATGGTATTCTTGGTGATTATTTGATGATAACAACTTGTTGAATATTGAGTGCTGAAATTGCTGGAAATTGAAAGAAATTGTTGTTGAGAATGTAGCCCGCACGCCATGTAGGGCCAGGTTTTTCCAAAACCGCGGCCATTAAGTTGAGGAATGGCGTGCAGGTACATGCACACCTTCACGTCGTGCTTTTAAAATCAACCCGTAGCCATCCAGAACAGGCGTACCCAAAAGAACAGAACGGCGTGCACACCCGCACGCCGTGCGCCCAAAACATAGATGCAACCTTCGAGCCCCAAAACAAGGAACGACATGCACCTATGCACGACATACTGCCTAAATCAACCCGACACCCCCATGAGCAAAAACAGAGAATGGCGTGCACCCTGTTTCAGACCCGCCCATTAGCCTCTCCCTCCATGGGTTTTTCCCCTTTTTCCCCTCCTTTCTCCCTTCCTTCCTCCTCCTTTCCTTCCTCCCCTCCTCCCCTTCCTTCCTCCCCTCCCCCCTCCTTCCCTTCCTTCCTCCCTCCTCCCTTTCCCTCCTTTCACTGCCTACATCACAATGTGCACATAGCATCGACCCAATTAACCCAATTGCAGAGAAATCACAGTTTGACTTAAAAAAATTGAACACTAACCAAATTTGGGGGAAATCGAAATTAAGTGTTGGAGATCAAAATTAGGCAGCCACTGAGTTGAGGAATACCAATGAGAACCCGAAAATTGCCCTAATTGAAGTTGAATTGAAGTTTTGTGGGTTGTGGTGGTGTTGGGTAATTGGTTGGGTGGAGTGGAGGATGGTGGTTGTGTTTAGTATAGGATAAATGAGGGTGTTGGTTCTCATTAACAAGCCCCAATTCTACCTTTAGAGGTAGGATTTCTGTGTGGGAATTTCATCAAACACTTGGTGGGCGACCCGAAACAAAGACGACCTATTGACACGGTTGGAGTCAGGATGCTAGGGATGTCTATAAGTGACTTAAGAATCCTCACCTTGGGTTCGTAATACTCCCAAACTTATCGGAACTCCTAGACATTTTGTGGATGGATTGGACCGCTTCAAATGTGGTGAGGCCACCAATTGAGAACCAGAATTTCAAGCTAAAGTTCCAATATATCCAGATGGTTCAACATAGTCAGTATAGCGGTCTCGACTTTGAGTGCCCAAGTTGACATCTCAAGGGTTTCCTCGAGATACTTGAATTGATGTGGTTGAACAATGTCCCACAAGATGTTATCCTACTTCCCTTTTCTCTTTAAGGACAGCAAAGTATTGGCTTGACACTCAACCGTAGAGCTCATTTGATAATTGGGATGCCTTAGTAAGAGCGTCCCTTGACTTAAGAGGCTCCACCACCTTCTCTTGCTCAGAAACTCAAGGGTCATGTGACCTGGATCTTTTTGTGTGAAGCATGCGGTGATGAATGACATGATGTTTCCACTTACCAAGATATCGGTCCACCTTTTGTCCTGAAAGAATGAATGGTTAAAAAAGTTGACTACACGGCAATGCCGTAGGAGGTTAACAAGGTAGTCAAAACTACTACGTTTAGAAAAATGAAGGAAATTAAGGGAACTTCCAAACATCGAATCAAGGTTTCCAAGGTGGATTTCAATGCTATAACAATCAAGGACTACCTTAAGGAGGATACCTACACTGATTTCAATGCTATAACATTAAAGGGCATCATGGAAACCCAAATTAGAACCAAAGAGGATACTAATGAAGCTATCCAAGAAACTACCAACCTTGAGGTTTCAATCTAGGGGACTATCAAGCGCCAAACATGCTCGCTTTGCCGCCACCACCTGGTTCCCAAAGTTTAACTACTCAAGGTAGTGCACCCTGGTGCGATAACTCCGTCGTAATCAAGATACTTAAAGAGCAAACAACATTCCTCCAAGCACAATCGAAGATTCTTTAAGAGTATCGGGTGTACCTAGATACGTTCAACACCACTACAAGAGCTAACGTGATGGAACTCCAAAGCCAACTAGGGAATCTCACTAAGGTTCTCTCGAATTGGCAAGACGGTACTTTTCGAGTAATACTAAGGTGAACCCTAAGTCTAAAAAGCATGTGTTAGTTGTGGATATGGAGATCATAAGACCTTCTAGATCAAAGATTGAATGCATTGCTAAGTTCACCAAGGTCTCGTTGGTTCAAGGTGAAAATCCACTCTCTGTTGCTTCCTCAACCCCCACAATCGAGCTTTCTACTGAAGTCGGAAGAAGACCCAAAGGAAGGCTTCAATGATGAAATGCTAGATCATCTTGTTGAGAATGAGCCAATCGAGCTCTACAGTACTTCTAAGTACTACCTTTACCAAGACCGATGACTCGGGTAGGTTCACCCTTCCTTGCCAAGTCGGCTCGCTTACGATTGGTGAAACTCTCGTAGACCTTGGGGCCAATATCAACCTTATGCCCTCCTTTATCTATAAGAAATTACGTGATCAAGACCTCAAACCAACACAATTGAGCCTTCAACTCGTCAACTGGTTTCAAGTACACCGTAGGAAATTACAGAGGACATCTCAGTAAAAATAGAAGCTTCGACTACATGGCCGACTTTGTCATGGTGGATACCGACATTACTCAGAAAATGACGGCTATCATGTGACGTGCTTTCCTCACAGATCCAATAACATTGATCGATACCTCCCAAAGGGAAGATGATATTGCGGTCTCGATAAAGAATTCAAAGTGTTTGCTCGTTCCCATGGTAAGACTTTTGAGCTCACTATTGAAAGTGCCCATCAACTTGATCCCTTTTGCACCTATGCTTCAGCTATCTCTAAGAATAACAATGCTTAAAACATGTCTTCCCAGTTATTTGTGAGAGAGACCACCCACCGAGGCGCATAATAAAATGTCAAAGTCAACCCAAAAGTCTAGTCTTGCCACACTCATTAAGAAGCATGAGCACGAGATTGCTTGGAAATTGACCTGTATCAAGGGGATCAGCCCCACCTAGTACAAGCATCAGATCTACCGCGAAGAAGGCAAAAAACTAGTTTGCCAACCTCAGAGACGTCTTAACTCGCTTTTGATGGAGGTAGTTCAAAAATATAATTTCTAACTTCTAGATGCAGGAATTATTTGCCTAGCTCAGATAGCAAATCGATTGGTCCAGTGCATTATGTACCAAAGAAGAATGGAATAACTATAGTTCCTAATGGTGCGGGGGAAGTGGTTGCTTCTAGAAAAGTTAGTGGTTGGATAGCGTGCATTGACTATAGACAATTAAATGAGGCTACTAGGAAGGACCACTTCACTTTTCCTTTCATTGAACAGATGCTTGAGCGCTTGCCAGGTCATGAGTATTATTGCTTTCTGGATGGGATGTCAGGATACTTCCAGATTCCTATTGCACCAAAGGATCAAGAGAAAATAAGGTTTACATGTCCTTTGGTACATGTTCCTATAGAAGGATCCCTTTTGGTCTCGACAATGCGCCAGTAACATTTCGGCGATGCATGATGGCCATCTTTAAAGATCTAATCGACGAAATCATGGAGGTATTCTTGATGATTTTTCTGTGTATAGAGATTCTTTCATGGCTTGAAGTACTTTGAGAGAGTACCTGTGGCATATGAAGACACCTCTTAGCTGGGAGAAGAGCTATTTCATGGTGAGAGAGGGAATTTTGCTTGGACAAAAAATTCAAAGAAAACGGTTTCAGTTGATCCCGCCAAGATTGATACCATAGCTCAACTTCCTCTTCCTACATTAGTGAAGTGAGTTAGAAGTTTTCTGGGACATGCAGGGTTCTATAGGAGGTTCATCAAGGATTTATCCAAGATTGCACTACCAATGACTCGCCTGCTTGACAAGGATATTCCCTTCCATTTTAATGATGCGTGTCACCAAGCATTTGAAGCTCTCAACTTTAAACTCACCATGGCTACTATCCTTATAACACCATAATGGACGATGCGAGTGATTTTCCAGTCGGTGCAGTATAAGGATAGAGAATTGAGAAGCGCTTTGACCCATCTATTATGCCAGCAGAACTCTAAATGAGACTTATAGGAATTACACCACTACATGAAAAGGAGTTATTAGCTATGGTTTATGCTTTTGACAAATTTAGATCATATCTCTTGTTATCACATGTGGTTGTTTTCACTAATCATGCAGCCATTAGGTACCTCATGAGCAAACCAGATACCAAATCGAGACTGATCTGTTGGGTGCTTCTGCTTGAAGAGTTTGACATTGAAATCAAGGATAAAAAGGGCATAGAGAATTTTGGTGCTGATCATATCTCTCGCCTAGAGGGGCCTGCAGCTAGACTGGAGACGTGTTTTGAAATTCAGGACACGTTTCCTGAAGAACAACTAAATGCCATCATGATCACCAAAGTTGAAGGACCTTGGTTTATTGACTTCACCAACTTCCATGCTAGTGGGAAGATTAGGAACGACCTTTCTCGACACAAGCGAAGGAAGTTTCTTCTTGACATCAAGAAGTATTATTGGAAAGATCCACATCTTTTACGAAT
Source organism: Linum bienne (assembly GCA_010665285.1). Lineage (NCBI taxonomy): Eukaryota > Viridiplantae > Streptophyta > Magnoliopsida > Malpighiales > Linaceae > Linum > Linum bienne. Next base: position 348,980 of record QMEG01002101.1, read on the forward strand.
CAGCTCTCACAACATCATTCGCTGGTGTGTTACCCTCAGTAAAGCTCATGACATCATGACTCATTATCATTCGGGACCGATTTGTGGTCATCATGGCACAAATCGAACAACTTGGAAATTTCTCATTCCCGGTTTCCTTTGGCCTACCATATTTTAAGATTGTAAGGATTTCATCAACGCGTGCGATCAATGCCTCTAACTGTGAATGTGCCGGTAGAGATTTATTATATATGGCAGGTTGATTTTATCGGACCATTCCCTACATCTTATAAGAACATAAGCTCTCCCCACTAACGATGCTAGGATAGGTGGAAAGTTCTTATAGAAGCTGCTTTATAGATTTGGTACACCTAGAATGATTATAAGTGACCAATGAACTTATTTTGGGCACATAAAACTGCTTTTAAAACTCATATTGGCACTTCCCCTTACATTATGGTGTATGAGATAGCCTACCATTTGCCTATAGAACTCAAACACTGTGCTTTGTGGGGCTTGAGAACACTTAACTTGGATCGTAGTGTTGCATACGAGGAAAGAAAAATCCAGGTACTCAAATTGGAGGAGTGATGAGATCGAGCTTATGAAAGCTCTAAGCTGCACAAGGAACGTACCAAACGGATCCATGATTCAAAGGTGAAAGGTGCAAGGAATTCATGGTTGGCGAGAAAATGCTCCTTTAAAATTTCCGCCTTCATCTCATTCCTGGGAAGCTGAGATCCTGTTGGTCCGTGCACTGTCACACAAGTTTTTCCTCATGGAGTTGTGGAAAATCACTCGCCCTGATGAGGATCCTTTAAAGGTAAATGGGCATGGTATGAAGCTGTATGTTACTAGTGAATTCCTCGGAGTGGTCAAATAAATGAAACTAGCCCCTCAACTGATCATGGGTAAACCTAAACCAACCGAGCTGAAGACTTGAGAGGTCTAGTTCATGACGTAAAACGAGCGCTTCTCGGGAGGCAACCCAAGTTTAAGTATTTCTTTTATGTAATATTTCAAATTTTTAGTCTAGTGGTGTGTCTAGTGTTGAGTCGATTGAGTTTGGATGTTCAAATTGTGCCCCTAACGTTTGGGGTGACATGGTGTTGTTAAGTGTGTGGAAGATGAAGAATCCGCCAACAGAAGAAAACAATGTTTTGTATTGATAACACACGATATGTGTTGTATCATCTATATGTCAAGCCTCCTAACACAGGGTCCTGTTTTGTCAACATAGGCCTTATATTGGTAACACACGCGTTGTGTTACTAATACATGACCATGTGTTGTATCATCCGTAACGGCTGCTTCCTACACACGGTCGTGTGTTGTTACCGCACACCGTGTGTTACGTCCAGGTCAGTAACTATTTCGTTTTTTTTATTTTCTTCAAATTATCCCATCTTCTTCCCCCTCTCCTTCACGCGAGCACAACCTATCCTCCCACCACCACCACCACCATCAACGTTTCCTCCTTCTCCTCTTCTAGTCCACAACCCACCATCAATCATCAACGCACATCTGATCTTTCTCAAACCACCACCATCATTTACCCCAAAACCTTTCCCATCATCATCTCCTCTATTTCAGATAAGAAGCTTCTACCATTGAACGCCAAACTCGAGCCCCATCTTCAATCTCTCTATGTCGTCAGTTTCTTGTCGATTACAAGCATCCCTCCTAGGCCATTCAACAAGCAACAAAGGGATAGTAATGCTTCTTCTTCAGGCACTGCTGCGCTAGCCCTATGCTCTTTCTCTCTAGACTTCAAGTGGACGCAAGAGGAGATATTACGGCATGAAAGCAGAATAGGGATATGTTATGTCTCCATATGGTACCTTGATTAGCGATATATGATAACTATATAGTGGAAGGATTGATTTGAAGCATATCTTGGTGGAGGCAGAGTGCTTCCTCTATTCCAAGTTCAAAGGGAAGCTACTGTGTTGGCTATAAAGGAAGTGATCAATTCTATCACTTTCAAGCCCAGCCAGAACATGAAGAAGGAAGGTTTCATCAAGTTCCAACTTGGTGGTGTTCATCAGAGTTGTTCTATCGATGAGTTTGGGGTAGCCCTTGGACTTTATTAGGAGTAAGACTTGGCCGGGAGTCATAATTTGGAAATATTGAAAGATCGGACAATGGTTGAAGCTCGATCATTCTAGAGAAGCATATCACCTCCTGGTTCGGCTTATAAGTCGAATCAATCTAAGGAGGCCATGATTGATGTATTGATTCTCTGGTTCTTGCATGTGCTCCTTCGGCATACAATATGTCAGATGGTGCAGTCTGACTAGGTGATTGGTGCGAAGGACCTCTTCATATTTTACCACCTTTAGAAGGGCCTGACGATGCATATGGTTCCGTTGGTAGCTTTCCTACTTAAGAACCAACAGAGAAGGGAACGAGTGAAGAATGGGCAGCTTTTTTGCGACACCCAGATTTTGTTCGGTTTTTGTGAGTCTATGAGAACCGACTGTCAGATGGACCATCATGGACGTGACTGACAGTCTCATGGGCGTGATCATCAGGTAGATCACAGCTGTGGAAAATAACGGTCACGATCATGATAGATAGAAGAATCACGGACATGGTTGCCAGTCAACCACGTGCATGTTGATAAGTAGACCATGTACAGAGGGGAGGACCTTATTGATCGATTCCAGACCGGTAAGAAAGGCTTAAAGATTGTTAAGGAAGATTTAGAAGGTAATATATCTTCTTCCTCTTTTCATAATCCTTTGTTATCATTCGGATTGGGCAACCGAGCTTTAGGGAGGTGGCTTCAAATCAGACTCTTTAGAGGAAAGCTTTTTAGAGGTAGGGGTTATGATTACTTTTCTGCTTTACGCGAAGAATTGTAATTAGTTCTCAAGAATCCTTGCTTGTATTATCAAGACTGTACAGTAGCATGTGATCTACTATACAAGTGGTTGTGATTTGTAGTTGAGTATTTCAGGTTGTGCAATAGATCACACTACTGCACTGACAGTTGCTATTTTCGAGCATAAGTTCACAGCGATGAACTATGCTTGTGATTCACAGTTCATGTTTCGAAAAAGAACCAGGACTAGTTAGATTAGCTCCAATTATACATTGGACACCCACTCTTTGGATTGCGCAATCCCCTAGGATTTATTAAGGTTCAGACAGGACGTGTCGTTAGGCTTGGCATCAAGATAGCTCTTGAGACGGTGACTGTTGACCTTGAATGTTCCTTGGTCTGGATGTCTGATCTCTACAGTCCTGTAGGGGAAAGATTGCGTGACTTCATAAGGTTCTCACCATCTAGATTGGAGTATTGAAAGCGGTTCGATAAGCCCATAGAGCTTCATGCCAAATCGACCAATCTTAGTGAGACTGGTCAACTCTCTTCTCAAGAATCCGCTTTAGTTCACGATTCGTAACTTTCGCTTGACCACTTGCCTACGGATGGTAAGTGGTGGTCAGTTAATAAGTTACGCCAAATTTTTGGCAAACTTGGTCGAATTGACCCTCGAAGTGAGTACCCCCTTGTCACTAGTGATAGTGTGAAGGGTACCGAAAAGCATGAAAAGGCGAGTGATAAACTTTCCCACTATTGTAGCATCATTAGTAGGCAGCGCTTGTGCCTCTGTCCACTTTGACAAGTAATCCACAACAACAAGAATGTACTCATGACTATGGGATTATGGAAAAGGACGCATAAAATCTATCCCCATACATAAAAAATCTCTACCGACATCGATGTTGTCATTGGCATTTCATTTCTATTTTATAAGCCGGTCACGATATAAGCCGATCACCCAAACCATAGATTGCGCAATCTCCTTGGTTACATTCAGTTTCAGGCAGGACGTGAGGAGTATGGCTTCAGTTGCTGCTCTCACAGTATTTTAGGGTGGTTTCATGATCGAATCCACCTTGAGGCCATCCGCTCATAGCTAGGGGTAGCTAATGTTAGGATGATGTCAACAAGACCACAAGCTCACATTACTAGATACTAGTTTAGTTCCTCATGTTCAGGCTTAGCTACTCGGTGCTTATCATTGACCCCTTTACATTTCTTCATCGTGACCAACCTTGGGACTTCAGGAGCCAATATCGCCTAAAAATGGAGCACGAGCAGTGACACCACCTCGCAGTGACTCTGGGTGTCACAGAGAGATGTACCATGGAAGACCTCAGCTATCTCTATAAGTGTTTTTTGTGGATTTCATACAGTCTTTCACGTTTTCAGTTGTTTGTCAGACTTATTTTATAGTTGTTATTTTCCCCGGTTTGGGATGTTTTTAAGTGATGTTCGTTGTCTGTTTTGAGCCTGTACTCTCTTTTTCTTTCCGCTATCGTCCTACTTAAGTATTGAGGATTTTTAAGTTTAGTGAATGTATGTCAGTTATCATGATTTATATATTGAGTGAACCCGTGAGCCATGCATGGATCGAGCTGTGTGGTTCGATTGAGTCGTCCAGGGGCGGGTTGCACAATTTTCGTACACTTTGTTTCTATGTTTGAAACTTGATAAACTAGATGGGAAATATAAGGCTTGGAGAAGCTTATCACATAAGAGATCCATACGGTTTAGGATACACCAACCTTGTTCTATAAGAAGGGCAAGGTAAAAAGTTATGAAATCTTTGAAACCTAAGCTTGCCTACGATTTCAGTCTCGGGCTCTTGCTTCCTTTCACCCAATGAGTGCATCTTTTATTAGTCTAATCTTTGAAATCTAAGCTTCCCTATGCTTTAGGTGTCATCCGGTAGCTTCCTTTCACCCAATGAGTGCATCTTTATTAGTCGACCCAACAAGAAGAAAGCTCTACATTAAGCATTCATGGTTTTTTTCATAATCTTTGGAAGGAGAAAGAATGACATCACATATGTGGGAATACTTTGATACACCGCCTTAAGAATGGTCTGTTTTCCCTCATCTGGGAGAGAATAAATTAGTTCATCTTGTGAGCAGTTCTCGTTTGTTTTATCGCCTATCGGATTTCAGCCTTTGTCTCGAATGAGTGGACTAGATAGATAGGTTGCTGATTAGGAGACATGAAAGGGCGTTATTTAATTAGAGAAGAACATGGATGGTGAATTCAATTTATCTTGTTTTGCATAAATTTTTGAACTCAATTTATCTAAGAGTTTTCTCCCATTAGTAAAATACCCTCAATCGTGCAGTCTTGCTATCTTGTTTTAATTTTTTGTTATTTACAATTTTGATCGATAAATTGATAGTCGTTGAACCCAAACTACAAACTAGTTAAATGGATTAGCACTTTTCACAATTTCGAGTAGAATGCAATGAAGAGACCATATGGAAATTTGACCCTGATTACTTCGGTAATTTTTGAATGCATACTAAAAGCGTATCCAACGTCTATTTGCTTTGGAATTATGTTTCTAATCAATCCCTATTCTATAGAAATACACTTGGTAATTAACTCTAGTTATTCATTAGAGCGGTTAGATTATTACCGGGTAGGAAATCTATATTACAGAAGTGCTTAAATTCTAGTTTTGGATTAATAGCGGTAATTATTTCTTAGCGTTTAGTTAATCATTACACTTCCAGAATAATTTCCTATTTCCTTTGGACGAGGAATTTTGATGGTGGGAGCAACCAAGAGAGTTGTTTTCATAAACTTTGTCATTTAATTGTAGTAGTTATTAATCAAGCTTTTATTTTATTAGTTCTCTTTCTTATTTAATTTTATTTTAAAGTACCCTAGTTGGGCAATTTGATAAATAGTATGGATGTTGTTAAAGACCCTAAAGCCCTAATGTGCTTTTGAGTTTTCCGCTACTTTAAGGGCATTTTACTCATTTAATAAATCGTAAAACATGTTGATAAGAAGGTGGCTTGATTCTGGTGGGGAGGTATTAAATCCACTCATCGCATCCATTGGAAATCATGAGCGTCCATATGTCAACTAAAATTGGAAAGGGAACTCGGTTTTTGAGATTTTGCCTCCATCAATCAGTTGCTTCTTGCGTCAATTTGTTGGCGGCTAATGCGCACCATTGACAGTCTTGTCTCTGGAATCCTTAAGGGTAGATATTTTTCGATTGGTAACTTTCTCATAGCCACAAAAGTTTCGTCTCATAGTTGGTGTTGGACTAGGATTCTTTTTTGGCCAAGAACTATTTCTTGTTGGCCATTGTTGGCCAATTTGCTCGGGCACCTCGAGTCCCAACTCTTGATTCTCCTTGGCTAGTTTCCTTGCCTCTGTCGGATCTGTGTCTGGTCCCAACGACTGTTAATGATTCTAGAATCTGTCAATGGCTTAATCATCCATGGAAGATGGAACCGTCCACTTCTACAATCCCTTTTTATGCCGAAATCTTCTCGTCATATTTTATCCATTGCTCTTCGGATTACTCTGATTTGCAATTGTTGGATTTCAGCATTATCTCAATCCATGGACTACTCCGTCTCAGCCATCATTTTCTCTCTCCGGCACCCTACTATTTGGCAGGTATGTCCTTGGTCGATAGCTCAATTTGGGCTAAAGGGTGAGACTCGGTTACGTTTGTTATTAACCTCGGTTAACAGTTGGATAAAATGAATTGAACATCCAAATTGGTTAACTTTTTTAACCTTCCTAGCAGTCTCAATGGTTTAAAGAATCGATCATTAACAGATTCTACGGTTAATTCACCAATATTTAACCGACATATTTGTCGGTTAACCTTCATAACCAACATAACCGACTATTTAACCATCAAAGATACTCTAAGTGAATTATTTTATTCAGATTAATCACCATTGTCATATTTAGTTCCGGAAGAAACGAACGATTAGTAGCCGTTACCGAGTAGCTCTCGTTTGGGTGTTGGGGTAATTATTTTTGTTACCGGTTAAAGTGGGTTAACACGAGTTAACCGACGACTTAACTAATTCACCTTTTAACCAAATTCAGCCATTAACTTCAACTGTTCCCTAACCAACCTCTTGTTCGGTTAAACTGCCCTGTAACCAACTCGGTTGGTTAATCGTTTTTATCGTGATAGACATGCGACCCATAATTTGGGGATTCTCCTAGGCACTACCAATCGTTTTTATCTGGAAACTACATCATAATGTCCTACCTTTTGGCTGATGGTTTAATCAGTTGCAATGTTGAGATTCCACCTTTATGTTAGGTGTGTGGTCTGGAGGATGAGACCCTACATGACTTACTCTTTTCACGTCAACTAACTATTCTTTTCGCTAGGGAAGTGGACTGCTCCTATTTTCTGGCCAATAACTATCATCTAGTGGTGCTATGGAGATCCTATTGCTTTATGAACAAAGCGAATGCTATCAAGGTGGTTTATTTTTTGTGGTGCGTTTGGAAATCACGGAACCTGAGGGTTTTGAGCACTTGCAACACTCAATCCATACGCTATGTCGAAAATTTCTTTTACATTGGCTGAAAGGAGAACGATGTGAAGTTGCTTCAACAAATATTCCCTCGACTCAATTCTTTGATCTACATCGACACTGTTCACTGAATCCGATTTGGCGATTTACCGTTGATATTATTATATATCCACCTTTCGGTAGCCTTCGCTATGGGTCGATTAGGGTGGTGCTACTGAGATAATGTAGTTTACAATTTGGGCTATAGGGCTCGTCATCAAGCATATTGTGTACCCCTCCTTCTCAAATTTTAGGCCATCTGATAAGCTTTTTATGCTACATGTACAAAACCTGATTACTTGACTATCATCTTCTCCGATTTTGCAAAAGTTGTGCATCTCATCAACTCTGCGGTCAATGATGCTAGTGTCGGAAAACTTCTGTCTGAACGTCGATTCCTCCTTTGTTGCCTGACTCTAGTTGCCCTACATTTTATCTCTCATTCAGGTAATTGTGTCGCCCATTCAGTGACACGTGAGGCTCTTAATTACTCAGTCATCTCTTATTCCATCCCTTTGTTGTCTTGTATTCCCCCTTAGTGATTAACGCTTGTTATTTTAGTTTTTCTCTTGAATATCATGACCTGATATCTTTGACTAAAAAAACTATACCTATTGTCATTATATAAAAAGACTGCTCAGCAAGCTATCAATAACTAGGCCTATGAGATTAATAGAATGCAACATTAACAAGTGCATCTTAAATTTTCAAAACCAGGGTAAGGAAAGATAGCCATCATTCCATGGAACATTATTCTTTCCACTTTCTAGTCATTTGACCTAATGTCACATTTCCTCTTTGCGTTCAAAGAGAAGCAAACATGTAGGACTAAGGAAATGACAATGTTAGAGATTGAGAAGAAGAAAGAAAATGCAACTAATGAAAAAAAGAGAGAGAAAAGTCTTTAAGCCAGTATCTGCTCATCATCCTCATTTTTCGTAATGCCATAACATCATAGGGCGGCATACTTTCTATCCATGGTCTTGCACTATACTCCACCATCACATCAACTGAATCCATAAATGTTGTTGGCTTAGACTTGCTTTTCTTTTTACCTATTGATTAGTAAATAAATGTTAGTCTTGAGTTTTGTATTGGATATGGCTTCATTCTACATTGCACCTTCTCTATTACAGCCGAACTAAGCAATAAATTGGAAATTTTACTTATCTTTAGATGTGCCTTCACCTGTAAAAGAACATGTACGAAGCTCATTAGGCCCTTTTTCTAAAGAAGCAAAAAACCATTGTGGGGAGAATCGATTAACTTTTTCTTGTTTTCCAATTTCACTCTATCAATCATAAGCCAAGGATCGAGGATTTTATTTTATATGTTAGGTTTAGTAACCAAATTCAAGATTCCTATTTAATTTGAGATTGGAGGTGTTGTAAAAGAATGTTAAATCAAGAGATATAAGGGTTTCTTAAGAAAGTTTATAATCCATTTGATTTGATTGGGAAACACAATTACATTTGGAATCTTTGTATTCCATTATCCAAACTTTCCTTCCACAACTCCTCTCTATTCAAAATCAATTTTTTCACACCAGTCTCAACTCAACGTTCCTAGAAATCATAATTCTTGTGCTAAACCTAGCTGGTAAAGTTTCAACCTATGCTAAATATGGTAGAGAAAAGAAGGCTAAAAATCATGCTAACAAATACAAAGCCTAGATATTCCAGCAATCTCACACTCCTAGTCATGGATAAACCAAGTCTTATCGCAAATCAAGAACTATGGCAATACATTTGGACGGACGGTACAATTGTTCATCCAAGTATGTATGACTTGATTAGGCCCTACAGGCGATGATAGGCTTAGGCTGGCTCATTATTCATCCAAAATAAGTTGATACATTATTATAAATTTTCTAAATATATCCTAAGAATCCAAAATCCTGTCCAAAGTGTGTGAATGGCAGAATGGGCAGTCACCAGTAGTAAATAAAGAACCATGTAAAGGATTAAAAGACGTAAACCAAGAAAATATAAAAATACCATCAACAACCGCCATATCTACATAATCCATGGTAACAAATCCTTTTTCCACAATGTCTTTCTGGTCCTGTAAGTACAGTAGCCAAAATGAATAAACTCAATATAATTCACCTACAAATATTATTTGCTTCTGCATTAGGGAAAGAAATAGGTTCAAGTTACAGCAGAAGACAACTCACAACAATCAAACAAATTGACGAACATACTTTGCACCACTTTTTTCAACAGCTTGCGCTTGCGTTGGCATAGACGGATTGATTTTATAGTTTAGCCTTCAATTTCGCGGTAAGAGGATCACCGTGAGCGATTCTCTTTTTTTTTCAGCTATCGCTACTCTCTTCCTCTTGAGCACTTCATTGAACTTTGTCATTGTTTTCTTTGTCCGTTTCTCTCAAGAGTCATAAAACCTTGGACGAAAGTAAATGGCAATTATCGGGTTTTTGTATGTGAGCATACCAAATTTGGGCGCGGTGTTCAAATTTTGTTGGGTTACTTAGCCTCCAATCTGGAAGTTATAGCTTAAACCCAATGTTCTGAAATGAGCTAGTAGGTTAGAGGTTCAAGGTTTGAAGGTTTGACTAGGGTCGGATCGTTTTAATTATTAATTAAACATGTAAATATGATTAAGCTTGATCGAACAATTTTTTCATTTAAACGGATCAAACCTGTAGTATAGATAAACTTGAAAATAGGTCCATGGGTTTCGGGTACCCACTGAAGCCTGCCAAAAATAAGTGGCCCAAAACCCAGGCGAATATTTAACGAGCTCGAGGTGTACCGGAGGCCTGAGAAAAGCGGGTGACGGGCGGTCACAGATACTGTGGTATCCGCTCCGAATCCGCCCGATGATAAAACGACTTCATTTTGTAATACTATAAATATTATGTTTTAGTTAGTGTTTAGGGTATCGAAATTTTTCGTCGTTAGTTTCATTTCATCTCCAGACTTGGGGATATCCTAAAACTATTTCCTATCAATTTGATTTCAATTCCAACCTCCAAAATTCTGAAATTGCTTCGATTCCCACTTAACTTCCTCAACTTTAACCTACTGTCTCTCAATAATCTACTAAAAAAATTAAAATCCTCATTAGTTTTTACTCAAAATCTACATGCATCCATGGAAAATTTCTCAATCAACACAAATATGCTTCGAATCGGGCATGCATCCGCGTATCTAAATTTTTACCCAAACTCAAAAATTGTTAATCTGCTATATTTTATTGGGATTTCACCCTTCGCTGTAAGTATCTAAACTTGTTTTAGGTATTTACTTCTTCGTCTTGTCAAATCTACAAATTGTATAAACATCTAAGTCTAACTAATGAGTAACAGGTTATTTTACAGATGTTGTCTTTATTTGAATCTGATGAGTGAAAGAATATGATACATGATGGCTGATGAAGAAAGGTTGAAGCTTACTTGTCATGATTAGTTCGTTCTAAGATTCATGTTTATGGAATTCCAAGTTCATGTTCTTGAGTTCTAGGTTCATGTTGTTACGTTTTGGGTTCTTATTTTTAGGTTCTAGTTTCATATTTATGGGTTTTGGGATAGTTACTATGAACATTTAGATAATCAAATATTCAATATTAATGAAAGTTTTATATTTGAGTTTATGTTTTGCTCTCTATGTTCTTGTCGGGTAAAACCGACAGTCATGAGTTAAGATCAACACACCATTGCAGACCCTCCAAAATTGCTAGAGCCTCACACTCCATGCTGCTATTACCTCCATTCTACGTTTCATTTGATACAAAAGCATCATAGCCAGCACATCCCACAATCACATACTTGCGCCAATCTCTACGTGCTCCGGAAACAAAACAACATCAATATTACATTTGACATCACGATCTTCGTGTGGATGCTATTTTTGACAAAGGTTGTTTCTTGTACATGGCTTGACCACTCCTCGATGTTGTTGTACCGTGTCCCACGACTCTACAATCTCGACAGCTGCAGCCACTATCTGTCTCACAGTTTGCGACGAAGCATTCCACACCCTCTCATTATAATGCGACTATTACTATAGAATAAGTATGATTATAATTATAGGTTTACGACTCTTATTCTTTTATGTATGAATTAGTTCAGGTTAATTAGAGTAGATTTGAAACTACTAGTACCAATTAACCATCTAACCCATAATCGATTTAGTGAGGTAATTCAGTCACCAAGTCAGGACTTAAATGCACTAAGAGAACTTGAATCATGAAATTCATTGTGGCTGAGCTACAAATTACTCGGACCCATTACTTAGAGATTAGGAGTTTAAATTTCAACAATAACCTTATCTTTTATATTTTTGCCTCCCTTCACTACATCTGATGACGTCAAGACAAACTTCTGCTTTATAACTCCCGCCTCATACTATTTCCAGGAAAATTCCAATCAAGATGGTTGGGACCTTATGAAGTCACGCAATCTTTACCCTACGGAACCGTAAAGATCACACATTCGGAACAAGAAACATTCAAGGTCAACGGTCATCGTCTCAAGCGCTATCTCGGTACCAAGCCTACCGATGTAGTCGAAGTTTATTACTTTGAGGATGCATAATAAAAGGCCACATATCGTCTAGCTAAAAGATGTTAAAGAAAGAGCGCTTCATGGGAGGCAGTGTTAACTATTTTGCGATAATCACAAGACGAATATTAGGAATTTCCTATACTTATTCTATTATGAGAAGTGATTTAGGGGTTTGAGTAATCGAACCATATACTTTCAAAAGAAAAAGTAATCTAACCATATTAAATGCATTTATATTTTTTTATATTGCCACATAAGCTTTTCCCTACTTTACTTGCTACTCCTTTATTCTTCCATTGCCCACTCCCACGTAAAGAGATAAACCCATCATATGTTTGTTGATAGTTTCCTGAGGTTGATAGTTGCTTCGTATCTTTGGCAGATCTGGCAGGCGGTATGGGACAAAATTTCTGCGATAAAGGATCGATTTTGGGGCTAGGGCATTAGAGCTGTATCTCCAAAGAAAGAAAAGGATTTTAGGAGCCAACTTCATTTTCCAGAGATATTTCGAGTTACTTGTTGGGATGCTGGGCACAACCTAAAGATCTTGGAATCTTAGATGGAAAAAGCTGCAGACCGTTGGAACTTCCACAACTAGCTATCTGCATAGTCGGAGTGCCTATCTGGACAATACTATTTGCCATGGTCAGAGAGGGAGAGCATTAGTAATTGATGGTTTGGAGATTCCATTCTCTTGTTTCCTCACTTCTCTAGTGAGCAGCCACATCAAAAGGCCATGTATCACTCCTTATCGTCATTTAACCAGCAGGGAAGACTCAATGATCGAAGTTATGGTTGATAGTTTCTTTGCTTCCCACAATCTTGAAAGCTCCAGAGTCTAGAGCTCATGAGCTCTAACAAATACTACTCCATATCAATGACGGGCTCCTTTTGGCAAGTAGGAAGTCAATTTCGGGGAAGTATTTTGCCTGTATTCGTTGGTGATCCATACAATTGTGTCGGCTTCTTCCACTGTCACTTTACCGAAGATAATGGTGTCATCCACAAACAGGCAGTGGGTCAATGTAGGCCCCGCCTTGAGAGATAGATGCCATGCAAGTGTTGCACCACTATTCTTTTCTCGATCATAATAGATTGGGCATTTGACATAATTATAAAGAGGAAAGGAGAGAGAGTGTCTCCCTAGCAGATGCCTCTTGAAGGGGAGAAAATTCACGTGGGTTGCCCGTTGAAGATGACATTGAAGCATATCGTACGATCACAAGCGTTAATCTAAGATCTCCAAGTTGGGAAGAAACCATAATGTTGCAAGATATGGTCAAGGTTGTCCCAATCAACCATGTCGTATGCCTTCCTCATGTCAAGCTTAAGTCACATATATTTACGATTTCCTGTTTTCCAATTTTTGAAACTATCCAGCATTTCATGGACAAGCATAATATTATCCTGTATTAATGGGCCGCTAGTGAAGGCTTCTTGCATTTTTTTGGTGAGCGTAGGCATCCATCTCTTGATCCGTGATACTGTGATTTTGGCTAAGTGAATGGTTTGCCTTGGAATCCAATGTCGAGGAAGGCATTGGATGATATGAATTAGCGGAAAGGCTCGATGTATGAAGATGAAATCGGATTGCCTCCTTCCTTCTTATATCCATAACATATGGAGTTAAAATCACCTAATACAATCCAAGGACTATCTTCTCTATGAAGACTAGTAACGTTTGCCCAGAACGAACGTCTTTCAGTAGGACCGCTCGAACCATGAAGAAAAGTACAAAAAGAACCAATTGTCGTAGTCGATGAAGGTATGGTATTATTCTAATCGATAATCTAAATGTCCAACAAAGGGCTAATCCACCAAATGTTCTGATAGGATTAACATAGCAAAAGTTGGTAAAGTCCAAAGAGAGTCTCTTCTCTTCCTTGAAGTCCAGAGAGTGCTTAGTTCTAGGCGGATGGTCCGAATCAGATTTTGGAGATGGTTGATTGTAAGGGATTGCACCATTCCCCTACAATTCCAACCGATAAGCTTCATTTCGGAGGAGGTGGAATACAGATGGCCACAAACTCCTTAGGTACTGCATCTTGGACAATAGTATTAGTATTAGCTTCATTCAACTTTGCTACAGCGATATTACCTCCTCCTTTGGTTGCTTGGTGTTTGAGCTTTGACTTCCTGGTAAACTTGAGCTTGTCAACAGTGGGAGAGATAGAGAGGTTACTGAGTTCAAGACGTGTGCTGAATTCCTTTAACTTAAGATTCCTTTTTGTGTGCATAGTGTTCAGTAGGATCCTTATGTTGGTTCATCACTATGATAATTGTGTGCAGATGAGTTCCTATAATTTGATACATAAATCTGCAATGTTGGCTAGTTGGGCTGAGGAATGGGTGTGAGCCAAGACATAGGCAAAAATAGTTTTAAAGGTTCGTTTAAAGCAAAAAACAATTGAATTTGTTTAACGTCCAAATATAAGAAAAAATTATTTTGTGATGATTATGCTTGCTTAGACTTAGGCGATTTTAAAAGTTCGTTAAAGCCCAGAACACAGCTGAATTTGTTTAACGTCTGAATACACGAAGAAATTATTTCGAGATAAATTTGCATGATCCATTTATAGCCCGGAAAAAGGCATAAATTCATCGGACTAATTTTTGATAATCCATTTATAGCCAGGGAAAACAGAAAAAATTCTTTGAAATGATTCTTGGTAATCCAGGCCCCAAAAAGCGGCAAAAAGTCTTTGGAATCATTTTTGGTGATCAATTTATAGCCCAGAAAACAATAAAAATTCTTTGAAATGATTTTTGATCATCCATTTTATAGCCATTCTTGAAATGATTGTTGGTAATTCATTTATATCCCAAAAAGGGATGATATTCTTCGAAATTAGTTTGTCAATTTGTTTATAGCCAAGAAAAAATGGCCGAAATTCTTTTAAATGATTTTTGATAATCCGTTTATAGCCCGGAAAAATGACCGAAATCCATTGAACGATAGGAGACAAGACGAAAATTCTTTTTCAGACAATTGTATCTTAGAGTTAGGCGTAAAATTTTTACAATTAATTCTAACCATGTCACGATATGAATCATAAGAAACATACGCATGATATGGGGGGTTAAAAATTTTGCTACAAATTTTTTAAAGTAGGGGTTAGGAAACTTCCGTGACAATTTTCGGCGGATGTTAGGCTGCAAGACTCAACCCTGTTGATAAATAGTGTTGGGGCCTTGTCTTCCAAGAGAATTTTGACTCTTTTTTGTTTGAGATGTATGAACGACCATTGTTCGATCACTCTCTGTTGATTGGTTGGTCGTTCCATCGTTTTTAGATACCGTTACTAACGACTCATTTGTGCTATCGGCTTTTGTGACAATCCTTTCTTTAAAGTGATTGGTCAGTAACCTCAGAGACATCCATGGTTGAGGCCATGCCCAGCTAGGACTTGCAATTGCAAAGTTCCAGCTCGGCAGCAAGTGATAGCCGTTGGCTCGCGAATTGATGTATTTTCCTAGAGTGCTAGGAATGGGAGGTAGATCCTTGTTCATTTCCTGTTTCTTTTTCCCTGGTTCTTTTATTGGTATTTCATATTGATGACCTCTTATGTTAACATGTCCCCAACAGTAAGGTGAGGGTTGTCAATTCTATGAGTGGGTTGAGCTCCATCATGGGGATCGGTTCAACAGGGGCTCTCTTAAATCAGGTACCTTTCTCAAAGTCACATAATTAGTGCTAAGGGTCAAAGTTTGAAGCTAACCACGGTTGTTGACAAGGTCCGTAAGAGGACAAAAGATATAGTCTGTGTCATGAGGATAGCCGATATTCGTGCTGTTGCTGCAACTTTGGGTGATCCTCGACCCTCCTTGGATCGTCGTAATGCCCCCAAAAGAATAACTATGAGTTAGACTTGGGAAATTATCACCATATGAAACCTATATGTCGCCATCCATATTATCCACCCCAGGCGCACCCTACGTCTACTTCCCCGTAATTATAGGTTCTAGTTGTTGGTGTGCCCCAACACTTCTGTTGTCAGCTTTCTTTTGCAGTCAGCGTGAAACTTCTCCGAGAAGCTACACCTTATAGCTTCTCGGGGATATTTATCTACTGTTTGTCCTCTGAAATGACCATAGGGTCCTCGCCCTTTGTTTCTTTAAATACATGTCATTCCTCAACACTTTGCTCCTCAACCAAATTCATCTTATCAACTCAATTATTCTCCATCAAGCGGTCCGCCATTTTCTCAACTAAATTCATGACCGAACAGAGCAAAACCCAGAGTTAGAGGTTCTAACGGTGTGACTGTGAAATACTTGTATGTCTAAGAAAAAATTCTTTAGGTGAGGGAAAGATAAGGATCTTCCTCTAGTATAAAAAAACAGGAGGTATTCCTTTTTTTCCTTTTTATATATTTCCACTATGTCTCTTTTTTTGTCGGGTTTATTATCTCTTGACCATGAACTTTGCCATTTGCAGTATTGGTTAGGTTCTCATTATTGTGAGTGATTCGTGTTTTTCAACGAGAAAATAATTCGTGGTGGCCTTCTTTGATCTGGCTCTTCTTCAGATAAAGCTGCGTCTAAAGATTCTCATGAGGTTGTTTTGTCTCTTCTTTGAAACTGTCGGACTACATAAGGTTGTTTGGCGCAAGATAAGAAACTCGAAGATATTGTCGTAATTTTTATGACTATATCAGATCGCTCACATCCTTCATCGGGGGGCTTCTCTCACGGTTTGAAAGATAAGGCGTCATTGTCCTTAGCACAGTGGTTGCATTGTGACTCGATCTCCCCCTTCTTAGTCTACTTTCCTCATGATGCAAACTTGGATGGGGCAAAGTGTGGGGCTTCTTTTTTAGGATTTTTGGTGGTGTGGGGTTCATTTTTTCTTTTTGATTGTTCTCCCTGGAACTAGAAGAAAACTTATGCATATTCATTAGTCCCTTATCATTCAATCAACCTAGTATCCCTAAGGTGACTATGTTCCTTCTTTCGCATCTCATTTAATTTTATGTTATTGGGATAACTATTTGGGGTGTTTGAAGGGCATTTCCTGCCTTTAGTCCTGAAATAATAATAGGGGTATGTTGTACTGATAGAGCTATCAATTTTTTTCCCGTAATTTTTTTTAATTCATTTGTTGAACCCCTTTTCGCCGACACTTTTCTATATAAACCCTTCCCCTCTTTTTCTTTTCTTTCATTCGTTTAATTTTTTCCTTCTGCTTCTTTTTATTTGAAACTTGTTTTTTCCGAAATTGTAGTTTCTCAACGACCGTCACTTTTTTGTTTCCGATGATGTCTGACTGTTTAATATAGATGTTGATGGGGTCATCATCCACAGGGGCCTTTTTTTCTTGTTCTGCTACATGTGCCTCCTTTCTAAAAGGTTTGATGAAGCAATGAAGAGGATCGGCGAATCATCTACTTTTCGCCGCCATGACAAAGGAATGGTTGTGGTAGTGACGGTCAGTGTGTTGATCGCCTTTTATGCTCTTTTATATTTTTCTTTTGTTTCATATATATCCCTTATATTCTATTTGGAGGTTAGGGAGTATCGAACTCTTTCCTTTGACCGTCTATTGTTGAAATACCTATAAAGTTTCTATTTATTAAATAACCAAATTTTCCTGTAGGGACGCTTGACTCAAAAGAATTTCCAAAACATTTATAAAATAACTTTTATTATGCTCCGAAACGTTTTCCGAAATTGAAGAATGGTAGCACTACAATTTTCCATCCATTGCCAAATTACTGACTTGGTCCATGAACACTTCACCGATTGCAGATCGGTCACTCAACTTTTCCTAAAATATAAAAAGTCACTGAATTTAATTTCAATTGCGTTCAGTTTACTCAACTTAGAGAACTTTGACGTTTGGTCACAAAAAATTTTTAGAGTTGTGGTAAGGTCACTGAAGTTTTCCAAGATTGCTAGCCAGTCACTCTTCTTCTACGACAATACTGGTCGTCGGCGGCGAGCATTTTCCAGAATCCGGCGAGCACCCAAAATTCTTGGAGCGTCGGTTCCCTTAGAGGGAAACTCAAATGGGCACCTAGGATAGATTCAGAGCTGCATCTGAGGCTGGGGAGGTGACTGTGAGGCGTAGGGTCGACCTGGAAGTTCCACAACGCTTCCAACTCAGGCGACCTTCACCACTCTCCGGCGACACCTCCAAATTCAAAAAATCCTCATAAAAAGAAACCCAAACACTGGGGAACGGTTGCTGGTCTTCAAACAACGGTAATGGGCATACTTGGTGGCCAGGAATCGATCTAAAAGTCGATCGATTGGAGATCGCCGGCGCCGTCGACTTCTACCTCCTGTGTCTGTCTCTCACTTTCTCTCTCTCTCTCTCTCTCTCTCTCTCTCTCTCTCTAAAAATGGGGATAAGGATCGAATAAATTCAGCTGCTGCTGCTACTGCGCATAATCGGCTAAGAAGGAGGAGAAAAGAACAAAGACTTGGGTCATCCTGAATGAAAACAACCCTCTCCTCAGGCCGTTGGATGAGTCTGACCGTCTAAACACATCTATTACCACAACTTGACTTCGTTTCCAGGCCATCTCAACCGTACGCTCTATCTAACAAGTCAGATTCCTCCCTTAAATGGATCAAGCTTCAAATCTCCTACCATAGGATTCATCCAGCGGTCTGCATTCCTCCACGACTACCTTTAGTCAAATAACAGCTTCATTCCATCTCTGATTATCTAGCAAACCAGATACATACTTCACTAATTTTTATACTCGGTCACCTTAAATCAATCTATCAAATTATATAATTAATTAAGCATCAAACATCTCATTCCGCTGTTCGAACTAAATCAAGTTAAAAAATTTAATCACATAAAAGTTAATTTCTTCACATATTTAATTGGCAACTAAACTTATTAATTACTTCTAAGTATGACAATATTAGACATAACACATGAAATTAAATAATTCACTTACTAATAATGACTAACATATTAAACGTAACATAATTTCCAATATAATACCGAGATAAATAAATTCTCAATCAGGCAAACATTAATGTATAAGTTAGATACAACTAAACACATAACAAGAATTAAAACAATAATTTACATAACAATAATAATATTTTCATAACATGCTTTTATGCTAGATACCCCTCGATTTCTTTATCGGCCACCGACCATGATAGTGCACTCCTCCTTTCATATTCCGTTCACGTTTTTCGTTACAACCCCGACATCGTCTCTGACCGGTTTTCTTTTTACCGACGCACTTTATCCAGCAACAAAGTCCAAATATGTGGTTACTCAATCTCAAGGCCGATATATCGCATCACACCATTTTTCAATCGGTTTCAATATCCTTTTCATTCTGACACTTGGCGAGACGTGAAGAATCGATGGTGCATCTCCCTTTTTGGTCACATCGGCTTGTCCTTCTTACCGATACTCTTCACTAACGACAAACTCAGCTCAACAATCGCTGTCATTAACTGCTCTTTTCCTCCCGTCGGTTGGTAGATTCAAAGACAATGGATCTGATTCCGTCCCGCTTAGTTCCGCGATGATCCTCTAGTAAAGACGACCATGAGAGCTCGTCCTTTTCAAAATCATCGACCAATCCTCCTCTTTCTTATCTGCAGTAAGAGCCACTCTTCCTCTTCTATTTTTGTCTCAGCTCATAATGTTTGTCTAACTGGATCTAACTCGGCTCCTGGATTTGCCGATGAGGAACACCGCAATCGTGGCTCAACAATCCCGTTAATTTCTTGATCTGATGTTGCTTGTTATTATTCTCTGAGATCGATATGCTCATTGACTGTTTCACTCTTGGATGATGTTACTAATTTGCAATGTCCAACCTCTCATCCATAGCATAAAAAAGTAACAGACATAACAGTATAATATAGTATAAGATAATTTCGAGTTGAGGTGCTAGTTTGCGTATTGTTCAGTTTGGTGTCTAAAGTTTGATGCATATTAGAGTTCACTAGGTGTCTATAGCTTGTTTTTTATGTACATTCGATCTAAAGTCATTTAATCTTGCTTTAACACCTCTATCTCGACATACCAACTCATATGCGGTATTCTAAAAGACCTCCAAATCGGATTTTATTATTCTCAGTCATTGGTTTGAGCTTGAATAATCTAGTTATGATTTCCAACTCTTACTTTGTCTAGCTAGCTTAAATCTGTACTAACGTTTGTTTATCAGAGCTATCCATTTTAATTTTATGATTTTAAAATTTATTTGAATGCAAGCATCTCAACATGTCAAACCGATTTTAAAAAGAGTTATGGCCTAGGATAATAGTATTTGAGCACCAACTAATATATCCTTAATGATATGTCATGTGATTATGCTTGTAAAGTAGGTGGTTTTTAGTTCTTTTTCCATTTATAAACCTTTCACCTTTACATGTGTAGAATGTCTTTGGGATAATCACTAACGTTATGATTGCTTTTCATTGCAAGGTGATTAATCCGATTCGAGGCTTGACATGGAGATGATTGCCTTGGTGCTAGGTGAGCTCGACTATGAGACTGTGAGCCTGAAAGTAGTTGTAGATGAATAGTGGTTTTCTTAAAATATCCCCTACCAGATCTACACCTATCTCACCCTAGACTGCCACCTACCCTAGGTTGTCCCCTAGTGGGCATGATTTGCCTGGTTTGTTTGTCCCCTAGTTCGGTTACTATTTTCACATCACATTTCCCGACTAATCTTGATTTGAAATTAATTTGGATCCTCTTAAATCCTTCTAAATAAATTTACGGATCGTAATCGAATTCGAGCCGCTGCATAATCCTTGTATTTAAGGAGGAATTGATTTTAAAGGACTGAAATGACTGCCTAACCGCAGTTGGTTTTGTCCTAAACCAAACCGAATTTCACCATTCAACTGGACAATTGATGCACTGGGGTAAAACTATATTTTTCCACTGGATGACACCTAAATCATACCGGTTTGATCAAAATCTGACCTGGAATTGACTTAATTGTATTCGTAATTAAATCAAGACTGTCCTCCTTATATATTTATGAGCATACTAGGTGATTAAGCTATTAAAATCCCATATTATACCCAAGAATTTCATTGGTTTACCTAACCATATTAAATTCAAATGAGAGAATCAAACCGGACGAGTTATCCGGTCGATCAAACTTGTCAGGAATTAGCTAAAATTATACTCAAATTTTTTAATTTAATTCCGTTATTCCTACCCCAATTTTAAGCACCCAAGTTCAACTTTGCCAATCTGTCTAAAAATATATCAAATCATACTGCGAGACCTACAGTCCTAAACAATATAATAAACTTTAATTTACACCAAGCTCGGACGAAAACCTGTAACCACACATTCTTTTCAAACACTTTCATTGAAAATTCCTAACTCTTCAAAAACATTTACAAGGCTTGACTCACCATATCATTGACAGCACTTAGACCCTCAAATACTATCCCCTATGGAAATCTAGTACCGTTACAGGTGCAGACTCACCTTCTGAGATTCGCGACGCCTCCAAGGAGCTAGTAGCACACATATGATAGTAGAAGACAATCAGGCTCTGATACCAAATGTAAACCTAACCCTAGAAGACCACATCAAACCATTGATTTGACCCATGCATGCTAACTCTGATTCCACTGGACTCGCCTCAAACCAACATTGATTAACATTCTCATAAACCAGGCATTGAAGACTAAGCTAAAACCTTTATTAAACATTTAAATAGACAAGGCATGTATCCCGAATCCCAAAATACAACACAACAAAAAACATGAGATACAACTCCATGTTCTAAAATACATCAAAAGCTGATAACAATTGATACAAAAACCAGACCACCTCTACTTACCATCCAGCTGCTGTATCTAGATTGAACACACATATACAATAGAAAGAAAATATCCCAATGGGGTCAGTTCTAACCACCAATTCGAAGGCAGAACTATGTTTGATTAAAGAAAAGGGAAACATTATCATAGAAGATATCACATAAACTACACAAGTCTATATTAGTAACGCGATCATACTCGTCAACTAGTAGGATACCTATCATCAACCACCCCTATATGTACGGATAGCTTGATAGTGGATCAAACTTTGAAACCACCCTAACCGTATCACTGAAATCTATTGGAACACTTGACATGTCCTAAACCTTCCCTTTATCAATAGGGATTGCACAATCTGGGGTGAGTGATCAATGCAACACATCAAAGTGATCTAGTCTAGCTAGGCCAATCTAATCCTCTTCTGAAAAGTGAATCGCACGTCACTGTTCAGTCCTTAGAGCATCATGATGAACGCCATTTCATCTTCTGTATAGTAGTTCACATGCTAATTTATAACCTCAGGAGCCATTGCTCCATATCATCAGCCATCTCAACAGAAATCCATTCATAGGATTCTTCAAGAACTAACTAGAGTTCTACATTTGACTATGTAGTAGAAAAACATAAACCCCCACCTCTAAGAAGAGCTAACACTCTGATTCTGACTTGATATGATTCCCCTTGCTGCCATGAATGTGTAGCTTCTAACCATGTGTCATTTGGGGCTCAAATGATCAAGTTTTTGGAATCCAATGTCGAGAAAGGAATTGGATGATATGAATTAGCCGAAAGGCTCGATATACGAAGACGAAACCGGATTGCCTCCTTCATTCTCATATCCATAAGATATGGAATTAAAATCACCTAATACAATCCAGGGACTATCTTCTCTATGAAGACTTAGTAACTTTTGGCAAGAACGAACGTCTTTCAGTATGAACGCTTGAACCATGAAGAAAAGTACAAAAGAACCAATCGCCGTAGTCGACGAAGGTATGGTATTATTCTAATCGATAATCTGAAGGTCCAACAAAGGGCTAATCCACCAGATGTTCTGATAGGATTAACATAGCAAAAGTTGGCAAAGTCTAAAGAGAGTCTCTTCTCTTCCTTGAAGTCCATAGAGTTCATAGTTCTAGGCGGATGATCCGAATCAGATTTTGGAGATGGTTGATTGCAAGGGATCACACCATTCCCCTACAATTCCAACCGATAAGCTTCATTTCGGAGGAGGTGGGATACAGATGGCCACAAACTCCTCAGGTACTGCATCTTGGACAAAAGTATTATTATTAGCTTCATTCAACTTTACTATAGCGATATTACCTCCTCCATTGGTTGCTTGGTGTTTGAGCTTTGACGTCATGGTAAACTTTAGCTTGTCAACAGTGGGAGAGATAGAGAGGTTATTGAGTTCAAGACGTGTGATGTATTCCTCCAAACTGAAGCTTCCTTTTTTGTGCATGGTGTTCAGTAGGATCCTTTTGTTGGATCGTCATAATGATGGTTGTGTGTAGATGAGTTCCTAGAATTTGCTGCATAACTCTGCCATGTTGGCTAGTTGGGATGAGGAATGGATGTGGGCCAGGACACTGCTGATGCGTCAGTGGGGATGCTTGTAAGGTAAATGGAATCTGATTGGGTATTTAAGAGATGGTTTAACTGTTCGAACCATGCCGGGGTGAGCTTCTCGATATTGATTATTGGGCTTCTAGGGACTAGAGTTTCCTCTAAAGGGGCATTGCCCTTGATAATATTGATGATGTGGGTCACACAAGGACGATGACCAATGTTCTGGGACAAGAAAAAATTCAAACCTTGGCGGGACCTCGGGGGCCTTAGAGCTGTTATTGGCGGTGCTGACTTCTACTCTACCAAAAGTATCTGTTAGGCGCCGAGGCAACATGGGACAAGATTACGTTAGTCTGGTCAGAGGTGGGTGCACTGGGAAGAAGTCGATAGTTGTTGGGGTGACTGTAACCAGTGGTGATTCTCGGGTACCTTTGATGGGTTGGGAGATTAAGATGGGACCGCGACTATTTCAGTCGGGGTGAGAGGAGCTTCTTTTGTATTTTTACACCTTCTTTTGTTCTCCCGTACCCCCTAGGAGGATTTGAGTGCCACCCTAGTTACATGAAGCACAAGTGTGGCTGATTCTACCATAGAAAACATAGACGTCAAGGAGACTATGATAGTGGAATAGGATGTTCTGATCTGGCAAGCCCATCGACATCTCAAAATAGAAGGTTGGAAGTAGCGGGTCCTCGAGTTTAACTTATGTGAATACCTTTATTTCTCGCTTCCAAAAGATGCCCTCTAACCCTGGTTGCTCTACAACCCAAAGCATTGGGAAGATCTTCCAGACAATGTTGTAGATGCAATCCCCAGACCGGAACTGATTTGACATATTCAGTATGTGGAACCATACCGGTACTTACCTAAAGCACACCCGATCAGGCCTAGTGGTTCCATCCTAATGTTTCACCCATAGTAGAGCCCCACCGATTGTGTATGGTTGATGGGTCCATGCGTATTTATTTTGCCTTTCATAGCATAAGGAGAGGACATAAATGTCCTTGCGATTTTCATACTCATCGGTGTGGTGGAGCCCTCCGTGTTCATAGACTGACGAACGAGTAACAATAATAACTGCACCTTTGTAAGGTAGATTGATCTCGACTAGCTTACCAATCAGTAGATAGGATGTCACTGGTCTAGCATTACCCTTAGTGAGGGAGAGTCGCAGTCTGGAGATTTTGGGTGAATTATTGTCGAATTGGAGAGAGATTAGGTGTTGCATTGCGGATTTGAGGTTCAACTGGGATTTGGTTAGACTTATAGGAGAAAGAGAGAGATTAAGGTGTGATGTAGGGTGGGGAGACTTGGGAGGAAGGATGGATTGGAGTTTGGGATTAAATAGTTGCTGCCTAAGTGAACTGGGATGGCATGGACTATGAGACGGTTACAGGGGTGGGTTTCCTTGTTGGTGTAGCATGTTATGATTGCATTGAAGACTATCTATTACATATCCCATCTCTGAATCAGCGGAGAACTGAGGGTAGATGACGAGTGGATGTGCCGGGAGGGCAGGTGGACAATCCAACGAGCTTCGTCTCTTTCCAAGGTCATAGACTCCTCTAGCTTTTTATTTTCGTTTTTATCATATGCCAAGTTATTTGAATGCGAGCATCACAACATGTCGAACAAGTTTTAAAAGGGGTTAGGGCCTAGGCTAGTAGTATTTTAACAACTACTAATCTATCCTAATTCAAACATTAACGTTCCAATCAAACATGTTTAAGATAGTGCTAATGATATATCATGTAATCAAACTTGGAAAGTAGGTTCTTTTTAGTTGTTTATCCATTTATAAACCTTTCACCTTTACATGTGTAGATTAGTCCTTTGGATAATCACTAAGGTTATGACTTCTTTTCAACTAGTTGATATACCTTCCAACTAGTTGACCCGGCTGGTTCGGTCTAAACCGAACCCAATTTGACCAGTCAACATGCCAACTAATGCTCAAGGGTAAAACTATCTTTTCAACTAAATGACACCCAAATCAAACAGGTTGGATCGAAATTAGACCTGGAGTTGACTTAATTGGATTTTTAATTAAATCAAGACTCCCCTCATTATATATTTATGAGCGGACAAGGTGATTAGGCTAATAAAACCCGATATTATACCCAAGAACTAAGTTTGTTTACTTAACCGTAGTAAATTCAAATGTGAGAATAAGACCATATGAGTTATCTGGTCAATCAAAGTTGTCTAGAATTTAGCTAAAATTATTTTTAAATTCTCATATGTAATTCCATTTTAAGTTCCCAAGTTAGAATGGATATTCTCGTGAAGGTCTCCAATTCTGAACCGCATTCCGCCCGTGCACCGCCCTTCTACCCTGGGAAAGGGGGTCAGCTCACATGTCCAAGCCATTGATAGAAGTAAATTTTGGGTCGATCTAACACCCTACTAATCCGCCCAAGCTGTCGTGACCCGGGACAGACACTTTGTGACTATCTTAACAAAATTTGTGAATTATGGATCCGCGGTTGGTTATTATGTGAATCCCAGTAAAGGTCCAGAATTAGTACCAACGTCAGCTACTATGAGTACCGAGCCTAAATCAGTAGTTGCATGGATGGCAACAAAAAGGCTGACAAAGAACTAGAACAGACTATTATTGAAGAGGCGGCCCTGATGGGATAGCCAAATGAATGGTTGGTGATGATGGTATTGAAAAAGGTGCTACAAGACAAGGAGATTGTAGTGATGAAGACAAAGGTATTGATGATACGCCTATGGATCAGAATTAGGATGGGAACAAAGTTACAGAACGGGATGGAAGCAAACGGCCCTTACGTGCCTTCCTCCTCAACGACACAACTGGTCCACTCCTCGGAAATGACCCAAGGTCAAACCACAACCATTCCTACAAGACCAACAGTGGTCCACACCTCACCTTGCCTAAATTTAGCTCGACCCACCTGAGCGGAAACTATGGGCTCATTTCTTGCCCCCACCAAACTCCTTCAAGCTCCACCCTTGAAAACCACTCCTAACTGAGCAGAAATTCCAAGGTTAGGTTAGGTTGGGTATGCCTTGCCAACATAACCCTATCCCCTTTTTCCTTACGCCATCGTTGACCATGCTCAACACAGAGCCGACCCCTCAATCTCGCTACCCATCAAGCACCACAACCTGGAAGCCTCCTTAGAAGCCACTAAACAACCAAAGTCGAAGCCTCAATACCACTGTTCGTGGTCCAACTCACCTATGAGTCGTCCTAGGATCAACTATGTGCATCCTCCAGCTTTCTACCCGAAAACGGGTTTCAAATAAAGATGACACCTTATGTCTATGCCAAAACATGTGCTCTACTTAGCCCATTGCATCACTATCCACAAGCGTAACCCCTCGACGCAGCATTCCTGCATCCAGCAGGTGCGCCATACTAGTGGTAAGCCATCCATCAACGATTTGTTAGTCACACATCTCATATTGTCTCCATTCCCCATCGACAACCTAGTCTTGCACTCCCCATAGTCTGTAACGTCACTGACTACCACACCCGTGGAGTCCTCACACGTCACGCTCGTGATCTACTAGACAATGCATGTCCTAGTTCTCTTGCCACGCTCGTGACTTACACTGTCACGTGTGTGGTCGGAATACTAACCACGACCGTTCCCTCGCACCACAGTTATGATTCATTGATTACGTCTCCCGTGACCAACATAGCATCACAGATGTGGTTACAAATAACCTTGATGGTTGTCCGTAATGCAACGCCACTGCCTCTATTCTTCTTAATCTCTATTGCTCATTCCCCTTGTTCATCCAAGTTATTACTAACACTATATTCCAGAACCTAGTTGCTACTATCACCCCGTTCCTCCCAAACCATCCACAATTTCTCCTTTGATGACCTTCCATTAGCCCCATGAACATTTTCTTACTAGATTAAAATACCTTCAAGGCACTTTATGATCCAACCTTATGTTGAATTTTAACTTAAATCCCCAAAAGTCGACACCCAAAAAGAGTGCAGGGATCCAGCTTTCAAAAGTGATGCCTTTAAAGCAACGAGTTAACCCATGGATAATGGTCATCATCCCATAGACCTTTCCTTCTATTCCACTTCTTATTCCCTTAACTCTCCTTCCTTTTGACTCGAGCATCAGAGGCTTGTACATCTCTCATGCTATCTCAGCACTATGCTACTCAATCCTTTACTAGTTTCCCTTGAAATATGAACACACCTTGTCCATCTCTAATGGTACCAACCCCTTAGTAGTCACCATCTAGCGGAGAGACTTCACTTGTCCTACTGAACGTCAGCTTCGCACTTTCAATACCTTTTTCGGATTTTGCATCCCCTAATCAATGTTGCTAGTTCGTCAACACGTACTACCATGTTCCATACATCAAAGTCTAGAGACCAATCCTTGTAGTGCTACTTCTTATATGCGGCCATTCAACCGACTAGTTTAACCTCGTAACTTTCACCTTGCTGCATATACTACCTTTTCCTATTATCCTACCTGCTCCTGGCTAAATGTCCACTCAGTCAGGTAATACTAACCACATAGTACAACAGAACCTTAATCTAACTACCTGCATCACGTAATCCCTTGATATGATGACGAAAGTCCTGAAAAGCCTGGTCATTCTACTCTATTTAGCTCGTACCCTTCTAACACCTCTTTCCCCTATCCTTCTCCTGAATTCCTTTCCTGCTCTTCTTCCATGGTATGCCTACTATACGCCATCAAGACTACGACCCACTAAGCCCACTTTTGGAGCTTAGTGCCCCCTATTGATTATTTGTGTTTTAGTAGTTTAATTTGGGATTTTTATTCCGACTTTGTAGGTTTAATTAACATCAAAGAAGCCCTCTTAATGAGCTCTTTGGCCGAATTTAGTCCTTGAGGAGCAAGGGTTGACTTAGTCCAAACTTATTCCTTAAGTAAGGAGGATTCATTTGCTTGCCTTGGGAATCCTTCTCCTTCCTATTCTTGGTGAACAAGGCTTTATTTTTATATAAATTCATAGTATCCCTATCCTATATAAAGAGAATACAATGACTATAGTTAGGTAGAACGCCCATCATAAAGTTTAAGTAAATTTCGGCCTAGAACCGTCTTTTGAATTTTTCTTGTTTGAAGCACGTCGTAGCTATGCTATATGATTCCGGTTTATCGTAATCGAGTTAGCACCCCCTCTTTGTGGAACCATTCACATTTCAGACTTGGTCCTTCCCATTGGCATCGATTGATTGGTCGGCTAGGTAACTTTTCATCCGATTTTTTGAAATTCGTTCGTTGTTTTGAAAACTGTTTTCGATAACTTGTCTCAGTCGTCGTTTGTGCGTTCCGGCTCATATAACTTTTCATTGCAAGGTGATTAATCCGATTCGAGTCTTCAGAAGGAGATGATAGCTTTAGTGCTAGGTGAGCTCGACTATGAGACTAGGACGAGTAGGTTTGGGGTAGAGTTTCGAGTGAGATTTAAGGAGAGTGAAATGGGGCTTAGTGAGGAGTGATTACTTTTGAATTGGTTGAGTGAGGGTTTGAGGGTGATTTGAGGGTTTTAGGAGTGTGGTTTTGTAACTAATTAGGTCATTCTTTTGTTATTTTCACTTGATAATTTTTTGATTGGTGTTTGTGATGATAAAATATGTGATTATCTCTCTCAATTTTCACAGAGTTTTCCTCCTCTTTCTCCTCTCTGAATTTCGAAATTAAACACTTTATATAAGCCTGAAAATAGTTGTAGATGAATAGTGGATTTCTGAAAATATCCCCTACCAGATCTACACCTATCTCACCCTAGACTGCCACCTACCCTAGGTTATCCCCTAGTGGGCATGATTTTCCTGGTTTGTCTAGATCTGAACTAGTTCGGGGAAAACCGCACCGGTTACTATTTTCACATCACAAATCCCGACTAATCTTGATTTGAAATTCATTTCCTTGCCTTGGGAATCCTTCTCCTTTCTATTCTTGGTGAACAAGGCTTTATTGTTCTATAACTTCATGGCATCCCTATCCTATATAAAGAGAATACAACGAATATAGTTAGGCAGAACGCCCATCATAAACTTTAAGTAAATTTTGGCCTAGAACCATCTTTTTAATTTATCTTGTTTGAAGCACGTCGTAACTGTGCTATATGATTCTGGTTTATTCTAATCGAGTTAGCACCCCCTCTTTGTGGAACCATCACGTTTGAGACTTCTCCCTCCCTTTGGCATCGATCGATTGGTCGGCTAGGTAACTTTTCATTCAATTTTTTGGATTTTGTTCGTTGTTTTGAAAACCGTTTTTGATAACTTGTCTCGGTCGTCGTTTGTGCGTTCTGGCTCATATAATTTTGGTATCAAAGCCTCATTCTTCTTTTAAAAAGTTCGTATCCTTTCAACTTCTGACTTTAGTTTTGATAGTTAAAAACATCAAACAAACACCCTAAAATGAGTTGGTTGGCCGAAATCCTAGTTTTTTTCAGTATTGGTGATTTTTGGATTTTTGCCTATCGAGGGCTGGGAATCCTTGTGTTTGGTATCTAACATGTGGAATAGAAAAAGTAGGTGAACAAATTCCAACAAAATCTTCAAAGAAAAGCAAAGAAAAAATAGGCAAAATGAAGAGGTCATCAAAAGCCTTCAATCCAACCACCTCCACCACGCACATTTTCAAAGTTTGGGTTAGTATAATTGATTTCAAGACTAGGACAGAGATATTTTGGTTCTTTACAAGCTTAAATTGAGTTTTCAAACTTTGAAAGTTCAGAAAAGAATTTTACCTAGTCAAAGATCAGATTAAGTTTTGTAGTTGCTTTGGTTGCAATATTCTTATGAATCCTAGGCCTAGAAAAATCATTGCTAGTCCTAAGACCTTAGCTCACCGAATTGGTTCACCATATATGTTTCTCTATTTAAATTGAGTGAAATACTAGTGGTAAAATAACGAGTGGTGAGATTCGAACGTTTATAGATTGACTGCTTTTGAGAGGTCCATTCTTTGTGCACTAACCATGTTTTGCGAGGTTCAAAATAAATTGGCGGAGATACGACAAAAGGCTGAAGGCCACTCAAGCAAAGCCACATAACAAGGCTAAATTACCTGAAGTGCCACCACTACCAAACTCACACTTGTTGGGCATGGACCTCTCTATGCCGCATCTTTTCAGGATCTACATCAATGAGAGATTCTTACTTCATTCCAATTAACAAAACATCCTTTTTATTTTTATATGAAAAAATTACGTCTTATAAAGCTGCAAACAATAACAGAGTAATCTGTACTGCAAAAAAGTAGAGCAATCACTTCTCCATTCTGTTGTTTCTTTTCTTTTTCCATCCTCCCTTTCTTTCATACTAAACCCAAATCCCATCCCATTAATACTCATTTATCATCTTTCATTCAAAACTCATTTATCATCTTCTATTCAAATAATTAACCCATGAATCCCTTTATCAAACAAGAGACATATATAGCAAATAGAATTGCAAACAGTAGAAGTACAAACATTTAAATATACATATATACATAAGTGTTCTCCGACAGAAGGTTTAGAGCCTCATCATAAATTGTTGATTCAAAAATATGCACCGTATATTAAACTACAATGCATTGCGGATAAAAAAAGCGAGGTAGAGATGTAGTGACGAAGCATGTTGCATTGCCCTATCCAAACAATATGCCATTGTTGTTTTCAGCCATATTTGAGGAAGGAAATGAATGGTGAATCAAACAATATAGAGTACGATGAATGAAAATCCTACTATCGAGAACTAATGATTTGGATAACTTGATTTAGGTTAGGGATTTCATATGAGAGGAAGATTGGTGGGTGTTTCAATTGGATCATCTTCTTTCATAATTAGTCATTTAATTTACTCTTATGTGATAAGTTATTTTTCTATGATCCAACTTGTTATAGATGATTATAACTATTTATTAAGTCATGTAAATAGTTACAAATAGTTATAAATAGTTACTCGTATAACTATTTATTAAGTCGTATAAATCGCCAAAAGTGGCAGGGATGAAAGGGAAGGAATTGACAGGGAAGGAAGAGAATATGCATTTGATGGAAGATGGATATTGTTAGGACTATATATTGATGAATGAAGGCTTTTGGTTCTAGGAAGTTTGCTGAGGTCCGAGAAAGAAGAAGAATATATATAGAAGAGAGAGAAGGGGAAGAAAGGACAAATTTAGTATGATGTGGCTGCCATGTCAGATTCTGACTTAACAACTTCCTTTCATTCCACATCCAATTTTAGTTTAATATTTTAGTTTAGTCGTAGTTGGTGAAATCAACTAATGAGATTAGTGGTACCGGGTGCACCAAATAACATTTTAATGGCAAGTGTGTAACGACTTTAGAAGCTGAATGATATATGGTGTAATTAAGTTCAATAATATTTTGATAGAAAGAACTAATAATATGCCTTCCGAAGGGAGGGAAAGAACTAATAATATGAGCGAAAAGGTCCATCACACGGTTTCCTTCTCGATAGATGTGAGTCACAGTCACCATCTAATCATGATGGAGAAGTTGATGCAGCATATCCGTTGATAATGGTGGAATCAATTTATAGATGCACTTTGCGGTACCCTAGATTTCATGGAAATTGTACACCAAGAATAAGAGTTCCGATTTCATCTTGTGTGTTGGGGTGTGTCACTGGGTCTCCCCACCTTCTAATCTTCATTCGCAAGGGCCCAAATGCTGGCAGGTCAACACTTGGTCTCATAAGGTGCAGACTCGGTGGCTTTCCACGTGTATGTGGAGAAGTTATTGTCATTGGAGAAGTAGGTTTAAAATTCGCAAAAGCTCACCCCATCACATAAGAAATTTTGAAACCTCATGCGTGTCAATGGCCATAATCTCCAGCTTCTAAAGAGAAGAATTTTCCGCTTATAAGACCATGGGTTTGCCAGCAACAACAATACCAATCTCCATTCAAGAGTTCGAAATTGAAATTCACTTTAGAGTAGGCACGAACTATTTTTGCACCTTGGTCTAAGTAGTTTGAGATACGGGAGCTATAGAAAGCACTACTACAGAAAGAGAGGGACATAGTGTAGGGATAATATCTGGAGCAACTATTACAGAAGCTCTTGACTGTTGGACCTACTGATGATTCTTAGGAATAGGTTTTGACTACTCGTGAGTATCATCATTCAAAGCCGTAGGGGCAATCATGTTATTGATAAGGCTTGACCCAGATTTAAAATTGGTTGGGCTCAAATGGGACTTGGCCTTAGAATGGATCCAAGAGGCACTACTGGTTCAAATAATGAGAGGCACCCTTTTGGATGTTGGTGCATCAACTCTCCCCTAATTTCGCCTTTGAGATAACAGGGGTACATTTAATTAATTTCCCATTCCCAGAACCAGCTAATTCCTTTCCATTTTTCCTTGATTGAGTGTTGGAGAAGTAGAGATTAGTAGAGAAACAACCTCCTTCATTTTAGTTTTCCATATCTTTTAGAGGTAAGTCAACAAAAGGCAGAACACCAGTCGTTTTTTACCGTCAGGAGCATCAACAGGTCGGCGGGCAGAGGTTTTCGGCAAGCCCTGATGCTGGCTGAGCGCCAGATATTACTTAAGTACTTGATTCTCGGAACACGCAGCAGCGTCATGAACTATACATCCATAATCAAAGAACTATGAGGGAAGATTTTGGTAAACCACTTCTTGCTGCATCATCCATAAACACACCCGTTTCAACTGCCTCTCGAAGATTGACTTCCACCGCCAAACGCGTAAATTTACTTCGACCAGTACTAAGCGTCCGTCGATCAATGCAAATTGTACGTCCAATAAGGTAGCCCAATC
Organism: Linum bienne; assembly: GCA_010665285.1. Taxonomy (NCBI): domain Eukaryota; kingdom Viridiplantae; phylum Streptophyta; class Magnoliopsida; order Malpighiales; family Linaceae; genus Linum; species Linum bienne. The sequence goes on from QMEG01002101.1 coordinate 382,008, forward strand.
CCCATATGATTTCTTTGTGATAGTATAGGATTAGCAACTTGAGAAGGCAAATGCAAACAACCATTTTATGTGGAAGAACGAGAGTAACAAGAAAGGAAGGATCTCATCCATGACAAACCAGTTAGTAATTAAAAATCATCCACGATCCTCCAATGAAAGCGAAGTCATAATCCTGTGGATTACCGAAATAAACAAATAAGACATCATTATAAAGGTCAGTCAGTCTCATCTTGCCTTATGGTCTCCATAGACTTTTAAGACGATCGTACATGTACTGGATATCGATAGTTTTCCCCATAAGCTTAACAATTAGTGCTTTTCGGAGAGGGAGGCTGATTCTCACATGGAATTCACCAGAGGTATAAAGATAATCATGCCCATTGTGCCGAGTGAGGGACATGTCATTTTCCTTGATGGCAATTGAAGAAGCGTTGGCATGAGGAGTTGGTTGCTGGGAATTCAAGACAATGGCAACATATGATGTAGGAGCCATGGCTGGAGGAGTGATTGGCGTCCCCAAAATCATCAAAGCACTTGCTATTCATACTGAAGATCAATGATTACTCAAACGTTGAAGATCAATGATCTCATAAAGCTATATAGGATCTTATATTGAAATAAAGATACCAAGCAGAAAAAAAAACTCTGCCATGACAATGACGTACTAGTATCTATATGTTCAATTAAGTCTTGACATTGGTTGGAATTAAGTAGAGTGACAACTCTGCCCTCCTGTAAAAGGTTTCGTCCTGAAACTAGAATGTGAAATACTTAACACGGTGGAAAGGGATTACCTGCTAGGTAGTCCTCCACGAGCTCTAGATAGCATTCTTTCATGCTAGCCTCAGTCTCTCAAGTCGTTGCCTCAACATCCTGATTTTTCTAAATCACCTTAAGCATAGGTGTTTCCTTGCTTCTCAACTGACAAACCTTCCTGTCCATGGCTTCTATCTCTGTCCTTGTCAATGGACGTAATTCCTCACTTTGTCAATGTACTAAGGGTCTTGTTTCCCTCATGTCAACTGTCATCTCCACTAATTAGCTCGCTGGTATCCGCGTTAACAATTTGTGCCCTATCCTCCCTCACATTATTTTTGCCAACGATACTTTTTGTCCATAATCTGGGATGGTTGCTCCATAAAAGTCAAGTCTCTCTCTAGCTTAATCTCATCTGGCTGAATCACTTGGTTTGACTTGCCAATATAGGCCCGAAGTACGCTCACATGGAATACATTATGTATCCGGTCCAACTCTTCTGGTAAGGCTAGCTCATATGCCAATGGTCCTATGTTTCGAATGATATGGTAAGGACCAAGTAATCGGGGAGCGAAATTCGCCATCCTGCCAAACTGCATCACTCCTTTCCAAGGGGAAACGCGAAGTAAAACCTTATCCCCTTCCTTGAAACTAACCTCTCTAGCCTTGCCATCAGCATACAACTTTTGTTGATTATGAGCTACACCCATCTGAGCTCGAATCACTCTAACTCGTGAGGCTGTCTCCTGGACTATCTAGGGTCCAGTTAACAACCTTTCTCCCTCCCTATCCCGGAACAGAGGGGTGCTACTCTTCCTGCCATACAGTGCCTCAAAAGGAGCTACTCCTATTGTGAGGATATGAGTTATTATAAACGAACTGCACAATGGATAGAACCATCAACCAAGGTTCATCAAACTCCAACACACACGAGCATAACAGCTCCTCCAAGTTCAGGATAGTCCGCTCTGACCGACCATGGCTGCATGCAAACCCTCCTAGAAGTGGGTGGTGAAACTAAAGTACCGATCCGATACAATCATCCTAGGCACACCATCCAATCTCACAATATGCTCTATAAATAAACTTTCCAAATCCTCCACAACTGTCTTGAACCAAATGGGTACGAAATGTGCTACCTTTGTCAATCGGTCTACTATAACCCACATTGCATCCTTCCCATTGACCAAGGGTAAAGTACTAAAGAAGTCCATAGTGATGTCCTCAAACTTCCACACTCGTATAAGCAAGGGATGTAGTGACGCTGCTGATGCCCGATGATCAAAATTTTCTTTTTGGCACATTAAGAAACTTGCCACATGCTGAATCCCCTGCTTCTTCATGCGAGGCCACAAGTAATGCAGACAAACTGTTATGTACATTATCTGACCTGGGTGTATGGCATAAGCAAACAAATGCACCTCTTCCAAAATATCCACTCTCAGCTTTAACCCTGAAGGTACATACACTCTGTCTGTGAATAGCATCAAGCCATCCTTCCAAGTAAAGGGTGTAGCCTTGCTTGCTGTCACCCACTATTGAGCTTCCACTACCAGCTCGTCTTTCTCCTCAGGCTCTACAATCATCCAACATAAAGGGTCAAACTACTAAATTGGCCAGTAATCCATTGACTGTAACTAACTCCAAGTCTATACCCATGCTCCTCAACTCGACCAGCTCGTTCAACCTCTCCTTCCTTTTCAAAGCATCAGCCACTATATTGGCCTTTCCTAGGTGATAGTCTATCACGCAGACGTAGTCCTTAAGCAGCTCTACCCAATGCCTTTGCCTACTGTGTTCAGCTCCTTTTGCGCCATCAAATAGTACTTGAGACTCTTGTGATTAGTCGTGAGACTCTCATGTAAGGCTTTACTTTAAATAACAGGAGTGTCCTTCATGGTAAACTTGTAGAGTGGTCATGCTATCTTAGAAAACCCCTCTACAAACTTCATGTAGTACCCTGCCATGTCTAGGAAACTTCTCACCTCTGTCACATTGCTAGGCGGGGACCAATCTACTATCGCCTCCTCCTTCTTTGGGTCTACCTGAATGTCTCGACCACTGATCAAATGTCCAAGGAAGAGCACCTTCCTCAACCAAAATTTGCACTTAGTGAACTTAGCATACAATCGTTCCCTCCTCAGATTAGCCAACACTACCCTCAAGTGCTTTATGTTCTCCTCTTCCGTCTTGGAGTAGACCAAGATGTCATCAATGAATACTATGACAAAAAACTCTGGCAACTATTCCTTGAGCTCCATCAGCACTACTGGGTCTATATAGTAGGGTGCTATGGATATAGGTGATGTGCCTAGCACCAACTCTATATCAAAAGCCACCTCCCTCTCTAACGGTACATCTAGTACCTCCTCTGAGAAAACATATGGAAATTCCTTAACTACCAGTACATCTGCAATATGTCCCTCTGCATCAAGGGTGACATGAGCTAGGTTTTGTGTTTTATTACTTGATGTATTTAATTTTATGTCATGTATCCATAATTAAGTGTTTACCTTATTTTCATGTTATTAATGTTATGATTAAGTGTCTATGATATGTTTTTGTTATTACAAACAGATGCAAGTTGTGCCCTTAAATGACGACAATGCTAGACTAACGAGTGAGCATTACGACAAGGTTAGATAACGAGTGAGCAGTGAGCAAGAACACTATACCTATATGTTTAATAGGTCTATTAAAAGCATGAACTCACTATTTAGACTATCACCCACAAGATATGTTGTCAGACGGATACGTTCTCCCAAACATCCATGATTCACACTATATGTTGTCTGATGGATACGTTCTCCCAGACATCCGTTATTTTCGCAATTTGGGCGGTAGGGCTAGTTAGGTGAGTTAGGGGACATCCCATAAGAATTAAGATAACTTCGATAAGGCAAATAACAAGTACAAGAATTAATTTCATATAATTGACTTGTACGAACATGACTTGTATTGTAATGTTTACTGGGAATTCTTTTTATGATATGAGCACGAAAGACTAACCCCAAACCACCCACCATGGTGTTGATAGTTGTTGTACGAGAAGAGTGAAGCTGATTCGGGATGTAGCATGGTAGACTTTGATTTGAACAATGTTTATGGATGTTTGACGAGACTTGTTTTCATAAACTGCGTCATTTAATTGTAGTAGTTGTTAATCAAGCTTTTATTTTATTAGTTCTCTTTCTTATTTAATTTTATTTTAAAGTACCCTAGTTGGGCATTTTGATAATATAGTCGAGATGTTGTTAAAGACCTTAAATCCCTCTTGTGATTTTGATTTTTTCGCTGCTTTAAGGGCATTTTAATCATTTAAGAAATCGTAAAACATGATGGTGTTACATGAATTAAACCTGGGCAATCGGAAATTGTGATCTCCAAACTTGGTTTCAATTTCTAATGGATTGGTTGGATTCGTGAATGACTATCCATGGCCTCTTTCTCTGTCCTTGTCAATAGATGTCCTTCCTCAACTTTGTTAATGTACTGAGGGTCTTCTTTCCCTCATCTCTGTTGCCATCTCCTCTAATTAGCTTGCTAGTATCCACCTTACCCATTTGTGCCCTGTCGTCTCTCACATTATTTTCGCCAATGATACTTTTCTCTACTTTGAAGCCTCTACTAGTGGCTACTCTAGGTTGATACATATTCTTGACCATTATGGGGCCCTTGGCGGCCAACTGATAAATCTCACAAAATAAATTGTTTATTTCAGCAAAAGTGTGAATTTTGGCTGAGGGTCGTTGGACATTTGATCAGTGTTCCAAACATTGAGGTAGACCCAAAGAAGGAGGAGGCGATAGTAGATTGGTCCCCGCCTAGTAGTGTGACAGAGGTGAGAAGTTTCCTAGACATGGCAGGGTACTACAGGAAGTTTGTAGAGGGGTTTTCTAAGATAGCATGACCACTCCACAAGTTGACCATGAAGGACAAGCCTGTTATTTGGAGTAAAGCCTGTCATGAGTGCTTCGAGTAGCTGAAAAGGAGGATCACCACAGCGCTAGTACTCATTTTGCCAGTGACTAGTGGTGAGTATGTAGTTTATAGTGATAATTCGTACTAAGGGTTAGGCTACATTCTTATGCTGAATGACAGAGGGGTGGCTTATGCATCACGCTTGTTGAAAGTTCATGAAGTGAACTGCCCAGCCCTAGATTTGAGCTAGCAGTAGTGGTTTTCGCACTGAAACTCTGGAGGCATTATTTGTATGTCGAGACTTTCAGGATTAAGAACTGATCACAAGAGTCTCAAGTACTATTTGATGGAGACGAAGGAGCTGAATAGTAAGAAAAGGCATTGGGTAGATCTACTTAAGGACTATGACTGCATAATAGACTATCACCCAGGAAAGTCCAATATAGTGGCTGATGCCTTGACCAAGAAAGAGAGGATGAACGAGTTGGTCGAGTTGAGGAGCATGGGTACATAGTTGGAGGTAGCTCCAATCAAGGGGATACTGGCCAGATTAGTAGTTTAACCCTTATTGTTGGATCGAATATCAGAGGCTCAAGCGACAGACGAGATGGTAGTGGAAGCTCAGCAGCGGGTGACGCTCGGTAAGGTTACACCCTACACTTGGAAGAATGGCTTGATGCTATTGAAAAACAGAGTGTATGTACCTTCGAGGTTGAAGCTGGGAGACAATATTTTTGATGAGGCACATTCGTTCGCTTATGCCATGCCCCCTGGTGAGACAATGTACAAAACACTTTGTTTGCATTACTTGTGGTCTAGTATGAAGAAGCAGGTGATTCAACATATGTGGCTAGTTGCTTAATGTGCCAGACATAAAAGTTCTATCATTGAGCATTAGGAGGGTTACTTCATCTCCTGCTCACACAAGTGTGGAAGTTCGAGGACATCGCTATGGACTTCATTGGTGGTTTTCCCTTGGTCAATCGAAAGGTTGTAGTGTGGGATATAGTAGACCTATATAGCACATTTCATACCCATTCGGTAGAAGACAAATATGGAGGATTTGGAAAGTTTGTATGTAGATAATATTTTGAGATTACACTGCGTGCCTAGGACAATCGTATCTGATTGGGACCCTAGTTTCACCTCCCATTTCTTGGAGGGTTTGCATGCAACCATGGGGACCAAGCTGAACTTCTCTATATCTTACCATCCTCAGAAAAATGGTCAGTCAGTGCAGAAAATCCTAACCTTGGAGGAGCTGTTACGCTCATGTGTGTTGGAGTTTGATGAACCTTGGTTAAAGGTTCTATCCATGGTGGAGTTCGCTTATAATAATTCATATCACCACAATAGTAGTGGCTCCTTTCAATGCACTGTATGGCAGGAAGTGCAGGATCCCTCTATTCTTGGATGGGGAGGGAGAAAGGTTGTTAATTGGACCCCCAAAAGTCTAGGAGAGAGCCTCACAAGTCAGAGTGATTTGAGCTCAAATGGGAGTAGCTTAGAATCGGCAGAAGTAGTATGCTAATGAGAAGGATACAGAGGTTAGCTTCAAGGAAGGGGATAATGTTTTCCTTCGAGTTTCCCCTTGGAAATGAGTGATGTAGTTTGGGAGGAAGGGGAAGTTGGCTCCCTGATTCATGGGTCCTTATGATATCATTTGGAGGATAGGACCACTGGCTTATGAGCTAACCGTACCAGCATAGTTGGACCGGATACATAAAGTATTCCATGTGAGTTGTTCCTATATTTGCAAGCCGAACTAAGTGATTCAGCTAGATGAGATTAAGCTAGAGAGGGACTTGAATTTCATGGAGAAACTAACCCAGATTATGGACAAAGAGGTCTGTCAGTTGTGAAGCAAGGAAATACCTATGCTTAAGGTGATTTGGAAATATCAGGATGTCGGCACCAACATGGGAGACCGAGGCTAGCATGAAAGAATGCTATCTAGAACTCATGGAGGACTACCTAGTAGGTACGTGAGAGAGGATTGGCCATGTCGCAGCAGGAGGATAATGGTCGTGATCATCAGTAGGTCACGGACATGGTTGCCATGTCATCACGGGTGTGGTAAGCCGTAAGCCACGAGAGTGGTTGACAGCTTATAAAAGCAGAGTCGCGATTCCAGAATTACAACAACCTAAATCTTATTCCTTTAAATCTTCTAACATGCATCGATTGTTCTAGGTAGAGAAGAGGGACTGGTTGATCGATTCCAGACCAATAGGAGAGCCTTAGAGAATTTCAAGGAAGCTGTAGAAGGTAATCTACCTTCTTCCTCCTTTCTCAATACTTTGCTTTGAATCCAATGTATGAAAATCCTAACAGGTTTGGATTTGGGGTTTTGGGATTTCAATCCAATGATTATTTTCCTTCAGGTTATACGGATCAGGCAAACTAAGTCTAGGTAGATGGCTTCAAAGGTAGGGGTTAGGATTACTTTTCTACCTTATGCGAAGAATTGTCATTAGTTGTCAGGAATCCTTGTTGGATTTTTAGGACAGTATAGTAGGGTGTGATCGACTATACAAACAGTTGTGTTATGCAATTCATAGTTTCAGACTATGTAGTAGAGTGTGATCTACCGCACAGACAGTTGTTCATGCTTCAAGCATAAGCTCTGACTGAGGAACTATGCATGTTCACACTTCATTTTTTAGGATTAAGATTCACGACTAGATAGACTAGCTAACGATATAAACCGGTCACCCAACCCATGGATTGTGCGATATCCCAAGTTACTTTCGGTTTCAGGCAGGATGGGATGAGTATGCCTTCAGTTGTTGCTCTCATGGTATTTCAGGGTAGTTTCATGGTCTAATCCACCACGAGGCCGTCCGGTCATAGCTAGGGGTGGCTAATGGTATGATGATGTCTACAGGACCACAAGGTCACATTACTAGATATTAGTTCAGTTCTTCATGTTCAGGTACAGCTACTCAGTGCTTATCATTGACCCTTTCGTTTCTTCATGCATGACCAACCTTGGGACTTCAGGAGCCAATGCTTCCTAAAAAGGGAGCACAAGCAGTGACACCACCTTGCCGTCTTTCTGGGAGTCATAAAGAGAGGTACCATGGAGGACCTCAATTTTCTCTATCGGTGTTTTTTGTGGTTTTCAAACAGTCTCTCATGTTTTCAGCCGTTTGTCAGACCTATTGTATAGTTGTTGTTTCCCCATGTTTGGGATGTTTTTCAGTGATGTTAGTTGTTGATTTCAAGTCTTGATGCTCTGTTTATTTCCGCTGTCATTTTACTTAAGTATGTCAGGGAATGTATGTCAGTTATCATGATTTATATATTGAGTGGATCGAACTGTGTGGTTCGATCGAGTCGTCCAGGGTTGTGTTTCATAATTTTCATGCACTTTTTTCTAAGTTTGTAGCTCGATAAACTAGATCAGAAGTATAAGGCTTGGAGAAGCTTAACACACAAGAGATCCATATGGTTTAGGATACACCAACCTTCTTCTATAAGAAGGGCAAGGTAAAAATTTATGAAATCTTTGGGTGGATCTAACACCCTAATCGTCCACCCAAGTTGTCGTGGCTCGGGACATACACTTTGTTTCAGTGATGTTAGTTGTTGATTTCATGTCTTGATGCTCTATTTATTTTCGTTGCCATTTTACTTATGTATTGAGGATTTTTAGTTCAGGAAATGTATGTCAGTTATCATGATTTATATATTAAGTGAACCCGTGAGCCATGCATGGATCGAACTATGTGGTTCGATCGAGTCGTCCAGGGGCGGGTTTCATAATTGTCTTACACTTCGTTCCTAAGTTTGTCGCTCGGTAAACTAGATGGGAAGTATAAGGCTTGGAGAAGCTTAACACATAAGAGATCCATATGGTTTAGAATACACCAACCTTGTTCTGTAAGAAGGGCAAGGAAAAAAGTTATGAAATCTTTGGGTGGATATAACACCCTACTCGTCCGCCCAAGCTGTCGTGGCTCGGGACAGACACTTTGTGAATATGTCAACATAATTTGAGAATGATGGATCTGTAGTCGGTTATTATGTGAATCCTAGTAAAGGTCCATAAGTAGTACCAATGTAAACTACTGCTAAGTACCGAGCCTAAATCAGTAGTTGCATAGACGAGAACGAAAAGGCAGACAAAGAACTGGAAGAGACTATTGTTGAAGGAGCGGCCCTGTTGGGACAGCGAAGGAAATGTTGGTGATGATGGTATGGAAAAAGGTGCTACGAGACAAGGAGTTAGTACTGATGAAGACAAAGGTGTTGATGACAGTCATGTGTATCAGAATTAGGATGGGAACAAAGTTGTGGAACGGGATGGTGTCGTCAATGGTGATTATCGTGACTATGAAGACAATGACAATGCCTTTGATGCTCCGGAGTTTCTAGATTCAAAACTAAAATGGAAGGATGGTGATGATGATACGGACGGAGGTGGTAAGGGACAAGGGGCTGGTGGTGATGAAGAAAAAGGTTGTGATGACACAAATGTGGATCACCATAAAGCTGGGAAAACTAATGAACAAAAAGGTGCCAATGAGAAGTTTGTCAATTAGAATCAGGATGGGAGTCAAGTAATAGACGGGGCAGGGGCCTCTCGACTTATAATGGATACTATTCATACTATTCAAATTGAGCATCTTGAAGATAAAGAGTTTGAGAATGTGTTGTCCTCCCCCCTTAATTTCGACGGCAGTTCTGTCCCTTTCAAGACCCCACCCCCCTCATGGAAACTTCCACAACCGAAAAAGTTTAGGTTTGTAGACGAGTCTTCAAGTTTGAATGATCTTCTTGCCAAGCAGGAGCCATCTTCTCAAATCATTCTCTCACCTTAATATGTTTCTTCCTATCAACCAATAGTAGTACCTAACACTCTCAGCCCGAATATTAGAATAACTACTAGGGGTGAACACTATTTGACATGCTGGAGCTACCATGTTGGATGACGTTGTTAGGGATCATGTGATTAATTACTGCTTGAGTGATGAGCGTGATTAATAAGTTATTCCCTACTCATCCCCCTAAATTTCGTTCATATCTGCAACTTGTTATTGATGTATATAACTAGTTACAAGCTTATGTAACATGTTACATAGTCTTCTTTGTTGTTTTTTCCAGGAAGGTGAAGTTGTATAGGATTAAGCTTCAGAGATTGGGTAGCGTCAATGCTTTGAAATGGGCATTGACAGAAACAAAAAATGGAACTACTTCACTAAGTGAATAATATGCGAGAACCATCATGTTTGTAACCTCTTCGTTTCTCATCCGGAGGCCGTTCAGATGGCCCACGCTTGGTATTTTGTCATGTTGATAGACTCCAAGGGTTCTTCGCCAAATGGCATGATTTAGTAAATAGTGGGATAACTAAAGAGTTGTTTGACTATTTGACCGCCAAAGGGCTACTTTGAAAGTATAGGTTGGCTCATTGTTACACTAACCAAGTGTTCGACCTCGATAACACCACCACGAATAGGGCGGAATTGGCTCACTCGTCCTTGACGACGTAGCTTCACACTTAGTTGAACAAATTGGATGGCATTTTTCTTACATACCATCGAGTTATTGGTGTTCAAGTGCTTGAGTTCAAAAAGTTGTTAGAGGAAGCGTGACAAAGGACAGAGGTTAGATTATGGGCGATTCCATTTTTGGATCAAGATCGAAAATCCGTAACGTTATGTAGGTGTATTTTGCGTCCAACAATTGGCCTTCCTTCTAGACATGAAGTTCAGAGGTTTCATAACACTGGCATGTTGCTGCAAAAACGAGACTTACATCGCTTTCGGTATACATTGGACTATACTTGTGAAACCAGACCGTAGAAGACCTGGTCGAACCACTGGTTTGACCAATTGGTTTGACCCATACAACCTTCCTGGGTTCCACAAGACTCTACTCAAACCCACAAACTGCTAAAAAATTGAATAAAACAATCATTAATACTGAGCTGAATTCCTTTATTAAACATTCAAAATCCTGACACACAAGGAACCTGAAGCCTGAAAGACAATACATAAAGAGAGGAGATGAAACTCCCAAGTTCTAAATACATAAAAAGCATATATAAGATGATATCAAAACTCCAACTAGCTCATCCCACCTCCCACTCTTGCAACTTTGACTGTACACACATAAAATGGAAACAAACATCTGACGGTGTCCGCGCTCAGCACTTAGTGGCTATCTGAACTCGTGTAGAAGTTAGACAGAAACTGAGGATAGAACATAGAAGTCATCCTAGTCACTACTCTAATAAAGTGACCATGTGGTCCTATAGGCATCAACCTAGCATCAGCCACCCCTAACTGTGTGGATAGTTTCATGGTCGATCAGACCATGAAACCACCCTGAAAACTATGTGAGCAGCATCTATAAGCATACTCAACATGTTTTGGCTGAAAGCTGAATGTTAACTGGGGATTGTGCTATCCGACGGTGGGTGACTCATGTATAATCATCATGAGCGAATCTAGCTAAGCCTATCCTGTCCTATCATGAATTGTGGATAACATGCCACAGTTGAAACGCTAAGAGTATATACTCCAAATATAATAGCTATTTGTACATTAAATCACATGCTACTGTATATTGTGACTGCCCTCACTCAACATCCTGCCACAACATCTATACAGTAGATCACACGCTATGGTACAAACTGAAAGCCTTTACTCTAAATCACATGGAGGATCCAATAATTGGATTCCCCAACATCATAATATAGTTCTACGCTTAGAAAACAAAACATAATCTTAAATCCCCACCTTTTGATGAGAGCTGACACCTCTGATTATGACTTGACATGATCCCTCTCGCTGCCACGAATCCACAGCTTCTGACCGTGCGTCGTTTGGAGCTCAAACGGCCACGTTATGCTCCATTTACTTCCTTGGGACATTTTGAAACTTGTAGGGACAAAATCGTCCTTTCAGTGCCGAACTAGAAAAATTACAGATTTAGTCCCTGAACATTTTACTGATGTCAGATCAGTCATCCAATTTTCTAGAATCTATAATCTAGCCCTTGAACTTTACTTAAGCTACAAAAAGGTAATTTATCCTTTTCTGAACATGTAGCTTGGTCATTGAATTTCCTTTGCAAAAAGTGTATCTTCTCCAATGATCTTCCAATATTCTTGGAATCCATTTCCATCAATCTCCTTCTCTCGAACTAGACGACGTATTGATCTCCATTGCCAATGGCTCCATCGACCTTGGTGCCATTTACAATCACAAAAACGTCAATACTTGGAGATAACCTCAAAACCTATATCTCTCAAAAGCAAGAAACTTATTTCTAACATCCCACTTGACTTAATGGCCAAAATGAAAGGTCCGATCAGTTGGACCCGATAATTATCTCGAGCCTTGCAAGCCTTTGTTACTTGGTCAACTACTGAGTCAACTACTAAGTCAACTCCTCGAATTAATTAAATTAATTTGGTTTCCGACTCCCGACTTTTACTCAACGAGTAAGATTTTAATCCAACTAAAATTTAAACCGCTAACCAAAATTGCAGTGTCAAAACTCTCCCCTCCTAAAAAAGGGTTCGTCGCAAAACCTGAACCTTACCCTACATGAGTGGGAACGATTTGATGCAACAGTGTTTCAACCCCGACGCTTACACCCCTGCTTGGTAGCAAATGACCACCAGAGCGGAAACTATGGGCTCATTTCTTGCCCCCACCAAACGCCTTCAAGCTCCACCCTCAACAACCGCTCTTGACCAAGCCGAGATTCCAAGGATAGGTTAGTTTGGGCATGCGTTGCCAACATAACCCTATCCCCTTTTTCCTTAAGCCATCATCGACCATGCTCAACACAGGCCCGACCCCTCAAGCTCGCTACCCATCGAGCACCATTACCTAGCAGCCTCCTTAGAAGCCACGAAACAACGAAAGTCAAGGCCTCAATACAACTGTTCCTGGTCCAACTCACCTCTAAGTCGTCCTGAATCAACTATGTGCATCCTCCTGCTTTCTACACAAAACTGGGTTTCTAATAAAGATGACACCTTATCTCTATGCCAAAACATGTTTTCTACTTAGCACATTGCATCACTATCCACAAACATAAGCCCTCAGCGCACGATGCCTGCATCCATCATGCACGCCACACTAGTGGTTAGCCATCCATCCATGATTTGTCAGTCACACATCTCTTATTGTCTCCATTCCCCATCGACTACCTAGTCTAGCGCTCCCCATGGTCTGTAACATCACTGACTACCACACCCATGGATTCCTCACACCACGCTCATGATCTACTAGACCATGCATGTGCTAGTTCTCTGGCCACGCTTGTGACTTACACTGCCACATGCGGGGTTAGCATACTAACCACAACCGTTCCCTTCACACCACACATGTGATTCATTGAGTACCTCTCCCGTGACCAATAGAGCATCACAGATAAGGTTACCAAATAACCTTGATGGTTGTCCGTCATGCAACTCCCGCTGCCTTTATTCTTCTTAATCTATAATACTCATACCCTTTGTTCATCCAAGTTATTACTAACACTGGATTCTAGAACCTAGTTGCTACTATCACCCCTTTCATCCCCAAGCCATCCACAATTTCTCCTTGGATGAGCTTCTATTACCCCCAAGAACATTTTCTTATACATTACAATACCTTGAAGGTACTTTGAGATCCAACCTTATGTTGAATTTTCACATAAATCCCCAGAAGCCGACACCCAAAAGGAGTGCAGGGATCCGCCTTTCAAAAGTGACACCTTTAAACAAATGAGTTAACCCATGGATAATGCTCATCGTCACATAGACCTTTGCTTTTATTCCATTTCATATCCCCTTAACTCTCTTTCCTTATGACTAGAGCACTATGCTACTCAATCCTTTACTAGTTTCCCTTGAAATATGAACACACCTTGTCCTTCTCTAATGGTACCAACCCCTTGGTAGTCACCATCTAGCGGAGACACTTCACTTGTCCTACCAAACATTAGCTTCACACTCTCAATCGCTTTAGGGATATTGCATCCCCTAAGCAATGTTGCTACTTCTTCAACACGTACTACCATGTTCTAGACATGGAAGTGTAGAGACTAATCCTTGTAGTACTACTTTGAAGATGCAGCCAGTAAAGCGACTAGCTCAACTTCGTAACTTTCACCTTGCTGCATATACTACCGTTCCCTGTTTTCCTATCTGCCCGTGGCTAATTTTCCACTCATTTAGGTAATACTAACCACATAGTACTACCAGAACCATAGTTGAACTACCTACATCACGTCATCCCTTGATATGACGATGACAGTCTTGAAAAGCCTGGTTATTATCCTATATTTAGCTCGTACCCTTCTAACACCTCTTTCTCCTGAATTCCTTTACTGCTCTTTTCCATGGTATGCCATGCCCTTATTTGTTTTAGCATTGACAAATATTGTGACGAGGTGTTATTCACATTTTAATAGTTTAATTTGGAATTCGTATTCAGAGTTTGTAGGTTTAATTAACACCAAAGAAGCCCTTCTAAACAGCTCCTTGGCCGAATTTAGTCCTTAAGGAGCAAGGGTTGAATTAGTCAAAACTTATTCATTAAGTAAGGAGGATTCATTTCCTTACTTCGGGAATCCTTCTCCTTCCTTTTCTTGGTGAACCCTTTATTTTTCTATTACTTCATGGCCTCCCTCTCCTATATGAAGAGGGTGCAACGACTATAGATAGGCAGAACGCCCATAATAAAGTTTAGTAAATTTCAGCCTAGAACCGTCTTTTGAATATGTCTTGTTTGAAGCATGTCGTAGCTACGCTATATGATTCCAGTTTATCGTAATCGAGTTAGCACCCTCTCTTCATGGAACCATTCACGTTTGAAACTTGGTCCCTCCCTTTGGCATCGATCGATTGGTCGGCTAGGTAACTTTCGATCTATTTTTTTGGATTTTGATTCCTATCTAGGGCTGGGAATCCTTGTGTTTGGTATCTAACATATCGAAAAGAAAATTAGGTTAAAAATTCTGACGAAATCACTACTCGGAGTACCCTCCCCCAAAAAGAAAGGGATCCGTTTCGGCAACGTGTACGAACAATTCCTAATTATCGTCATAGTTGTTGGCTTGCAATAAAGCTAGGGTCCTAACCCTTCCCAAGTAATTCATTCCATTCAATTGATCACAAGGACCTCTGTGATCTAAAGCTTCGACCGGGCAGTTTTCAAAGAAAAGCAAAGAAAAAATCGGCGAAATAAAGAAGGCATCAAAAGCCTTCCATCCAACCACCTCCACCACACATGTTTTCAAAGTTTGGCTTAGTATAGTTGATTTCAAGACTAGGGGGGAGATTTTTTGGTTCTTTACAAGTTTAAAATCGAGTTTTCCGACTTTGAATGTCCAGAAAAGAATTTTACCTAGTCATAGATCAAATTATATTTTACGGTTGCTTTGATTGCAATATTCTTACGAATCCTATGCCTGGAAAAATCTTTGCTAGTCCTAAGACCTTAGCTCACCAAATTGCTTTACCATATGTGTTTCTCTGTTTGAATTGAGTGAGACACTAGTGGTAAAACAACGAGTGTTGAGATTCAAACATTTATAGATTGAGAGATTTTGAGAGGTCTATTCTTTATGCAATAACCATGTTTTGCGAGCTTCAAAATAAATTGAAAGAGATACGACAAAGGCTCAAGGCCACTCAAGCAAAGCCACAGAACAAGGCTAAACCACCTAAAGTGGCACCACTACCAACACTCATACTTGGTGAGCATGGACCTCTAATTGCCGCATCTTTTGAGGATCTATATCGATGAGAGAATCTTACTTCATTCCAATCAACATAACATCCTCTTTTTTTATAGGAAAAAATTACGTTTTATGAAGCTGCATACAATAAAAGAGAAATCTTTACCACCAATAAAAAAATAGAACAATCGCTTCTCCATTCTTTTGTTTCTTTTCTTTTTCTCATCCTCCCTTTCTTTCATACTAAACCCAAATTCTACCCCATTAATACTTATTTAACATCTTTCATTCAACTCATTTATCATCTTCCATTCAAACAATTAACCCATGAATCCCTTTATCAAACAAGAGACATATATAGCAAATAGTAGAAATACCAACTGTAATACCCCAATCCTAGTACAAAAATATTAATGTGAAAGTCTCTAATCATGTCCGTAAGAATTTGGTTTATACTAGTATTGTCTAGTATTATTTGTATTTTTAAAGTGCTTAACTAAATGTTCATAAAAAATTAGATTGAAATTATTAGACTTGTGTGTGAGGATTGAATTCATGGGATATAAATAATTAAAGTGGATTGTAAACATAGTCAATTATTTAGTTATTGCTCAAATGGTTTGTATGCTCATCCTCTTCCCTTTAGACCCGAATTCGAGTCTTGCTAGAAGCAATTTTTTTTTTGCTTTCATTTTTTTCCAACTAGTTAAACGATGTCGTTTTGAGATAATTGAATCTGGTCAAAATCGTTGTCTTCCTCACGTCCTCCGACCAATACCGTTACCCGACAACAAGAATTTTTGGCGCATCTCTGAATCGAAGGCCGTAATCAGGGTGTCGAGTCTTGATGCCACATTTTAGACCCAAACGCTTCCTTGACGACCATCATATAGCTATTTAAACCCATCCAGAGTCTGAAGGGGAGCAAGTCTAAAACTATGTTCCCTTCTTCTTCGACGTCGACTTGCGTCGGCAAGTTCCATACCAACACATGACTTCAAAATACCTTTGTTCACTTCATATTATCGAGACGAAGCCTTACTTCTCCTTCCATTCGAGGTTGCTCTAGTTTTAGTAGTTATTCAAGGCTCGCCGGATTCGTGAAATTTAAGGGCGTAATATCTTCCATTTTAAATGTTTATGTTTTACTACTGTTATTTATGCTTCTTTGAATTACATGAATAATACTTGGATTTTAAATGTTTTAAATGCTATGTGACAACGTGACATGTCAATTATATGTGATCCACATACTCTTCTAATATATCCTAGGTGATATATTTGTGATATGATATGTTACATGTAATTGGTCAGTTGAACAAGTTCTATTGCAAGAGTAATATTGGTATTGATTGATCACCTAGTTAGAGCCTATATGTTGACGATCGTGCTTAATGCTATAGCTAGGCGGTGGGCTTCCCACACTAACTCTTGTCGTGGGCCTTGGTAGGGGCCACTATATGCGGCCAGATTTGGTGCCACTAACATGCATATGGGTCGTCAGAATATGTGAGGCGGGATCCCAATTAAAATATGGAGAGTCAGAGTGGTCCAACTTGTTTTACATGCTATATTGTTGTCTTTTCCAATTATTTCTAATATTGGTATCTATATGATAACTTCGGAAGACTGACCCCGTGCCACCAACCAGTTCTTGATAGGTTATAGTGTATCAGAAGAATTAATAGAGGATCTGGTCATCTGTCGCCAGACTGAAATTGGGATGATGTTGAGAATGTGTATTTCTGGGATTTGTGTTAAAGATGGATCCATTCAATGTTTCACACCAGCTTCCGAAAATAAATTGTTTGGCGTAATATTCCAGTTTTTCTGAAAAGGTTACCAATATGGTTGTATTTAGTATTTTACAATTTCTAAATTGTATCCAGTGTCCGTCCCGGAACAATTTCTCGTTTATTTTAATATATAAAAAATGGGATGTTACACCAACATTTTAATATACATAAAGTTTGCTGAGGTGTGACCAAGAAGAAGAATATATATATAAGAGAGAGAAGGGGAAGAAAGGACATATTTAGTATGATGTGGCTGCCATGTCAGATTCTGACTTGACAACATCCTTTTTTTCCACATCAAATATTAGCTTAGTGGTAGTTGGTGAAATCAACTAATGAGAGTAGTGGTACCGGGTGCACCAAATAACATTTTAATGGCAAGTGTGTAACAACTGTAGAAGCTGAATGATATATGGTGTAATTAAGTCTATAACTAGTTATAGGCCATTCACTAGTTACATATGATTTAATATGTTATAAATGCTTATAATATGTTACGTGCAATTATAACATCTTGCTAGTATGACTGACTACTGACGATTATAACCTATAAAAACGACTATAACTTGTTACTCGTATAACCTGTTATAAATGATTACAACATGTTACACGTGTAAAATTTTATAGATGGTTATTTTCTAGAAAAGTCATTGGAAGCTCGTCGAACAATCGACGTAAAAGCCTAGATCTGAATGTTTAGATTCATCTTTGAACTTCTTAAAATAATTAAACTTAGATTATACCATCAACCATTAAGTTTTGTAGAATAAGTACTTGAACTGGAAACATGTTTTGACTTACAGATTCGGGTAATATAAGGTAGAACATTTTTGCCAATGCCAACAATCATTTTGTCACCCATTCTTTTTTTGGGTAGAAAGGTTGGACTCAAGGTCCTAATTATTAATACTAATGTCTCGTGGGAAGGAAACTGAAATAATATCAGCATGAATAAATTCAATAATATTCTGAGGGAATTAACTAATAATATGCATTCCGAAAGGGAGGGAAAGAACTAATAATATGAGCGAAAAAGGTCCGTCACACGGTTTCCTTCTCGATAGATGTGAGTCTCAATCACCATCTAATCATGGTGGAAAAGTTGATGCAACTCTATTATACTGTCAAAGTTCCTTAAATCCGCTGCATTGGGGTTAGGAGCATATTTGTCGACAATGGTGGAATCAATTTATAGATGCACTTTGCGGTACCCTAGATTCCATGGAAATTGTATGCCAAGATAAGAGCTTTGATTTTCATCTCATGTGATAGTACATTCCCCGAAATTAGTTGAAAGGCACCCTGACAAGCCCCTCTCAAATAATGTAAAATACCGTCCCCTGTCGAGCTCTTTGAAGATTGTAAGACTAAATTATCTATGTTCAGTGTAATCTCAAAATCGTTATGAACAAACCAACCCACCAGGCTCTCGCTCTAGTTTATTTTTAGAAAGCGTCAACTCTCCCATTTTCATTGTCTCCTGAACTCCGATATCCAATGAAGGACTCGTAGGTGGAGCTAATATGAGGAGGTTGAAACATTTCTAAAAATAAACTCATTATGATGTTTCTAAAGAAGCCAACATACGATACCAAACTCAAGCCTATGTTTGGAAATAGTGGTCCCGGTAATAATCCAATCACTTAAAATTAAATGAAAAAAATTGTTTGGAAGCTGCATTCCCAGGATGCTTATCCATAGCTATTTTGCTATGGACAATCTCAAAGAGCATTAAAAGAGTTTCTTGTTGTTGCTTGAAGACAGAGCACGTAGCTGCATGGGAAATATGCCGCTGATACCATTATGCATTAGTCATTAGTCTATCGTGATAGGCTAACCATGGAAAATGCATTACCCTATTCGGGGCCTTCCTTTTCCATAAAATTTTCCAACTCGAATGGGTATTACCACTGTCGATACCTGCCAACACGTGATAAGCACTCTTGATAGTAAATTTAACTTTCTCATTTGGTCGTAGATGAAAGAATCGTTCTCTTCTCCATAAGGTGTTGGCATTCGTTGAACCAAACCTTTAATCAAGTTTGGAAGAAGCGAATCCAGGGTTTCCCAGTCCCAAGTGCCATGTTTCATAACCAAGTCGGGTACCGTAAGGTAGCCAAACTGTTAGAGTAGAATATGGGAGATCCACTCAGCCAAGGTTTACCCATTATCCATCCACATGTCATGCCAAAAATTTGTGTCCCTAACTCCCTAGACAATGATATGAATGTTATGGAGCACCACCTCCCAGACCTTACGAAAACCCATCCATAGAGCCGAGGAAGTTTTGACACATATTGGAATGGCTCCATCTGGTCATTCCTTTGTATATTTTGAAATGAGAACTTTGACCAGTTTGTGAAAGCTCGTCGGGATGTGAAAGAATGTTCCAAACCAGTTTCACCAAGAAGGCTTCATTCATTTCCTTAGCCTTCCAAAGTCAAGCTCACCTTGTTCTTTTGGCTTACACAGTATCCTAAGATAACAGGTTGGGTTTCCTCTCCTCTGGGAGGATACCCCACACAAAGTTATGAATGCACATATCGATTTCGTTACAAATATGAAAAGGGAGGACAAGAGTTTGCATGGCATAGGAATAAATGGGATTAAGAATAGAAACAACAAGAGTCACTCTGCCTGCTAAAGAGAGAGACTTGCAGTTCCAACCTGCCAATTTTGAATCAATACAATCAAGGATATGTTTGTAATTATTCTTTATAGACAACCAATCAAAATAGGCACACTAAGATATTGCCCCAAATTTAAAGTCTCTTGAAAGTTACGAGTTCCACAAATAGTGCAACTCAAACCAGGAGAAACATTCCTAGAAAATAAAATTCTAGATCTCTCATTGCTAACCACTTGGCCTGAAGCCGCCCAAATATTCTTACGAAAATCTCTAATAACAAGACATTGGGCCATATTAGCATGACCAAACAATACCAAGTCATCAGCAAAGCATATGTGGGACAAAGGGGGCCTACTCTACTAACGGAGAGAAAATTACAAGCCCTATCGTCGATTTGATCAATGATCAAATTACTCACACGTTCAATGCATAAAAGTAAAAAAAGATAGGGAGAAAGAGTACATCCTTGTCAAAGACCGTGCCTAGGTGAAAGGCTTGGAAAGGCCACCGTTCCATTGAATCTGAGTAGAAGGAGTCAAAATACATGCCATGGGAACACCAATGAAACTCTCTGAAAGGTTGGCGTTTCGTAGACTGTCCTCCACAAAAGTCCATTCCTAGCGATCATAAGGTCTTGAAAGATCAAGCTTTATAATAAAAGCCCCTTCTACCAGTTTTGAGCGTGCGGGAGTGGACCACTTGTCAAATGATGATATTTTAAGAAATTTGCGGTGCCTCATTGGCAGTAAATAAACTAAATGAAATAGTCATGCGCCACGGTCATCAACACTTGTTGGTCCCAAACCCATTCAGCACTAGACATCTTGCGACACTTGATGTGGTTAACAACACGCCGTCAAAGAGTGGAAGTATGGAAAAAACTCGTGTTCCTATCACCTCCAAAGATCATTGATGCTTAGACTTTTGTAACCACATGATATTCTCCTTCCACAGGGTAACCTCAAGCTCTTTATGAGTTTTGATCTCCTAAGGAACAAGTGGACTTCAAGGATTGCTCTCGGCTTTAGCTTCCAATCTATACAGTTCGTGTTCCAATTTCCTTTTCCTCTTGAAAATATTGCCAAATACTTCTTTATTCCAGGCAATGAGTTTATCCTTGAAATCCTGCAAAGTAACAGGAATACCTACCCCAAAATTTCATTCCTCAGAAAGGAGATGATGAAAATCCTCATGGCTAAGCCAAGGTGCATTAAAATGAAAGGGTCTAGTTAAGCAAATATGAGAGTTAGGATTATCAAGGAAAACATGGATAGGTCGATGATCCGACTTAATTTTTGTAAGGTGCAAGTTGGTGGACTCATGGATTTTTGGGAAATCACTAACTAGCCCTACCGCCCATTCATGGGAAATCATGGATTTTTGGGAGCATGTAACCTCAAACAACATATCATGTGGATGTCTTGGAGAACGTATCCGTCAGACAACATATTGTGTGGGCAATACTGGCCCAATTTCTGTGCGAGCGGGGGGTTTAGCTAATGGGGTTCTTTTCCTGTTATTCCACCTAGTAATGGTCTAGGTGAGATTCATGAATGTAGTACTCATAAAGTAATTCATAACTTAATTTAAAAAAAACAGCAATGTAGAATTTACCGCTTAAACCACACACTTGATAAAGAAATGGTGAGAGTTCAATCCTGGAAGGATTGATCATCTTTAAGAACCTAAAGCCAAAAGCTTGATAATCTTTAAGAACCTAAGGATGAGGAATTCAGATATTAGACTTCATTTTAACATGGGTTGAAATAGTCTGGAACGATGACTTGGCGACTCTCGAGGAATGACTTCACAATTAAAGTGTGTATCAGAAAAGATTGATCTGAAAGAACTCGTGTTCCACAGATCCAGTGAACATAAGAAGTATAATGTCTTAATAATTCTAGTTATAAGAGAGTAAGGAATTCATTAATTTAAATTACTAACGATGGGGATTCATGTACTAATACCTAATCGAATTCTAATTATAAGTTACTAATCTAAATAAATTATATCAACTATAAAATTAGGAATAAAGTAATGATCCTAATATTGTCTTCAAACATTACTATCATCTTAACCTGATTAGAATTGATTCTAACATTTAAAGAGCTATGGAATTCATTTTGGGTGCAGTCTGTCAGAACTGAAAAGTTATCGCTCATTACTAAGACCAGATGGAGGTTTAAATTAGCAAACGGAAACAACCGCCACAAAAAGATTCATCAACATCGGGAATCCTTCTCCTGTAAATTAATAAGGGCCATCGGGATTCGATTAGTATGATTGACCGGCTCGATCAAATGGTAAGGACGAAAAAGGAGGATGTATGTATCGTTTCCAACGTTCCTCAAGCTACTGATGATTTGTTTTGCCGTCGCGGACTGATCAAAAATATTGGGAGGATGAGCTTTTTAATTAGGCAAAGGGTGACGAATATATGGGTTTTAAATCCTGAAATTTCTATGCGATTTTGATCAATTATCGTGTTGATTGGAGTTGAGAAAGGAAAGGAGATGAGCTGTCGGATCGGTGACATAGAAGGTAAGTTGCAATTCTGGATTTGGGGAAGGAGATGAGCTGACGTCATCATGACATCATCAGAAGCACGAAAGGGAGTATAATTAAAATCGAGGGTCTATGTTGAGATTTGCATACTTAGCCACTAGGTCACAATCAATAAAAGAAAAATTCCAATTGCAATTATTTAGATTACTAACTTCCATTGGTTAGTAAATAACTCTAGATATTTCATTCTCATGCTCTCCTTAGTCTCCTAGGTTACTACTTCGGTTCCTGGGTTTCCCCATACCACCGTCATCATAGGAATCTTCTTCCTACGGAGCTCTTTCTCTTGACGGCCAATAATTTGGACCGTAACTTCTTCATAGGTGAGATCATCAGTCAATTCAATGTCTTCCAACCTCAACACATGTTTCAGATTGGATTGATAAGCTCGTAACATGCTAACATGAAAGATGTTATGGATCCTAGAAAGGCTTGGAGGCAGTGGTAGCCTATATTCCAATGGGCCTATATGCTCCAACACCTCATATGGCCTGATATAACGTGGGCTCAACTTTCCCTTCTTTCCAAACCGCATCACTCCTCTCCAAGGAGACACTCTAAAAAAACTCTATCACCTAATTCATGAGTACGAGGCGTCCCTGGCTTTTCAGTATTACTCTTTTGACGATCCTAAGCGGCCTTCAAATTAATTCTAATTTCTTCAACCTTCTCCATGGATTCCTCGATCATGCCAGGTCCTTCGAATTGCCTAACTCCTTCAGCGTCCCAATACAATGGAGTTCTAACACTTCTTCCCATACACCTCATACAGTGCTGCTCTGATGGAGCTATGATACTGGTTGTTATAAGAAAACTACATTAGTGGTAGATGTTCATTCCATGCTCCCTTCATCGTTAATACACATGCTCTCAACAAATCTTCCAAGATTTGAATGGTTCTCTCCGACTAAACATCAGTTTGAGGGTGATAGACTATGGAAAAGTGAACCATCATTCCCAATGCCTTATGTAGACTAACTCAGAATCTAGAGGTCACAGTCCGACACAATGGTAACTGGTACACCATGTAGCCTCACAATATCCTTAACATAAAGCTTAGCCAATTCATCTGGCCTTGGTTTAAACTGGATAGGAATAAAGTGAAATACCTTCAAGAATCGGTCCACAGTGACCCATACACCGTCATTCCCACTTGGTGTGCTTGGTAATCCGTACAAGAAATCCATTGTTTTCTTCTCTCACGTCCACTCAGGTATCTCTAGCAGTAAATGTTCAATAACTGGTACTTGGTGCTCTGCCTTAATCATCTAGCATTATAAGCAATGGTAGACATGTTCAGCGGTTTCTTTCTTCAAGTTAGGCCACCAAAAATACTCCTTCAAGGTGCGGTACAACTTTGTGTGCCTGGATGCATGGCATACAATGCAGAGAGTGCTTCATCCAGTATATCCAGCCTTAGCTTGTCAACATTGGGTACACATGCTGTACCCTGGTATGTCAGCATACCTTCCATCATTCTGAACTTTGTATACTTGCCTGCTTGTATGTGTCCCATATACTTCACTAATTCAAGGTCCTCATTATGCTTCTCCTTTATCTGATCATGGAGCATCACTATAAATCATGGGTAGAGTAGTTAACCTCATGCGGACGTAACTATTTTGATGTATAGGCCACCACTTTCTTTTGTTGCATCAACACACAACTTAACCCTTGATAAGAAGCATCTCTATAAATGCAGTACTCTCCTCCACTTGAAGGGAGGGTTAGTACTAGACCAGTAGCTTGTCTCTTATTCAACTCTTCAAATGATTTCTTGCACTTCTTGTCCCATTTGAATATCTTCTCTTTTTGTAACATTTGGGTCATTGAACTAGCAATTTGATAAAAGCCTTCCATAAACCTCTTCTATTACACGGCAAGACCTAGAAAACTCCTTACTTCTGCCACACTCTTCGGTGGTACCAAGTTAACCACATCTTCCATCTTCTTTGGATCTGCTTCCATGCCTTTTCCAGAGTTCATATGCCTAAGGAAGAGAACTTCCTTAAGCCAGAACTCAGACTTTCAATACTTGGCGTAAAATTCTTCTTCCCTCAACTTCTGTAAGATAACCCTCATATGCCTTTCATGATCATCGAGAATCCTGAAATAAATAAGGATATCATTAATGAAAACAATGAGAACTTTGTTCAAGTATTCATGAAATATCTTATTCATCAATGCCATGAATGTTGTTGGTGCATTCGTCAACCCAAAAGGCATTACCAAGAACTCATAATGGCCATATCGGCTACAAAATGCAGTCTTCCGAATAGATATTTCTTCCACCATAGCTGATGGTATCCTGATCTTAGATCGATCTTAGAAAATATTGATGTCGCTTATAGCTGGTCAAACAGGTAATCTATCCTTCGTAAAGGATAACGATTCCTCATCGCTGCTTTGTTCAAGTTTCTGTAGCCGATGCAATTTCCAATGCTACCATCTTTCTTCTTCACAAATAGCACTTGTGCTTCCAACGGTGACACACTAGGTCAAATAAACCCTTTGTCAAGTAGTTCCTGCAATTGCTCCTTCAGTAACTTCAGCTCAAATGGTGCCATTGCATTTGTAGAGGCGGATTGATTTTGTAGTTTAGCCTTCATTATAGGGGTAAGCGGATCACCGTGAGCGATTCTCTTTTTTTTAGCTATCGCTGCTCTCTTCCACTTGATCACTTCATTAAACTTTCCCATTGCTTTCTTTCTTCGTTTCTGTCAAGAGTCATAAAACCCTAAACAAAAGTAAATGGAAGTTATCGGGTTTTTGTATGTGACCAAACCAAATTTTGTCCTGATGTTCAAATTTTGCTGGGCATAATTAGCCTCCAATCCGGATGTTATAGCTTCAACCTAATGTTCTGAAAATCGAATTAGAGATTGAGCTAGTAGGTTAGAGGTTCAAGGTTTTAAGGTTTGAATGTCAAATCATTTTAATTATTAATTAAATATGTAAATATGATTAAGCTGGATCGAATAATTTTTTCATCGAAACGGATCAAATCGGTAGTATAGATAGACTTGAAAATAGGTTAACTGAAGCCTGCCCGAAATAAGTGGCCCAAAACCCGTGAGAGGCGGATATTGAACAGGCTCTAGGTGTACCCAAACCCCAAGAACAGCGAGTGACGAGCGATCACGGATACTGTGGTATCCGCTCCGAATCCGCCCCAATGATAAAAATGACTTCCTTTTGTACTACTATAAATATTATGTTTCAGTTAGTGTTTACGGTTTCCAAATTTTTTGCCGTCAGTTTCATTTCATCTCCAAACTTGGTGAAACCGTAAAACTATTTCCTCTCAATTTTATTTCAACTCCAACCTCAAAGATTATAAAATGCTTTGATTCCCACTTAATTTCCTCAACTTTCACCTATTCTCTCTCAATAATCTGCTAATCAAATAAAATCCTCGTTAGTTTTTATTCAAAATCGACATTTATCCACGAAAAATGCCTCAATCAACACAAATCTAGTTCAAATCGGGCATGCATCCGCGTATCTTACTTTTTCCCAAACTCAAAAGATATAGTCTACTATAATTTATTGGGATTACACCCTTCCCATTAAGTTCCAAACTTGTTTTAGGTATTTACTTCTTCATCTTGTCAACTCTACAATGGTTCCAAACTTGTTATAGGTATTGTATAAACATCTAATCTAACCAATGAGTAATAGGTTAGTTTACAGATGTTGTCTTTTTTTCAATATGATGAGTGAATGAAAGAATATGATAAATGATGACTGATGAAGAAAGGTTTAAGCTTACTTGTCATGATTAGTTGGTTCTAAGATTCATGTTTATGGAATTCTATGTTCATGTTCTTAAGTTCTAGATTCATGTTGCTACATTTTGGTTTCATGTTTTTAGGTTTTGGTTTCATATATCTAGGTTTTGGGATTGTTAGTCTGAACATTAAGATAATTAAATATTCAATACTAATGAAATTTTATATTTGAGTTTAATTTTTTCTCTTTATGTTCTTGTCGGCTAAAACTGGCAGTCATGAGTTTCAACGTTATCCACAACATAATGGGCATGGTTGCAGTTTGATACCCGTCAACCTTAATGGAGTGGGCATGTGTAAAACCTGAGGGTGTGAAACGTGGGTAACATATTCGAGGTATCCGTCCTGTATCCGATCCATTGTCAAGACTAAGTATAGAGAATAAAATATCATAATTTAATTTGTCAATACCATAGTTATTATTTAATCATTTATTAAGAAGTATGAAACTATATAAATAATTGGAAGTTTCTTATTACTCACATGATTGAGATTAAATATATAATTTACTTAGTTTATAGTAAGATACAATTTTTTTAATGTTAATTTTTGTTACACCCCAATCTTAGGGATTTAAATTTAAGCTATAAATTCCTAAGTTATCCTTAAGGAAATCCAAGAGAAATTTCATTATAATGGTTTTTTTGAAACAAAGGTCTACTCATGTATTAATTATGAATTTCAAAACACACATCATTCAAACAACTTAACAGAAATAACGGAGGAGTCACTCCTATATAATTAACAACACTCAAATAACTTAGATTGCTTAGCCAACGATGTTACACTCCCTCCACACAAAAATAACCGTATATTTTGGTTTCTAGGCAAGAATCTCCCGACAACGCCTTATGATATCACCAAACTCTAACCTATCCTTTAGCATACTTGCATTAATCGCTTGGTTGACTGCTTGCGAATCTGACTCCAAAATAATGCTATGAAGGTTAAGATTAACACACCATCACAAACCCTCCAACATCGCTAGAGCTTCACACTCCTTGATGCTATTACCTCCCCTTCTACGTTTCATTTGATACGAAACCATCATACACAGCTCATCCCACAAACACATACTTGCTCCGGAAACAAAACAACATCAATATTACATCTGCATAACGATCTTCGGGTGGATGCTATTTTTGACAAAGGTTACTACTTGTACTTGGCTTGACCACTGCTCGATGTTGCTTCACCGTGTCCCACGATGCTACAATCTCAACAGCTGCAGCCACCACCCGTGTCACAGTTTGGGACAAAGCATTCCATAACCTCTCATTATAACGCTACTGTTACGATCAGAAATAATATCTGCTTGGTCTCGTGGCCATCTTTGAAACCATTTGGTTGAAGCATTGTTGGAAATAATCATCTCGTCTCCTGTAACAGAAATCTCGAAGGCAGATCAAATTGGATTAAAGGATCAGCAAACAAAAGCGAAATAAGCAAACATAATAAACTGTGATCATGGAACTTAATCCATTGTCTTTGAACCAAGATTCCCCTCTAACTCTTGTGCTTTACAACTAAAGCTAATCATTTTATTTCAAAGATTCCTTTGCACTCAGAATCGATGGTCAGAAATCAAACACATTAACTCATAAAATGAACGATTTTAGCTGAAAATAATGTTAAGATGAAATCGTATCTTTGATCATCATCTGAGACCTTGTTTTATATATCACTCCATCAATCTCTCTGATTTTTTTGGGTGTGGCTAAGCGATGAACGTTTTTCGGCATTATCAAAATAATTCGGCTAATAAACTAATCGGAGTCAAATCTCCCTAGGGTCTCTTTTAGTATCTTACTCAAAGTTGTAATTAGTATCATTAAGGTATCAATGAATGTGCTTTATGTGTCTGGGATCAATCACACAATCAAAGTGAAAATGAAAATAGCTTTAAAGGAAATGGTTGCAAGATTGCACGGTAAGAGTTTATACAATCAGAGATGAAACTGCTTAGATTTTGAATCCCCCTAGCCAATTCTAATTCACAAACGACACACAAATTCCATGATTTACAAGAAACATGATAGATTCAATATACTATCGTAATTCTTTTCTAATCAAATCATGCCTTTTTGGGTCCGTTAATTTGCTACCTATCTAGTATCCCAGTCCGCCTTTTTGCGAGATGAAGATCTGAAACCCGCTAGGCGATTAACCGATTTAAAATTGCTCACACGACATACTAGTTCACTTGGTCTTGGATGACGGTTAACATCTAACCTAGTTGATTTATTTTGGCATTCTAGATATGAAAGATCCACGAGTCTAATAAAAATCATAACATAGATTCATTCAAGTTGATCAAAAAAGAACAAATCGAAAACAAATCACATATATTGCAATCAAACTAACTTGCATAAATCGTCAAATGTATCAAATCATTCATTCATAAGAATTAACCTAGGGTTCACCTAATCTAAGAAAGAAGAGTTTAGATGCTCATGGGTTTAAAAGACAAATCAAATCAGAAGAAGAAGTTATTGAATCTAGGTTTACACAAGAAACTAATTTTGCCGATCTTCTCAAAAACTTGATTCACTATCTTAATCCTTGCATCGATTACGCGCTCCTTGAAGTTTCCTTTTTGTTGGTCTCAAATCTCTCACTAATGCTCTCCATTTCATCCGGGAAAGACTCTTTAAGCCTGACGGACTACCAAAAGTGCGATGTGCGTGGACCAAAAGTGCGTCGTGCCCTTTTGGTCATTTCATTGCGCAATTTTGATCATATTTATAGAAACAGTTGATTTGAAAGTTGTAGAAAATTGAAATAGCTTTCCGACGTGTCACAAGTCTTCCCAACTTCTATAGGTTTTATCCCAAAACCTAACTTCACCCCCACTAAGTAGGAAAGATCTGATGCTTTGATGAAGAAATACACTGGTGTTGAACCACCACAACTCTAAAGTCTACTTGGAAGCACTAAGGTCAAGCTTTGACCAACAGTTCCAAAATAACTTACAGCTCACCTTCTCCTCCTTTTTAGTAACACTTGATCCTACTATGTCATCCTCCTCAAAGGACTCAATCAATCTGCACCTTGGGGATGACCTAAGGTAAAACCAAAACCAAAACAGAATCTTGTTCTAAAAGACTGACAATGGTCCACACCTCAGCTTGCCTAACCCTAACTCGACGCACCCTAGTGGAACTCAGGGCTCATTCCTTACTCCTACAAAACAGTTCAAACTCGCCCCTCAGAATCCGCTCTTGACTGAGCCGAGATTCCAAAGCTAAGTTTGGCAGACTTTGCCAACATAAGCCTATCCCTCTTGCAATAAAACTGGATCTACCATGCTCAACACAGAGTCGGCTCATCAATCTCACTACCAATTGAACACCACTACATGGCACCTTCCTCTGAAGCTACTAAACAACCAAATTTGAAGCCTTACTCCCACTATTCTAGGTCCATGTCACCTTTGAGTGACCTCAGAATCAACTATGTGCATCATTCAACAGTCTGCACGAGACCAAGCCTCAGATAAGGATAACACCTTATTTGCAGCCTGATCATGTGCTCTACTTAGCCCACTACATCACTGTCCAGGTGGGTAGCGGCGCACCAACCCCGTAACCATCAGTCCCGCCACGCCCATGGTTAGCAACACACAACGCCCATGGCCACATAGCACCATACATGTGGAATGCCATCCAACCACAATCTGTCTGTCACACATCTTTTGTTGTCTCCATGCTCCCTCATCCTCGACTGTTAGTAACCTCTTATTCATCCAACCAATTGCTAATGCGGCCTTTCAGAACACAGTTTCTAATGAACCTTTATAACCCGAGTTTCGAATATCCAAACCATACTTTAGTTCCTTAAAACGTACATCCTCATGAAGTAGCATCCCGTGCGCATACTAAACTCAATCTAACTTCAAAGCAAAGTTCATTAAAGCGGAAGTCATGATAGACCTTCAAACTTCTTTAACACTTAGCCAGCCCAAAGGCAGCAATAAAACCTCCTTAAAACCAGCATGTTTCAGGACATCCTAAAACATAGCTGAAATCCTCAAATCCACTTAAATAACCGAGAGCCTGACACCAAAAAAGGTGCAGGGATCCGCCTTTAAAAAAGTGAAGCCTTTTCATCAATGAGTTAATCGATAGAAAATGCACGACGTCCTCTAGACCTTCCTTTCTATTCCACTTCTTGCTTCCCTAACTCTCCTTCCTCTTGACTCAAACCTCATAGGCTTGCACATTGCTTATAACTTCTCAGAACTACACTGCTCAATCCTTTACCGATTTCCTTTGAAATCTAAACACACCTTGCCCTTCCAAGATGATATCGACCTCTTGGTAGTCACCATATGGCAGAAAGACTCCCCTTATCCTATCGTGCATCAACTCCATGCTTTTAGTACCTTTACGAACACTTCATCCCCTAAGCACAATTCCTAGCTCAACAAGCCCCACACTACCATGCTCTAGACATGGAGGTGCAAAGGCCAATCCTTGTGGTATGATACTTGAAATACTCGACTAGTCGAGCGACTAGCTCAACATTGCAACTTTCAACTTGCAGCTTACACTACCATCCCTCATGATCAGATCGCTCTTAGCTCAAGTTCCCCAGCGATAGGTAATACTAAACTCATAGTACTACTGGAACCTTAGTCAAGCTTCAGGGAATTAAGTCATCCCTCACCATGATCACGGTCCCGGCAAGTCTAATCACTCCACTCCACTGAGCTCATGCCCTCCTAACACTTCTTTCTCTTATCCTCACCCTGACCTCCTTCTTTCTCTTTTGATCGAGGCATGCCACACCAGTGATCTCTTCCTTTCCACACCCGTAGTTGACCATCCACCATGATTGTTTCCACCTACCAGTCACGAGTGTTGCATCCTCTCATCTCCACGTCTGTAGTGACCTCATCCCCACGCCCATAATTCCATCCTCACCACAACCATGGCTAACCCTATACCCCGCCCGTGGCTAGTTAAACACCACAGCTGTGACTAGATAACCGGCACGACCATGACTCGATCCCAATCACGCCTATGACTAGCTTCATTCCAAAACTTCTAGAGCTACTGCTGCTTTTACAGTAACACACGTTACTGTCCTTTTGAAACTAACAACGACCTCACCCTTGCTCCTTCCCTACTCTCATGAATTTTCTAGAACTTTACAGCTCCCTCAATGGTAACCCTTGCTCCTGATCATCTAGAGCAGCTGAGACTTCCATCCTTACTTTCGAGTTGGTCCACAATCAAACATCAATAACTTCTTACCTCCTTGGTGAAACATCCCAGGAAAGATGGCGGCTACACCCTAGCTCTGAATTCCTTTTCCCCACTAGGATCCAGAAAGAATCATCATAGTAATGGCTCTACAGAAGACTTCTAACTCAAAAGACTCTCAAAGTCTAATTCTTCGTTTCCCCTTTTCCTTTCCCCACATCTTACTGGAGCTATTGAAGCTCATCAACAAGTCTATAAGTCAAGAAAATAAGAAACTCTATCCTTAATTCCTTACCCCTTTAATCAATGGGATTTTGAAGTTCTAACAACCAAATGAATCCTGAGAACTATCGGGGTTGTTTCGTACTGAAGGTCCCTTCGTTAGACTTTTAAAAAACCTAGGTTTCACGCTCTAGTTCCTCCAGTAATGGAGATAAACTATCTCTACAAAGAAACTACAAACTACATAAACTAACTAGATGAGCAAAAGAAATGAAATAGTCAACAATTAAAATGAGATGTTGCTAGGTTTCAAGACTAGTCGATGCTCAAATACCATTCACAAAAAGAGTTGGACATAATGGAAACAGACTATGACATTGATTCTTCTATAGGAATTTTAAGGAATCCATGACAAGGTCTTGCAATGGATTATGACTACCAATTCACAATTGATCAACTCAATTGGTAGTGAATACAAGGTGTTCGGCGAAGTTCCTAGGTGCTTAGAAAGCCTTAATGACACCACAAACACCAAGCAAAGGATGTTAGTCACCGTATGACACCCCAAACATCATGACATCCTCAAACTAAAGGTTGAATTAGGGTGTGTGCATGATCCACAAACACTTGAATTTAATCTTAGACTTACTTCTAACACATTCCAATCATAATCATGCAAAGGAATGGGTTCATAAGACCTATTTCAAGCCATGACACAAACTAGGTTGAAACTCGAAAGTCCAAGCATCATCATTATCATAATAAGAATCCAACTGTATGCAACCCCTCATCATGAAGGGATGATCCTTGCTCATATCTCCCTCATCCGACCTCCAATTAAGGTCCAATTGGTCTCGTTGGAATCATTTCGTTATCTTCTATCCATCAAATACCGTCAAGCTCAATGAAACATTAAGAAAGCAAGTCAAATGTACTGAAACGGTCCGTTCTAGAAAACACAACACAATACCCTTG
Source organism: Linum bienne (assembly GCA_010665285.1). NCBI lineage: Eukaryota > Viridiplantae > Streptophyta > Magnoliopsida > Malpighiales > Linaceae > Linum > Linum bienne. Next base: position 414,562 of record QMEG01002101.1, read on the forward strand.
TTTCTTCCAACCAATCACACAAGGGAGTCAAACTCGGTCAAGCTGAGTAAAAAATCAGTCAAGATGGGGTCAAAAATGGCTACCAATAATCATGCTATCAAATCCCCCCACACTGGGACATTGCTTGTCCTCAAGGAAAGATACTCACACACTCGCAAAGAACTTGAAATATGGTGATCAAAAAGCATAACCTACAGTCTCACATCTTACCATGGGGCCAAGTAGTAGTCAAACACCAAACCACACAATTAAGCATAACACTGGTTCTCTAGACTAGTGGAAAATGGACTACTACATATGATGCATATGACTCCATTTCTAACCATCGGTGTGCATCCATAACCTCCAAGCAAATATGCCACCAAGCTAACAGAGGAAGTAACAAACTAATGACTCATCCTGATCCGACTTTCTCTTTCGAACCTAAGTGGGAAGGTGCTTTACAACCAGTTTTTCATACAAATCATGGCATTGAAGCAATGCTAGCACCCTTCTCTAATTTACATGCTTGAATATACTACTAGCTATAATCTACTATACAGAACTTGCTTTCACTTGCTTATGCTTTTCATCTTCTTTTTTTCTTTTCGTTCATTTTTCACATTTTTGGCTTTTCTTTATATTGTTGATTTTTCCAAATGCGGATGGTCACAACCTTGACCGGACTCAGAGCTAATCAGTCTCCAACCCATTGCCTAAGCCTCGTAAATGGAGGGAAAAAGGTAGACCTCGAGGGTCGACACACGTGTATAGGTTCTAACCAAATCCCACGCCTTAGAACCTCCTTGAATTCTATTAGCTTCTTTAAGGATTGGAGTTTAGTACCAAGTAGCACCCTTAGAGAGGTATGGAGGAGCCGAAGCGGTGGTGAGCGCCAACTCTTTCCTCGTTGTTCCTCCTTGTGAATTTGTATGCTTGAGGAGGGCAGAGGTAGGTATTTGAGTGAATGCCAAGCTCCATGGTGATCCCCAGGCTAATGGTGGTACTTGGGCGGTCGTTGAGGTCGGCCAAGGGTGGTCCCGAGATGGAGGAGTCTGTTCTAGATCAGTTTGGCGAGTACTCATTGTGAGTTTCCTCGCGTAAGTACGTCAAAACCAAATATGAGTCTAGAAACGTCTCGTTTAGTCTCATTCGAACTACAACTCAAGGGAAACACCAAATGATGGGTTTCTCAATGGGAGGTGCAACGTCAAACTTGGGATGCCCCATATCTTCATGAGCTTCTACCTAAAACTCTCCATCGTCCTCCCTTTCGGACTCTTCTACCCCATCATCAAACAGAGGTAGCTTCTCTTCAAGGAAAATTAATGCTTTCACTTCTTCTTAACACCATCTACCATAGACTTCCAATCCCAAAAAATAATGCTTTCACTTCTTCTTAACACCATGCTACTCCTTAAATTTAGGAAGGACAAAAACTGCTTCCTTTATTCTTCCATTGCCCACTCCCACATAAAGAGATAAACCCATCATATATTTGTTGATAGTTTCTTGAGGTTGATAGTTTCCTTGTATCTTTGGATGACCTGGAAGGCGGTATGGGGCACAACTTCTGCGGTAGAGGATCCATTTTTTGGATAGGGCATTAGAGTTGTATCTCCAAAGAAAGAAAAGGATTTTAGGGGCCAACTTCATTTTCCACATATATTTCCAGTTACTTGTCGGGAGGCTAGGCACAGCCTGGAGATCTTTGAATCTTAGACAGAAAAAGCTGCAGACCATTAGAACTTCCACCACTAGCTATCCGCATAGTGAAAGTGCCTATCATGACCATACTATTTGCCATGGTAAGAGAGGGAGAGTAGTAGTAACTGATGGTTTAGAGTTTCCATTCTCCTGTTTCCTGATTTCTCGAGTCAGCAACCACATCAAAAGGCCCTGTATCACTCCTGATCCTCATTTAACCAGCCGGGAAGACCCAAGGATCGAAGTTAAGGTTCATAGTTTATGTGCTTCCCACAATCTTGAAAGCTCCCAACTCTAGAGCTCGTTGGCTCTAACAAATTCTACTCCATATCAATGACGGGCTCCTTTTTGTCTAGTAGGAAGTCCATTTCGGGGAAATATTTTGCCTGTATTAGTTGGTGATCCCTACAATTGTGTCGGCTTCTTCCACTGTTGCTTTACCAAAGATAATGGTGTCATCCACAAACAGGCAGTGGGTCAATGTAGGCCCCACCTTGAGTGATAGATGCCATGCAAGTGTTCCACGACTATTCTTTTCTCGATCATGATAGATTGGGCATTAGACATAATCATAAACAGGAAAGGAGAGAGAGGGTATCTCTATCAGATGCCTCTTGAAGGAAGAAAATTCATGTGGGTTGCCCATTGAAGATGACATTGAAGCATATCCTACGAACAAAAGCATTAATCCAAGATCTCCAGGTTGGGAAGAAACCATAACGTTGCAAGATCTGGTCAAGGCTGTCCCAATCAACCATGTCATATGCCTTCCTCATGTCAAGCTTAAGGCACATATATTTATGATTCCCTATTTTCCAATTTTTGACACTATCCAACATTTCGTGGACAACATAATATTATACTGTATTAATTGGCCGCTAGTGAAGGCTTCTTGCATTTTGTTGGTGAGCATAGGCGTCCATCTCTTGATCCGGGATACCATAATTTTGGAGATAACTTTGTATCTGAAGTTCCAGCAACTAATTGGCCGAAAATCATTCATAGCTTTGGGTTTGGAGGCCATTGTGATCAAAATAAGGTGAGTGTTGTTCCATCCTTCGGGCATTACCCCATTGATGAAAAAGCTATTAACGTATGAGATTAATTGCTCTTTGATGACGTGCCAGAACTTTCAGTAGAAATTCCTGGTGAAGCCATCGAGCCCTAGAGATTTACTTGGTTGGAGGTCGAATGTCGCCACTATAATTTCCTCCTCCGAAGGAGTTAAGGAGAGGCTATCATTCATATTTTTGGTAACCAGATTTGAGGGATGGAAAAGTCCATCTGGTGATTGCCAGCTTGTATTTCATGGAATAGGTTATGGTAATACTTCATTGCGTGAGCCGACAAGAAGCACATGTCCGCTATTTCAATGCCGACCTATGGTTGGAGAGTTGAAATATGGTTCCGCTGCTTGTGGTGGACGTTGATGGCATGAAAGTAGGTTGTATTTCGATCTCCTTCACGACCCTATTGAACATGAGCAGTCTCTCGCCATAAATCGTTGTCATTGGTCCAAATATCTTCTAGCTCACATTTTAGAATTCTTTCTTCCATGATGATGGCTTGGTTGTGCAACAACTCAACGGTATGTCGCATTCGGTTCTTAATAACATTTTTCGCGGGCTCTTTTGGTAGAAAGTAGAGATAATGCCCATCTAGAGATTTCATGTTGATAATTACAGAGGTTTATGTGGGTGGAAGTACCTGGAACCCAATTGGGTGATATTATGTTTCGCCCAAGGATCTGTCGAGTTAGCATCGGATACGTGACAGACCCTTGTGGTAGTTTGACCAAGTGAATGGTGTGCCTTGGATTCCAATGTCGAGGAAGGCATTAGATGATATGAATTAGCCGAAAGGCTCGATATACGAAGACGAAACGGGATTGCCTCCTTCATCTCATTCCTATAACATATGGAATTAAAATCACCTAATACAATCTAGGGACTATCTTCTCTATGAAGACTAGTAACTTTTGGCCATAATGAACGTCTTTCAGTAGGAACGCTTGAACCATGAAGAAAAGTACAAAGAACCCATCGCCGTAGTCGATGAAGGTATGGTATTATTCTAATCGATAATCTAAAGGTCCAAAAAAGGGCTAATCCACCAGATATTCTGATAGGATTAACATAGCAAAAGTTGGCAAAGTCTAAAGAGAGTCTCTTCCCTTCCTTGAAGTCCATAGAGTTCTTAGTTCTAGGCGGATGGTCCGAATAAGATTTTAGAGATGGTTGATTGTAAGGGATCACACCATTCGCCTACAACTCCAACCGATAAGCTTCATTTCAGAGAAGGTGGGATACAGATGGCCACAAACTCCTCAGGTAATGCATCTTGGACAATAGTATTAGTATTAGCTTCATTCAACTTTGCTACAACGATATTACCTCATCCTTTGGTTGCTTGGTGTTTGAGCTTTGACTTCCTGGTAAACTTTAGCTTGTCAACAGTGGGAGAGATAGAGAGGTTATTGAGTTCAAGACGTGTGCTGTATTCCTCCAACTGAAGCTTCCTTTTTTTGTGCATGGTGTTCAGTAGGATCCTTATGTTGGATCATCACTATGATGGTTGTGTGCAGATGAGTTCCTATAATTTGTAGCATAACTCAGCCATGTTCGATAGTTGGGCTGAGGAATGGATATGGGCCAAGACACTGCTGATGCGTCAGTGGGGATGCCTGTAAGGTAAATGGAAGTTGATTGGGTATTTTGGGTGAGATTGGCGTTCATGACAGTTGGGAGTTGGGTCTGAGTCGCATTGGGCCTCGAGATGATCATGGTGTCGGCCAACAGAGGGATATGTGGGTTCTTTATCTAGAACAGTTCGAACCATGCTGGGGTGAGCTTCTTGATATTGCATATTGGGCTTCTAGGGACTAGATTTTCCTCTAAGTGGGCATTGCCCTTGATAATATTGATGATGTGGGTCACACAAGGCCCATGACCAATGTTCTGGGACAGCAAAAATTCAAACCCTGGCGGGACCTTAGGAGCCTTAGAGCTGTTATTGGCGACACTAACTTCTACTCTACCAAAAAGAATCTGTTAGGCACCGAGGCAACATGGGACAAGATGGGTCCATGCGTATTTCTTTTGCCTTTCACAACATAAGGAGAGGACATCAATGTCCTTGTGATTTTCATACTCATCGGTGTGGTGGAGACTTCCGTGTTCTTACAATGACGAACGAGTAACAACAATAACTGCACCTTTGGATGGTAGATTGATCACTACTAGCTTACCAATCAGTAGGTAGGATGTCACTGATCTAGGCATTACCGTTAGTGAGGAAGAGTCGCAATCTAGAGATTTTGGGTAAGTTATTGTTGAATTGGAGAGAGATTAGGTGTTGCATTGTGGATTTGAGGTTCAACTGGGACTTGGAGTTTGGGATTAAATAGTTGTTGCCTAAGATAACGGGGATGGCATGGACTATGAGACGGTTGCAGGGGTGGGTTTACTTGTTGGTGTAGCATGTTATGATTGTGTTGAAGACTATCTATTACATATCCCCTCTCTGAATCAGCGGAGAACTGAGGGTAGATGACGAGTGGATGTGCCGGGAGGGCAGGTGGACAATCCAGCGAGCTTCGTTACAATCAAGCATGTTTAAGATAGTGCTAATGATATATCATGTAATCATACTTGGAAAGTAGGTTCTTTTTAGTTCTTTATCCGTTTATAAACCTTTCACCTTTACATGTGTAGATTACTCTTTTGGATAATCACTAACGTTATGACTTCTTTTCAACGAGTTGATATACCTTCCAACTAGTTGACCCGGTAGGTTCGGTCGCAAACCGAACCCAATTTGACCATTCAACATGCCAACTAATGGTCAGTGGTAAAACTATCTTTTCCACTAAATGACACCCAAATACAACCGGTTGGATCAAAATTAGACCTGAATTGACTTAATTTGATTTTTGATTAAATCAAGACTCTCCTCCTTATATATTTATGAGCGGACAAGGTGATTAGGCTAATAAAACCCAATATTATACCCAAGAACTAAGTTCGTTTACTTAACCGTATTAAATTCAAATGGGAGAATCAGACCATATGAGTTATCTGGTCGATCAAACTTGTCTAGAATTTAGCTAAAATTATTCTTAAAATCTCATATGTAATTCCATTTTAAGTTCCCAAGTTGTCCTTTCAAGGTCTGTCTTAAGAGTATATCAAATAGTAGGACGAGATCTGGACGCCTAAAAAAAAAAATTAATTTACACTAGGCCCGCACGAATGGTGCTTACCACAACTGCCCCAATTTGCATTACCATAGTGCCAAAGCAAAGGTGAATCAAATGTAAAAAGGTGTCTTTTTTGTAGGTTCCGATGTAAAAAAGACGTGTCATCCATTTATATCCGGGAGACAAAGGCAAAAGTCCATTTAACATCTAGAAACAATACGAACATTCGTTTGAAAAAAATGTTTATACTTAGGAAAAACTAATTTGAAGCTCCATTCAAAGCCCAAAAATAGCTGAATTCGTTTAACGTCTGAATACATGACAAACATCCCTTTGAAAATAATACTTGGGGCTAGACTTAGGTGACAATAATTTGATACTCGTTTATAGCCTGGAAGACAGTTGAATTTAGTTAACGCCCAAATACACGACGAACTTCCGTTTGAAAATACTTGTTGGGCTTAGACTTGTGCAAAAATAATTGAATGCTCTGTTAAAGCCTATAAGACAGTTGAATTTATTTAACGTCCACATACACGATGAACATCTGTTTGTACAAAAATTATTTTGATGCTGCGTTAAGAGCCCATAACGGAACAGAATTCGTTAAACCTTCGAATACAAGATGAAACTATTTTGAGATCATTTTGATACAATTTTGAAGATCCCGTTAAAGGACGAAACACAACTGAATTCTTTTAACGTCCGAATACACGACATAATTCTTTTGAGATAATTTTAGTGCCTAGACTTAAGCTAACAAAACTTTGAAGTTCTGCTTAAAGCCAGGAACACAATTGAATTTGTTTAACGTCCGAATAGACGACAAAAGTCTGTTGTTATAATTTTGGGTGCCTAGACATAGGCAAAATAGTTTTAAAGGTTCATTTAAAGCCCAAAAATAATTTACTTTGTTTAACATCCAAATACACGACCAAATTCTTTTGATGATTTTGGGTGCTTAGACTTAGGCGAAAATAATTTTAAAGGTTCGTTAAAGCCCAGAACATAGCTGAATTTGTTTAACATCTGAATACACAAAGAAATTATTTAGAGATAAATTTGAATGATCCTTTTATAGCCCGAAAAAAGGCATAAATTCTTTGGATTGATTTTTGGTAATCCATTTATAGCCAGGGGAAACAGACAAAATTCTTTGAAATGATTCTTGGTAATCCATGCCCGAAAAAGAGGGAGAAAGTCTTTGGAATGATTTTCGGTGATCAGTTTATAGCCAAGAAAAATAATAAAAATTCTTTGAAATGATTTTCGATCATCCATTTTATAGCCTGAAAAAAACGGCTTAATTTTTTTGAAATGATTGTTGGTAATTTGTTTATAGCCCAAAAAAGGGCAGAAATTTTTTAAATGAGTTTGGTAATCTGTTTATAGCCAAGAAAATGGCCAAAATTCTTTTAAATGATGTTTGATAATCCATTTATAGCCCGGAAAAACGACTGAAATCCATTTAACGATAGGAGACAAGACGAAAATTCTTTTTCAAACAATTGTATCCTAGAGTTAAGCGTAAAAGTTTTACAATTAATTTTAACCATGTCACAATATAAATCATAAGAAACATATGCATGATATGGGGGGTTAAAAATTTTGCTACAATTTTTTTCAAGTAGAGGTTAGGAAACTTCCGTGAGAATTATCGGCGGATGTGCTGAACGTAGGTATGCCTTTTTCCTTTTTACGGAGATAGAAAATTCGTTGCGAAACACGAATCACTCACAATAATGATAACCTAACCGATACTGCAAATGGAAAAGTTCATGGTAAGGGGTAAATAAACCCGACAAAAAAGAGATATAGTCGAAAGATATAAACAGGAAAAAGGCATACCTCCCATTTTTTTACACTAGAGGAAGATCCTTATCTTTCCCTCAGCTAAGGAATTTTCTTAGACATACAAGTCTTTCACAGTCACACCGTTAGAACCTCTAATTTTAGGTTTCGCTCGGTTCGGTCATGAATTTAGTTGAGAAAATGGCTGACCGCTTGATGGAGAATGATTGAGTTGATAATATGAATTTGGTTGAGGAGAAAAGTGTTGCGGAGTGCTTCTTCAAATAAAGCTACGTCTAAAGTTTCTCTTGGAACTGTCGGACTACATATGGTTGTTTTGGCGCAAGATAAGAAAATCAAAGATATTGTCATAATTTTTATGACTAAATAAGATCGCTCACATCCGTCATTGGGGTGTGTCACTCAATTAGGCGTCATCGTCCTTAGCCCTCGGTTGAATTGTGACTCTATCTCCCCCTTCTTGGTCTACTTTCCTCTTGATACTAACTTGGATGGGGCAAAGCATGGGGCTTCTTTTTCAGGATTTTTCATGGTGTGGGGTTCATTTTTCCTTTTTCATTGTTCTCCGTGGAACTAGAAGAAAATATTATTTATGTTCATTAGTCCCCCTATCATTCAATCAACCTAGTATCCCTATGGTGACTATGTTCCTTCTTTAACATCTCATATAATTTTATGTTATTGGGATAACCATATGGGGTGAGTGAAGGGCATTTCCTGCCCGTAGTCCTGAAATGATAATAGGGGTATGTTGTACTGATAGAGCATTCAACTAACCTATCAATTTTTGTCCCGTACATTTTTTTTCTTCATTTGTTGAACCCCTTTTCGCCGACACTTTCCTATATAAACCCTTCCCCTTTTTTTGCTTTCTGTACTTCAATTTATTCCTTTTGCTTCTTTTTAATTTGAAACTTGTTTTCTCCGAAATTGTAGTTTCTCAACGATCGTTATTTTTTTGTTTCCGATGATGTCTGGCTGTTCAATATAGATGTTGATGGGTCATCATCCACAGGGGTCTTTTTTCTTGTTTCGCTACATGTGCCTCCTTTTTAAGAGGTTCGATGAAGCAATGAAGAGGATCGGCGAATGATCTACTTTTCGCCGTCGTGGCAAAGGAATGGTTGTGGTAGTGACAGTCAGTGTCTCGATTGCCTTTTATACTCTTTTATATTTATCTTTTGTTTCATATATATCCCTTATGTTCTATTTGGACGTTAGGTAGTATCCAACTCTTTTCTTTGACCGTCTATTTTTGAAATACCCGACAATTTTCTATTCATTAAATAACCAAATTTTCCTATAGGGACGACTTGACTCAAAAGAATTTTCAAAAAATTTATAAAACAACTTTTATTATGCTCCAAAACTTTTTATGAAATCGAAGAACGGGAGCACTGTAATTTTCCATCCATTGCCAAATTACTGAACTGGTCCCTGAACAATTCATCGATTTCAGATCAGTCACTCAACTTTTCCCAAGTTACAAAAAGTCACTAAATTTAACCTGAATTGCATTCAGTTCACTCAACTTATAGAACTTTGACGTTTCGTCACCAAAATTTTCCAAAGTTGCGGTAAGGTCACTGAAGTTTTCCAAGATTGCTGGTCAGTCACTCTTCTTTTCCGGCAAGACTGGTAGCCGCCGGCGAGCGTTTTCTATAATCCAGCGAGCACCCAAAATTCTTGGAACGCTGGTTCACTAAGGGAGAAACTCGAATGGGCAGCAAGGATAGATTCAGAGCTACATCAGAGGTTGGGGAGGTGACTTCGAGGCGTAGGGTCGACCTGGAAGTTCCACAATGCTTCCAACTCAGGCGAGCTTCACCACTCTCCAGCGACACCTCCAAATTAAACAAATCCTTATAAAATGAAACCCAAACCTCGGGGAATGGTTGCTGGTCTTCAAACAACGCTAATGGGCACACTTGGTAGCCACGAATCGATCTAGAAGTCGATCGATTGGAGATCGTCTACGCCATCGACTTCTACCTCCTGTCTTTATCTCTCTCTTTCTCTCTGTCTCTGTCTCTCTTTCTCTCTATCTCTCTTTCTTTTCTTTCTCTCTCTCTCTCTGTCTCTCTCTCTCTCTCTCTTCAATCCTACACGACACAATATCCCTATATCTTGTATCGTTCATCTAATGGGATAAGAATCAATGAATGGGAATAAGGATCAGCTGTTGCTGCTACTGTGCAAAATCAGCTAAGAAGGAGGAAAAGACAACAAAAGACTTGGGTCATACTGAATGAAAACAACTCGCTCCTCAAGCCATTAGGTGAGTCTGACAGTCCAAACACATCTGTCACCACAACTTGACTTCATTTCCGGGGCCATCTCAACTGGACGCTCTGTCTAACAACTTAGATCTCTCCTAATTCCTCCCTTGAATGGATCAAGCTTCCATCTCCCACCGCAGGATTCGTCCAGCGGTCCACATTCCTCCACGACTACCTTTAGTCAAATAACAGCTTCATTCCATCTCCGATTATCTAGCAAACCAGATACATACTTCACTAATTTTTATACTCGGTCACCTTAAAGTCAATCTCTCAAATTATATAATTAATTAGGCATCAAACATCTCATAAAAGTTAATTACTTCACATAAAAGTTAATTTCTTCACATATTTAATTAGCAACTAAACTTAATAATTACTTCTAAGTATCACAACATTAGACATAACATAGGAAATTAAATAATTCACTTACTAATAACGACTAGCATATTAAACGTAACATAGTTTCCAATATAATACTGAGTCAAATAAATTATCGATCAAGCAAACATTAATGCATAACTTAGATACAACTAAACACATAACAAGAATTAAAACAATAATTTACATAACAATACTAATATTTTCATAACATGCTTTTATGCTAGACTTTCTAAGAGATAGTTTAGTAATTTAAAATTTTAATTCACGTGAAAGTTAATTTCGATCGCTAGGATCGGGATGTAACAACTGTATTGGCAAAGACGAATGGGGTTAAACAAGCCTATTCTTTCTTGTCGCCGACAGTGTTGACGATTTTTATTATCGTGTTTGATGTTTTGGGATGATGAGAGGAAGGATGATACCCCTCCATTTCTTTATCGGCCACCGACCATGAAAGTGCACTCCTCCCTTTAGACTCGATTCACGTTTTTCATTATAACCCCGACATCGTCTCTGACCGGTTTTCTTTTTACCGACGCACTTTATCCGGCAACAAAGTCCAAGTATGTGGTTACTCAATCGCAGGGCCGATATATCGCATCACATCATTTTTCGAATGGTTTAAATTTCCTTTTCATGCTGACACTTGGCGAAACGTGAACAATTGATGGTGCATCTCCCTTTTTGGTCACATCGGCTTGTCCTTCTTACCGATACTCTTCACTAACGACAAACTCCGCTCAACAATGGCTGACATTAACTCCTCTTTTCCTCCCGTCGGTTGGCGGATTGAAAGACAATGGATCTTATTCCCTCTCGCCTGGTTCCGTGATGATCCTCCTGTAAAGACGACAACGAGAACTCGTCCTTTTCAAAATAATCGACCAATCCTCCTCTTTCTTATCAGCAGTAAGAGCCACTCTTCCTCTTCTATTTTTGTATCCGCTCGTAATTTTTGTCTAATTGGATCTAACTCGGCTCCTGGGTTAGCCGATGTGGAACACCGCAATAGTGGCTCAACAATCCCGTTAATTTCTTGATCTGATGTCGCTTGTTATTATTCTCTAAGATCGATCTGCTCATTGACTATTTCGCTCTTGGATGATTTTATTATTTTGCAATGTCTAACCTCTCATCCATAGCATAAAAAGTTAACGGACATAGAAGTGAAACTAATCTCTAATGTGGATGATGTACCCAAAGTCAAAGTTAATTTCCAAACAAACCAATGTTTCTAGATAACCATGACGTTGGGTGCGGTACAATATAGTATAAGATAATTTCGAGTTGAGGTGCTAGTTTGCGTATTGTTCAGTTTGGTGTCTAAAGTTTGATGCATATTAGAGTTCACTAGGTGTCTATAGCTTGTTTTTTTATGTACATTCGATCTAAAGTCATTTAATATTGCTTTAACACCTCTATCTTGGCATACCAACTCACATGAGGTATTCTAAAAGACCTTCAAGTCGGATTTTATTATTCTTAGTCATTGGTTTGAGCTTGAATAATCTAGTTATGATTTCCACCTTTTACATTGTCTATCTAGCTTAAATCCGTACTAATGTTCGTTTAACCGAGCTAGCCATTTTGATTTTATCATTTGAAAAGTTATTTGAATGTAAGTATCACAACATGTCGAACCGATTTTAAAAGGGGTTAGGGCATAGGATAGTAGTATTTTAGAACCTACTAATCTATGCTTAAAAGAAAATTAACGTTCCAATCAAAGCATGTTTAGGATAGTGCTAATAATAAGTCATGTAATTATGCTTGTAAAGTAGGTGCTTTTTAGTTCTTTTTCCGTTGATAAACCTTTCACCTTTACATGTGTAGATTAGTCTTTGGGATAATCACTAACGTTATGACTTTTTTTCAGTGCAAGGTGATTAATCCGATTCGAGTCTTCAGATGGAGATGATAGCTTTAGTGCTAGATGAGCTCGACTATGAGAGTAGAACGAGTAGGTTTAGGGTGGAGTTTCGAGTGAGATTTAAGGAGAGCGAAAAGGGGCTTAGTGAGGAGTGATTACTTTTGAATTGTTTGAGTGAGGGTTTGAGGGTGATTTGAGGGTTTTAGGAGTGTGGTTTTGTAACTAATTAGGTCATTCTTTTGTTATTTTCACTTGATAATTTTTTGATTGGTGTTTGTGATGATAAAATATGTGATTATCTCTCTCAATTTTCACAGAGTTTTCCTCCTCTTTCTCCTCTCTGAATTTCGAAATTAAACCCTTTATATAAGCCTGAAAATAGATGTAGATGAATAGTGGATTTCTGAAAATATCCCCTACCAGATGTACACCTATCTCACCCTAGACTGCCACCTACCCTAGGTTATCCCCTAGTGGGCATGATTTGCCTGGTTTGTCTGGATCTGAACTAGTTCGGGGAAAACCGCACCGGTTACTATTTTCACATCACAAATCCCGACTAATCTTGATTTGAAATTCATTTCCTTGCCTTGGGAATCCTTCTCCTTTCTATTCTTGGTGAACAAGGCTTTATTGTTCTATAACTTCATGGCATCCCTATCCTATATAAAGAGAATACAACGACTATAGTTAGGCAGAACGCCCATCATAAAGTTTAAGTAAATTTCGGCCTAGAACCGTCTTTTGAATTTGTCTTGTTTGAAGCACGTCGTAGCTGTGCTATATGATTCTGGTTTATTGTGATCGAGTTAGCACCCCCTCTTTGTGGAACCATTCACGTTTGAGACTTCTCCCTCCCTTTGGCATCGATCGATTGGTCAGCTAGGTAACTTTTCATTCGATTTTTTGGATTTCGTTCGTTGTTTTGAAAACCGTTTTTGATAACTTGTCTCGGTCGTCGTTTGTGCGTTCCGACTCATATAATTTTGGTATCAAAGCCTCATTCTTATTTTAAAAAGTTTGTATCCTTTCAACTTCCGACTTTAGTTTTGATAGTTAAAAACGTCAACCAAACACCCTAAAATGAGTTTTTTGGCCAAAATCCTAGTTTGTTTCGGTATTTGTGATTTTTGGATTTTTGCCTATCGAGGGTTGGGAATCCTTGTGTTTGGTATCTAACATGTTGAATAGAAAAAGTAGGTGAACAAATTCTGACAAAATCTTCAAAGAAAAGCAAAGAAAAAATCGGCAAAATCAAGAGGTCATCAAAAGCCTTCAGTCCAACCACCTCCACCACGCACATTTTCAAAATAAATTGGCGGAGGTATGACAAAGGTTGAAGGCCACTCAAGCAAAGCCACATAACAAGGCTAAATTACCTGAAGTGGCACCACTATCAACACTCACACTTGTTGGGCATGGACCTCTCTATGCTGCATCTTTTGAGGATCTACATCAACGAGAGATTCTTACTTCATTCCAATTAACAAAACATCTTTTTTTATTTTTATACGAAAAATTACGTCTTATGAAGCTGCAAACAATAATAGAGTAATCTTTACCGCAAAAAAATAGAGCAATCACTTCTCCATTCTGTTATTTTGTTTCTTTTTCCATCCTCCCTTTCTTTCATACTAAACCCAAATCCCACCCCATTAATACTCATTTATCATCTTTCATTCAAAACTTATTTATCATCTTCCATTCAAATAATTAACCCATGAATCCCTTTATCAAACAAGAGACATATATAGCAAATATAATTGCAAACAGTAGAAGTACAAACATTTTAATATACATATATACATAAGTGGTCTCCGGCAGAAGGTTTAGATCCTCATCACAAATTGCTTATTCAAAAATATGCACCGTATATTAAACTACAATGCATTGCGGATAAAAAAAGTGAGGTAGAGATGTAGTGACAAAGCATATTGCATTGCCTTATCCAAACAATATGCCATTGTTGTTTTGAGCCATATTTGAGGAAGGAAATGAATGGTGAATCAAACAATATAGTGTATGATGAATGAAAATCCTACTATCGAGAACTAATGATTTGGATAACTTGATTTAGGTTAGGGATTTCATATGAGAGGAAGATTGGTGGCTGTTTCAATTGGATCATCTTCTTTCATAATTTGTCATTTAATTTACTCTTATGTGATAAGTTATTTTTCTATGATCCAACTTGTTATAGATGATTATAACTATTTATTAAGTCATGTAAATAGTTACAAATAGTTACTCGTATAACTAGTTATTAAGTCGTATAAATCGCCAAAAGTGGCGGGATGAAAGAGAAGGAATTGAGAGGGAAGGAAGAGAACATGCATTTGATGGAAGATGGATATTGTTAGGACTATATATTGATGAATGAAGGGCTTTTGGTTCCAGGAAGTTTGCTGAGGTCTGAGCAAGAAGAAGAATATAAATAGAAGAGAGAGAAGGGGTAGAAAGGACAAATTTAGTATGATGTGGCTGCCATGTCAGATTTTGACTTGACAACTTCCTTTCATTCCACATCTAATTTCAGTTAGCTCGTTAAAGAGAGAGACTTCCACTTCCAGCCCGCCAATTTAAAATCAATATGATCAAGCTTATGTTGGTAAGTATTCTTAATAGTACAACCATGCAAAATAGGCACACTAAGATACTTCCCCAAACTTAATGTCTCTTGAAAGTTAAGAGAGCCACAAATAGTGCACCTCAAAGCAGGAGAAACATTCCTATAAAGGAAAATTCTAGATTTCTCATTACTAACCACATTGGGCCATATTAGCATGACCAAACAATACCAAGTCATCGACAAAGAATAAGTGGGACTAAGGGAGAGAGGATTCCAAGCTCCATCATCGATTTTATCAATGATCAAAACACTTAGGCATTCAACACATAAAGTAAAAAGATAGAGAGAAAGAGCAGATCCTTGCCAAAGACCACGCCTAGGTTTGAAAGGTTGGGAAAGGCCACCATTCCATTGAATCTGTGTAGAAGGAGTTGAAATACACACCATGGTAACACCAATCAAACTCTCTGAAAGGTTTGCTTTGCATAGAGTGTCCTCCACAAGACTCCATTCCAAGCAATCATAAGCTCTTGAAAGATCAAGCTTTATAATAAAAGCCCCTTTTGCCGGTTTCGAGCCTGCGGGAGTGGACCACTTCCTGTAAAATGATGATATTTTAAGAAATTTGGGTACCCGGAACGAAATTGGTTTGGTTGGGACCAATGAGCTTCTTCATAGATCTTCGAATTCAGTTAGCCAAGCTTTTAGTCAGACCTTTATAGTGCACTGAACAAAGGCTAATAGGGCATAACTAGGTCATATTCATCGATTTGTTGACTTTCGAGATGAGGAAAACAACCATCTCATAGTGGGCCAGGTTCCTGAAACAAGCTGTCACAAAATAAGCAAAATCATGCCCCACAGTAGGCCAACATTTCTGAAAAAACAATGGGTTAAAACCATCCTTCCCTGGTGATTTAAGAGTGCGCATACCTTTTCAATAGTCTGGATTTCATGTGAGGTAAAGTCATTGCCGATTGGGAGACTATCAACTTTTGAGAGGGATCGAGGGTGAACATCAAGAAGCTATAACAGCGGTCCCTCATTGGTAGTAAATAAACTCAATGAAATAGTAATGCGCCATGGTAATCAACACTTGTTGGTCCCAGACCCATTCACCACTAAACGTCTTCAGACACTTAATGTGGTTAACAACATGCCTTCAAAGAGTGGAAGTATGGAAAAAACTCGTGTTCTTATCACCCTCCAAAGTTTATTGATGCTTAGACTTTTGTAACCACATGAGATTCTCCTTCCAAAGGTTAACCTCGAGCTCTTTACGGGTTTTGATCTCCTAAGGAACAAGTGGACTTGAAGGATTGCTCTCAGGTGTAGCTTCCAATCTATCATCTTCGCGTTCCAATGAGTTTATCCTTGAAGTCCTGCAAAGTAACACCAATACCTCCCCAGAATTCCATTCCTCAAAAAGGAGATGATTGAAATCATCATGGATATGCCAAGGTGCATTAAAATGAAAGGGTCTAGTTAAGCGAATATGAGAGTTAGGATTATCTAGCAAAACCTGGATAGGTCGAGGATCCGAATTAATTTTGGTAAGGTGCAAGTTGGTGGACTCAGGGAACTTAAGGAGCCAGTCCTCGTGGATAAGGGCACGATACAAGCAAACAAAGAGTGATCCCTTACTCCATGTAAAGCGAGGACCCATCAACCCTAAATTAAAAGAACTACACATATATAAGCAATTTTTGAAATCTTCATCCTTTGGAATTGAAAATTCAGCACCCCCTTGTTTATCCATGGCAGAAATGGAGGCATTAAAATCCCCCATCACCAACCAAGAAAGCTCAAAATCGTATTGAACATCAATGAAGTCTTCCCAGAGTGCAAACCAATCATAGCCCAGGAGCCCTGTATACAAACAAGACAAACCACTGATCCTCACCCTTCCAACTAATCCAAAAGTGAGCAGTTTTAGTAGAGTGTCGAAACACATTAAGCTGGATTTTTTGGTTATTGCGCAACACCCAAATACCACCTGCATGCCCCGTAGCATCCACCACAAAACTATCTTAGGAGGTTAATTTCCGGATGACATCAGGCGTAGTATTGCCACTAGTTTTTGGTTCCAAAATAACAAGGAGAGTGGGATGATGCATATGAACATAACAAAACATAGCACTAACAAAATTTTGGTGGTCGGCACCCCGATAATTCTAAGACAGAAAACTAATCATTAACATATGATAGAAGGGGAACAGAAAAATACCTGTAACATTATGGTGTGATGGAGGGTGTTACACCCTAAGCTTCTAGAATTTATTAAATGAACAAAATGCCCCGGGGTAGACGAAATACTCAAATTAAATATAAAAGTCAAAGTCAACAAAATAAATGATTCAACATCGAGAAGTTATTTCGAAACAAATAGCCCTAAACACGTGGGAAAAACTTAAATAGGAAAATCAAGTCTAACGTCAATCATAAATAAAGTCTCACGTCTAGTAACTCCAAAGGAAACATCATATGTGTCCAAAATCCATCTCGATTACTCACTCTGAGTCTTGGGACATGATTGGCAGCAACTATAGCTCTTGCAAGTCGTTTTCGCTCTGGTATCTCTCATATGACCTGGTGGGTGGCTTCGGGTCAGTCTCTCATGCTCAATAATTATCTTGTGAAGTACATTGTAAAATAATCATGGTATCGTGTTATCGTGTAATAGTAGGCATTTTCATGAAAGTCAAACTATGTGACTTATATTCTTATACTAGCCTTAACATTTATTCAAAGTTTTTAATTCATGTAGGGCGCCCCCTCTTCTCACTAACTAGCCCTACTGCCCATTCGTGGAAAATCATAAATGTATGGGAGAACGTATCCGTCAGACAACAGATCATGTGGGCAATACTGGCCCAATTTGTTTGGGAGCGAGGGATCTAGCTAGTGGGGTTCTTTTCGTATTATTCCATCTAGTAATGGTCTATGTGAGATTCATGAATGTAGTACTCATAAAGTAAAATTAATACTGTCACGTAATTCATAACTTAATTTTTTTAAAAACAACAACGGTACAATTTACCCCCTTAAACCATACACCTGATAAAGAAATGGTGAGAGTCCAATCCGAGGAATGAAGATTGAAGCCGGAAGGCTTGATCATATTTAAGAACCTAAAGATGAGGATTTCAGATATTAGACTTAATTTGAACATAGGTTGAAATAGTCTGGAACGACGACTTGGCGACTTTCGAGGAATGGCTTCACAATTAAACTGATGTGTCTAAAAAGATTGATCCCAAAGAACTCGTGTTCCACGGATCTGGTGGGCTTAAGTAGTATATTATCATAATGTCTTAATAATTCTAGTTATAAGAGAGAATGGAATTCATTACTTTTAATTACTAACAATGGGGATTCATGTACTAATACCTAATCGAATTTTAATTATAAGTTACTAATCTAAATAAATTATTTCAACTACAAAATTAGGAATAAAGTAATGATCTTAATAGTGTCTTGAAAGATTACTATTATCATAACCCGATTAGAATTGATTCAAGGATTTAAAGAGCTATGGAATTCATTTTTGGTACATTCTGTCAGAATTAGAAAGTTATAGATTGCGGCAGCTACAAGGGAATAGCTCATTACTAAAATGTCAAATTCTAACAGTTTGTTTACGTCAAGCAATTTACTAAGATTTGGGGTACTCTTTCTAATTTTATGGAAGTTAAGTGGCCACATCAGAAACACTGGAAACGGTAAGTGCCGCCACAGAGATTTACCAGCCATCTTCTCCAGTAATCTTGGAGTAGAAACTCATAATTCCGGAGAGGGAATCCGAGGCTCCGACGAACGACTAATCACCCTGAAACTCGACAAGAATGACAACCAAACATATGAATCAGTTCTTGACCTTTCTTCAAAGTTATCCAAATGAAGCAAAAGGCTTCAGTCGTACTTATAAGGCCCTGAACACGTTGGACACGTTGCCGCCGTTGAGGGATTTCACCTTTGAAAGGGGGGAAGCTTTCAGTTGGAATTTCACCATCGCTTTTGATTTTTACTCTACCACTCCAAACTTAAAGCCTTACCATTTAAGATTACTTGACAAATTATGAAACATGTACTTCTTCTCCAAATTTGTGTTAGGGTGTTTTACTGGGTCTCTCCACCTTCTAATCTTCATTCGCTGGGGCTCAAATGCTGGCAGGTCAACACTTGGTTTCACAAGGTGCAGACTCGATGGCTTTCCACGTGTATGTGGAGAAGCTATCATCGTTGGAGAAGTAGGTTTAAAATTTTCAAATGCTCGCCCCGTCCCATAAGAACTTTGGAAACCTCATGCGTGTCAATGGCCATAATCTCCAGCTTCTCAAGAGAAGAATTTTCCGCTTATCAGACCATGGGTTTGCCATCAGCAACAATACCGATCTCCATTCAGAAGTTCTTAACTGTTGGACCTGCTAATGATTCTTAGAAACAGGTTTTGACTATTCATGAGTATCATTAGTCAAAGCCCTACGGGCAATCATGTTAGTGATAAGGCTTGACCAATATTTAAAATTGGTTGGGCTCAAATGGTACTTAGCCTTGGAATGGATCCAAGAGGCACTCCTGGTTCAAATAATGGGAGGTGCCCTTTTGGATGTTGATGCATCAACAGTCCCCTGATTTCACCTTTGAGATAACAGGGGTACATTTAATCAATTTCCCTTTCCTAGAACCAGCTAATTCTTTTCCATTTTCCTTGATTGACCGTTGGAGAAGTAGAAACCACCTCCTTCGTTTTAGGTTTCCATATCTTTTAGAGGTAAATCAACAAAAGGCCGAACACCTGTTGTTTTTTACCGTGAGGAGCATCAACAGGTCGGCTGGCAGAGGTTGACGGCAAGCCCTAATGCTGGGTGAGCGCCAGATCTGACTTAAGTACTTAATTCTTGGAAAACGCAGCAGCCTCATGAACTATACATCCATAATCAAAGAACTGTGAGGGAAGATTTTGGTAAACCACTTCTTGCTGCATCATCCATAAACACACCCGTTTAACCTGCCTGTCGAAGATTGACTTCCACCGCCAAACGGGTAAATTTACTTCGAGCAGTACTAAGCGTTTGTTGATCAATTCAAATTGTACGTCCAATAAGGTTGCCCAATCCCCATCTGATTTCTTTGTGATAGTATTGGATTAGTAACTTGAGAAGGCAAACACAAACAACAATTTTATGTGGAAGAATAGGAGTAACAAGAAAGGAAGGATCTCATCCATGACAAACCAGGTAGTAATTAAAAATCATCCACGGTCCTCCAGTGAGAGAAAATTCATAATCCTGTGGATTACCGAAATAAACGAATAAGACATCATTAACAAGGTTAGTCAGTCTAATCTTGCCTTATGGTCTCCATAGACTTTTAAGACGATCATACATGTACTAGATATCAATAGTTTTCCCCATAAGCTTAACAATTTGCTCTTTTCGGAGAGGGAGGCTTATTTTCACATGGAATTCACCAGAGGTATAAAGATAAGCGTGCCCATTGCGCTGAGTGAGGGACATGTCATTTTCCTTGATGGAAATCGAAGAAGCGTTGGCATGAGGATTTGGTTGCTGGGAATTCAAGACAATGGCTGCATATGATGTAGGAGCCATGGCTGGAGGAGTGATCGGCGTTCCCAAAATCATCAAAGCACTTGTTATTCATACTGAAGATCAATGATTACTCAATCATTGAAGATCAATGATTACTCAATCATTGAAGATCAATGATCTCATAAAGCTATATAGGATCTTATATTGAAATAAAGATACCAAAAGAAAAACAACTCTGCCATGACAATGACGTACTAGTATCTATATGTTCAATTAAGACATGATATTGGTTGGAATTAAGTAGAGTGACAACTCTCCCCTCCTATAAAAGGTTTGATCCTGAAATTAGAATCTGAAAATCTTAACACGGTGGAAAGGGATTACCTGCTAGGTAGTCCTCCACGAGCTCTAGATAGCATTCTTTCATGCTAGCCTTGATCTCTCAAGTCGTTTCCTCGACATCCTGATTTTTCCAAATCACCTTAAGCATAGGTGTTTCCTTGCTTCTCAATTGACAAACCTTCCTGTCCATGGCTTCTATCTCTGTCCTTAGCAATGGACGTAATTCCTCAGTTTGTCATTTTACTAAGGGTCTTGTTTCCCTTATGTCAGCTATCATCTCCTCTAATTAGCTTGCTGGTATCCGCCTTAACAATTTGTGTCCTATCCTCTCTCACATTATTTTTGCCAACGATACTTTTTGTCCATAATCTGGGATGGTTGCTCCATAAAAGTCAAGTCTCTCTCTAGCTTAATCTCATCTGGATGAATCACCTGGTTCGGCTTGCCAATATAGGCCGGAAGTATGCTCACATGGAATACATTATGTATCCGGTCCAACTCTTCTGGTAAGGCTACCTCATATGCCAATGGTCCTATGTTTTGAATGATATGGTAAGTACCAAGTAATAGGGGAGTGAAATTTGCCATCCTGCCAAACTGCATCACTCCTTTCGAAGGGGAAACTCAAAGGCAAACCTTATCCCCTTCCTTGAAACTAACCTCTCTAGCCTTCCAATCAGCATACAACTTCTGTTGATTATAAGCTACTCCCATCTGAGCTCGAATCACTCTAACTCGTGAAGTTGTCTCCTGGACTATCTAGGGTCCAGTTAACAACCTTTCTCCCTCCCTATCCCAGAATAGAGGGGTGCTACTCTTCTTGCCATACAGTGCCTCGAAAGGAGCTACTCCTATTGTGAGGATATGAGTTATTATAAACGAACTGCACCATGGATAGAATCTTCAACAAAGGTTCATCAAACTCCAACACACACGAGCATAAAGCTCCTTCAAGGTCAGGATCGTCCGCTCTGACCGACCATCTAGCTGAGGATGGTAAGCTATAGAGAAGTTCAGCTTGGTACCCATGGCTGCATGCAAACCCTCCTAGAAGTGGGAGGTGAAACTAAGGTACCGATCTGATAGAATCATCCTAGGCACACCGTCCAATCTCACAATATGCTCTATAAATAAACTTGCCAAATCCTCCACAGCTGTCTTCAACCGAATGGGTACGAAATGTGCTACGTTTGTCAATCGGTCTACTAAAAACCACATTGCATCCTTCCCATTGACCAAGGGTAAACCACTAAAGAAGTCCATAGCGATGTCCTAGAACTTCCACACTGGTATAAGCAGGGGATGTAGTAACCTTGCTAATGCCCGATGATCAAACTTTTCTTTCTGGCACATTAAGAAACTTGCTACATGCTGAATCACCTGCTTCGTCATGGGAGGCCACAAGTAATGCAGACAAACTGTTATGTACATTGTCTGACCTAGGTGTATGGCATAAGCAAACAAATGCACCTCTTCCAAAATATCCTCTCTCAGCTTTAACCCTGAAGGTACATACACTCTGTCTTGGAATAGCATCAAACCATCCTTCCAAGTAAAGGGTGTAACCTTGCTTACTGTCACCCACTATTGAGCTTCCACTACCAGCTCTATTTTCTCCTCAGCCTCTACAATCATCCAACAGAAAGGGTCAAACTACTAAATTGGACAGTAATCCCTTGACTGTAAGTAACTCCAAGTCTATACCCATGCTCCTCAACTCGACCAGCTCGTTCAACCTCTCCTTCCTGCTCAAAGCATCAGCCACTACATTGGCCTTTCCTAGGTGATAGTCTATCACGCAGTCGTAGTCCTTAAGCAACTCTACCCGATGCCTTTGCCTACTGTGTTCAGCTCCTTCTGCGCCATCAAATAGTACTTGAGACTCTTGTGATCAGTCTTGATCCCGAAAGTCTCTCCATACAAATAATGCCTCTAGAGTTTCAGTGCAAAAACCACTGTTGCTAGCTCCAAATCATGGACTGGGTAGTTCACATCATGAACTTACAACAGGGGTGATGTATAAGACACCACTTTGTTGTTCTGCATCAGAATGCATCCTAACCCTGAGTATGAAGCATCACTATAAACTACATACTCACCACCAGTCACTAGCAAAGTGAGTACTAGCACGATGGGGAGCCTCCTTTTCAACTACTCGAAGCTCTCATGTCAGGCTTTACTTTAAATAACAGGCGTGTCCTTCATGGTCAACTTGTAGAGTGGTCATGCTATCTTAGAAAACCCCTCTACAAACTTCATGTAGTACCCTGCCATGTCTAGGAAACTTCTCACCTTTGTCACACTGCTAGGCGTGGACCAATCTACTATCACCTCCTCCTTCTTTGGGTCTACCTGAATGTTTGGAACACTGATCAAATGTCCAAGGAAGATGGCTTTAGATTATAACCTTTAGTGGAAAGCTTTCAAAGGTAGGGGTTAGGATTACTTTTCTACCTTATGAGAAGAATTGTCATTAGTTGTAAGGAATACTTGTTGAATTTTTAAGACTGTATAGTAGGGTGTGATCTACTATACAAACGGTTGTGTTGTGCAATTCATAGTTTCAGGCTATGTAGTAGAGTGTGATCTACTGCATAGATAGTTGTTCAGGATTCAAGCATAAGCTCTGAACGAGGAACTATGCATGTTCACACTTCATTTTTTAGCATTAAGAATCATGACTAGATGGACTAGCTAACGATATAAGCCGGTCACCCAACCCATGGATTGTGATATATCTCAAGTTACTTTCGGTTTCCGGCAAGACGTGACGAGTATGCCTTCAGTTGTTGCTCTCATGGTATTTCAGGGTGGTTTCATGGTCTAATCCACCACGAGGCCATCCGCTCATATCCAGGGGTGGCTAATGGTTGGATGATGTCTACAGGACCACAAGGTCACATTACTAGATACTAGTTTAGTTCTTCATGTTCAGGCTCAGCTACTCAGTGCTTATCACTGACCCTTTAATTTCTTCATGCAGGACCAACCTTGGGACTTCAGGAGCCAATTCTGCCTAAAAAGGGAGCACAAGCAACGACACCACCTCGCAGTCTTTCTGGGAGTGGCAGAGAGACGCACCATGGAGGACCTCAGTTATCTCTATCAGTTTTTTGTGTGGTTTTTAGACAGTCTTTCATGTTTTCAGCCGTTTGTCATACCTATTGTACAGTTGTTGTTTTCCCAGGTTTGGGATGTTTTTCAGTGATGTTAATTGTTGATTTCAAGCCTTGACGCTCTGTTTATTTTCGCTGTCGTTTTACTTAAGTATGTAAGGGAATGTATGTCAGTTATCATGATTTATATATTGAGTGAACCCGTGATCCATGCATGGATCGAACTGTGTGGTTCGATCGAGTCGCCCAGGGTTGGGTTTCGTAATTTTTGTACACTTTGTTGTTAAGTTTGTAGCTCGATAAACTAGATGGGAAGTATAAGGCTTGGAGAAGCTTAACACACAAGAGATCCATATGGTTTAGGATATACCAACCTTCTTCTATAAGAAGGACAAGGTAAAAAGTTATGAAATCTTTGGGTGGATGTAACACCCTACTCGTCCGCCCAAGTTGTCATGGCTCGGGACAGACACTTTGTGGCTATGTCAACAAATTTTGAGAATTATTGATCCATAGTCCTTTATTATGTGAATCCTAGTAATGGTCCATAATTAGTACCAATGTCGACTACTACTGATTACCGAGCCTAAATCAGTAGGTGCATAGATGATAACGAAAAGGCTAGCAAAGAACTGAAATAGACTATTGTTGAAGGGGCGGCCCTGTTGGGATAGCCAAAGGAAAGAATGGTGATGGTGGTATTGAAAAAGGTGCAACGAGACAAGGAGTTAGTAGAGATGGAGACAAAGGAGTTGATGACAGACATGTGTATCAGAATTAGGATGGGAACAAAGTTGCGGAATGGGATGGCGTTATCAATGGTGATTATCGTGACGATGAAGGCAATGACAATGCCTTTGATGCTCCTGAGTTTCTAGATACAAAACTAAAAGAGAAGGATGGTGATGATGATATCGACCGAGGTAGTAACTGACAATGTCTTTGTGGTGATGAAGAAAAAGGTTGTGATGACACAAATGTGGATCACCATAAAGATGGGAAAACTAATGAACAAAAAGGTGCCAATGAGAAGTTTGTAGATTAGAATCAGGATGGGAATCAAGTAATAGACGGGGCAGGGGCTTCTCGACTTATAATGGATACTATTCACAGTATTCAAGTTGAGCATCCTGAAGATAAAGAGATTGAGAATGTGTTGTCCTCCCCCCTTAATTTTGACGGCAGTTCTATCCCATTCAAGACCCCACCCCCCTCATGGAAACTTCTGCAACCGAAAAAGTTTATGTTTGTAGATGGCTCTTCAAGTTTGAATGATCTTCTTGCCAAGCAGGAGCCATCTTCTCAAATCATTGTCTCACCTTAATATGTTTCTTCCTATCAACCAATAGTAGTACCTAACACTCTTAGCCCGAATATTAGAATAAGTACTAGGGGTGAACACTATTTGACATGCCGGAGCTACCATGTTGGATGAAGTTGGTAGGGATCATGTGATTAATTACTACTTGAGTGATGAGCGTGATCAATAAGTTATTCCCTACTCATCCCCCTAAACTTTGTTCATGTATGTAACCTGTTATTGATGTGTATAACTAGTTACAAGCTTATGTAACATGTTACATAGTCTTCTTTGTTGTTTTTTCCAGGAAGGAGAAGTTGTATAGGATTAGGCTTCAGAGATTAGGTAGCGTCAATGCTTTGAAATGGGCATTGACGGAAACAAAAAATTGGAACTACTTCACTAAGTGGATAATACGCGAAAACCGTCGTTTTAGTAACCTCTTTACTTCTCATCCGGAGGCTGTTCAGATGGCCCACGCTTGGTATTTTGTTGTGTTGATAGACTCCAAGGGTTCTTCGCCAAATGGCATGATTTAGTAAATAGTGGGATAACTAAAGAGTTGTTGGATTATTTGACTGCCAAAGGGCTACTTTACAAGTATAGGTTGGCTCGTTGTTACACTAACCAAGTGTCCGACCTCGGTAACACCAGCACGAATAGGGCGGAATTGGCTCACTCGTCCTTGACGACGTATCTTCAAACTTTGTTGAACAAATTGGATGGAATTTTTCTTACATACAATCGAAATATTGGTGTTCAAGTGCTTGAGTTCAAAAATTTCTTAGAGGAGTCGTGACAAAAGACAGAGGTTAGATTATGGGCGATTTCGTTTTTGGATCAAGATCGAAAATCTGTAACGTTATGTAGGTGTATTTTGCGTCCAACAATTGGTCTTCTTTCTAGACATGAAGTTCAGAGGTTTCTTAACACTAACATGTTGCTGCACAAATAAGACTTACATCACTTTCGGTCTACATTGGACTATATTTGTGAAACCAGACCCTAGAAGACTTGGTCGAACCACTGGTTTGACCCACTGGTTTGACCCATGCAACCTACCTGGGTTCCACAAGACTCTACTCAAACCCACAACTGCTAAAAAATGAATAAAACAATCATTAATACTGAACTGAAATCATTTATTAAACCTTCCAAATCCTGACAGACAAGGATCCTGAATCCCGAAAGAGAGGAGATGAAACTCCCAAGTTCTAAATACATGAAAAAGCATATATAAGATGCTATCAAAACTCCGACTAGCTTATCCCACCTCCAGCTCTTGCAACTGTGACTGTACACATATAAAATGGAAACAAACATCTGATGGTGTCAGCGCTCAACACTTAGTGGCTATCTGAACTCGCGTAGAACTTAGACTGAAACTGAGGATAGAACATAGAAGTCATCCTAGTCACTACTCTAATAAAGTGACCATGTTTTCCCATAGGCATCAACCTAGCATCAGCCACCCCTAACCATGTGCTATCCGAGGGTGGGTGACACATGTATAATCATCATGAGCTAATCTAGCTAAGCCTATCCTGTCCTATCATGAATTGTGGACAACATGCCACAGTTCAAACGCCAAGTGTATATACTCCAAATATAATAGCTATTTGTACATTAAATCACATGCTACTGTATAGTGTGACAACCCTCACTCAACATCCTGTCACAACATCTGTACAGTAGATCACATGCTATGGTAAAAACTGAAAGCCTTTACTCTAAATCACTTGGAGGATCCAATAATTGGATTCCACAACATCCTAATACAGTTCTACGCTTATAAAACAAAACATAATCTTAAATCCCAACCTTTTGAGCAGAGCTGACACCTCTTATTATGACTTGACATGATTCCTCTCTCTGCCACGAATCCACAGCTTCTAACCGTGCGTCGTTTGGAGCTCAAACGACCAAGTTATGCTCCATTTACTTCTTTGGGACATTTTGAAACTTGTAGGGGCAGAATCGTCCTTTCAGTGCCGAACTGGAAAAATTACAGATTTAGTCCCTGAACATTTTACTGATGTAAGATCAGTCATCCAATTTTCTAGAATCTATAATCTAGCCCTTGAACTTTACTTAAGCTACAAAAAGGTAATTTATCTTTTTATGAACATGTAGCTTGGTCATTGAACTTTCCTTTGCAAAAAGTGTATCTTCTCCAATGATCTTCCAATATTCTTGGAATCCATTTCCATCGATCTCCTTCTCTCGAACTAGACGACGTACTGATCTCCATTGCCAAACGCTCCATCGACCTTGGTGCCAAGAACAATCACAAAAACGTCAATACATGGAGAAACCCCAAAACCTATATCTCTCAAAAGCAAGAAACTTATTTCTAACTTCCCACCTGACTTAATGGCCAACATGAAAGGTCCGATCAGTTGGACCCGATAACTATCCTAAGCCTTGCAAGCCTTTATTGCTTGGTCAACTACTGACCAACTCCTCGAATTAATTAAATTAATTTGGTTTCCGACTCCCGACTTCTACTCAATAAGTAAGATTTTAATCAAAGTGAAATTTAAACCGCTAGCCAAACTTGTAGTGTCAAACCTCTCTCCTCCTACAAAAGGTTTCGTCGCAAAACCTGAACCTTACCCCACATGAGCGGGAAAGATTTGGTGCAACAGTCCTTCAACCCCGACGCTTGCACCCCTACTTGGTAGCAAACGACCCTTATATGCCTTCCTCCTCAACGACACAACCGGTTCACTCCTCAGAAATGACCCAAGGTCAAACCACAACCATGTCCTAGAATCTAGCTCGACCACCAGAGCGGAAACTATGGGCTCATTTCTTGCCCCCACCAAACTCCTTCAAGCTCGACCCTCAACAACCGCTCTTGACCAAGCCGAGATTCCAACGATAGGTTAGGTTGGGCATGCGTTGCTAACATAACCCTATCCCCTTTTTCCTTAAGCCATCATTGACCATGCTCAACACAGGCCCGACCCCTTAAGCTCGCTACCCATCGAACACCACTACCTGGCAGCCTCCTTAGAAGCCACTAAACAACCAAAGTCAAGGCCTCAATACCACTGTTCCCGGTCCAACTCACCTCTGACTCGTCCCGGATCAACTATGTGCATCCTCCGGCTTTCTACACAAAACCGGGTTTCAAATAAAGATGACACCTTATCTTTATGCCAAAACATGTTTTCTACTTAGCACATTGCATCACTATCCACAAACAAAGCCCCTCAGTGCACGATGTCTGCATCCAGCAGGCCCCCACACCAGTGGTTAGCCATCCATCCACGATTTATCAGTCACACATCTCTTATTATCTCCATTCCCCATCGAAAACCTAGTCTCGCGCTCCCCGTGGTCTTTAACGTCGCTGACTACGACACCCGTGGATTCCTCACACCACGCTCATGATCTACTAGACCATGCCTGTGCTAGTTCTCTGGCCACGCTTGTGACTTACACTGCCACATGCGGGGTCAGCATACTAACCACGACCATTCCCCTCGCACCACACATGTCATTCATTGAGTACTTCTCCCGTGACCAATAGAGCATCACTGATGAGGTTACCAAATAACCTTGATGGTTGTCCATCATGCAACTCCCGCTGCCTCTATTCTTCTTAATCTATATACTCATACCCCTTGTTCATCCAAGTTATTACTAACACTGGATTCCAGAACCTAGTTGCTACTATCACCCTGTCATCCCCAAGCCATCCATAATTTCTTCTTCGATGAGCTTCCATTACCCCCAAGAACATTTTCTTATACATTACAATACCTTTAAGGTACTTTGATATCCAAACATATGTTGAGTTTTCACATAAATCCCAAGAAGCTGACACCCAAAAGGAGTGCAGGGATCTGCCTTTCAAAAGTGTTACCTTTAAACAAACGACTTAACCCATGGATAATGCTCATCGTCACATAGAACTTTGCTTCTATTGCATTTCATATTCCTTTAACTCTCCGTCCTTCTAACTCGAGCACTATGCTACTCAATCCTTTACTAGTTTCCCTTGAAATATGAACACAACTTGTCCTTCTCTAATGGTACACCATCTAGCGGAGACACTTCACTTGTCCTACCAAACATCAGCTTCGCACTTTCAATATCTTTAGGGATTTTGCATTCCCTAAGCATTGTTGCTACTTCTTCAACACATACTACCATGTTCTAGACATGAAAGTGTAGAGACTAATCCTTGTAGTACTACTTCGAAGATGCAGCCAGTAAAGTGACTAGCTCAACTTCGTAACTTTCACCTTGTTGCATATACTACCGCTCCCTATTTTCCTATCTGCTCCTGGCTCAATTTCCACTCAGTTAGTTCATACTAACACATAGTACTACCAGAACGATAGTCGAACTACCTGTATCACGTCATCCCTTGATATGATGATGACGGTCTTGAAAAGCCTGGTCATTATCCTCTATTTAGCTCGTACCCTTCTAACACCTCTTTCTCCTGAATTCCATTCCTTAATTAACGCCAAAGAAGTCCTTCTAAAGAGCTCCTTAGCCAAATTTAGTCCTTGAGGAGCAAGGGTTGAATTAGTCAAAACTTATTCTTTAAGTAAGGAGGATTCCTTTCCTTACCTTGGGAATCCTTCTCCTTTCTGTTCTTGGTGAACCCTTTATTTTTCTATTACTTCATGACCTCCCTCTCCTATATGAAGAGGGTACAACGACTATAGATAGGCAGAACACCCATAATAAAGTTTAGTAAATTTCGGCCTAGAACCATCTTTTGAATATGTCTGCCTTGAAGCACGTCGTAGCTATGCTATATGATTCGTGTTTATTGTAATCGCGTTAGTACCCCCTCTTCGTGGAACCATTCACATTTGAGACTTGGTCCCTCCCTTTGGCATCGATCGATTGGTCGGCTAGGTAACTTTCAATCTAGTTTTTTGGATTTCGTTCCTATCTAGGGCTGGGAATCAATGTGTTTTGTATCTAACATATTGAAAAGAAAATTAGGTAAAAAAATCCGACGAAATCACTACTCCGAGTACCCTCCCCCAAAAAGAAAGGGATCCGTTTCGGCAACGTGTATGAACAATTCCTAATTGTCGTCTTAGTTTTTGGCTTGCAATAAAGCTAGGGTCCTAACCCTTCCCAAGTAATTCATTCCATTCAATTGATCACAAGGACCTCTGCGATCTAAAGCTTCGACCGGGCAGTTTTCAAAGAAAAGCAAAGAAAAATGGGCAAAATAAAGAGGTCATCAAAAGCCTTCGATCCAACCACTTCCACCACACAAGTTTTCAATGTTTGGCTTAGTATAGTCTATTTCAAGACTAGGGCGGAGATTTTTTGGTTCTTTACAAGCTTAAAAATCGAGTTTTCAGACTTTGAATGTTCAGAAAAGAATTTTACCTAGTCATAGATCAAATTATGTTTTGCGGTTGTTTTCATTGCAATATTCTTACGAATCCTATGCCTGGAAAAATCATTGCTAGTCCTAAGACCTTAGCTCACCAAATTGCTTTACCATATATGTTTCTCTGTTTAAATTGACTGAAACACTAGTGGTAAAACAATGAGTGTTGAGATTCAAACATTTATAGATTGACAGATTTTGAGAGGTCTATTCTTTGTGCACTAACCATGTTTTGCGAGGTTCAAAATAAATTGATGGAGATACGACAAAGGCTCGAGGGCACTCAAGCAAAGCCACAAAACAAGGCTAAACCACCTAAAGTGGCAGCACTACCAACACTCACACTTGGTGAGCATGGACCTCTAATTGCCGCATCTTTTGAGGATCTACATCGATGAGAGAATCTTACTTCATTCCAATCAACATAACACCCTTTTTTATTTTTATAGGAAAAAATTACATTTTATGAAGCTGCCTACAATAAAAGAGTATATTTACAACAACAAAAAATAGAACAATCGCTTCTCCATTCTTTTGTTTCTTTTCTTTTTCTCATCCTCCCTTTCTTTCATACTAAACCCAAATTCTACCCCATTAATACTTATTTAATATCTTTCATTCAAACTTATTTATCATCTTCCATTCAAATAATTAACCCATGAATCCCTTTATCAAATAAGAGACATATATAGCAAATAGTAGAAATACCAACTGTAATACCCCAATCATAGTACAAAAATATTAATGTAAAAGTCTCTAACCTTGTTCGTAAGAATGTGGTTTATACTAGTATTTTCTAGTATTATTTCTATGTTTAAAGTGCTTAACTAAATTTTAATAAAAAATTAGATTGAAATTATTAGACTTGTGTGTGAGGATTGAATTCATGGGATATAAATAATTAAAGTGGATTGTAAACATAATCAATTATTTAGTTATAGCTCAAATGGTTTGTATGCTCATCCTCTTCCGTTTAATCCCGAATTCGAGTCTTGCTAGAAGCAATTTTATATTTTTGTGATTTCATTTTTGTCCAGCTAGTTAAATGATGTCGTTTTGAGATAAGTGAATCTGGTCATCATCGTTGTCTTCCTCATGTCCTCCGACCAGCACCGTTACCCGACAACAAGAATTTTTGGCGCATCTCTGAAAAATTGAAGGCCGTAATCAAGTGTCAAGTCTTGATACCATGTTTCAGACCCAAACCCTCCGTTGATGACAATCATATAGCTATTTAAAGCCATCCAGAGTCTGAAGGGGAGCAAGTCTAAAACTATGTTCCCTTCTTCTCCGACGTCGACTTGCATCGGAAAGTTACAGACCAACCCATGACTTCAAAATACTTTTGTTGACTTCGTATTATCGAGACGAAGCCTTACCTGTCCTTCCATTCGAGTTTGCTCGAGTTTTCGTAGTTATTCAAGGCTCGCCGGATTCTGGAAACTTAAGGGGGTAATATCTTCAATTTTAAATGTTTATGTTTTACTACTGTTATTTATGCTTCTTTGAATTACCTGAATAATACTTGCATTTTAAATGTTTTAAATGCTATGTGACAATGTGACATGTTAATTATATGTGATCCACATACTCTTCTAATTTTTCCTAGGTGAGATACTTCTGATATGATATGTTACATGTAATTGTTCAGTTGAACAACTTCTATTGCAAGAGTAATATAGGTATTGATTGATCACCTAGTTAGAGCCCATATGTTGACGATCGTGCTTAATGCACTATAGCTATGCGGTGGGCTTCCGCTGCTTTAAAGTACCCTGGTCGGGCATTTTGATTGTTCCGCTGCTTTAAGGGCATACTAGTCATTTAATAAATCGTAAAACATGAGGGTGTTACATGAATTAAACATGGGCAATTGGAAATTGTGCTCTTCAAACTTCGTTTCAATTCCAAATGGATTGGTTGGATTCATGAATGCATATCCATGGCTTCTTTCTCTGTCCTTGTCAATGGATGTCCTTCCTCAACTTTGTCAATGTACTGAGGGTCTTCTTTCCCTCGTCTCTGTTGCCATCTCCTCTAATTAGCTCGCTGGTATCCGTCATAACCATTTATGCCCTATCCTCTCTAACATTCTTTTTGCCAATGATACTTTTCTCTTCTTAGAAGCACTACTAGTGGCTACCCTAGCTTGATACATATTCTTGACCGTTATGAGGCACTTAGCGGCCAACTGATAACTCTCACAAAATATGTTGTTTATTTTAGCTCAAATACACCCATTTCTTTACAACAATCACTGGGTCAGCATCTGCATGTTTCAAACATTGGCTTATGTGATCAGTATCATGGTCTCCCTACCAATATTTGATGTTCACGTGCATTTACCTTTCGTTACATTAAAGACGGCATTGCTGACAGGCTACAAGGGGGAAGACGAAGTGTTTATCACCAACTGGGATGGAGGTTCTGATGAAGTCAGTTGCTTACGCCTTGCCTTACTATATAATGTCAATTTTCAAATTTCTGTCCGGCCTTTCCAATCATCTGAATAACCAAGTGGCTTGATTCTGGTTGGCAGGTATTAAATCCACTCGTCGCATCCATTCAAAATCATGACCATCCGTACGTCAATCAAAATATGAAAGGGGTCTAGGCTTCTGAGATTTTTCCTCCGTCAATCAGTTGCTTTTTGCGTCAATTTGTTGACGGCTAATACGCTCCATTGACAATTTTGTCTCTCGAATCCTTAAAGGTAGATATTTTCCTACCGGTAAATTTATCACAGCAACCAAAGTTTTGTCTCATAGTTGGTGTTGGATTGGGGTTCTTTTTGGCCAAGAACTATTACTTGCTGGGGATTGTTGGCTAATTGGTTTGGGCACCTCGAGTCCCAACTGTTGATTCTCCTTGGCTAGTTTCTTCGCCTCCGTTGGCTCCACATCTCCTCCTGACGACTCTTAATGATTCTAGAATTTGTCAATGGCTTAATCATCCATGGGAAATGGAACCTTCCACTTCTACAATCCCTTTTTATGTCCAAATCTGTTGGTCATATTTTATCCATTCCTCTTCCAATTACTCTAGTTTGTGATTGTTGGATTTCAGCATCATCTCAATCCGAGGACTAGTCCGTCTCAGCCATCATTTGCTCTCTCTGGTGCATCTTGTGAAAGCAGGACTGTCCTTGCTCGATAGCTCAATGTGGGCTAAGGGTAAGAGTCGGTTAAGTTGGTTTTTAAGCATTGGTTAATGGTCGGATAAAATGAATTGAACATCCAAATCGGTTAAATTTTTTAACCGACCAACTAGTCTCAACGGTTAAATAATCGACTGTTAATAGATCCTACAGTTAATTCATCAATTTTTAATCGACAGTTTTTTCGGTTAACCTTCATAACAGATATAACCGACTGTTCAACCATCGAACCTACTCTGGCCGAATTATGCTATTCAGATCAATCACCATTGTCATGTTCAATTCTGGAAGAAATGAATGATTAGTCGCCATTATCGAGCAGCTCTCGGTTGGGAGAGAAGAGTAGAGACCGTGACTAGACTATGGAGTGGGAGAAATGGGTTGACCGTGAGTGATGTCAGCTGCTGCTTGCGGACTCGTCGTTGCCAAGGAGTAGCTCGTCGATTGGGATTTTGAGTGGAAGAAGATCCATGCCTAGCGCCCACTTGCATGTGACTGTAAGTGCTTGCAGATTTGCCTGACACATGTTGCTACTCACAAACAAGTAGCTCAGCGGTTGGAATTGGCAATGGGAAAGGAGAATGAGAGTACCAGAGGCCCTGCTCTGTTATCATGAAATGTCAGGGGAAACTTGCGGAATGGGGAAGGGATTGGGAACTTTGATGTTAACTTAAATTTTTTTACCTAAAATTGGGGTACTGGGTAGTAGTGTTGGCTGACAAGTGACGATGCGCATTTGGATGTTGGGGTAATTCTTTTTTTTTACCGATTAAAGTTGGTTAACTCGAGTTAACCGATTATTTAACTAATTCACTGTTTAACCGAATTCAGCCATTAAACCGGCCTATAACTGACCTAGTTGGTTAATAAGTTTTATCGTGATAGAAAAGCCACCCATAATTTTGGCATTCTCCTAGGCACTACCAATCATCCCAAAACTCATTTTTTTTTATCTAGAAACTGCTTCATAATGTCCTACCTTTTGGCTGATGGTTTAAGCAGTCACAATGTTAAGATTCCACCTTTATGTCAGGTATGTGGTTTGGTGGATGAGACCCTACATGACTTACTCTTTTCATATCGAGTAACTATTCTTTTTGCTAGGGAAGTGGACTGCTCCTGTTTTTTGGTTGATAATTGTCATCTGGTGGTTCTATGGATATCCTATTGCTTTACGAACAAAGCGAATGCTATCAAAGTGGTTTATATTTTATGGTGCGAATGCAATCCAGGTGCTATGTCGACAATTTCTCTTACATTGGCTGGAAGGAGAATGATGTGAAGTTGCTTTAACGACTATTGCTTCGACTCAAGTCTTTCATCCACCTCGAAGCTATTCACCAAATCTGACTTGGCAATTTCATGTTGATGTTGTTGTCTATCTACCTTTTGGCAGCCTTCGCTATGGGTCAATTAGGGTGGTGCTACTGAGACAGTGTGAACTTACAATTTGGGCTATAGGGCTCGTCATCAAGCATATTATGGACCCCTCATTCTCAAATTTCTGGCAATCTGATAAGCTTTTTACGCTGCCTGTACAAAACCGGATGACTCGATGATCATCTTCTCCAATCCTGCTGGAAGTTGTGCATCTGATCAACTCCTCGGTCAATGATGCTACTGTCAGACAAATTCTTTCTGAACGTCGATTCCTCCTTCGTTCCCTCCCTCTAGTTTCCCTACATTTTAACTCTCGTTCGGGTAATTGTGCCGCCCATTCAATGACACGTTAGGCTCTTAATTACCCGGTCATCTCTTATTCCATCGGTTTGTTGTATTGTATTCCCCCCCTTAGGGATTAATGCTTGTTACTCTCATTTTTCTCTTGAATATCCTGACCTGATATCTTTGACTAAAAAAACTATACTTATTGTCATTATATAAAAAGACTACTCCTATATTGACGACAAAATCTTAAGCAGGGACACATTCACTTAAGAAGTAACAGGTGCAAGCTGTCAATATCTAGGCCTATGAGATTTCATGAATGCATCATTAAGAAGTGCATTTGAAATTTTCAACATGGCTAAGGAAAGATAGCCATCAATCCATGGAACATTTTGTCCACTTTCCTGTTATTGGACCTAATGTCACATTTTCTCTTTGCTTTAAAAAAGAAGCAAACATGTAGGACTAAGGAGATGGGAAAGTTAGAGATTGAGAAGAACAAATAAAATGCAACTAATGACAAAAAGAGAGACCAAAGTCTTTAAGCTAGTATCTGCCCATCATCCTCAATTTTGATAGTGCCATAAGATCATAGGGTGGCATACTTTCTATCCATGGTCTTGCACATTACTTCACCATCACATCAACTGAATCTATAGATGTTGTTGGCTTAGACTTACTTTTCTTTTGACCTGTTGATTAGTAAGTAAATGTCAGTCTTGAGTTTTGTATTAGAGATGGGTTCAATCTACATTGCACCTTCTCCATTATAGCCGAACTAAGCAATAAATTGGAATCTAACGTTTTTTACGATCTAACTGCTTCAATTCAGTCCTCTTTTTACATTAAATTTAGTGGAGATTTTACGGCTATCTTTAGGTGTGCCTTGACGTGTAAAAGAACATGTGTGGGGACAATCCATTAACTTTCACTCTATCAATCATGAGTCATGGAGCAACGATTTTACTTTATATGTTAGGTTTGGCAACCAAAATCAAGATTCTTAGTTAATTTGAGGTTGGAGGTGTTGTAAATGAATGTAAATAAAGAGATATCAAGGATTCTTAAGAAAGTTTATAATCCATTTGATTTGATTGGAAAATAATTACATTTGGAATCTTTGTATTCCTTTATCTAGAGTTTCCTTCCACAACTGCTCTTTATTCCAAATCAACTTTTGGACACCAATCTCAACTTAACTTTTCGAGGAATCATAATTCTTGATGCCAAACCTAGCCGGTAAAATTTCAACCTACGCAGAATATGGAAGAGAAAATTGAGTTAAAAATCATACTAACAAATACAAAGTGTTTATCGCCAGGCTGACAGGCTGCATTGAAGACTGTAATTGCTGACAGGCTGCAAGGGTGGAAGACAAAGTGTTTATCGCCAACTAGAATGGAGGTTCTGATGAAGTTGGTTGCTTCCGCCTTGCCCTACTATATAATGTCGATTTTCCAATTTTTATCCGGCCTTTGCAATCATCTGAATAAGCAGGCGGCCCAATTCTTGTTGGGAGTTATGAAATCCACTAGTCGCATAAATTCAAAATCATGAGCGTCCGTACATCAACGAAAATATGAAAGTGCTATAGGCTTCTGCGATTTTTTGTCCATCACTCAGTTGCTTCTTGCATCAATTTGTTGACGGCCAATGCACTCCATTGACAGTCTTGTCAGTCGAATCCTTAACGGTAGATATTTTCCTACTGGTAACTTTCTCACAGCCACAAACGTTTCCTCTCATAGTTGGTGTTGGACTGATTCTTTTTTGCGAAGAACTATTACTTGCTGGCGATTGTTGGTTAATTGGTTCGGGCCTCGAGTCCCAACTCTTGATTCTCCTTGGCTAGTTTACTCACCTCTGTTGGCTCCGCATCTGATCCTGACAACTCATAATGATTCTAGATTCTGCCAATGGCGTAATCATCCATGGAAGATGGAACCTTCCACTTCTGCAATCCCTTTTTATGTTGAAATCTATTTGTTATATTTTATCCATTCCTCTTCTAATTACTCAGGTTTGGCGATTGTTGGATTTTGGAATTATCTCTATCCAGGGATTAGTCCGTATCAGCCATCATTTTCTCTCTCCGGCAATGCTGTGAAAGCATGTCTGTCCTTGCTCGATAGCTCAATTTGGGCTAAGGATGATAGTCGGTTAAGTTGATTATTAACCATCGGTTAATGGTCGGATAAAATGAATTGAACATCGAAATCGGTTAACTTTTTTAACCGACCGACTAGTCTAAACGGTTTAATAATCGACCGTTAACAGATCCTACGGTTAATTCATCGATTTTTAACCAACAGACTTTTCGGTTAAGCTTCATAACCGATATAAATGACTGTTTAACCATCAAACCTACGCTGACCGAATTATTCTATTCCGATCAATCACCATTGTCATGTCTAGTTCCGGAAGAAATGAACGATTAGTCGCCGTTACTAAGTAGCTCTCGGTTGGGATGAGAGTAGAGACCGAGATTAGACTATGGAGTGGGAGAAATGGGGTGACCGTGAGTGATGTCAGTTGCTGCTTGCGGACTTGTCGTCGTCGAGGAGTAGCTCGCCAACTGTGATCGTGAGTGGAAGAAGATCGACGCCTAGCGCCGAGTTGCCTCTAATTGTGAGTGCTTGTAGATTTGCCTAACCCAAGATAAACGACGATTTAACTAATTCACTATTAACTCAACATAACCGACGATATAACTAATTCATCGTTTAACGGAATTCAGCCTGTCGTGAACGTTCCCGTCCGCGGCGCCGATGGCTGAAAATTGGTTTCGGAGTCGCCACCAATCTCTTGGAAGTGGATTGGACGCTTTTGAGATAACCCAGGCCCTTTTGGACGCGGGTTATGATCTGGTCTGCGAAACGGGGATCTTGGGTTCGGGAAGCGATTACGTGCGAGGAAGGATTAACACCCCCGCAACGCCCGGTAAACCGGTAAAACGAAATTCGATAAGTTATGTTCGTTTTCTTTGTTTTAGTAGCTAAATTATATTTTTGTTTGAATGTGGATGGTTATGTAATTTTTATTGAATATTTCTATTTAGTTGTAAGTATTAGCGAATTCCCACTTTTGTGAAAATTCCACTTTATGTTCATAAATATTTTTAATTAACTATATTTTATTTAATTATTTGGATTTATGAATTCCCACTATTGTGGAAATTTCGTTTTATGTTCATAAATATTTTTAATTAAGTATATTTTTATTTAATTATTTGGATTTACGAATTCCCACTATTGTGGAAATCTCGTTTTTTGTTCATAACTATTTTTAATTAAGTATATTTTTATTTAATTATTTGGATTTACGAATTTCCACTATTATGGAAATCTCATTTTATATTCATAAATATTTTTAATTAAGTATATTCTTGTTTAATTATTTGGATTTATTAATTCCCACTATTGCGGAAATTTTGTTTTCTGTACATAAATATTTTTAATTAAGTATATTTGTATGTAATTATTTTGATTTACGAATGCCCACTATTGTGGAAATCTTGTTTTTTGTTCATAATTATTTTTAATTAAGTATAATCTTGTTTAATTATTTGGATTTACGAATTTCCACTATTGTGGAAATCTCGTTTTATATTCATAAATATTTTTAATTAAGTACATTCTTGTTTAATTATTTGGACTCGAGTGTTACTACTGCCTACGTACCCAAATTCTTTGGGATCAAAGTCCATGTAGTTCGCTGTGCTCGTTGATCAGAGGAGTTTCCGTAATCCTTACTACTGTAACATTACATTATCATGCTTATTTTTTATTTAAAAGATATTTTATTCAATTATTTTTTATAGCAAAGAGTTTTAGAATGAAAACTCTCGTGTTTCGGTATTTCGAAACAAAAAGTGCGGACACGCTGAGGGGGGCATACACATTTTAAAATACCTACTTACGAACCTCTTGACTCTATGTTACGCTAATATTCTTTATAAATTTAGAGGAGTAATAAAGATTTGCAACGGCTTATTACTTGGATACTCACTCATTCTACTTTTAATTAATATTCTGCAAGATTCGAAACGCTTACCCTTAGCACAAAACTCGTAAACGTTGCTATAGCATTTTTAAAGGACTATTCTTAAGGAATTTTCACCCTACGTGCTGAATGACACTCTGAATAATTTATATCGACGTGATTTGTCATAACTAAAAGAAAATTGTGAGATGGGAATCAAACCTTTTTATAATAGGCCACGAATATGTTTTGGCGATTTGGTAGTATTATTGTTATTATATTAATGTTAATTAAAATACTATATTGATTTAAATAAATGTAAGATTTTGAGCTCTTTTCATTAAGTCTGAAACCTTAATTTAAAAACACCGAATAAGGCTTAAAAAAATTTAGGACCACTATTACATCATTCTTCTACTCTTATTCAGATTTGCGCTCTTAATACGACCTTAATGGATACCAATATGATTTAAATTGCTAAAAGGGCTTGGCCTTTCAGAATTAATTGGGCCCAAGCCTAAGCTGGGCCCAACCAACGAAAGGGGCAGGCCTGATGGCTAATAGAGGCAGCCCCCGCGCTCGGTTAGTCGAAACAGCTACCCATGGTTCGACCGGAATCATGAAAAGACAAAATTGCCCCTGGAATTTTGAGCGCTGAAGAAGGAAGGCAGGGGCAATTCGGTCATTTCACTCCAACCGTCCTTGGACGTATAAAAGGCCAATTTTCAACGAAAGGTGGCCATTTTACAGCCTCCCTCTCTCTCTCCTCTCCTCCTCTCTTCTCAATTCTCTCTGACTTCTCCCTAAAACATCTCCCTTCTCTCTAACCTTTGTCCTCTCTTCTCTCCTTCTCCCTCTCGGCTACCGCCGCCCCCACCTCTGCTGCCCCCGTGCCGGCGGCGGCGGCGCCGCGGCTCTTCCTCTAGTTTTTTTTCCTCTCCTTCTCCTCTTTCTCTCCGTCCTCCGTCATCAACAACTAGGAAGAAAGGTAAAAGTTCAGAAATCCTTTTTGGAGTTTTTTTTCTCTCGTTTAGCTCAGATTCGGGCTAGCATGTCATCGCCGAAGGTTTCAGAGAGCCCTCAATTGACATGCAGGTCCCGATCTGTAAACCTAGGGTTGAAAAAAAATCCTTTCTTACTTCATCGATCTAATATGCTCTGTTTTTTCTTGGTTAGGGGCGATAATCGATGGTTGCGGTGGAGAAACAGAGATAGAGAAAAAGCAGTATGGTGAAAAAGGATCCACCCCTTTTTAGGTTTGTTTCTTGATTAGTTGTCTAATAATCATTTAATTTGATTATTGGGATTATAGTATTCTATATGTTTTAATTAAGTTTTATTTTTCAAAAGAAAACTTACTTTTGGCTAATGTTAAAATTTCAGAAATCTGTTAGTCGAAAAAAATCATGCTTTAACTCGATTATACTATGAGTTTTGTGATTTTTTAAACCCCTAGTGAAATATAATTATAGGTTTTTCTGTTTATCATGATTTCCAGCAACTTTTAAGTGATTTTTAAAGCTTATTTTAAGGGTTTGTTAGCTTTATGAATCGTTTACTTGATCAGTCGCAATGAACATTGGAATCGAGGGTAGTTTTAAGAGAGTATAAATATAACAATATGTATGTGTGAATGTTATGTGAAGGAACGTTTGAATGATTACCTTTGAATCGAAGCTTCTAGTGGTAGTCCCTTGCAAATGATGACAAAGTGAATGATGGTAGAAACTGTTGTACTTAGGTTTAACTCGTGTTTTGTAACGTGTTGTAATAACTTTCTTTTCTTCTTTGTTTTGGACTTGGACTTGCGGTGCAGGGTTTTTTTTTGTAAAAACCACTCTCCTCCCTCCTTTGTCCTCTCGATTGTCCATTTAAATCAAGAAAAGGGGCGGCCACCCCCCTCTCCCCCAATTGAATTCTGCAACGTTTCTTGAAACAAAACAAGAGGTGGCAGCCTCTTAATTAATAACAGTAACGGGCCCGAAATTGGGCCCAAAAACTAGGCCCGAAATTGGGCCCAAAAACCGGGCCTGAAATCGGGCCCAAAAATTATTGACATTTCGACGTAGAAAAGGATTACGAAACTAAAAGTACGAAAGCCCGGAAAAATTTGGTTACTACAGTTGCCCCTCTTTGTGTTACTTTTGTTTATAACAAAAAGTATCATAAAGATAGGAACCAAATTTCGAAAGGCTCACTGAGTCTTTTCTCACGTTAGTATATCTTATGTTTTGTCTATTACTATTATTTTTAACATGGAGTAGTTATAACGGGATGGCATGGATAAGATCTATTGACCCGCACAATTAGTCCGTCCTACGACACTAGTGGTGATTTGTACTAGAGACTCAGCTTGACTTATCTCCCGTTCCAAGGTGCGATCCGCTTGCGTTAGGATGCTAAGGGTTGATGTACTAGGGATTCAACTTACTTATTTCCCGTTCCAAGGTGCGATCCGCTTGACCCTGGATGCTAGGGTGAACGTACTAGGGATTCAGCTCGACTTATTTCCCGTTCCGTGATGGGATCCGCTTGCCCCGAGATGCTAAGGGTTGATGTACTAGGGATTCAACTTGACTTATTTCCCGTTCTAGGTGCAATCCGCTTAACCCTGGATGCTAGGGTGAACGTACTATGGATTCAGTTTGACTTATTTCCCGTTCCGTGATGCGATCCGCTTGCCCTAGGATGCTAAGGGTTGATATACTAGGGATTCAGCTTGACTTATTTTTCATTCCATGGTGCACATGTGTTGATGATGAATGGTTTTTGCAAGAATTTGAGTAAGGCTTCCCTTTTTATGAAAAATATGCATGTGATGTTTAACTTTCCCGGGGGAATTGATTGTTTTGTAGAAAACACATTGTCGAGTGCTAGAAACTGTGCCTTGTTCCCAGGTCATCCTAGGACCGCTCGTTGCAACAAGACACTACTTTCATGATTGTAAACTTTATGGTAGGATTTTCTGAGGTAAATGGCTACTGGACAATCCGAGTTTGATATAATGATTTCACTAGTTTCAACCGTCGCTCCTTTTTCCTTGGGACGTGCTTCCCTTCCCAATACAGGTAGGAACATTGCCGATCCATCTTGAGCGTCCATGATTCCTAATTTTGAGAGCCGACTTGCTGCTTGGTTTGTGCCACATGCTAGAGCAATGGTGTCAAACCCGTTGATAGTTGGGTAACCTTATCGTACGCACTCCTTTTCCTTTGTTTTTCCTCCTGACATCTTCATATTGTGCTCTTACCCAGTGATCTTGAGGATTTCCTTCCTACTTTGTCTCTACTTTTGGTTATAATGGTAAAACCACAACGACCCTTATTAACAGCTTGTTGGGGTTAGGAATGAGTAGAGCAAACCTGCCGCTTAGGCTTCTTTTCTATAGCCTCTCTTTATTCTTTCGTTCCTTCAATGATTTTTATTATCATTACTAGCATTTTTTCTCCTTTGTTTTTTCCTATCTTACTAATACTTTCGGTTAGAAGGACCTCCTAATGATTAATTAGAGTGAAAGTGTCAGCATGAACGCATTTGTACCAAGTCCATTTGGAGTGTCGTGCCTCGTCCATTCTATTTGGTGGCGCGTGAACAAGGTTTAGGAGAATAGTGTTTGAAAATTCATGAAGTATCCAAAATGTAAAGTTGACTTAAACCTTCAGTTTATTGATGGAAAAACGATCTCGTACATCTCCGTCGTGAACTCTAAGCATAGTACTTGTTCACTGAATCAGAGTTAACCGGGTAAGGGAGCTCGTCTCCGTCCATGTTTGTTAATATCAAAGCCCCTCCCGAGAAAGCCTTCTTCACTACATAGGGCCCTTCATAGTTCGGCGTCCACTTTCCTCTTGGGTCCCCTTGTCGAATGGTAATCTTCTTTGTTACCAACTCTCTGTCGTGGAATACCCGTGGTTTCATTTTTTTTGTTAAAAGCTCTAATCAATCTGCGCTGATACAGATGCCCGTGGTGGATGGCTGTCAACCTTTTCTCATCAATTAAATTTAACTGATCATACCGCACTTTTACCCACTCAGCTTCGTCCAACTTTGCTTCCATGATAACCCTTAGTGAAGGTATTTCTACCTCCATGGGAAGTACCGCCTCCATCCCATAGACCAATTGGTAAGGAGTCGATCCCGTTGAGGTTCTTACTGACGTTCGGTAACCGTGCAGGGAAAACGGTAGCATTTCGTG
Organism: Linum bienne; assembly: GCA_010665285.1. Classification (NCBI taxonomy): domain Eukaryota; kingdom Viridiplantae; phylum Streptophyta; class Magnoliopsida; order Malpighiales; family Linaceae; genus Linum; species Linum bienne. Next base: position 458,048 of record QMEG01002101.1, read on the forward strand.
CCAATCACGGTAGGTAATGACCATTTTCTGTATGATTTTCTTGAGATTTTTATTCGCCGCCTCGACCGCTCCGTTCATCTTTGGTCGGTATGGTACCGAGTTGTGGTGCTTGATCATAAACTAGTTGCAAAGCCCGTCCATCATCTTGTTGTTGAGATTTTTCGCATTGTCGGTTATTATTCTTTCCGGGAGCCCATACCGGCACATGACTTCCTTTTTTATGAACTTAGTGACGACGCTTTTAGTGATGTTTGCGTATGACGCAGCCTCGACCCATTTTGTGAAGTAGTCAATGGCTACTAGGATGAAACAGTGCCCATTCAACGTTTTCGGTTCAATCATGCCTATAACGTCGATCCCCCATGCTGCAAAAGGCCAAGGATATGCCATAACATGCAACGATGATGGAGGCACATGCTTTTCATCGGTATAAACCTGGCACTTGTGGCATTTTCTCACGTATTTTACACAGTCAGAGTCCATCTTCGTCCAATAGTAACCCATCCTTATTATCTTCTTAACTAAAGCGTGACCACCGGCATGTGTGCCGCAAACTCCCTCATGGACTTCTTTTATGATTCTCTGAGCTTCAGGGGCGGTCACACATCTCAGGAGCACAGAGTCGAGGCTTACCTTGTAGAGGGTAGTTCCATCATCATAGTAACCCATCGCCAACCTCCGTAAGGTCCTTTTAACATTCTCGGATGCCCCAGCTTGATATTCCCTTTTCTATAGGTAGGTCCTTATGTCATGGTACCATGGATTTCCATCACGCTCTTCTTCAACACTAGCTAGGTAGGCAGGTGCATTTTACTTTTTGATTTCTATTCGTGGATTAACCTCGGTTTTATCTAGTTCGTACACCGAGGACAATGTGGCGAGAGCATCTGCTATTTGATTGTCGACTCTTGTGATGTGCTCAAACTGTATCAACTCGAATTTTGCAACCATTTCTCCTATATATTTCTGATATGGGACGAGCTTATGATCCCTAGTTTCCCACTCTCCCCTTAACTGGTAGATTACTAGCATTGAATCACCATATAGCTTCAAATACTTAATGCCCATTTCCAGTGTAGCTCGGATTCTGAAAGCGCATGCTTCATACTCCGCTATGTTGTTGGTGCAGTCAAAGGAAATTTTGGCAGTGATAGGACATACCTTTCCTTCGGGAGAAACAAACACGACCCCGACGCCCTGCCCCAATGAGTTTGAGGCCCCGTCAAACTTCATCACCCATGTTGTTTGGATCAAGTCCCCCTCTGATCTATTGGTATTCATTATACTTTCATCCGGAAAGTCCATCTACATCGGACCCGGGTCCGAGATCGCATGCTCTGCCAAATGATCCGCCACTACATTCCCTTTAATGGCCGTCCTCGTGGTATAAACGATGTCGTACTCTGCTAGCAGCACTTGCCATCGGGCTATCCGCCCGGAGAGGGCCGGCTTTTCGAAGACATACTTGATAGGGTCCATTTTAGATATAAGAAGCGTTGTGTGATATAACATGTACTGTCTCAGCCTCTTGGCTGCCCATGCAAGCCCTCCGCAAGTTTTCTCGAGCGATGTATATCGAGATTTGTAGCTAGTGAATTTCTTGCTGGCGTAGTATATGGCGTGCTCTTTCCTTCCTAATTCATCGTGTTGAGCCAACATTGCGCCTACCGACTCTTCAAATACCGTCAAGTACAATATTAGCGGCCTTCCCAAAGTTGGTGGCACCAGCACCGGAGAATTTAATAAACACCTTTTGACATTTTGAAAGGCTCGATCCCAACTTTCATCCCATTCGACAGGCTGGTTCTTCTATAGAAGCTTGAAGATGGGTTTATAGGTCGGTGTCAAATGCGATATGAACCGACTAATGTAATTCAAGCATCCCAAGAACCCCCGCACCTCTTTTTGTGTTTGGGGAGGAGGCATGTCAACTATTGCCTTCACTTCAATCCCCTTTCGGCTAACCACGAAACCGAGCAGCTTCCCCGAGATGACTCTGAACCTACACTTTTTCTGGATTTAGTTAGAGCTGGTACTTCCTGAGTCGCTCAAACAATTTTCGTAGCACGGCTACGTGGTCGTCTTCCTTTTTTGACTTTGCTATAATGTCATCCACATATACCTCTATTTCTTTATGTATCATGTCATGGAATAGTGTGACCATGGCCCGCTGGTAGGTTGCCCCAGCGTTCTTCAGCCCAAAAGACATGACTTTATAGCAAAAGGTTCCGCACAGAGTGATGACGGTGGTTTTCTCCCGATCCTCCAGAAACATCTTGATCTGGTTGTATCCTAAGATACCGTCCATGAAAGAGAACATATGGTGATTGGCGGTATTATGAACAAGAACATCTATATGAGGCAATGGAAAATTGTCCTTCGGGCTTGCCCTGTTTAAATCTCTATAGTCTACACACATTCTCACTTTCCCATTCTTCTTAGGCACGGGGACTATATTAGAGACACAATCAGTGTATTGTGCTACCTGCAAGAACCCGGCTTTGTATTGCTTTTGTACTTCTTCCTTGATTTTGAGTATCCATTCCGGTTTCATCCGTCGTAACTTTTGCTTTACTGGCTTGCACTCTTCCCTTCTTGGCAAGTGATGTGTTACTATTTTTTCATCGAGGCCTGGCATATCTTGATAAGACCATGTGAAAACGTCTTGAAAGTTCTGGAGTAGTTCGACGAGCCTATCCTTTTTTGCTCGGTCTAAACTGTCCCCTACCTTGACCTCTCATCGATTCTCCTCTGTTCCCAAATTCACTATCTCTACTGACTCGTAGAATGATTCAAGGGATCGCTCCTCTTGTTCTACCATCCAATCTGTCTCTAGGTCAAAACCATCACTTCCTTCCTCGATTTCCATCTCATAAACTGGGTGGTCAAAGTCAACTTTAGTGTTTCGAAAACCTTCATTGTTTTCAAACACATCTGCAACCCTGTCACGTAGGGGAAAAATAGAAAAGGACAAAGTAGAAAAACAGAAGTGAATAATATGGACGATGCACGGATTAATACTTATGAACAACATGCTTTATTAAACTCGGGAAAATGCGTTACAAGCATCCAGGATCACTCAAAAAGACGCTTGGAGGTCCTCCCCTCCTTTATTTAGTAGTCATTTTTTAGAGTTATTACATTTGTGATGGTGAAAGTAACTCTAGAGACATCCAGTTGCTCAGCTCTTCCTCCGGACAGAGCTGGGGCACCCATTCTATTCCGGTCATAATTCCCGTACCCAGCATGCTGATGGAGAGATCTACGAAATCCGACAGTAACCCTTCGATGCTCATATTAGTGCAGTTTTTCCTCACATTTATCCTTCCAGCGCTCCTGAATGTGCTTGTGATATGAGGTATGAAGGTAAATCCTTCATCATCTTCTCTCCCACTTAACCTGAAAATTGTCCTCCTTTTCCGTTCCCCTTGGATCCTCCTCATATCATCACTCTTTGGAATGTATCCCAATCCCGCACGGTTCTTATTTTCCTTGACCTGAATGGGTTCTTTCAGCACCTCCTGCCATTATGAGTAGTGGAGGACCTTAACCAGGCATTTCGCTGACGTCAGAGTCGCTTGGGATATGTGGGCCTTGTGAGCTGCACTACGCCCTACATATGCGAAGTCCTCTATTTCGAAAGTCTGGAATGTGCTTTCCAAGGTTTCCTCCACGGCCTCCATGTAGGGTGCGTTCGAAGTTCTAGTTACCAGCGCATCCTCCTCTCCGAACACTTCAATTAGCTTCCCATCAATTACAAACTTCAGTTTCTGGTGTAAGGATGACGGCACTACTCCCGCTGTGTGGAGCCACGGGCGCCCTAGCAACAGGCTGTATGCAGGATTTATGTCCATTACGTGGAAATCCACTTGGAAGACCTTAGGTCCTACCTGAATGGGTAGCGAGATTTCCCCTATGACTTTGCGCTTCGTGCCATCAAAAGGCCTAATGACTGTGAATCTTGGCTTAAGGTAAGAGTCATCAATCAGCAGCTTGTTTAAGGTGGATTTAGGTATAACATTCAGTGATGAACCATTGTCAACCAGGCATCGGGCTATCATGAAATCCTTACACTTTACAGAGATGTGCAGTGCCTTAGTGTGACCCATTCCTTCAGAAGGTATCTTGTCTTCACCGAAAGTGAGTTTCCCGTTTGTTAAAACCGCTCCGACTATCCCATCAAAGCGCTCTACTGAAACATCGTGGCAGACGTGCGCTTGGTTCAGCACTTTTATGAGGGCTCGTCGATGGGGCTCAGAGGTTAACATCATGGACAGGAGTGAAATCCTCACCGGGGTACGGTTAAGCTGCTCTACTACTTTGAACTCGCTATGCCTTACAAGCTTTAAGAACTTGCATGCATCTTCATCACTAACTTTTGGTTCATAATCCTCATCTTCTTTCCTCCCCTCGCATTCATCTAGAGGAGGAACACTATCTGGTCCAGCGACTTCAGAATACCCTCTTTTGCCTTGTATTATTTCTGCCCTTCTAACCCTTTCAGTCTCGTCTAGGTCATCAGGCACGCCATGGTGTCTTCCGGTCCTTGTGATCTGACTTAAACTGATTATATTTGTTATAGCCGGAGAGTTAAAATCGTTCTCCTTTTCAGCTTGACACACATACTCCCACGGGACGGCCTTTGAGCTTTTGTACTCGAAAGGTCTAGGGACTCTTATAACCAATGGTTTCACTTCTAAAGACGGTGGTGCCGGTTTAGTGGAGGCCTGATAGCGAATCCCATTTTTAGGGAAGTCGAATTTTAGACTTTCTGGCGACGCCATGCAAATGTCAGCCGCTCCTTTGACCCCTGTGTAGAAAATGGCCAGTTTAGAATCCATGAGCGCCTGCAATTTCTCTTTGAAAGCCTCAAAATCATCCATAGTATGGTTGGAATTTCCGCCATGGTATAAACATTTTTCCCCTGGCATTATAGAAATGTTTCGCCCATCGGCGGTCCTTAGGTAACCACCGTCTATGAGCAGCTTGCATACAAACTTCAGTGGCATTTTAATTTCAGCAATACTCAGCTTCTCTCGATAAAATTCTTCTTTTCCGACCGTAGCAACATTGTGCCCCCCGTGGTTAGGGAGTGGATTCTTATTGACATCGGGGTGGCTGGGCTGGCCGTCGAATTTCAACCACGCTGCCCTCACTAACTGTTGTACTTTATATTTAAAACTCCTACAGTTTTCGTTTACATGACCGGGTGCCCTAGCATGATACTCGCACCGGACTTCTGGGTCGTACTAGCTGGGGTACGGTGGTTGCAACAGGTTGAGCGGGACCGGAACAATTTGCTTGCTTTTCAGTAACTGAGGGAAGAGCTCGGTATACGAGATTAGGATGGGGTTGAGCGGTTCTGGCGCCCTGTAATTGGGTCATACCAGGACTGCTCTGCCCATAAGTTCCAACCTGTTGGCCTCCATGGTATGGCCGGGGTTGATTCCCCTGATATCCTCCTTGCTGAATACCAGTATTAGGCGCTGTCCTTTGTCGAGGTGCGAACGGTTGATTGTGGGTCACTGGCAGGGCCGCGGTTCTATATGGCGATGCCTGATTACCCGTGGGTGGTCAAACCCATCCTCCAGTCCTTGGAGTTTCACCTCATGTGGCATTGACTTCTTCCCTTTTACGGGTGGTATTATGATTTTTAAATGGATCATGACCATCCAGTCTGCCATGCTTAATCCGCTTTTCAATTGTTTCTCCGATTAGCAACATGTCAGAGAAGTTCGTCGTGATTAGCCTTAGCATGTTATTGTAGAAGGGGGCTTACGAGTCTCAAAGAATATTGAGACTAGCTCCTTCTCCGACATAGGAGGCTGCACTTTGGCGGCCTTTTCGCGGCACCTGTGGGCATATTCGCGGAATGATTAGTTCTCTTTCTTCTCCATATTTCGCAAGTCTTCCCTATCTGGGGCCAGATCCTGATTATGCTTATAATGTCTCATGAAAGCATCAGCGAGATCCTGCCACCTTCTGACTCTTGTTCTTTCAAGTTGCATGTACCACCTCAAAGCTAAGCCTCCCAAGCTATTCTGGAAGCAATGCATCATCAGCTTATCATCATATGCATGGTTTGCCATTTTGTTGCAGTATATTACTAGATGACTTCTCGGACAGGTGGTGCCGTCATACTTTTCAAAGTCTGGCATCTTAAACTTGTGGGGCATCACAACATCCGGCACGAGGCATAATTGTGATGTACTAAGGGTGCCATAAGAATCAACACCCTCTACAACCCGCAATCTCTCTTCCAAGCACTCGCGCCATTCTTTGGATGGCGTATCTTCGGGAAACTTAGTGTGAACACCGTCCGCACTACCTTCTCTGGTTTCCCTTTCAGTCTTCTCTTCTTCATTATCGATCACGACGACTTTCCTTTTTGAATGTCCTTCATCAGTTGGTCCCATAACTGGAACTCCCGAATCGAACTTTTGGTCTTCATCCCCCCTAACCTTCTTTTTGTCAACAATCAACCTTACGAGCAACTTCATCTTGTCTTTCATTTCATTAAACCTAGCTAGTCGTCCTTTTATCTCGTCCAACTCCTTTTGGAGATTTTCCAGTGTCTGTTCTGTCATGATCCTAGCTTTAAGGCGAGTCCAATACTGGTGTGTCGGGACTGCCGTCTATTGGTGAGCAATGACGAAAGATTTCCCTGGTGAACAAGTGGTACCAGTTTCTTTATTCTCTTTTTTTTATAAAAAACAAAACAAGCTTTGCTCATGATGCATGATGGGTATGAATTTTGAAATCATGTATGGATGCAGGGATGGCATCATCAACACATAACAACTGCTTTATAAACAGGATCATTGTTAGTAGTACAACACACTCATAATACTCTACATACCACACTCATACTAGTACGGTACTAGGACCCATGGTGCTTATTATTACACCACTTTTTACAAGCCAAATCACGACAAACAGATCGTTTATTTATTACACACAAAAAGGTACAAACTACAGTTCTGAAATTTGAACTCCAGTTCCTGATATGTTTCTGTAAGAAGTTAATTCTTCGTAGAGGTGGCTTAAGAAGGTTTCCGTCTCACCGCCCTCTTCTCCCATGGCTTCCATCATCCCCATGTGGTATTCGAAGTCTGCTGCCAAAAAGCGTGCCCTTTTTTTGATGATCTTCTTCATCCTACCCATAGCCTGCACTAGTGTGTGTATATCACTTTCATCGGCCCTTTGCTCATGTACCTCTCTTTCCAGCGCACTGGTTCGTTCCTCATACTCTCTAACTTTTTCCTTAAGCATCCTCACCTGCGCTCCTAATCTGTGAAACTCATCCCTCTGGCTTTCGAGGGCTCCCTTATGCTTTGGGCCGTCCTATTCTAATTTCTTGATTATCCTATTCAGATCTCGATTATCCGCTTCTACCAAACTCAGTTGTCCCTCCTTAGCTTTCAGCTGTCCCCTTAGCTTATGACTTTCAATATGTAGGTCTTCAAACTTTCCCTTTAGATCGTGATACTCCTCTATACTGACGCCAACATCTTGAGAACTAGATGCAGCCATTCTCCTCTTATGCCCTCCCCGTGGGCATCTTGTGGACCGCCTTCTCCTGCGGACCTCTTGCCATTCAGGATAATCATCAGTTACTCGATCGTGGATATCCCTTGGGTCTGTGCAACTCAGCATGCAGTCAATCCTTCTTGCCTTTTCCCAACTCATGAGCGCTGCTTCTATATTGGTTTTGTGGTTACCGTTAGCTTCCCCTATCCCTTCCGTGTCTGGTATGAATTGTAGACATCCCATTTATCTTCTAAACATGGCAGGAGCATATGTTACGCAACCCCTTGGCCCTAGCAGAGGGACCCAAGGGTTATCTCCACATATGTACAATACATTCATGTTTGTCATCCATGGGGCTTTCCAGTGGAGCTTACTTTCTTCGAATGTGGAAAAATACCTCTACCATTTGCTTGGTGTAGCGTTCTCGTACCCTCCTCCGGCTTGGATAAACTCGGCAATCGTGCTGGTTGATCCATGGAAACCTTTGCTATACCAGACATTACATATTCCTAACTCTGGTGAAGGCTTCAAATGTCCAAAGATCCACGTGACTAACAAGGAAGCGCTGCCGTATAGAGTCTCCTCGGCTCGCTGGTAAGAGCTGTCAAGAGCCACAAAGGTTTCCGCCAAAATTGCATATGTGGGGTTCGCCCTATGGTAGTCTGCCACAAATAGCATTTTCACTAATGAAGTGTATTGCGCTGGGATACAATACTACCTTATATAGGATTTTTGCCAAAGCACTGACTCGCCCATGACATGTCGTACACCTGTTGCGGATGTATCCTAGCAAATACCTGATAGGTAAATACTCACCAGTTGTCCCATTCTGGACTTGGCCGTTCAGCTTATCCCTTGTTACCCCCAGAATGTGGGACAGTGACTGTTCAACCTTGGGCCTGGATTGGGTTGTGTACACCTTGCCAAGTGGGAGGTCCCTGAGACGGAGGATTGATCCATACTCCTCGACTAGTGGTGAAATGTCTATGCCATTGATTGTGAAGCAGTGAAACTGAGGATTCCAATACTTGAGGAGATCTCGCATCATAACCCCCGGGAACGGGGTGTCGATCAGATCGAACAGACATCCGTATTTCTCGCTAAACAACCTTTTTTCTTCATCGGTGAGCATTGACCAAGTGCCCTTCAACATCGGTTTCGTAGGTCGGTACACGAATCGGGCAGCTTGGCAGGTTTGGGGCGAGGGTACGGAACGGTTGCTCATCGCCGTAAGCTTCCCGTTGTCGTTGCGCCAACCACATAACATACTCTTCCTCATCAACAGTATCCATGAAGCTTGCCATACTTTATAATATGAAACTATGTTATAAAACAGGTGCGTTGTGATGATGATACCTAAAACATTGACTGAACGTCAAAAATTTTTTTTCATAAAAAACAAAGACGAATGCAAAGGTGATGATACTACCCCTATAGTTCCGTTCCTGACCATGAATCCCAATAGGAGTCAGGATTCAACAGGGAAGGAGTCGTAGCAGTGCGGCGGGATGAAGAAGATGTTCATGCCCATGTAATACGGATGCCAATCAAGATGTCGGATTAGGGTGTCCACTCGCCCGTTTCTAAGCTATGTAATCATCCTCAAGGCCTCAACCATGAATACATTTCTTTTGGGAAGCGTCCAGTCCATGATCTCTTTCTGTAGGGACAGCGGGAGGAGCGCCCAAAAGGGCTCGAGTTCACCAACCATATTCACCTAATGGCAATGGACATGTAAATATAGGGATTAGCTACACGCAACAAACCTTGATTTTAAAAAAATGTTTTATGATGCATGCTCATATTTAATAAGGACTACCAAAGAGAATTAAGAGGAACTATGCATGTTGAGTAACAATAATACATTGAATCATATAAATCCTTATCTCCGGGATTTTCTAGGCTGCGAGCTAACGAACGGGTTTCTTGAGGCTCTATCCTAGGCAAACTTAGGGAGGCTTCTAGGCGTACTACATGAGGCGAATATAGCGAATCCTGGTATGACTCAATACTGGGATGAGGGTTCACGCGCCCTTACTATTGTAAAGGCAAACGCTACTTCACTAAAAAATTCTACCTAAGGTGAAGCTCGTGTTTTGTAACGTGTTGTAATAACTTTCTTTTCTTCTTTGTTTTGGACTTGGACTTGGGGTGCAGGATTTTTTTCGTCAAAACCACTCTCCTCCCTCATTTCTCCTCTTGATTGTCCATTTAAATCAAGAAAAGGGGCTGCCACCCCCCCCCCTTCTCCCCCAATTGAATTCTGCAACGTTTCTTGAAACAAAACAAGAGGTGGCAGCCTCTTAATTAATAAGAGTAATGGGCCCGAAATTGGGGCAAAAAATCGGGCCCAAAATCAGGCCTGAAAAATATTGACATTTCGACGTAGAAAAAGATTACGAAACTAAAAGTACGAAAGCCCGGACAAATTTGGTTACCACAGAACCATTATCTTTAACCGTACCCCGACCAACCTCTTGTTCGGTTAAATAGCCTATAACTAACAGAGTTGCTTAATCAATTTTATCGAGACAGAAATGCCACCCATAATTTTGGCATTCTCCTAGGCACTACCAATCATCCCAAAACTCAAATTTTTTTATCTGGAAACTGCTTCGCAATGTCCTACCTTTTGGCTGATGTTGAGATTACACCTTTATGTTAGATTCATGGTTTGGAGGATGAGACCCAACATGACTTACTCTTTTCATGTCAAGTAACTATTCTTTTTGCTATGGAAGTAGACTGCTCCTCTTTTCTGGTCGATAACTGTCATCTGGTGCGCTATGGAGATCCTATTGCTTTATGATCAAACCGAATGCTATCAAGGTGATTTATTTTTGGTGGTGGGATTGGAAATCAAGGAACTTGAGGGGTTTTGATTACTTGCAACACTCAACCTAGGCGCTACGTAAACAATTTTTCTTACATTGGCCTGAAGGAGAACAATGTGAAGTTGCTTCAACAACTATTCCTTTGACTCAAGTGTTTCATCCACCTCGATTAGGGTGGTGCTATTGAGACAATGTGGATTTACAATTTAAGCTATAGGGCTCGTCATCAAGGATATTGTGGACCTCTAATTCTCGAATTTCAGGACATCTAATCAGCTTTTTACACCGTTTGTACAAAACCGGATGACTCCACTATCATCTTCTCTGATTCTGTAGAAGTTGTGCATCTAATCAACTCCTCGGTCAATGATGCTAGTGTCGGACAAATTCTTTCTGAATGTCGATTCCTCCTCCATTCCCTCCCTCTAGTTTCCCTACATTTTATCTCGTTCGGGTAATTGTGCTAACCATTCAGTGACACGTGAGGCTCTTAATTACCCGATCATCTCTTATTCCATTCCTTTGTTGTATCATATTCCCCCTTACGGATTAACGCTGGTTATTCTCTTGAATATCCTGACCTGATATCTTTGACTAAAAAAACTATACCTATTGTCATTATATAAAAAGACTGCTCTTATATTGACGACAAAATCTTAATCAGTGCCACATTCAGTTAAGAAGTAACAGGTGCAGCTGCCAATACCTTGGGATGTGAGATTTCAAGAATGAATCATTAAGAAATGCATCTGAAATTTTCAAAACAAGGCTAAGGAAAGATAGCCATCAATCCATGGAACATTTTTTCCACTTTCTAGTCATTTGACCTAATGTCACATTTTCTATTTGCTTTAAAAAAGAAGCAAACATGTAGAACTAAGGAGATGACAAAGTTAGAGATTGAGAAGAACAAAGAAAATGCAACTAATGAGAAAAGGAGAGACCAAAGTCCTTAAGGTAGTATCTGCCCATCATCCTGATATTTGGTAATGCCATAAGGTCATGCAGCGGCATACTTTCTATCCATCGTCTTGCACATTACTCCACCATCACATCAACTAAATCTATAGATGTTGTTGGCTTAGACTTACTTTTCTTTAGACCTATTGATTAGTAAGTAAATATCAGTCTTGAGTTTTTTATTAGAGATGGCTTCAATCTAAATTGCACCTTCTCTATTACATCCATACTAAGCAATAACTTGGAATCTAACCTTTTTTATGATCTAACTGTGTCAACTTCAGTCCCCTTTTACATTAAACTTGGTGGAATGTTTATGGCTATTTTAGGAGTGCCTTCACCTGCAAAAACAACATCTGTAGGGAGAATCCATTAACTTTCTCTCATTTTCCAATTTCACTATATCAATAATGAGCCATGGAGGGAGGATTTTATTTTATATGTTAGGTTTGGCAACCAAAATTAAGAGATATAAGGTATTCTTAAGAAATTTTATAATCCATTTGATTTGATAGGAAAACAATTACATTTGGAATCTTTGTATTCCTTTATCCAAAGTTTTCTTCCATCACTTCTCTCTATTCTAAATCAACTTTTTGACACCAATCTCAACTGAACTTTCTTAGGAATCATAATTCTTGATGCCAAACCTAGCCGATAAAATTTCAACCTACGCAGAATATGGAAGAGAAAAGAGGGTTAAAAATCATACTAACATATACAAAACCTAGATATACCAACAATCTCACACTCATAGTCATGGACAAACCAACTCTTATCGCAAACCAAGAACTATGGAAGTACATTTGGACAGAGGGTACAAAAGTTCATCCATGTATGACTTGATTAGGCCCTACAGGTGATGATAGACTTAGGCTGGCTCATTATTCATCCAAAAGAAGAAGATGCATTATTATACATATTCTAAACATATGCTATGAATCCAAAATCATGTTCAAAGCGTGTGAATGGCAGAATGGACAGTCACCAGGAGTAAACAAATAACTAAGTAAAGCACTAAAAGAAGTAAACGAAGAGAAGATACCATCAGCAACCGCCATCTTTACATCATTTATGGTAACAAGTCCTTTTCTACAACTTCTTTCTGGTCTTGTAATTACAGTAGCCAAAATGAATGTAATCAGTAAAATTCACCTACAAATACTATTTGCTTCTACATTAGGGAAAGAAAAAGGTTCTAGTTAAAGCGCAAGACAACTAACAACAATAAAACGAATTGACGAACATACTTTGCGCCATTTTTTCAATAGCTTGCATTTACCAGAGACGGATTGATTTTGTAGTTTAGCCTTCAATTTCACGGTAAGAGGATCACCGTGAGCGATTTTGTTTCGCTATCGCTGCTCTCTTCCTCTTGAGCACTTCATTGAACTTTGCCATTGTTTTCTTTGTCCGTTTCTCTCAAGAGTCATAAAACCCTAGGTGACCAAACCAAATTTGGGCGTGGTGTTCAAAAATTGAATTAGAGATTAAGCTAGTAGGTTCAAGGTTTGAAGGTTTGACTAGGGTCGTTTCGTTTTAATTATTAATTAAATATGTAAATATAATTTAGCTGGATCGAACAATTTTTTCATCAAAACGGATCAAACCAGTAGTATTGATAGACTTGACAATAGGTCCACATGTTTGGGTACCCACTGAAGTCTACCCGAAATTAGTGGTCCAAAACCCGTGAGAGGCTGACATTTAATGGGCTCGAGGTGTACCCGAGGCCGGAGAACAGTAGGTGATGGGTGGTCAGGGATACTCTGGTATCCGCTCCGAATTCGCCTCGATGATAAACTTCAATTTGTAGTACTATAAATATTATGTTTAAGTTAGTGTTTAGGGTTTTGAAATTTTTAGTCGTAAGTTTCATTTTATCTCCGGACTTGGGGAAACCCTAAAACTATTTCCTTTCAATTTGATTTCAATTCCAACCTCCAAAATTCTGATATTGCTTAAATTCCCACTTAATTTCCTCAACTTTAACCTATTATCTCTCAATAATCTGCTAATAAATTAAAATCCTCATCTGTTTTTACTCAAAATTGACATGCATCCATGGACAATGCGTCAATCAACACAAATCTGCTTCGAATCAGGCATGCATCTGCATATCTTACTTTTTTCCCAAACTCAAAAACTATAATATGCTAATGAGTAACAGGTTATTTACATATGTTGTTTTTATTTGAATCAGATTAATGATTAAAAGAATATGATAAATGATGACTATCGAAGAAAGGTTGAAGCTTACTTGTCATGATTAGTTGGTTCTAAGATTCATGTTTATGGAATTCTAAGTTCATGTACTTGAGTACTATGTTCATGTTGCTGTGTTTTGGGTTCATGTTTTTAGGTTCTGGTTTCATATTTCTGGGTTTTGGGCTAGTTAGTCTGAACATTTAGATAATCAAATATTCAGTACTAATGAAAGTTTTATATTTGAGTTTAAATTTTGCTCTCTATGTTCTTGTCAGGTAAACCGGCAATCATGGGTTTTCCCGTTATCCACTATATAATGGGCATAGTTTTAGTTTTGTACCCATCAACCTTAATGGAGCGGGCATGGGTAAACCCGAGGGTGTGAAACGTGGGTAACAACTCAGATGCATTGTCAAGACTAAATATAGAGGATAAAATATCATAATTTAATTTGTCAAAACCATAGTTATAGTTGAATCATCTTTTGAAGAAGCTTGAAACTATATAAATAATTGGAAGTTTCTTAATACTCACATGATTGAGATCAAATATATAATTTACTTAATTTATAGCAAGATATAATTTTTTAATGTTAATTAGTTTTACACCCTAATCTTAGGGATTTAAATACATGTTCAAAATCCCTAAGTTACCCTTAAGGAAGTCCAAGGGAAATTTCATTATAATTGTATTGTTTTTTCTTTTAAAATAAAGGTCTACTCATGTATTTATTATGAATTTCAAAACACACATCGTTCAAAGAACTTAACGGAAATGACGGAGGAGTCACCCCTATAGAATTAAGAAGACTCAAATAACCTAGATTGCCTAGCCAACGGATGACCAACTTTTTACACCCCCTCCGCACAAAAGAAACCGTATAATTCGGTTTTGAGGTAAGACTCTCCCGACAATGCCTGATGATATCACCAAACTCCAACCTATCCTGTAGCATACTTGCATTAATCGCTTGGACGACTGCTTGCGAATCTGACTCCAAAGTTTTCTCTCAAGGTTAAGTTCAACACAGCATCCCAGACCCTACAACATCACTAAAGCCTCACACTCCTTGGTACTATTACTTCCCATTCTACATTTCATTTGATACGAAAGCATCATACCAAGCTCATCCCGCCAACACATACTTGCGACCATCTCTGCCAGCTCCAGAAACAAAACAACATCAATATTAGATTTGACATCACGATCTTCGGGTGCATGCTATTTTTGAAAAAGGTTGTTGCTTGCGCTTGGCTTGACCACTCCTCGACATTCTTGTGCCGTGTCCCACGATTCTACAATCTCGACAGCTGCAGCCACTACCCGTCTCGCAGTTTGCGACAAAGCATTCCACACCCTCTCATTATAATGCGGATGTTACTATTAGAATATGTATGATTGTAATTATAAGTTTATGACTCTTATTCTTCCATATTTTAATTAGCATTAGCATGTGAATTTAATGTTAATTAGGGTAATTTAGTTGCCAAGTCAGTACTTAAATGCACCAAGAGAGCTTGAATCATGATATAGATTGTGGCCCAGATGCAAAGTACTCGTACCCATAACTTGGAGATTAGGAGTTTTAATCTCAACAATAACCTTATCTTCTATATTTTTTCCTCTCTTCACTGCATTTGATGACGTCAGGACAACGATTTCACTCTAAATGAGCCCGACAACGACGTATTTTGAATCCTTATACATCACCAGTCTAACTCGTTCACAAGGTAAAAGGCTTCCTCGTGCATCCTTTACAATCTTCTTTCTCTCGTGGTCGTCTTCGAAACCATTCGATTGAAGTATTGTTGGAAATAATCATCTCAAATCCAGAAAAACAAATCTCAAAGGCAGATGAAATTGGATTAAAGGATCGACAAACAAAAGCGAAATAATCAAACTCAATAAACTGTGATCGTGGAACTCAATCCACTATCTTTGAAGCAAGATTCTCCTCTAACTCTCGTGCTTTGCAACTAACGGTAATTATAGTATTCTATCGATTCCTTGGCACTCCGAATCGATGGTCGGAAGTCAAACACCTTAACACATAAAATGAACGATTTTAGCTGAAAATAATGGTAAGATGAAATCATATCTTTGATCATCATCTGAGATCTTATTTTATATATCTTTCCATCAATAACTCCAATCTCTCATATTGTTTTGGGTGTGGCTAAGTGATGAACGTTTTTAGGCATTATCAAAATAATTCGGCTAAAAATTTAATCGGAGATGGTTTCAAATGATATTGCTTTTGACATTCCAGAGGAGGAAGAGGAGACACACGTGGTGGTAGCCAGTCCTTCTCGTAAAGATTGAAACCCACAAACATAAGTTTTGTGCTCATCCCAGAAGAAATTAAGAAGCATACTAGGATTTCATACCCATTTGTAGTCAAGAAGAAGGGCATATCATAGGAGTTTGAGAGAT
Source organism: Linum bienne (assembly GCA_010665285.1). Classification (NCBI taxonomy): domain Eukaryota; kingdom Viridiplantae; phylum Streptophyta; class Magnoliopsida; order Malpighiales; family Linaceae; genus Linum; species Linum bienne. Next base: position 474,013 of record QMEG01002101.1, read on the forward strand.
TTCCTGAAATCATCAAGAAGCAAGAGGTTACACTAACCTTCCTAGAGACTTTCACAAAGATTCCAGCATATGCCAAGTTCTGGAAGGATGTGCTAAAGAAGAAGATCAATCTCAGTCATGCAACATAGGTCTCCCTATGTTAAGAAGGCGCAACTATCCATGATGCAAAGCTGCAAAGTGTCAAAGAATTCAAAGAGGGAGAGAAAGTCCTACATAAGAACTCCCGCCTCATACTGTTTCCAGGAAAATTCCAATCAAGATGGTCGGGACCTTATGAAGTCACGCAATCTTTCCCCTACAGGACCATAGAGATCACACATCCTGACCATGGAACATTCAAGGTCAATGGTGACCGTCTCAAGCGCTATCTCGGTGCCAAGCCTACTGACAGAGTAAAAGTTCATTACTTCAAGGATGCACAATAAAAGGCCACTTATCTATAGCTGAAAGATGTTAAAGAAAGAACGCTTCATGGGAGTCAGTATTTTTGACCTCTATAGCGCACTTTTGGTGAAATTTTTTAACTTCAATCTCTAGAAATTATACAAAAAATGCGCTATCAAAAAACCAAAAGTGTGCGGCGCACTTTTGGTTTATTATCATGACCTTTCTAGTAGTATCTCAACATTTTCCCAATATTTGACTTCATCCCCTTCGACCAACATCGCCGACCACCGTCGTCGTTTCTGGACGTCGTCGCCACCGTCGGTACCACCGCCTCCACTCCTGCTTCAATCACATTAAAATCCATCAAGTTTTCATCCTGTTTGAGCTTTTTCAACCCGTTTTTCACCCAACTTCTATTTTTACCGGATTTGTGTGTTTCTTCGATAGATTCTCCATGACTAAGGGGAATTAAGTACCCATGTTTGCTTCTCCCTTGTTTATTTTCATTGGATTGCTCCATTTTGTGCTCGTATTGATCTTCGGATGAATTTTGTGAAGAACGCTAATTTTTGAATTTTGGGATTTTGAAAATTGATTGTGTCATGGTGAACTTAGGTTCGATATGACTCTGTTGATTTAATTTGTTGCATGATTGGATGAGTTTTGCTTGAAGAAAATTGCGATTTTGGTAGAAAATTTTAAGGTGTTTTGTTATATTTCCCTATTGAGTTGCATTGCTCTTGACTGTTGGATTGTGGATGTTGAAAGCGGCCCTTAGATTATATTGATTATTGTGATGTGATGAATTGTTAATGAAATGTAAATGTGATGTGAAGAAGGGATAGTTGGAGTTTGTATGCTTTAATGAGATAAGTATGGGGGTGGCTCTCGAATGTTCTGTTATGTGGTTTTATTCTTTTGTAGTCAGCTTGGAGGGACACCAAGAGCGTCCTACACATGTTCCCACTCTGAGAACCAGCAGAATGTGCATCGTTTCTTCACTTTCATGGACACCAGGGCATGGTTCATGTATTGGGAGCATCATACACTACCAGCTACACTGACTGTGGTCATCAACATCAACATCACAAGAGCAAGAAATCCCGATTGGGTGGATGCAATCGTAGAAGAACTCACGCAAGGAGTACTTCTTGAGCAATGTTAGATTGACGCTCAGCTGCATCTCCTCACTCTACTGGAGTTTTGGAGTTCTTTTAAGTTCAAGTCTCGGGCGCAATACAAAGATTTGAGGTGTGCTTCATATCGCCTTGGGGTTTATCATATACTGAGACACTTGATGATTTCCAAGAGTCAATGGGCTTCCACTTCAAAAACCCAAATAAACTCTTTTGACCCATGTTCGTACAAGTCAATTATATGACAACAATTCTTGTACTTTTTCTTCACCTTATCTAAGGTATCTTAATTCTGATGGCATGTCGCCTAACTCAACTAACTAGGCCTACCGCCCAAATCGTGAAAATCGTGGATGTCTACGAGAATGTATCCCTCAAACAACATATCGTGTAAATCGTGGATTTCTCGGAGAACATATCTGTCAGACAACATATTGTATAAATCATGGATGTTTGGGAGAATGTATCTGTTAGACAACGTATCTTGTGGGTGATAGTGTAGATAGCGAGTTCATGCTTTTAATCCACCTATTAATCATATAGGTATAGTGTTATGCCTCACTACTCACTCATCATCTAACCTTGTCGTAATTCTAACCTTAACGGTCTAACGTTGAAGTTAGTCTAGCATTGTCATCATTTAAGGGCACAACTTGCATCATTTTCTAATACCATAAACATATCATAGACAATTAATAATAACATCAATAACATCAACATAAAGTAAACACTTAATCATGGAGTCATAACAAAAAATTAAATGCATCAAGTAAAAAAACATAGAACCTAGCTCATGTCACACTTGATGCGGATAATCATAAATTACAGGAGGCTGAATCAGGCGATAATGAACAATGAGCTAGGTTCTATGTTTTATTACTTGATGGCCCATTTGAATCAGGCGAGGGAACGGTTGTATGCTAAGTTCTCTAAGTGCGAATTTTGGCAGAAGGAGGTACTCTTCCTTGGACATATGATCAGTGGTTGAGTCATTGAGGAAGTCCTAAAGAAGATGGAGGCAATAGTAGATTGGTCCCCACCCCCACTTTGCTAGTGACTCGTAAGTATGTAGTTTATAGTGATGCTTTGTACTCGGGGATTGGTTACGTTCTGATGCAGAACAACAGAGTGGTGGCTTATGTAGCACACCTGTTGAAAGTTCATGAAGTGAACTACCCAGTCCATGATTTGGAGCTAGCAGCAGTGGTTTTCACACTAAAACTCTAGAGGCATTATTTGTATGGCGAGACTTTCAGGACCAAGACTGATCACAAGGGCCTCAAGTACTATGTGATGGAGCTGAAGGAGCTGAATAGCAGGCAGAGCCACTGGGTAGAGCGGCTTAAGGACTATGACTATGTGATAGATTATCACCCAGCAAAGGCCAATGTAGTGGTTAATGCATTGAGCAGGAAGGAGTAGTTGAACGAGCTAGTCGACTTGATGAGCATGGGTATAGAGTTGGAGGAAGATCCTGTCAAGGGGAAACTGGCCTGATTAGTACTTTGACCCTTGTTGTTGGATCAAATTATAGAGGCTCAAGAAGCAGGTGATTCCGCATGTGGCTAGTTTCTTAATGTGCTTGAAAGCAAAGTTTGATCATCATGCACCAGGATGATTGGTTCATCCCCTTGGTCAATGGGAAGGATGCAGTGTCGGTTATAGTAGACCGATTGACCATGGTAGCACATTTCATACGCATTCGGTTCAAGCCAGATGTGAAGAATATGTCAAGTTTATATGTAGAGCATATTGTGAGATTGCACAGTGTATAGGACAATCATATCGGATCAGGACCCCAGTTTCACCTCCCACTTCTGGGAGGGTTTGCATGCAGGCATGGGGACCAAGCTTATCTTCTCTACAACTTACCATGCTCATACAGATGGTCAATCAGATCAGACTATCCTTACGTTGGAGAAGCTGTTAGGCTCATGTATGTTGGAGTTTGATGAACCTTGGTTGAAGGTTCTATTAATGTTGGAGTTCGCTTATAATAATTCACATCATCACAATAGGAGTAGCTCCTTTCGAGGCACTGTACGACAGAAAGTGTTGGACCCCTGTATTCTAGGATGGGGAGGGAGAATGGTTGTTAACTGGACCTAGAGAGTCCAGGAGACAGCCTCATGAGTCAGAGTGATTCGATCTTAGATGGGAGTAGCTCAGAATCGGTTGAAGCAGTACGCTGATAGGAAGGCTAGAGAGGTTAGTTTAAAGGAAGGGGAAAAGGTTTTCCATCGAGTTTCCCCTTCGAACGGAGTGATGTGGTTTGGAAGGAAGGGAAAGTTGGCTCCTCGATTCATTGGTCCTTACCATATAATTTGGAGGATAGAACCACTGGCTTATGAGCTAGCCTTACCAAGAGAGTTGGACCGGATAAAATGTATTCCATATGAGTGTGCTTTGGGCCTATATTGGCAAGTCAAACTAGGTGATTCTGCCAGATGAGATTAAGCTACAGAGAGACTTGACTTTTGTGGAGCAACCAGCCAGATTTAGGATTGACAGGTCCATAAGTTGATAAGCAATGAAACACCTATGCTTATGGTGATTTGGTAAAATCAGGATGTCCAGGCTAGCATGAAAGAGCACTATCTACAGGTCGTGGAGGACTACCTAGCAGGTAATCTCTTTCCACCATGGTAAGTTTTTCACATTGAGGTTTCAAGATGAAACCTTTTGTAGGAAGGGACAGTTGTCACTCTACTTAATTCCAACCAATGTCAAGTCTTAATTTAAAATATAGATACTAGTATGTCATTCACATGGCATAGTTTTTTTCTTCTTTTTGGTACCTTTATTTCAATATAAGATCTTATATAGCTTTATGAGATCATTGATTTTCAACGTTTGAGTAAACATTTATGGCATGTGTGGTGAAATTAACATGAATAGCGAGTGCTTTGAAGATTTTGGGAAAGCCAATTGTAAGAATGGGTGGCAAAATTCACAAAACTAAGTCATGGCTTTTCTCTCAACTCCGAAATTCCAGTTTCCGCTCCGACCACCCGATCTTACCCCCAATTTTATGATGTCCGATCTCCAGGCACCTGTTAACCAGAGTCCGACTTGTGCTTAGCCGATCACTCCTCTAGCCAAGGCTTCTACATCCTATGCTGCCATTGTCTTGAATTCCCTAAAATCAACTCATTCTGCCAACACATCTTCGATTGTAATCAAGGAAAATGACATCTTCTTCACTTGGAAGAATGGCAACAGTTATCTCTATACCTCAGGTGAATGACATGTGAGAATCAAAACATGTTCTTAAGAATCATCAGCAGGTCCAGCGGTCAAGAACTTCTGTAATGGTTGCTCCAGATATTATCCCTACACTGTCTTCCTCTCTTTCTGCAGTAGTGCTTCCTATCGCTCCCGTGTCTCAAACAACTCTAGTTGGTGCCTACTCTAAAGTCAATTTCAATTTTGAACTCTTCAATGGAGATTGGTATTGTTGCTGCTGGCAAATCCATGGTCTCACAAGCGAAAAATTCTTCTCTCGACAAGCTGGAGATTATGGCCATTGACACGCTTGAGGTTTCCTAATCTCTTATGTGATGGTTCGAGTTTTTGCCAATTTTAAACCTACTTCTCGACCAATGATAGCTTCTCTACATACGCATGGAAAGTCCTGGATTCTACACCATGTTAAACTAAACGTCGATTTCTAGCATTTTGGCCCCGTGGATGAAGATTGGAAGGTGGACAGACTCAGTAACAAACCTCAAAACAAAATTGGAGAAGAAGCACATACTTCAGAATTTGTCAAGTAATCTTAAATTGGAAGGCTTTGTCTTTGGGGTGCTAGAGAAAAAATCAAAAGCGATGGCAAAATTTCAACTTAAAGCTTCCTCCCTTTCGGAGTTAGAGAACATCCCTCTGAATCAATTTGATCTTAATAATCCACATGCTGAAACTCTACCTCATGAAGTTATGGAGGACTACACTGGAACGCAGGGTACGGTGACTACAGCCTCCATTACACCATAATTTTTCGGGTATTTTTCTGTTATCCTTCTATCATATGTTAATCATTAGATTTATGTCTTGGAATTACCGGGGTGGTGGCCACCACAATTTTGTTACTGTTGTGTTTTATTATGTGCAGATACATCATCCCACTATCCTTGTTATTTTGGAATAAAAAACTAGTGGCGATACTATGCCTGATGTCATCTAGAAATTACCCTCCTTGGATAGTTTTTTTGTGGATGCTACGGGGCGTGTGGGTGCTAATTGCATGTTGCGCAATAACAAGGAAATCCTGCTTAATGTGTTTCGACACTCTACTCAAGCTGCTCACTATCGGATTGGTTAGGAGGGTGAGGATCAGTGTTGTGTCTCTGTCGTATACGGGGCTACTCGGCGCTATGATCATTTTGCACTATGGGAGGACTTGATTGGTTGGTAATGGGGGATTTTAATGCATCCATTTCAGTCATAGATACACAAGGGGGTGCTGAATTTTCAATTCCACTGGCTGAAGATTTCAAACTTGATTGCATATGTGCAGTCCTTTTCATTTAGGGTTCATGGGTCCGTGCTTTACATGGAGTCGGGGATCACTCTTTGTTTGCTTGGATCGTGCCCTTATCAACGAGGACTGGCTCCTTAAGTTCCCTGAGTCCACCAACTTGCACCTTACCTAAATTAAGTCAGATCATCGACCTATCCAGGTTTTCCTTGATAATCCTAACTCTCAGATTCACTTAACTATACCCTTTCGTTTTAATGCAGTTTGGCTTAGCCATGAGGATTCCCATCATCTCATTTCCAAGGAATAGAATTCAGGGGGAGCTATTGTTGTTTCTTTGCCTGACTTGAAGGAGAAACTCATTGCATGGTATAAAGTAGTGTTTGGCAATATTTTCAAGAGAAAAATGAAATCTGAACGCGAAGTTGATAGATTGGAAGCTAAAGCCGAGAGCAATCCTTCAAGTCCACTTGTTCCTTAAAAGATCAAAACCCTTAAAGAGCTCAAGGTTACCCTTTGGAAGGATAATCTCATGTGGTTACAAAAGTCTAAGCATCAATGGACCTTGGAGGGTGATGGGAACACGAGTTTTTCCATACTTCCACTCTTCGAAAGAGTGCTATTAACCACATCAAGTGTCGCAAGACGTCTAGTGATTAATGGGTCTGGGATCAACAAGTGTTGATGACCATGCATAATGACTATTTCATTTGAGTGAATTTTTAGCCCATGAGGGATCGCTGTTACAGCTTCATGATGTTCACCATCAATCCCTCCCAAAAGTTGATAGTCTCCCAATCGGCAGTGACTTTACTTCACATGAAACCCAGACTGCTTCAAAAGCTATGGATGCTCTTAAATAACCAGGAAAGGATGACTTTAACCGTTTGTTTTTTCTGAAATGTTGGTCCACTATGGGTTATGATTTTGCTAATTTTGTGACAGCTTGTTTCAAGAACCTGGCTTTGATTTCGAGCATTAATGAGACGGTTGTTTTTGTCATCCCCAAAGTCAAAAAACCGATGAATATGACCCAGTGCCGCCCTATTAGCCTTTCTCCAGTGGTCTATAAAGCTTTGACTAAACGCATGGCTAACTGAATTTGTGGATCTATAAAGAAGCTCATTGGTCCCAACCAAACCAATTTCTTTCCGGGGTCGTAAATTTCTGAAAATATCATCATTTTATAGGAAGTGGTCCACTCTTGCAGGCTCAGAACTGGTCAAAAAGGGGCTTTTATTATAAAGTTTGTTCTTTCAAAAGCTTATGATCGCTTGGAATGGAGTTTTGGGGAGGGCACACTCTACGCAAAGCCAACCTTCTGGAAAGTTTCATTGGTGTTCCCATGGCTTGTATTTTGACTCCTTCTATTCATATTCAATGAAACGGTGGCCTTTCTGAGCCTTTCAAACCCCGGTGCGGTCTTTAGCTGGGATGTCCTCTTTCTCCCTATCTTTTTACTTTATGTTTTGAACGTGTGAGTAATTTGATCATTGATAAAATCAACGATAGGGCTTGGAATCCTCTCTCCCTTGGTAGAGGAGCCCCCCTTTATCCAACATATTCTTTGCCGATGACTTAGTATTGTTTTGTCATTCTAATATGACCCAATGTGGTTAGTAATGAGAAATCTAGAATTTTCCTTTCTAGGAATGTTTCTCCTGCTTTGAGGCGCACTATTTGTGGCTCTCTTAACTTTCAAGAGACTTTAAGTTTGGGGAAGTATCTTAGTGTGCCTATTTTGCATGGTTGTACTATTAAGAATACTTACCAACTTAAGCTTGATCATATTGATTTTAAATTGGCGGGCTGGAAGTGGAATTCTCTCTCTTTAGCGGGCAGAGTGACTCTTGATGTTTCTATTCTTACTGCCATTCCTTCATATACCATGCAAACTGTTGTCCTCCATTTTATTTGTAACAAAATTGATATGTGCATTCATAACTTTGTGTGGGGTAGCCTCCAGAAGGAGAGGAAACCCCACCTGTTATCTTGGGATATTGTGTGTAGGCCAAAACAACAAGGCAAGCTTGAACTTCAGAAGTCTAAGGAAATGAATGAAGCCTCTTGATGAAACTGGTTTGGAACATTGTTTCACATTCTGACGAGCTTTTACAAACTGGTCAAAGTTCTCGTTTCAAAATATACAAAGGATGGGCCAGATGCAACCATTCCAATATGTGTGTAAACTTCCTTGGCTCTATGGAGGGTCTGCGTAAGGTCTGTGAGGTGGTGCTTCATGGCACTCATATCATTGTCTAGGGAGTTAGGGACACAAGTTTTATGCATCATGTGTGGATGGATAATGGGTTAAAGTTGGCTGAGTGGATCTCCGCTGCTCAACTCCAACAGTTCGGCCACCTCACGGTATGCGATTTGGTTACCAAAGAGGGCACTTGGGGCTGGGAAACCTTGGACTTGCTTCTTCCGAAATCGGTTAAAGGCCTATTTCAAGGAATTCCAACGCCTTATGGAGAAGAGAATGATTCTTTCATATGGGGACCGAGTGAGAATTGTAAATTTACGATCAAGAGTGCTTTTCGGGTTTTGGCAGGTATCGAATGTCGTAATACCCATTCGAGTTGGAAAAATTTGTGGAAATGGAAGGGGTCAAATAGGGTAATGAGTTTGCTTTGGTTAACTATCACGATAGACTGATGACTAATCCATAATGTTGTTAGCATCATATTTCCCATGTAGCTATGTTCTATGCCTACGACCAACAACAGGAAACTCTTTTGCATGCTCTTCGAGATTGTCCAGGGGCAAAATAGCTATGGATAAGCATCATGGGAATGCAGCTTCCATGAAATTATTTCACTTAAAATTAAGTGACTGGATATTACAAGGACTACTATTTCCAAACATAAACTTGAGTTTGGTATTGTATGTTGGTTCTTCGGAAACATCATAATGAGTTTATTTTTAGAAATGTTTCAACCTCCTCTAATAAGCTCCACCTACGAGTCTTTCATTGGATCATTGGGGTTTGGGAGACAATACAAATGGGAGAGTTGACACTTTCTAAGAATAAACCAAAGTGAGAGGTTAGCCTAGTGGGTTGGTCGATTTGTAACGATGTTGAGATTACCCTCAACAAATACGATTTAGTCATCTAATCTTTGAAGACCTCGATAGGGGGCGGTATTTTGCATGATTCGAGATGGGCTTGTCAGGGTGCCTTTCTAGTGAATTTCAAGGAACATACTATCACACGAGCTGAAATCAAAGCTGATGAAATTAGCTTACAATTTCCGTGGAATCTAGGGTACCAAAAACTGCATCTACAAATTGATTCCGCTGTTGTTGACGCATATGCTCATAACCCTAATGCTGCGGATTTAAGGCACTATGCGAGTATAACAGAGCTGCATCAACTTCTCCATCGTGATTTGATGGGGACTGTGACTCACATGTATCGAAAAGGAAACCGTGTGACAAGCCTTTTCGCTCATCTTGGGCATTCCCCGCCTTCAGAGTGCGTATTATTAGTTCTTTCCCTCAAAATATTATTGACTGTATTCGTGCTGATATGATTGGGGTTTCCTTCCCAGGAGCTATTAGTATTAATAATTAGGATCTTGAGTCCAACCTTTCTGCCAAAAAAAAAGAATTGGTAGCAAAATGATTATAGGCGTTGGTAGGAAATGTTATACCATGTATTACCCAGATCTTTGACTCAACACATTTTTCCAGTTCAAGTACTTATTCTATAAAACTTAATGGCTAATGGTGTAACACCCATACTGCTAACATATTCGTTTTAAATTAAAACAACGAAGCAAGAATAGGGTTCTACGCTACTTATACCATATACATAATTTAATCTTTACACCGATTCGATTAATTCATTCATCATAATCTAGGATTGTGCTTATATGTACTCAAATAATTAATTCGTCAATACAAAAACTGCTCAATATGTCATATATGACTTATTGACTTTTCACAATATCGTACACAATACCAGAAGTCCAACAGGACGCATATACATATAGAACAGAAGTCTCGAGCTTCACAAGCTCGGACCAGAGTAACCATATACTCGCCCTCTCGGCCACTATATATTACAAAACCATATTTCACATTGTACTAGTACACAACCACTTATAACATATGCACATGATGGAAGTAAGAGTCTCAAACAAACTTTAAATACAAAACGAGGATCATGACACAATATTCGATATCTACGTGGCGTCGTTACCATGATGACCGACCCCGGAGCTCGATGATACCATTTTGTAGTGTGTGACCCAGTAAAGCCTACTGTCGCTCTGAAGTGGAAAGTAAGGGTCAGTGCTAATCACTGAGTGAGGATCTACGTCCTAGTCACTCTATGGTACAAATATTCATATAGAAAGTATACAACATATAACACATAAGGCTAATTCTATAATCTAATTTATATTCATATTTTATTTGGGATCCCGGCTCACATATGCTGACGACCCACGTAGAGTTAATGGCACTATAATGGCCCACGTAGAGTTAGTGTGGCGCTTATCAAAGCCCACGGCAATAGTTAGTTGTGGCGCTTACCAAGGCCCACCGCGTAACAGAAGTGAAATAAGCACAATCGCCAGCATACAGTCCCTAACTAGGTGATCAATCAATTACCAGATTTATTCAATAATCAGCAACAGCTACTGCTCATATTAACACATATACTAAATCAGATATATTAGCAAAGTAACAGAACATGTATCATATTAAGTAATAAATATGATAAAGAAGCATATAAAATCTTAAGATTAAACGGGCATTACCCTATCATGCATATAGCCTTAATAATAATAAACTCATAATGGAACATCTAACCCGGTCGGATAGGCAGGAGACCCTCACCGGAAATAATCCTCGAGAATACCAATATAACCTTCCGAGTCGATACCGTAATTCCAAAGAACTTATGTTCTACAAACTGAGTACCAATGTTAAATTCCTCTTGGGTGTTATCTGTTCAGGAAGCTATAGTGTGTTTGTGTGTCTTCATTAAATGGATGTATGCCCCTTTTATACAAGAGAATACACTGCATGCTTTGGTTTTCCAAATGGGGTGCCTAATGGATACAATTTAACTATTTTGTCTTATTTTGTTTGTTTAAGACCACGTAGCTATTCTTGCATGGGAAAGTCCCTTCCCCTAGACATATAATGTGTATAAGGGTTTATAATAAAATAATATATGTTAGACATTCTTATCTCCTAGACCAAAAACAATTACCTCGCCACTTTCTTGACTCATATTTTTAACATTATAAGGCAGGTATTGACCCATATAAAAGATGATGAGACCAATATTATAAGACTACCCTATTACTTATCATGAATCTGTCCACTACCGTGTACTAAATAAATTTAACGGGTACTTTTGGTATAATCGGGCTGGAATGTTACAAATGGTATAATATAAGTTCAATTACTTCTAAGAACTTCAAAGATGAATCTAAACAATCAGATTTAGGCTTTTACGCCGACTATTCGACGAGTTCCCAATGACTTTTCCAGAAAACAATCAACTATAAAATGTTACACGTGTAACATGTTGTAATCATTTATAACAGGTTACACGTGTAACAAGTTTTAATCGTTTGTGATAGGCTATAATCATCAGTAGTCAGATTAATATTTTATAATTTCATGTAACATATTATAAGCATCTATAACAAATTGAAATTATATGTAACTAGTGAATGGCTTATAACTAGTTATAGACTTAATTACACCATATATATTTCAACTTCTAAAATCGTTAGACACATTCCATTAAAATTTTATTTAGTGCACTCGATAACACTAATCTCATTAGTTGATTTCACCAACTACCACTAAGCCAAAATATTTAACTGAAATTTGATGTGGAATGAAAGGAAGTTGTCAAGTCAGAATCTGAGATGGCAGCCACACCATACTAAATTTGTCCTTTCTTCCCTTCTCTCTCTTCTTCTTATATTCTTCTTCTTGGTCGGACCTAAGCACACTTCCTTGAACCAAAAGTCTTCATTCATCAATATATGGTCCTAACAAGATCCATCTTCCATCAAATGCATGTTCTATTCCTTCCCTCTCAATTCCATCTCTTTCATCCCCATCACTTTTGGTGATTTACACGACTTAATAACTAGTTATACGAGTAACTATTTATAATTATTTGTAATTATTTATATGACTTAATAACTAGTTATAATCATATGTAACTAGTTGGATCATACAAAAATAACTTATCATATAAGAGTAAATTGAATGACTAATTATGAAAGAAGATGATACAATTGAAACACTCACCAATCTTCCTCCCATCTAAAATCCATAACCAAAATCAAATTATTCAAATCATTAGTTCATGAAAGTAGGATTTTCATTCATCATACTCTATCTTGTTTGATTCACCATTCATTTCCTTCCTCGAATATGGCTCGAAACAACAATGGCATATTGTTTGGTTAGGGCAATGCAATTTGCTTCATCACTCCGTCGCTACGTTGCTTTTTTTATCCGCACCGCATTGCAATTTAATATGTGGTGAATTTTTTGAATAAGCAATTTGTTATGAGGCTTTAAACCTTGTGCCAAAGAACACTTATGTATATATGTATATTAAAATGTTGGTACTTCTACTATTTGCAATACTATTTTCTATATATGTCTCTTGTTTGATAAAGGGATTCAGGGCTTAATTATTTTAATGGAAGATGATAAATGAGTTTGAATGAAAGATGATAAAGGAGTATTAATGGGTGGGATTTGGGTTTAGTATGAAAGAAAAGGAAGATGGAAAAAGAAAACAAACAACAAAATGGAGAAGTGATTGCTCTATTTTTTTTTCTTTGGTGGTACAGATTTATACTCTGTTATTAATGGGAACTTCACAAAACGTAAATTTTTCATATAAATAAAAAAAGACGTTATGTTAATTGGATCGAAGTAGAGTAATTATTTCGTTATTTGAATTTTGTTTTGAAACATTCGTTATTTGAAATTTTAATTATCTTAAATTTAGAAATTAATTAATTATTGATCGTTGAGATTATTTCTAAAAATTGAACAATTTAGATGAATTTAAATAGGTAGAGGTACTCAGTACTCCGAGAGTACCGAAGTCCTTACCTTATATTAATGGAATAATATTAAATTGATTGAAAAATCATTTTGAACATGCAATTAAATGGTAGTTTATTGTTAAATACAAAAATACTAATTAATAGTTGTTATGATTTAAATTCCATGCATAATTGATCAAGATGTCGGAAAGAGGTGGTGGAGGCAGGCGTTTGTTGCCACGGTTTGTCAACCGAGCTGTTTTTGCTTCGACTCAAAGGCAGCAACCTAGTAAGAAGAAATCACGACATGAAGAATTTGGGGAGCCAATTTCCATGCAACCAGAGTTGCCATTTAATATGAGCCGGAATGCTCTAACGATGATTGAAAAAAGCTATCAAAAACGGTTTCAAAACAACGAAAATCCAAAATATCGAATGCAAAGTTACCTAACCTACCACTCGATTGATGCCGAAGGGAGGGGCAAAGTCTCAAATGTGAATAGTGACACAAAGAGGTAGTGAGAACCCGACTATGACAAACCTGAATCCTCTAGCCTAGTAACGACGTGCTTCGAACAAAACAAATTAACAAGACAGCTCTATGCCGAAATTTACTTAAACTTTATTCTGGGTGTTCTACCTAATTACAGTGGTTGTACCCTCTTTATATAGGATAGAGAGGCCATGAAGTTACAAGGAAAATAAAGCCTTGTTCACCAATGGAAAGAAAGGAGAAAGATTCCTTTCCTTGCAAGGAAAGGAATCCTCCTTACTTAAGGCCAAGGTTTGACTATGTCAATCCTTGCTCACCGTGGCTCGAATCGATGAAATTCGGTGAAATCAGAACTTTGCACCTTCATTTTTTATTCAACTATGATTTCTCTCAAACTTAATGGAGGGTCTCCTTGCATCATAATATAACTCTACTCCGAAGATAGGTCGAGAATAGTTTGCTCCTTCTTGCGTTCTTAAAGAATCTTGATTTTGAAGCGGCTTCGACATCTGTGCCACTCGTTTTGGTTGGAAATATTCAAGTGTTGCATTATTGTCATGTACCCAAGTTACGATTGTTCTTTCATCCTCATTTGAGTGCTTCTTTTTGAGATGGTTAAATTGACTCCATGATTCCTCATAATTGGTGGACTCTCTGTTGAGTACGATTGGTTGAGCTTGAGTGTTGGACCCTTATGAACTTGGTTCGGCACCACTGGGATGACCTCATCATGCCCTCCCTCTTGAAAAATATGCTTCCTAAAATATTCCCAATCATCAAACACATGATATATTTCATAACCATCACACAAAGATAGAAAACTATCATCATCAAATAAGGAACTTCCCTGAATAGTTGGGGTAGGCTCTTTGCGTGGTTGTTCAATCTGCATCTCACATGTCAATCATGGTTGTTCTTAAGGCTCTTGGGATCTTTCAACCATGAAATCTATGCTTCATGGGACCACTCAAATCAAAATAATTTATTCTTATCTGTAGGTTGATTGATGTTAAACTTTAAATGACCAAAATATAATACGATCTCAAAGTTAGACATGTTCCAACCAATCCTATGATTACTAGTTATAACCAACAAAGGCAAAAGCGATTCTTTATTCCTAACTCTAACAAGTTTTGAACATTCAAAAGAATAAGATTGCTAACATTCATATTCAAAAGGTAAGGATATGAAGACTTATCAGTTTTATTCACTGAAATTTCCAAGGAAATGCTTGGTGGTATTCCTCGTGGTAGCTCGACTTGAATCATTATATTGGACTCATTCATCACGTGTAGTTGTAGCTCTTATGTTTCCTCCAATTCATTTGTTTCTTGTTGGTATGGCCTAGGAACACATTTAGTCGTAATAATATCGAGAGTTGAGCATGCTTCCGAACGATCTCCTTCAAGTTTCTGCAACTTAGAAGAGACAACACTAGGAAGAGGGTATGTCACGTTAATTAAATCTAAACACTCCCCGTGTTGTGGCACCAAAGAGATTTCCTATCCACTAATGCATGGACATCCTCACTAGGTGTATCTGACTTTTTTTCTCTTCTCTCAACTTCACTTGTTTTGAGCTCTTGATTTGAAACTTCTGTTGCCCTACGTCTCTCTAATATATCTTCACGAACTTCAATTGGCGTAAGAGCTTTGTGGGTGAATATCTTCGATCCATGGGTGATGACATAACGATCTGGCCTCTCAAGAAGTGGAGAGCATGTAATACTAATTTCCATGGTTGAAATTTGGGCAGCCTCCATTTGTACTACATCACATAACACCTCATCACAATATTTTTAATAATAGAATTAGGACTTGCCTCGACACTCTCTACTCGACACCATTGCAAAGCCTTTGGTGCTTGTATGGCTTCGGATGTCTTGTTGTGGGCAGCCCCATTTTCTCTATGAAAATGGGGTTTCCCACGTTTGTAGAACTCTCTTAGTCGATGGCTAAGCTACACTCAAAATTGTTGATGATGGAATTCGTGTAGAAAAGATTCTTTCATCGATATAGATCCTCAAAAGATGCGGCAATGAAAGCTCCATGTCCAACGAGTGTTAGTGCTGGTAGTGGTGCAACTTCAGGTGGTTTAGCCTTGTTTTGTGGTGTTCGTGGAGTGGCCTTGAGCCTTTGTCGTATCTCCGCCAATTTATTTTGAACCTTGCAAAACATGATTAGTGCACAAAGAATGTTCCTCCCAAAATCTCTCAATCTATAAACGTTCGAATCTCACCACTTGTTGTTTTATCACTTGTGTTTCACTCAATCTAAACAAAGAAACATAAATGATTAAGCAATTCGGTGAGCTAAGGTCTTAGTACTAGCAATGAGTTTTCAAGGCGTAGGATTCCCAAGAATATTGCAATCAAAGAAACCACAATACATAATCTGATCTATGACTAGGAAAAACTCTTTTATGAACTTTTAAAGTTTGAAAATTCGAATTTAAGCTTGTAAAGAACCAAAAAGTTTCTGCCCTGATCTTGAAATCGACTATACTAACCCAAACTGTGAAAACGTGCGTGTTGGAGGTGGTTGAATCGAAGGCTTTTGATGACCTCTTGATTTTGCCGATTTTTTTTGGGTTTTTCTTTGAAGATTTCGTTGGAATTTTTCCACCTAATTTTCTTTTCAACATGTTAGATACCGAACACAAGGATTCCCAACCCTAGATAGGAAAAAATCCTAAATCATAAATACCGAACCAAACAAGGATTTTGACCGACCAACTCTTTTTAGGGTGTTGTCTTGATTTTTATTAACTATCAAAATTAAAGTTAAAGGATACCTAGTTTTGAAAAGAGGAATGAGGCTTTCATACCAAAATGATATGAGCCAAAATGCATAAACCACGACCGAGATAAATTATCGAAAAACGGTTTTCAAAACAATGAACGAAATAAAAAAAATTAGATGGAAAGTTACCTAGCCGACCAATCGATCGATGCCAAAGGGAGGGACCAAGTCTCAAACGTGAATGGTGCCACGAAGAGGGGGTGCTAACTTGGTTATGATGAACTGGTATCTGATAGCCTAGCTACGACATGCTTCAAACAACAAAAATTCAAAAGACGATTCTAGGCCAAAATTTACTTAAACTTTATTATGGGCGTTCTGTCTAACTATAGTGGTTGTACCCTCTTTATATAGGCGAGGGAGGCCATGAAATTATAGAAAAATAAAGCCTTGTTCACTAAGGAAAGAGAGGAGAAGGGTTCCCAAGGCATGGAAATGAATCCTCCTTACTTAAGGAATAAGTTTCGACTAAGTCAACCTTTGCTCCTCAGGAATAAATTCGGCCACAGAGCACTTTAGGAGGACTTCTTTGGCCTTACTTAAACCTACAAAGTCCGTATAAAAATGCCAAATTAAACTACTAAAACGTGAATAAAAGATAGGGGGCACTTAAGCTCCAAAAGTGGGGTTAGTGGGTCATAGTACAACACATAACACGTCCTCACTATATTTGTCAATACTAAAACGAATTAGGGCATGGTATACCATGGGAAAAGAGCAAGAAAGGAGGTCATGAGAAGAATAGGAGAAAGTGGTGTTAGAAGGGTACGAGCTAAATACATATCAATGACCAGGCTTTTCAGGATGGTCATCATCATATCAAGGGATGACGTGATGCAGGGAGTTCGACTAAGGTTTCGGTAGTACTATGCGATTAGTATTACCTGACTGAGTGGAAATTGAGCCAAGACCAGATAGGAAAACAGGGAATGGTAGCATATGCAGGAAGGTAAAAGCTACATCTTCAAAGTACCACTACAAGGATTGGTCTCTACACTTCCATGTCTGGAACATAGTAGTACGTGTTGACAAACTAGCAACATTGCTTAGGGGATGCAAAATCCCTAAAGATATTGAAAGTGTGGAGCTGATGTTTGGTAGGATAAGTGAAGTCTCTCCGCTAGATGGTGACTACCAAGGGGTTGGTACCATCAGAGAAGGACAAGGTGTGTTCATATTTCAAGGGAAACTAGTAAAGGATTGAGCAGCATAGTGTTGAGGGGCATGAGTGAGGTACAAGCCTCAGATGCTCGAGTCAGAAGGAAGGAGAATTAAAGGAATAAGAAAAGGAATATAATCAAAGGTCTATGGGACGATGAGCATTATCCATGGGTTAACTCTTTGCTTTAAAGGTGTCACTTTTGAAAGGTGCATCCCTGCACTCTTTTTGGGTGTCAGGTTCTGGGGATTTAATTGCAAACTCAACATAAGGTTTGATCTTAAAGTTCCTTGAAGGTATTTTAATGTAGTAAGATAATGTTCATGGGGTAATGGAAGCTCATCCAAGGACAAATTGTGGATGGCTTGGTGATGAAAGGGGTGATAGTAGCAACTAGGTTTTTGGAATCCAATGTTAGGAATAAGTTGGATGAACAAGGGGTATGAGCAACAGAGCTTAAGAGTGGAGGCAGCGGGCATTGCATGTCAGACAACCATCAAGGTTATTTGGTAAGCCACATGCGATGCTCTGTTGGTCACGGGAGAGGTAATCAATGGATCACAGGTGTGGTGCAAGGGGAACGGTCATGGTCAGTATACCGACCCTGCATGTGACAGTGTAAGTCACAAGCGTACCCAGAGAACTAGCAGATGCATGATCTAGTAGATCATGAGTGTGATGTGTGAGGAATCCACCGGTGTGGTAGGAAGTGACGTTACAAACCATGGGGATGGTGAGACTAGGTTGTCGATGGGGAATGGAGACAATATGAGATGTGTGACTGACAAATCGTGGATGGATGGCTAACCACTAGCGTGGCGGGCCTGCTGGTTGCAGATGGTGCACCGAGGGGCTATGAATGTGGATAGTGATGGAATGGGCTAAGTAGAGAACATCCTTTTGCATGGTGATAAGGTGTCATCCTTATTTGAAACCTGGTTTTGTGAAGAAAGTTGGTGGATGCACATAGTTGATCATAGGACGACTCAGAGATGAGTTGGACTGGAACAGTGGTATTGAGGCTTTGACTTTGGTTGTTTAGTGGCTTATAAGGAGGCTTCCAAGTAGTGGTGCTCCATTGGTAGTGAGCTTAACGGGTTGGCTTTGTGTTGAGCATGGTCAACGGTGGCTTAAGGCAAAAGGGGATAGGCTTATTTTGGCAAGGCATGCCCAACCTAGCCTTGGAATCTCGGCTCGGTTAGGAGCCGTTTTTGAGGGTCGAGCTTGAAGGAGTTTGGTCTGGGCAAGAAATGATTCTATAGTTTCCACTCGGGTGGGTCGAGCTAAATTTAGGCAAGCTGAGGTATGGAACACTTTCGGTCTTCTAGCGCATGGTTGTGGTTTGACCTTGAGTCATTTCCGATGAGTGGACCGGTTGGGTCGTTGAGGAGGAAGGCACGTAAGGTCCGTTTGCTACCAAGTCGGGGCGCAGAGTTTCGAACACTATTGCGTCGAATCTTTCTGGCTTAGCGGGGTAAGACTCAGGTTTTGCAACAAAACCTTTTGTAAGAGGGGAGAGTTCTGATACCCCAATTTTTGCCAATGGTTTAAATTTCGGTTTGATTAAAATCTTACTCGTTGAGTAGAAGTCGGGAGTTGGAAACCAAATTAATTTAATTAATTGGAGGAGTTGAATAGTAGTTGACCAAGTATCAAAGACTTGCAAGGCTCGGGACAATTATTGGGTCCAACTAGGCGGACCTTTCATGTTGGCCATTAACTCAGGTGGGATGTTAGAAATAAGTTTCTTGCAATTAAGATCAGTACGTCGTCTAGTTCAAAAGAGGGCGATCGATGGAATCAGATTCTAAGATACATGGAAGAACATCGGAGAAGATAGCCTTTTCTCAAAGTCAGGAAACTTTAGTGACCAATCTACAAGTTCAGAAAAAAGATAAGTGACCTTTATGTAGCTTATGTAAAGTTCAAAGGATAGATTATAGATTCTACAAACATGGACGACTGATCTGACATCAGTATAATGTTTAGAGACTAAATCTGCTTGTGGACGACTGATCTAGCACGGAAAGGACGATTCTGCCCCTGCATGTTTCAAAATGTCACAAAGAAGTAATTGGAGCATAACATGGTGGTTTGAGCTCCAAACGATGCATGGTCAGTAGCTACGTATTTTTGGCAGCGAGAGAAATCATGTCAAGTCATAATCAGAGGTGTCAGCTCTTTTCAAAAGGCGGGGGTTTAAGACTACGTCCTAAACACTTTTATTGATTCGATGATTTTATTGTTGTTAAATTAACGTTATCGAAATTAAATATGTTGACTCGATTTAAATACATGGAAGATTTGATTTTTTTAGGTATTACTATTTTAACTTTTAAATACTAAATAAAATTAGAGAATTTAAAATTTTATTATTAACCTACCCTTATTTTGGTTTTACTCTATTCTTAATCCAGGCTTATTAAAACTTAATTTACACAACACACTAAAGGGGTTCTGCCCAAAATGGGCTGAACCAAAATTTGGACCGAGATGAGAAAGGAGAAAGGCCAAAATCGCTGAGCGAATTGACCGGTCCACCCACTCATTGCCCGACCCAGGACTGAAAAAGATGAAAATATCCTTTGATATTTTATCTGTGAAGAAAGAAGGTGAGGGGCAAAATCATAACTTGTCTTGCCAATATAAATACCCCACTTAAACCGAAATAAGCCATTTGAACCCTAGCCTCCCTCTCTCTAAACCTCCTTTTCTCTCCCTTCCCTGTACACCTCTCCTTCATCTTCCACTTCTTCTCTTTTCTTTCCCTTATTCTCTTTTTTGCCTCTTCTTCTCCTCTCCTTCTTCCTTTCTTTCTCCTCTTCCTCTCCTTCGATTTAGTGTCTCGGACCAATTCAAGGTCCATTTGATGTTGTTTCATAGTGCTTTTTATCAATTTCAGACACAGCAATGTTAGGGCACTATGCGGAACTGTATGACGTGCAAAGAGGAGATAAATGCATCAAAGAATGAATAAATCACGAAGTTCAAAAAATATCTAGTGTTTACGGACATACGTGAACTAAGACGGAAGATTTAAGTTGCTCGGAGCGGATGGTTGCTGAAACTCAAGAGGAACATAGTGTGTTGCTAGAGAACATGCCCATGACCTTTTCACTGGAAGTTGCGGTCGAGAAGCGATTTTTAGAGAACATGCCTGTGTCCTTTAGGAACACGACTTTTTCCAAGGAACATGGCGTGTTCCTCCTCCATATGGGTTTTTTCAGCAATTTTCCTTCTCCGATTGGGAATAGACGTTATAAATATCTGGCTTCTCCCTAATTTGAAGACAAACCAAATGGGGGAAAAAATTAGAGAAAATTTCAGAGACTTCAGAGCGATGAGAAGGCATCAACTTCAAGGAGCACGGATCGGAAGACATAATCAAGATTTACGGATCCATTTCTTTGACGGTTCTTGGCAAAATAAGTTTTCCGGATTCCTTCTTGTAAACCGAATTCAAACGTTTTCCTTTTTTTTATTTGATATTCATGATTATTAGTAGCGAAACTCCTCATGCTTAGATTATATGAACCCTAGGTGAATCCTTATGAACAAATGATTATTTGACTTTGACGAATTGGATGGATTTTGTTTCCTTACTTAGCCATCTTGAATAGAACTTTTTTAGATTTGTCTTCATCTCGAAAGAGGTTGCCTATCTGGAACTCCGAAATTAATCAACTACGTTAGGTGTTAAACCTCACCCAGAAGCGAATAAACTAGTCCGTCGTGTGAGCAGTTCTCATTTGTTTTGTTGCCTAGCGGATTCTAGATCTTTATATTGAAAGAGCGTACTGGGATAATAGTTATGTAGCAGATTAATAGACCCGAAAGGGCGTTATTTGCTTAGAGAAGATTTGCGACGGTGAATTGAATCTGTCTTGTTTGTTTAAATCGTGGAATTTGTCTGTCATTGGTGAATTTGGATAGCCTAGGGGGATTCAAACTCTAAGTAGTTTTCTCCCATTTGGGTCAAACCTTATATCGTGCATTCTTCCAGCCTTGTGTTACTTTCATTGTCATTTTCATTATTAGAATAATTGATAGATATAGAAATTCGTGGAACCTACACCACAAAACATGTTTAATCAATTAGCACTTTTCATAACTCTGAGTAGTCACGACATTTTAAACTTAGGGAGATTCGACTTTAGGTAATTCGTTAATTAGGATTATTTTGATCACGCCTAAAACCGTTCATTGGTGCGCATTTCACCTACTACAAAATATACAAAATTTCAGGACAGCTTAAGGTACACCTTCTCTGGAAACCCTACTCTCTATGTACTCAGTTTTTAGATGCATTTACCTAACAGTGAGCTTGCATTCATGTCACATTGTTGTCTTGTAATTGTTTCTTGTCATATTGTACGTTTTTTCATGACAAGTTTTACTTGATTTTTAAGGTACATCATGTACGACATAGAACGTGAAGAAGAGCTTCAATTTGAATGGAAAGTTCTTATTGAACCATTTATGCAAGAAAAATATCCTAAATGTCGTAGATGGTTAGACTCCTTTTCTAGATTAAGGAGCAATGGTGTTGTATTTGGCTTAGAAAACATTTTTTCCTTGGCATGAAATCATCACAGCAAAGTGAGATTTGTAATGGCAACCTAAGGGCATATGTGAAAGCATATATTTCACTTGTAAGATAATTTGAAAATTTCAAGCATATGATCGAGAATAAAAGGACCGAAGAAGACCAATTTAACTCCAATATAATACAAATAAGGGTTGACAATAGATATCACAATAACACACTGACTACCCATGCCGTAAAATTGTACACCCCACAAATATTCAAATTCTTCCAAAAGGAGTACAGTGAAGCATCAAATTACTATTTTGATGAGATGGGAATACAACATGAAGAGGGTACTAAAAACTTATGGTGTTTACAAGGATGGAGGGGATAAATTAAGATTGGGTGAGCAAAATATGATGATAGTTGAAGTAGAGGACGCATTCATGTGGTTGGACATAAAACACATCATACATGCATTTGATTACATGGGGTTGGTATATCGAATTATGAAGTAAAAAACATTACTGAATAAGTACATAGTGAAAAGGACGACAAGGGATGCAAGATTGGGGTTGAGTAAAGTTTGGAAGTACCTACTAAGTTTAGCACATCACCACTTAACAAGGTACGTTTCCAAGCCTCTCTGCCATGACATTGATACTAATTACAATAGCTTGTGGGAACAATGCATTCTAGGAACGTGTGCTTTAATCAACAAAGAATTATAGTTACTAATGCCAGTAAGTCTCTAGTTTGTACTTGGTTTTACGTAACGTTGTACATACTGCCTACTAACTAAGTTTATTATTCATCCCAAATGATGTAGTTGTTAAACAAATCTAGTGATAATAACTTAGATGAGAAGTTAATCATCTAAGCATATTTCAACAGTTTAAAATATGATGAAGGAAGATAAAAGATTGGAGCTGACACTTGCAGCACCATAAAAAGCAAACGATTTTTTTATCGAATTTGGATGACCTTAAATTAATTTTTCAATTATAGTTACTTGACTACCCACAACTATAAAAGCCTTGTACTAGATTGATATTTGTTCTTATTTATTTGGGGTTTTTGTACTATCTGATATGTACTTGGTTTTTTTACTTGGTTTTTTTACACGCTTGTTTTGTTCTAATTTGTTCTTGTAGGTTTAAAACTTGTATGAATATGAAAAAGTACATAAAACAAGAAATAAAGAAATCCAAAAAATTTGTACACGTTGTCAAATCCATACAATTCAGAGAATATCCACTTAACACAAATACATAACAACATTAACAAAACTATAACACATGGTCAAGAGTCTTGGATACAATACGATCATTCAACTAATTTTAGTCACTCAACAATAATCGTGGAGGATGTATTTCCTGATTTTCTCCAACACTATGTCTTGTTCCATTCCATGCTCATGTATGGCCTGTACTTGCCTTCCCAACCTTTGCAAAAATTAAGCACATATAGGCATGTACAAGAAAGGTAGCTCAAATCCATTAACTTGTACCTCCTCCTAAAACAATTCTTACATCAAACGTTCCCCAAATACTCGATTAGTAACATCATAGTTGTTTGGACTTTATGGAGCAAAGAACTCGTACTTTTTGATGATGTTGGTTAGAACAAAAGAATGTAATGCCCCCACAACCAAAATGGTACATACCACTGCACACACAAAACCACATACACACACACACCATGTCAATTGCTTTAGAGAAATCAGGTACATAAAATCAAAACCAAGTACAACACACTAAAATGGGTAGAAAATAATAAGCGTCAACATACAAAGTCAACTTCATTGAAGTCAACTGGTTGGGCCCAAACCGGTATAATATTTTGGACTATCTGTCAAGCAACTTCGATTGGGCAAGGTGTTGCCATGGAATCACCGCACTCATACTTCTGCAAAAAATAACGAAAAATTTAAGTACATTACCGAGAAACAAATATAAAATGAATAAAAATCAAGTACATATTAATGTGCTTACTACAAAGGCCGCTTCAAAAGTCCATTGCTTGACTCTACCATCCACAATGTTAGATTAGTTCAAACGATATGTATAGAGATAATGTATATTCAAATTAACATCACTAGCATTCAAAGCCATGATCTTATTCTTATTTTGTGTAGCGTACCATAAAACAAAATAACCAAAAGAACACTTAAAAATTAATACAAATACAAATAGAATAATGCAATGATATAATGGGGGCACTTACAGCTATTAATGAAGTAATCAAAGATAGATCAAGCGAAACTGGTTGGATCTTAGGACACTTAGGTGCACTCTCATTAGTGGTAGTTGTGGCCTTCCACTTCAATGGGCAAGAAGAGGAACGATTATCATGAAAATACTTTGATCTTGCCTCCATACCAACACTAGAAGCTCCACGCAAACCTTTCTCAAGTGCAACCCTTTTACCCTTAGTAGTAGCATACAAATCCTTTAATTTATTCCCATTTTTTCGAATTAACACATCAATGTACAAAGGCAAATATGGGGCGGTTTCCAATAGGTACTTCAGGGAATATAATTCGAAGGAAAAACACCTAGAAGAAAAATGAAGTACATATAAATCAGATACAAAACACTAAAAAATAGGTACAACAAATAAAACCAGCAAAAAGGACACTTACTAATATGAATTATAGTTCACCAAGGATTTATTTCCTACTAGAGATTTTATCTAAGGCATCAACAATCTGCCCATGAATAAATTTACACCAGTTGTATTTTTTGAAGTGTTCATAACCCCCAAACCACAATACCCCAAAAACCTATTACCTCAAAAACCCAGTACATCACCCTAACAATAAACATCAATACAAAAGAACCTAAAATTCTTACCTATCGTTCGAATGATGAGGATTTGAGTTAATTCAATGGCCTCGACCTCGACCATGCTGCGCCATTGCTTTATTGAAGTGATGGTTTCAAGAATGTTAGAGAAGATAGAAAAATAAAATGGATGATGGATGAGGTAGAAACTATACAAATTTTGATTAGCCGATTTAGTCATTGAAAGATACTGATATTGAAAAAAAGAAAAATGGATGATGGAAGAATATGAAAAGCGAAATAAGTGTCACTGATGGTTGCATGTACTGAAATTGAAACTCAATTGAATATCGAATTACTCGATTTCTAGAGGACAAAGGAAAGAGATACTCAAATATATTTAAATTCCCATAAAGCCCTTGAGATAAAGAGGTCATGTGATACGTATGATAGAACATGTAAATGGACGGAGAGGATGTTTCCTTGGTAGCGGAAAATACTCCCGTCTAATTTGTCATGGACATGGACGCTTTAAAGAGTGGAAACAATTCATCATCATGATTTCTGCCAAGATACACGTGAAAATAAAAGGAAGGGGATAAAGGGTGATGTCATAAGCGACGCCATGATGTGATCATCAAGGGTGGAAGGAAAAAGTAAAACAAAAACATACTGCTGGAAGGGAGACTCAAAACTCTTGCTATTGGAGAAGATGGACAAGAGTTCCAACCATTTTGGCATGTTTATTGCACCAGTTATACTCTCAAGTTTTGAAGTCTATTTCTAAAAGCCGAATCCCATTCCTTCAAAGATACATACACACCGCCTACTAACTAAGTTTATTTTTTTTTATCCCAAATGATGTAGCCGTTAAACAAATCAAGTGCTAATAACTTTGATGAGAAGTTAGTCATATAAAAAACAATTTAAATTATTTCAAATACATTAGAATTCTACTGAGGGCATTTTAAGAATTTAAAATAAGAAATTACGTCTTTAAGATTAGGGTGTACTAAAGAGACCTAGAAGAGGTAGTAAGGGTCGACTACATTGCTTGGTTGTTTGATGAGCTAAATATAGAATCTTTTACCAGTCGGGGACTATATCACCCGATTCACGCTTATCGGTGAGGAAGTTCGATTTTCTCTTCCTCTTTTAATTTCTCGCAAAATGCCAATCTCCAATCTCTATACCATGTGATACCTGTCAACTCATAACCTTAAATTATTGTATACATAAAATTACAACAATCATAAGAGGGGGAAGACCTACAATTACTAACATCATCGAGTATCATCTCTCGTCGATCCATTACATTTTTGATCCATCGTGATCTCTAGGATCTACACATAAAAAGATACGAAATGAGATCTCTTAAAACATAATTTAAAAAGCACTCAAATAGTTAAAACTCACAGTTGCTATGATTTGCAAAAACTCATCGAAATCATCATTGTCTTGGTGAAATGGCTGCTGAGACTATTGCGGAAGAGAAGGCTGGGAATAAAAATATGGTTGACTCGGAACAAATGGAGTAGAAGGAATTGTTCTTCAAGTAGATGGAGAGGCTATAAGAAGTTTGCTCCCAACGAACGACTAGCCGAGAGTCATGTTAGGCAGAACAAATGAAGAAGAACCACCAAACTACAAAGTAATCATTGAATAAATCATCGAAATTTGATATGTCCTAATTGCCAACGGCTGTGACATTCTCTCAAAATCTTTTCGAGATGGTGCAGGAGGTTGAGGAGTAGCAGTTGAAGCAACACTTGCATAGGCAGAGGCAGAAAGGGCTATTGAGGATGACGAAGAAGCATCAACATGACCGAATAACTTCTAAAAAAATGATATACTTCAACAACAAGGTTGTAATTCGACTCACCTAACAAAATGAAAAAAATATGGATATTGAATCATTAGGTGACAAATCAGTGGGAGCGCCATCATGCTCTAGTTGTAGTATACTCTCCTATAAATCATAGTCGAGGCAATAATTATTTCCACTATCTTCTAGTTCATAGCTATATATTAATAGTTTGAATTTGGTCACATTACTGCCACATTTCTTGCATGCTCAGATTTGTTACTTCCATCCGACCACTGAAAGAACTTGATGAACATCTAGCCTCTAGAAGGTCGCTTACCCACGTTTGCTATTATTTCCTCAATGTAACGACCCCGTGACCTTCTTCCTCCTCTATCATATTTCTTTTGGGGTCCTCAATTTTCTTTGTTTCTATGAACTAATTTCTGCAACAAAAAGATACTTGAATTAGAATTTATTCAAGGAAATTGCAATTTGGAACATATATATTTAATAGCTAAAACTCCTCGCTTTATACACTCTCCATGTACGCTACCTAGTCAGGTAATGTTTAGCCCGTCGAGGATTATTGATAGTCCACTTGGGTGGCAGGTTGTTATTCACTGCATGCTTCATTATGTCTTTCCAAATTCTGAGTCTTGACTTCCTCCAAAGTCGTTAAAGATTTTGATCCAAATACTTTCGAGCTTGAACCATCTATTTGAGATTGAAATGGAAACTAGTTTGTAAAGAAAAACATCAAATAGTTACATCGTCATCTTGTTCATGTCCATTTCTAAGTTAGGTTAACTATACACTAACCAGCACAAATTGCTCCCAAGTTTGCATCTGCACCTGTAGCACATCTTCTTCAAATTGACACAAGAGATCGGATAATAAGCATAATTCTTTGAACACTAGCCTATATATGATCCCATGAAGGAAAGAAGATAACTGACATGCCTAACCCTTCGATTCTTCAACTCAAGGACAATGTGGTTGCCTGAGGCCACTATATCCCGAAACTTATAATACTACATATGAATTTGTTTCTTCAAGCTAGCATGGTCTAGAGAAACAAAGACCAATTCAGCATATAGTTGTTAAACTAACCTATGTAATTAACTATTGAATTCATTTTGTACCAACCTCTAATCTCCAAATGGTAGTGAAATGGAAGAGCTTTGTTGGTAGAGCTCCAGTCATAAGGGTCTTTACATCCTCGTCCTCACCCTCAAAACGCTCATCCTCATCATCATCCATATTTTAAAACAAACCAACATATGATTATTAAAAAAGATCACAACTTCAAGTTTCATTTATTTAGACAAGGCTATTTTTCATTCATTCCAACCGAATAAGAGAGTAGTCGTTGAAATAAAAATGAGAGAATGAAAAAATTGGCAAGTCAATTAAATCAGTAACAACAACTATTACAACAATCAAGAATTATCACCTTAAAGTGACTGGCAAATAAAAAATCCTAATTCTTGGGTAAACAACCTTATATGGAAAATAATGGACTTCCAAAAACATAAAGAGAAAATGAGAAATTTCAATCAATAGTTTCAATTTATAGGCCCAAACAATGAAACGAATAAAGAGAGATACAAACCAGAGAAGGGGAGAAATTTTTTCAGGCGGACTACTGCTTAGTTTTTTCACCAGATCATTGGGTATGGTTCTCATCATGGTGACCAAAGGAGGAATCACAACTTGACCACCTTTAACAAAAAACAATTAGTGAATCTAAAATGGTTAAATATATACTCATCCAACTTAAGATTGCCAAGAAAATAGGTCTTTAAACTAAACCAATAAGAACAGCGATGGGGATATTGATGAGAGTGGTTACGGCGACAAAGTAGTAACAATGGCAGAGTGGAATCGGTGATAGAGAAAATTAGGGCAGAAGAGGAGGAGAAGAGAAACCAGAGAGGAAGAGAAGAGCGGAAGGATTAGAAGAGAAACTTGGAGAAAGTGATGAAATGAGTGAGAAACGCTGTGTGCAGGTAGTCATTCTCCAGGTCAGTTGCAGGCCTTCAACTTTGGCATAGTAGGCTCGCGAAATTTTTTTTACAGAATCAAGACTGGCAGAACGACCACATGGTCTGTTACTAGGACTCCTATTGCTCCTGCTACGAGTGCCGACCTCGGCATCCTGAGTATCCCCTCCACCTCCTCAATAGTTCCACAACATTGTTGCTCAAAATCATTGGTACATACTACCCCTACCTCGGGTAGGATGTATAGTACCACAAATACTACCCCAAGGGAGACTACTATCAATAGCCACCTTAGTGACATTTATGGATTTTTATCTTCTCTCGACTCAACTTTTTTCTGTTTGTGTTTCTCTTTTTAGAATCGTTTTCCATTTCCGCATTGTGACATTATTTCGTTTATGTCCCTTTTCTATTGTGGATTCTACTATGGATGTTTTTGGATATATCTTATGTGTTTAATTTTATGTCTTTCGTGTGTTCCTTTTGTCTACCATGTGTTTGTTCCAGGTTCCCTTTTAATGTTTTCTATTTCATCTCTCAACTCCATTTTTAACGCTGACCGGTATACTTTTCTTCCTATTGTTTGGTCCCATTGTGGTCAATGTGACGCTTAAGTGTAGGGGGAGTATTACTTGTCGAGTTTCTTTGTTGCTCTATCTTATGGGTTATTGATATGCATATCCATTTGTTTCTACCTTGATTTTCGAATTTCTTGCATGAACTTGAAACTATAGATCTCACCTATAGTGAACCCGTATAGTCCACTCTCGGCTTAGCCCATGTAATTAGTGTTTAAGTGAGGCCCAGGCTAGCTTAGTCGACGTGTAGGGTTTTGTGCAAGGAGATGTATATATGGTTATACTGTGTATCGAGGTGGGAACTCAGAGTCTTCAAACTCTCATATGGATTAGTCCTATCAATCAGGGATACGGTATAAATCGATTGTGTTCGTGTTATGTTATCCTTTTTACATGGCTAACAATGGATGCATGTTTTATGATCTCATAGTGCTTGTGGATGAATAGGGTGTTTATTTGAGTATTTGTGAAATGAGTTTGCTTTGTACTATCACATGTGGCAGTTATGGGTTAATTCCTCTACCTAATTTAGGTGTATGATTTATTCTCCTTTTTGAAATTTTTGGTGGTGCTATGAAGTTAATAGGATCTGAATGAGGTGCTAAAAGAGGCCTATGTGCCCAAATATATTGTGACATGTTGGGTTTTAAACACGCGAGGCGAATTTTGATCTGTCGCCATATGATTGCAAGAGAGGGATCTCCTTTTCAACCCTTCATGGCGTGGTCGGGGAATTGGTGGCTGTTGTAAACTGGATACAAGCCCAATCAGAATCACAACCATACTCATTGGATAAAACAAGCAGTAAAAAACACAATTTGAAAATCAAATACAGTATAAAAAAAGAGCGGGATACTAGTATGCTTGATGATAAGTTCTACCATAGCTCAGGACTGGAAAAATACCTAGCCTAGATCGTCTTTTGTGTGTTTCTTCCGCTATGACAATAAGACACACGGCTAATAGGGAAACCTTTGTACATTCCCTTGTCTAGGTGTCTAATCATAAATGCTATATGCTTGTGTTTGGTGTCTACTCATCTAAGGAATTCCATATCTTATAATTGTGTGTTCTAGTAGGTGAATGATACCCTCAGCACCGTCACCCTTGACTAGCTAGACATGTTGTTATGTTCACAACATTCCGGTTCCTTCTTTTTTTGAGTAGTAGCCTTTACTTGACAACAAGCAACGTTGAAGTGAAGGATGGTTAGATGTCAACCATTAAAACTTGGAAAACATATCACCCTTTTGAACAAAATTTAGACTCGTTTAATGAATTTTGCTTGGTTTTAGGGTCACGGATCGTTGTGAATCAAAAGTCATGATTGTTTCCTCTCAAAAGGACAATTTTGGCCCGAATGATTCTTTTCTCGACTTTTTCTGAGACTTCATATATCCTGTGGATATAGGACGAAATTACAAATCCAATAGTATGAACCAGAGCTCAATCAAAAGTCAAACAAATAAGTTATGAACAATTTTTTATTTTGGGACCAGGCTAGACGCTTGTCGACACAACATGTGGATGTGGAAGCATGAACACATCATGTGATCATGTCACACGTTGTGTGTACTATATAGAATACAAAGGTCTTGTAGTTCATATGGATAGAAGTATAAATTTCCTATCTTGAGGAGAGAAAGGGGATCTTCACTTATAGACTTCATACATACCCTAGCCGATTTCTCTCTCAACTACCCCATTTCTTAAAACTCTAGAAAACTTATTTGAAGATAAAATTTAAGAACATGGAGCAAATATTGATTAATGGAAATTTGGATTGCAGATTAAAGAGCAAAGTTTGTCATCTTCAAGTTTCCCTCTTAGCATTGTAAGAATGGTATAGTTCTTATCTTCTGTTTTCTTTGCTTGCTTTGCCATGGTAGGCTACTCTTGTTATACCAGTAGGTTTCAAGTAACAACACTCCTAGCTTTATTAGTAATTAGATTTTGGATCAAGATGAAATCATGCCACTACTTTCCAAAAAGAGTATTTGTTACATCCAGATCCTAGCGATCAAAATTATGTTCGTGAATTCCTATATTATCCCTTAGAAAGTAATACAAAAACATGTTATGAAAATATTAATATTGTTATGACAATTATTGTATTTATGTTATTTTATTTTTAATTGCATCTAATTTATGCATTAATATTTGCCAAATTGGGAATTAATTAGACTAAGTATTATGTTTCTTTACAGGAATGGTAAAAGCCTGATCAATCTTATTAATGCTAACACAAATGGGTTACATGTAGTTCAAGAATATCAACAAGCCTAAATGGGAGTTGTAGAACCCACATGCGGGCTACAAGTAACAATAGTTGTCATCCGAATAATGAATCAACAAGTTTCTGAACTCTACAGAGCAAGACAAGCTAACAGCAAAAAACCAATTATGACACGCACTACAACCGACTAGACTCTATTCTTGACTCGAAATCTATCAAATCTAAAGTAATAGGAACAAAAGTAACACAACCAATCACGGTTCAAGATGAAGGCTGAATGAGACAAACATGAGAAGCATGTCTCAAGACCTCAATGTGAGTAAGGGAGCCCATCGTTGTGTGTGTCCAATTTATTACGATGGGTAGGCCGTTGACGGCTGGCCTAACTGTACTCTGGTGACATCCCAGAGCTAGTCTTCTCCGGAGACTTTGAGGGCTTGTGGTCAGCAGCGCCATCTGTATTCATGCGATCCGGATGCTTGTTGTGACGTCACTACTTCTTGTTGTCTTGAACTAGCAGCTCCTTTTATCTCTGCTTGTGTAACCGCAAGCGCCATCAATTCGACGGTGTTGCTAGGGTGTTGTGGCAGAGAGAGGTGATAAAATGATTTAAAGAATTCTAGTAACAAGAGGAAACAAACTCTCATATGAGAGAAATTAAACTCTCATACAGGAGAAAATATAACAGGCAAGGACAACGGTAACTGCGGGTTGAATTCTAGGTGCTTTGCGGGTATCGGAATAAAACTGGAGAGACGAAAATTTGGAGCAAAATTTGTGAAAAAACTCAAACAAACATGGGTGAAATCACTCTCATACGAGAGAAGACAAGAAAAACCACAAGGTCTATATCGGATGTGGTATTGTTGATGATCGAAAGCTATAGAAATGGTAGAGTTCAAGGGTTGCAAGCAGCAGCATGGCTTAGGGTTTAGCTTCTCTCAAGTCTCATAGGGATGGCAAGGCTGTATCCCTTGTTTCTTTGTTTCAAGACTCAGTATTATATTGAAATTATGTTATATTAATATGTTAGCAGACTTAGTTTCCAATGTTACGTAATGTTGTGATAATTAGTAGTAATTATGATGTTTAGTTTACAATTCATGATGCAAAGAAATAATCTTTCATGTGACATAAATATATGAATTATATTTAACTCGATTTGGATTAAGCGATTAGAATCCTACTTGAATAGCAGAATTGGAGGTTTCATGCTTATATAATTAGTTAATATGGGAGGTTTGACTTGTTGGTTGACCGACTTCAAGGGATCAGTGAGGTTCGGTGTAGTTATCGGGTTGGTTAAACAATCGGATATGGAGTCAAGACTTTATTTTAATTAGTTATGTGTTGGAGGATATCAAAACCATTAGATGAATCAAAATGTGAACGTTGACTTTATCTGTTCAAGAAAAAGACGAGGACTGCCATTTTATTAGACATCAGTCTTGGACTGTGCTCTAGGTCCAAATTAAAGTTGTGGTGACGTTTTGGGCTTGGGTTGTTCGATGGGTTGTAGGACATGGGGGTCTACATTACTATTTAAGAGAGGAGACGTTCAATGATTGGTGTCCTCCTCTTAAACCTAGCAGTGGCATTCCTTCTCCCAACCCGCGAACTTGGCGACACATATGATAAGAAGAAGACATGAGTTAGCAGCGCTGGTGAATGGAGAGAGCTTGATGTTGGTTACGCTAGGAGATTACGACACAGTCAACAAGAATCGGGGTGGCTTGTTCGAACGCCATGTCCCTTGTTAATGCTTGACTAGCGGCTGGAAGAAATATATTGTCAGATCTATGGTGGAGAAAGGGAACCTCTATTAGCACATGTTTTGAGGTCACCGGCAACTGTACTCATCGGAGTTGGACATTGAAGATGACGGACCATAATGAAAATTATGAAAACGTAAGTGACTCTTTCGCAACTTCTATAACGTTCATAGACTGATTTGTATTTTTTGCAAGAGTTGGGTGGCTGATTTGAAATTAGGTAATTGTTCATGGACTATTTTGCAAATCCCAAAAGTTAGAGGTGTGGTTCTATAATTTGTCAGGCTAGGCAGGAAAGGACTATTCTGCCCCTATAAGCTCCCGCTTGTTGCAAAGGAGTAATTGGAGCATAACTCGACCGTTTGAGGTCCAAGCAATACATTGTCAGAAGTTGTAGTTTTGTGGCGACAATCTGGGGTGAGTGATCAATGCAACACATCAACGTGATCTAGTCTAGCTAGGCCAATCTAATCCTATTCTGAATCGCACGCCACTGTTCAGTCCTTAGAGTTTCGTGATGAACGTCATTGCATCTTTTGTATAGTAGTTCACACGCTAATTTATAGCCTCATGAGCCATCGGTCCATACATCAGCCATCTAAACGGAAATCCATTCATAGGATTCTTCAAGATCTAACTAGAGTTCTTCATTTGACTATGTAATAAAAAAACATAAACCCCACCTCTAAGAAGAGCTAACACTCTTATTCTAACTTGATATGATTCCCTTTGCTGCCATGAATGCGTAGCTTCTGACCATGCGTCGTTTGGAGCTCAAATGATCGAGTTATACTCCAGTCCTCCAATCCTCTCTGATACACTGACTAATCCGGAACTGCAAGACACTGACGGGACTGACCCAAGTCCTTAACTGTAAACCATGAAAAAGTTGAGAACCACAAAAGCTAGACTTAAGATGAACTAATTACAAAATAGGCACTTATCTTTCAAGGGTTTGCAGATTGAGTCACCAAACTCCTCCAAGATTGCGAGGAGGTCACTCTTCTTCTCCGTCTAGGCTTTTCCCTGCCGACAACCTTTGCCCAGAATCCGACGAGGCTCTAGAAACCTCCATGAGTGGCTAAAATCTTTGTGTTTTTTGGATTAGATAAAAGCTTTAGCTTACCTTCTGTATGGTTATTGGGGTTTTAACCATTTGATTTTGTTATCTAGGTTATTCGGACTTATGATGTGTTCTTGCGAAAACCTAAATTCATATTCTTTCTCGTCTAGGCGTCTTGATTGAATCATTGTCATTGATTTGTGGTTCCGAGAGGAACGTAGGTCAAAAGGATGCTTAGGAACATTATTCCCCATTAGCTCGAGAGAGGACCGGTTCGTCTAGGATTCTTGCATTATTTATCATTGTGGCATTTGATCGAATACCTTTAGTGCATGCGAATAGATCCTTAGAGTTGTGAGAGAGATCTAAGACTATTGTAGGAAATTTCCAAGCCATTATAACCTGATTAATTGAGATTGCATATCGTTCGTCCATAAATTGCTAGCTTTTGTGGATTGGAGTCTGAACAATCTTATTTCCCATTTTGGAACTTGATTAATCACACTCGCTTTCTTTTAATTTGACTTCTTAGTTCATAATTAGATACTTCAACATAAAGACAACCAATCCTTGATTGTTACTTGGTCTAGTTAGTATATTTGAATTGAGTAATAGCATTAGAAAGATCCTAGGGAAAATACGATTCCATCAGTTTATTCTAGTAGAAATTAAAAGGCGGTGTAAGATCTTCTCATCAGTTAAGCTCTAACCAATAGTTCTGAAATAACTTGTAGCTCATCTTGTCCTTCGTCTTAGTAACAAATTATCCTAACATGTCATCCTCCGTAAAGGACCCAACCGATCCACACCTCGGGGATGACCTAAATTAAACCACACCTCAGATAGCTCGTTCTTGCCCCTTCGCTTCTTCTCTCCAAACCCTAGGGAGATCATCTAGGATCATGAGGAAACTTTGAGCACTTGGTGGTCCATTGGAAGGAGGAACTCATGGAGATTGAATATTAAAAACCATCTTCCATAAAGATGTGATTCTCTTATTCTTCCTCTTAGGCTTTTATTACCTTGGTAGCCTAAGTCCCTTCTTAGTTATTGGGTTGTTTGAGATGTAGGTTATGGCTTTTATGAGATCAAATTCTCGTGTACCTATTCATTAATAGTAGTAGAAATGTGTTTGTGTTTAGTATATGATAAATGAGGGTGTTGGTTCTCATTAACAAGCCCCAATTCTACCTTTAGAGGTAGGATTTCTTTGTGGGAATTTCATCAAACACTTGGTGGGTGACCCGAAACAAAGATGACTTATTGACACCGTTGAAGTCAGGATGCTAGGGATGTCTATAAGTGACTTAAGAATCCTCACCTTGGGTTCGTCATACTCCCAAACTTATCTGAACTCTTAGACATTTTGTGGATGGATTGGACTGCTTCAAATGTGGTGAGGCCACCAATTGAGAACCAAAATTTCAAGCTAAAGTTCCAATATATCCAGATGGTTCACCATAGTCAGTATAGCGGTCTCGACTTTGAGTGCCCAAGTTGACATCTCAAGGGTTTCCTCGAGATAGTTGAATTGATGTGGTTAAACAATGTCCCACAAGATGTTATCCTACTTCCCTTTTCTCTCTCAGGATAGCAAGTATTGGCTTGACACTCAACCATAGGCTCCACCACCTTCTCTTGCTCAGAAACTCAAGGGTCATGTGACCTGGATCTTTTTCTGTGAAGCATGCGGTGATGAATGACATGATGTTTCAACTTACAAAGATATTGGTCCACCTTTTGTCCCGAAAGAATGAATGGTTAAAAAAGTTTAAAACATGGCAATGTCGTAGGAGGTTAACAAGGTAGTCAAAACTATTGTGTTTAGAACAATCAAGGAAATTAAGGGAACTTCCAAAGATCGAATCAAGGTTTCCAAGGTGGATTTCAATGCTATAACATTCAAGGACTACCATAAGGAGGATACCTACAACGATTTCAACGCTATAACATTAAAGGGCATCATGGAAACCCAAATTAGAACCAAAGAGGATACTAATGAAGCTATCCAAGCAACTATCAACCTCGAGGTTTCAATCTAGGGGACTATCAAGCACCAAACATGCTCGCTTTGCCGCCACCACCTGGTTCCCAAAGTTTAACTACTCAAGGTAGTGCACCCTGGAGCGATAACTCTGTTGTGATAAAGATACTTAAAGAGCAAACAACATTCCTCCAACCACAATCGAAGATTCTTTAAGAGTATCGGACGTACCTAGATACGTTCAACACCACTACACGAGCTAACATGATGGAACTCCAAAGCCAACTAGGGATTCTCACTAAGGTTCTCTCGAAATGGAAAGACGGTACTTTTCGAGTAATACTAAGGTGAACCCTA
Source organism: Linum bienne (assembly GCA_010665285.1). NCBI lineage: Eukaryota > Viridiplantae > Streptophyta > Magnoliopsida > Malpighiales > Linaceae > Linum > Linum bienne. The sequence continues at coordinate 510,623 of QMEG01002101.1, forward strand.
AGTCTAAAAAGCATGTGTTAGCTGTGGATATGGAGATCATAAGACCTTCTAGATCAAAAATTGAATGCATTGCGAAGTTCACCAAGGTCTCATTGGTTCAAGAGGAAAATCCACTCTCTGTTGCTTCCTCAATCCCCGCAATCGATCTTTCTACTGAAGTTGGAAGAAGACCCAAAGGAAGACTTCAATGATGAAATGATAGATCATCTTGTTAAGAATGAGCCAATGGAGCTCTACAGTACTTCTAAGTACTACCTTTCCAAGACCGATGACCCGGGTAGGTTCACCCTTCCTTGCCAAGTCGGCTTGCTTACGATTGGTGAAACTCTCGTAGAACTTGGGGCCAACATCAACCTTATACCCTCCTTCATCTATAAGCAATTATGTGATAAAGACCTCAAACCAACACAATTGAGCCTTCAACTCGTCGATCGGTTTCAAGTACACCGTGGGAAATTACAGTGGACATCTCAGTCAAAATAGAAGCTTCGACTACATGGCCGACTTTGTCATGGTGGATACCGACATTACTCGGAAAATGACGGTTATCTTAGGACGAGCTTTCCTCACAGATGCAATAACATTGATCGATACCTCCCGAAGGGAAGATGATCTTGCGGTATCGGTAAAGAATTCAAAGTGTTTGCTTGTTCCCATGGTAACACTTCCAAGCTCACTATTGATAGTGCCCATAAACTTGATCCCTTTTGCAACTATGCTTCGGCTATCTCTAACACTAACAATGCTTAAAATATGTCTTCCCAGTTATTTGTGACAAGCCGTATCCAGGCACTCAAGGACAATGGAGATACGAGGAGGAGAGACCACCCACCAAGGCGCATAAGAAAATGTCGAAGTCAACCCAAAAGTCTAGTCTTGCCATGCTCATTAAGAAGCATAAGCACGAGATTGCTTGGAAAGTGACCTGTATCAAGGCGATCAGCCCCAACTACTACAAGCATCAGATCTATCGCGAAGAAGGCAAAAAACCAGTTTGCCAACCTCAGAGACGTCTTAACTCGCTTTTGATGGAGGTAGTTCAAAAATATAATTTCTAACTTCTAGATGGAGGAATTATTTGCCCAGCTCAGACAGCAAATCGGTTGGTCTAGTGCATTGTGTACTATAGAAGAATGGAATAGCTATAGTTCCTAATCGTGCAAGGGAAGTGGTTGCTACTAGAATAGTTAGTGGTTGGATAGCGTGCATTGACTATAGACAGTTAAATGAGGCTACTCGGAAGGACCACTTCACTTTTCCTTTCATTCATCACATATGGTTGTTTTGACTAATCATGCAGCCATTAGGTACCTCATGAGCAAACCAGATACCAAACCGAGACTGATCTGTTGGGTGCTTCTACTTGAAGAGTTTGACATTGAAATCAAGGATAAAAAGGGCATAGAGAATTTTGGTGCTGATCATATCTCTTGCCTAGAGGGGCCTGAAGCTAGACTGGAGACATGTTTTGAAATTCAGGAAACGTTTCCTGAATAATAACTAAATGCCATCATGATCACCAAAGCCGAAGGACCTTGGTTTGTTGACTTCACCAACTTCCATGCTAGTGGGAAGATTAGGAACGACCTTTCTCGACACGAGCGAAGGAAGTTTCTTCATCACATCAGGAAGTATTATTGGGAAGATCCACATCTTTTCTGAATCGGCTCTCACAACATAGTTCGCCGGTGTGTCACCCTCAGTAAAGCTCATGACATCATGAGTCATTGTCATTTGGGACAGACTTGTGGTCATCATGGCATAAATCGAACAGCTTGGAAAATTCTCATTGCCGGTTTCTTTTTTCCTACCATATTTTAAGACTGTAAGAATTTCATCAACACATGCGATCAATGCCTCTAACTGTGAATGTGCCTCTAGAGATTTATTATATATGGCAGGTTGATTTTATGGGACCTTCCCCTACATCTTATAAGAACATAAGCTCTCCCCACTAACGATGCTAGGGTAGGTGGAGCGATTATAAGTGACCAAGGAACTTATTTTCTTGGTCAAATTGATAGGGTGTGTGTAAAGTATGGTGTTACCCATCATGTAGCCATGGCTTACCACCCTCAGATGAGTGGCCGAGTCGAGGTGACAAATATGGAGTTAACACAGATCTTAGAAAAGGTGATCTCGCACAATTAATTGACCATTAGATTAGATGACGCCTTGTGGGCATATAGAACGACTTTTAAAACTCCTATTGGCACTTCCCCTTACATTCTTGTGTATGAGATAGCCTACCATTTGCCTATAGAACTCAAACACTATGCTTGGTGGGCCTTGAGAACACTTAACTTGGATCGTAGTGTTGCAAAAGAGGAAAGAAAAATCTAGGTACTCAAATTGGAGGAGTGATGAGATCGAGCTTATGAAAGCTCTAACCTGCACAAGGAACGTACCAAACGGTTCCATGATTCAAAGCTGAAAGGTGTCAAGGAATTAAAGGTTGGCGAGCAAATGCTCCTTTAAAATTTTCACCTTCATCTTATTCCAGGGAAGCTGAGATCCTGTTGGCCTGGCCCGTGCACTGTCACACAAGTTTTTCCTCATGGAGTTGTGGAAAATCACTTGTCCTGATGAGGATCCTTTCAAGGTAAATGGGCATCGTATGAAGCTGTATGTTACTGGTGAATTCCTCGGAGTGGTCAAATAAATGAAACTAGCCCCTCAACTGATCAGGGGTAAACCTAAACCAGCCAAGCCGAAGACTTGAGGGGTCTAGTTGATGATGTAAAACGAGCACTTCTCGGGAGGCAACCCATGTTTAAGTATTTGTTTTATGTAATTTTTCAAATTTTGAGACTAGTGGTATGTCTAGTGTTGAGTCGATTGTGTTTGGATGTTCAAATTGTGTCCCGAACATTTGGGGTGACATGGTGTTGTTAAGTGTAAGCAGGATGAAGAATCCGCCAACATATGAAAACAATGTTGTGTATTGATAACACACGATATGTGTTATATCATCTGTAAGTCAAGCCTCCTAATACAGGGTCCTCTTTTGTCAACATAGGCCTTATATTGGTAACACACGCCTTGTGTTACTAATACATGACAGTGTGTTGTATCATCCGTAACGGCTGCTTCCTAACACACGGTCGTGTGTTGTTATCGCACGCCATCTTTTACGTCCAGGTCAGTAACTATTTCTTTTTTCTTATTTTCTTCGAATTTTCCCATCATCTTCCCCCTCTCCTTTACGCGAGCACAAACTATCCTCCCACCACCACCACCATCTACGTTTCCTCCTTCTCCTCTTCATCTCCACAACCCACCATCAATCATCAACGCACATCTTATCTTTCTCAAACCACCACCCTCATCTACCCCAAAACCTTTCCCATCATCATCTCCTCTATTTCAGATAAGAAGCTTCTACCATTGAAGGCCAAACTCGAGCCCCATCCTCAATCTCTCTGTGTCGTCGGTTTCTTATCGATTACAAGCATCCCTACTAGGCCATTCAACAAGAAACAAAGGGATAGCAATGCTTCTTCTTCAGGAACTGCTGCACTAGCCCTATGCTCTTTCTCTCTATACTTCAAGTGGACGCAAGAGGAGATATTACGACATGAAAGTAGAATAGGGATAATGTTATTTCTCCACATGGTACCTTGATTAGTAATATATGATAACCATATAGTGGAAGGATTGATTTGAAGCATATCTTGGTGGAGGCAGAGTGCTTCCTCTATTCCAAATTCAAAGGGAAGCTAATGTGTTGGTTATAAAGGAAGTGATCAATTCTATCACTTTCAAGCCCAACCAGAACATGAAGAAGGAAGGTTTCATCAAGTTCCAACTTGGTGGTGTTCATCAGAGTTGTTCTATCGATAAGTTTGGGGTAGTCCTTGGATTTTACAAGGAGGAGGACTTGGTCGGGAGTCATAATTTGGAAATATTCAAAGATCGGCCAATGGCATATCACCTCCTGATTCGGCTTATAAGTCGAATCAATCTAAGGCAGCCATGATTGATGTATTGATTCTCTGGTTCTTGCATGTGCTCCTTCAACATACAATAGGTCAGATGGTGCAGTCTGACTGGGTCATTGGTGCGAAGGACGTCTTCAAATTTTACCACCTTTAGAAGGGCCTGACGATGCATATGGTTCCGTTGGTAGCTTTCCCACTTAAGAACCAACAGACAAGGGAATGAGTGAAGAATGGGCAGCTTTTTTGTGACACCCTGATTTTGCTCCTTTTTTGTGACACCCTGATTTTGCTCGGTTTTTGTGAGTCTCTAAGAACCGACTGTCAGATGGACCATCATGGACATGACTGACAGTCTCATCAGGCAGATCACAGTTGTGGACAATAACGGTCACGATCGTGACAGATAGAAGAATCACGGACATGGTTGCCAGTCAACCACGTGCATGTTGATAAGTGGACCATGGATAGAGGGGAGGACCTTATTGATCGATTCCAGGCCGGTAAGAGAGGCTTAAAGATTGTTAAGGAAGATTTAGAAGGTAATATATATTCTTCCTCTTTTCATAATCCTTTGTTTTGAATCCTACATAGGAAAATATTGTTAGGTTAGGATATGGGGATTTTGGGATTTCAATTCTATGTTTGATCACAATAGGTCATTCGGATTGTGCAACCGAGCTTTAGGGAGGTGGCTTCAAATCAGACTCTTCAGAGGAAAGCTTTTTAGAGGTAGGGGTTATGATTACGTTTCTGCTTTACGCGAAGAATTGTAATTAGTTCTCAAGAGTCCTTGCTTGTATTTTCAGGACTGTACAGTAGCATGCGATCTACTATACAAGTGGTTGTGATTTGTAGTTGAGTATTTTAGGTTGAGCAGTAGATCACACTACTACACTGACAGTTGCTATTATCGAGCATAAGTTCACAACGATGAACTATGCGTGTGATTCACAGTTCATGTTTCGGAAAAGAATCACGACTAGTTAAATTAGCTCCTATTATACGTTGGACGCCCACTCTTTGGATTGCGCAATCCCCCAGGATTTATTAAGGTTTAGACAAGACGTGTTGGTAGGCTTGGCACCAAGATAGCTCTTGAGACGGTGACTGTTGACCTTGAATGTTCCTTGGTCCGGATGTCTGATCTACAGCTATTCGAGAATCAATCTCTAAAATTCATCAAAGATAAGGAGAAAGCTTATATGACTTGTGGAACATATTTTAGGAGCTATTATTCTGACTACCCTCACCATGGTTACACAGACAGTCAGTTGGCATATATGTACAACAGTTCCTTAGACCGAGCGACCTTAATGCTAGTAAATCAACTAACAAATGAAGATGTAACTACCAAGTCCAGACATTGGTCAAGGAATACAATTCAGCCAACACAAGTAGTGTCTTATGATAATTCAGATAATATTTCCTTGAGAGCTCAGGTTAAGGCTTTAGAATAGAGGATGGAGAATTTGAAGGTTGCAAATCCCCCTTCTGCATCTATCTACACATGTACTTGGTGTGGTATTTGTGATAATTTATACACCAGCAAACCAATGACTATGGAAGAAGTATATTTTCTGTGAGGGGGTTATTACTTCAGTCAGCAGAGATATCAAGACTTAAGAGCAAAGAATGCAGGAGGCCGACAATCCCAACATCCATATCCTCGCTCTGATTTCTACAAGCCTAGAGTAGAGGAATTCCAAGGAAATTCAAGCAACCAAGAACCGCTAGGATTTCCAGACTAGCCACCTTAGCAACCACCACAACAAAATTCGGCCACCACTAGAGGATTTAATGATGACATTATCCAGATGATGAAGACCATGCATGCGTAGTTGGCAAATCAAAACATTATTTTGGAGGCATCCGACACATCTTTGGCACAAAAGGTTGATCAAAGACCTTCTGAACGGCTCTGGGGGAAGACTGAACAAAACTCCAACAACAGACAAAAAGGACATATGGAAGTCTATTTCATTGAGGATCGGAAAGATGATTCAGGGAAATCCCAAATCCTTTAAAGAGCCAGAGATGGTTTCCAATGATATTGCTACTGACATTCCAGAGGAGGAAGAGGACACTCATGTGGTGGTAGCCAGTACTTCTCCTAAAGCTTGAAAACCTGCAAACAAAAATTTTGTGCTCAACCAAGAAGCATGCTAGGATTCCATACCCATTAGCAGTCAAGAATAAGGGGCTATCGCAGGAGTGTGAGAGATTTCTTGAAATCATCAAGAAGCAAGAGGTCACACTAACCGTCCTAGAGACTTTCATAAAGATTCCAGCATATGCCAAGTTCTTGAATGATGTATTAAACAAGAAGATCAATCTCTATATGAAGAAGGTGCCGGTATCCAAGTCGGACCGACAAAGCGAAAAGACCCAAGGAGCTTTACTTTACCATTTTTGGCTACTACTGAAGCTGTGATTGGTGTTTCCAAAGGGTGTCTAACTCTGAAGTTCATACAAGATTAGGTCCCTTTTTACTCAAAAGATGGTATGAAATACTCTAAGGCTTAGGATGATGATAATATTTCAGACAATTATCAAGATGCCTCTAAAATGTTTGAATTGTCTCATATTCTTGTTGGAGATGTCTGTCCTGTTATAGGTGTATATTAAGATTGGATGAACGACATGGAGCAGAGGGCACATGAAAAAGCCATTGAACAACTGGAGACCTACTCTGGTGCGTCACCGCTGATAGAACTTCCAAAGATCTCGAAGATAGACACATCTTATGAAAAGCCACCAGAGTTAGATATGAAGCTACTAGCATAACATCTCGAGTATGCATTTCATAGAGAGGGTTTGAAATTACCAATCATCATCAGCTCAAAGCTTGAACCTCAGTAGAAGGAGGAGCTTATAACGCTCTTGAAGAACTATGAATAAGCCATATCATGGATGCTTACTAATATTAAGGGAATTAGCCCGTTAGTTTGCACCCACAAAATCAATTTGGAAGCTTATGTCAAACCTGTAGTGCAACAAACAACATCGTTTGAATCCAGCTATGAAGCAAGTGGTGAAGAAGGAGTCACTCAAACTACTAGATGTAGGTATCATTTATCTAATTTCTGACACTCATTGGGTTAGTCCTACACAGGTTGTGCCAAACAAGGGTGGATTAACGGCTATGCCTAACTACAACGGAGAGCTCATCCCTACTTATACAGTCAATGGATGGAGAGTATGTATTAACTATAGTCGCCCCAATGATGCTACAAAGTAAGACCACTGTGAATGTTAAAACTGTGCATAGGTTCTGATGACATGTAGGTTTCTATCATTGATTTAATTAAGGATTTCTCTAATATTACATTGCCTATGACTGGGTTGTTAGAGAAAGATGTGCCATTTGTATTTGATGATAAATATCCGCAGTCATTCGAATACGTCAAGAAGAAGCTGACGATTGCATCGATACTGGTCTCCCCGGATTGGGGAGCCTCTTTTGAACTAATGTGTGATTCTAGTGATTTTGCAGTTGGAGCTGTGTTAGAAAAAATGACAGATTAGAGGTGTCCTCCAATCTACTTTGCTAGCAAGACGCTTAATGATGCACAAAGGAACTACACAACTATGGAAAAGGAGCTCTTGGTGATTGTCTTTGCATTCGACAAGTTCAGGTTCTATCTAGTGTTGTCTCATACTATGGTTTTCATTGACCATTTTGCTCTTATGTAACTTCAAGCCAAATAAGATGCAAAACCAAGATTAATTCGATGGGTCCTAATCCTTTAAGAGTTTCACATATTTATCAAAGAGCACAAAAAATGTTGTAACATACCATCTTTGTTGCGCCTTAAGGGCCCTCTTCCTGGTCGATTTGCTGAATCAGAGATTAAAGAGCTCTTCCCTGGTGAACAGTTGTTCCTCTTAGAAGAGAAGCACTGAAAGTCTGGAGCATCACCCCAATAAACACCCATGTTATGCCGAGATAGCTAACTTTCTCGCTGCCAGGACATTTTGAGAGGATTATAGTCATCTGTAATGGAGGAAACTGATTTCTAATGCCAAGCATTACATTTGGGATGTGCCCTACCTCTTCCATTGTGGGTATGATGGAGTGATTAGACGATGTGTAACCGCATATGAGTCGCTCAAAATCATGCGTTGCTGTCACACCAGTCCCTCTGGGGACATCACGATAGAAACCGCATCGCTTGGAAGATTTTGGATGCATGATTCTATTGGAGGAAAATTGGGAAGGACTATAGACATTTCATGAAGAACTGCGATCCATGTCAACGTTCAGGTAACATTTCAAATAGGAATGAAATGCCAATTATAATATCCATGTCGGTAGAGATTTTTTTATGTGTGTGGGTTTGATTTTATGGGTCCTTTCCCACAGTTTCATCATAATAAGTACATTCTTGTTATTGTGGGTTATGTGTTAAAGTGGAAAGAGGCACAAGCGTTGCCTACTAATGATGCTAGGACAGTGGGAAAGTTTATTACTCGCCTTTTCATGCTTTTCAGCACCCTTCACACTATCCTTAGTTACATGGGGGTACTCACTTCCAGGGTCAATTCAATCGAGTTTGTCAAAAAGTTAGCATAAATTATTAATTAACAACTACTTACCATCTGCAGGCAAGCAGTCAAGCTGAAGTGACGAATCATGAACTAAAGCTGATTCTTGAGAAAACTGTTGATCAGTCTCGCAAGGATTGGTCGATTTGGATCGATGAAGCTCTCTTGGCATATCGAACCACTTTCAAAACTCTTATCGGCACTTTGCCGTATTGATTGGTTTATGGCAAGGCTTGTCATCTACTAGTCAAGCTTGAGCATAAGGAATGATGGCCATCAAGTTACAGAACATGGGTACTAGTCTCGCAACCACGAAAAGGAAATATCAGCTCCTTGAGCTATAGGATTACATGTTTCACACTTTTGAGAGCTCATGGTTGTATAAGGAGAAGATGAAACGCATCCAAAATGCAAAGCTATAAAGTGTCAAAGAATTCAAAAAGGGATACAAAGTGCTGCTTTATAACTCCCGCCTCAGACTATTTCTAGGAAAATTCCAATCAAGATGGTCAGGACCTTATGAAGTCACGCAATCTTTACCGTACGGAACCGTAGAGATCACACATTCGGACCAAGGAACATTCAAGGTCAATGGTCACCGTCTCAAGCGCTATCAACATACCAAGCCTACCGATGTAGCCGAAGTTTATTACTTTGAGGATGCATAATAAAAGGCCACGTATCGTCTAGTTGAAAGACGTTAAAGAAAGAGCGCTTCATGGGAGGCAGTGTGAACTATTTTGCGATAATCACAAGAGGAATATTAGGAATTTCCTATACTTATTATATTTTGAGAAGTGATTTAGGGGTTTGAGTAATCTAACCATATACTTTCAAAAGAAAAAGTAATCTAACCATATAAAATGCATTTGTATTTTTTTATATTGCCACATAAGCTTTTCCCTACTTTACTTGCTACTCCTTTATTTTTCCATTGCCCACTCCCACGTAAAGAGATAAACCCATTATATGTTTGTTGATAGTTTCCTGAGGTTGATAGTTTCTTCGTATTTTTGGCAGATCTGGCAAGTGGTATGGGACAAAATTTCTGCGATAGAGGATCGATTTTGGGGCTAGGGCATTAGAGCTGTATCTCGAAAGAAAGAAAAGGATTTTAGGGGCCAACTTTATTTTCCAGAGATATTTCTAGTTACTTGTTGGGATGTTGGGCACAGCTTAGAGATCTTGGAATCTGAGATGGAAAAAGCTGCACACCTTTGGAACTTCCACCACTAGCTATCCGCATAGTCGGAGTGCCTATCAGGACAATCCTATTTGCCATGGTCAGAGAGGGAGAGCATTAGTAACTGATGGTTGGAGATTCCATTCTCTTGTTTCCTCATTTCTCCAGTCACTAGCCACATCAAAAGGCCATGTATCACTCCTTATCGTTATTTAACCAGCCAGGAAGACCCAAACATCAAAGTTATGGTTGATAGTTTCTTTGCTTCCCACAATCTTGAAAGCTCCCAACTCTAGAGCTCATTAGCTCTAACAAATACTACTCCATATCAATGACGGGCTCCTTTTTGGCAAGTAGGAAGTCAATTTCGAGGAAATATTTTGCCTGTATTCATTGGTGATCCCTACAATTGTGTCGTCTTCTTCCACTGTCACCTTACCAAAGATAATGGTGTCATCCACAAACAGGCAGTGGGTCAATGTAGGCCCCGCCTTGAGAGATAGATGTCATGCAAGTGTTACACCACTATTCTTTTCTCGATCATAATAGATTTGGCATTAGACATAATTATAAAGAGGAAAGGAGAGAGAGGGTCTCCCTAGCGAATGCCTCTTGAAGGGGAGAAAGTTCATGTGGGTTGCCCATTGAAGATGACATTGAAGCATATCATACGAACACAAGTGTTAATCCAAGATCTCCAGGTTGGGAAGAAACCATAATGTTGCAAGATCTGGTCAAGGTTGTCCCAATCAACCATGTCATATGCCTTCCTCATGTCAAGCTTAAGGCACATATATTTATGATTTCCTGTTTTCCAATTTTTGAAACTGTCCAGCATTTCGTAGACAAGCATAATATTATCCTGTATTAATCGGCCGCTAGTGAAGGCTTCTTGCATTTTTTTGGTGAGCGTAGGCATCCATCTCTTGATCCGGGATATCGTGATTTTGGAGATAACTTTGTATCTGAAGTTCCATCGACTAATTGGCCGAAATTCATTCATAGCTTTGGGTTTGGAGGTCATTGGGATCAAAATAAGGTGAGTTTCGTTCCATCCTTCTGGCATTACCCCATTGATGAAAAAGCTTTTGATGTATGAGATTAATTGCTCTTTGATGACATGCCAGAACTTTCGGTAGAAATTCCCGGTGAAGCCACCGAACCCTAGAGATTTACTTGGTTGGAGGTTGAATGTCGCCGCTATAGTTTCCTCCTCCGAAGAAGTTAAGGAGAGGCTGCATTCATATTTTTGTTAACCAGACTTGGAAGGATGGAAAAGTCCATCTGGTGTCTTGCCTGGAATAGGTTATGGTAATACTTCATTGCATGAGGCAACAAGAGGCACATGTCTACTATTTCAACGCTGACCTATGGTTGGAGACTTGAAATATGGTTCCGCTGCTTGTGGTGGACGTTAATGGCATGAAAGTAGGCTGTATTTCGATCTCCTTCAAGACCCTATTGAACACGAGCAGTCTGTCGCAATAAATCATTGTCATTAGTCCAAATATCTTCTAGCTCACATTTTAGAATTCTTTCTTCCATGATGATAGCTTGGTTGTGTAAGAACTCAACGGTATGTCGCATTCAGTTCTTAATAACATTTTCGTGGGCTCTTTCGGTAGAAAGTAGAGATAGTGCCCATCTAGAGATTTCATGTTGATAATTAGAGAGGTTTATGTGGGTGGAGTTACCTGGAACCCAATTGGGTGATATTATGTTTAGGCCAAGGCTCTGTCGAGTCAGCATCAGATATGTGACAGACCCTTGTGGTAGTTTGACTAAGTGAATGGTGTGCCTTGGAATCCAATGTAGAGGAAGGCATTGGAAGATATGAATGAGTGGAAAGGCTCGATGTACAAAGACGAAATCGGATTGCCTCTTTCCTTGTCATATGCATAACATATGGAGTTAAAATCACTTAATACAATCTAGGGACTATATTCTCTATGAAGACTAGTAACTTTTGCCCATAACGAACGTCTTTCAGCAGGACCGCTCGAAACATGAAGAAAAGTACAAAAAGAACCCATTGTCGTAGTCGACGAAGGTATGGTATTATTCTAATCGATAATCTAAAGGTCCAACAAAGGGCTAATCCACCAGATGTTCTGATAGGATTAACATAGCAAAAGTTGGCAAAGTCCAAAGAGAGTCTCTTCTCTTCCTTGAAATCCAGAGAGTGCTTAGCTCTAGACGGATGGTCTGAATTAGATTTTGGAGATGGTTCATTGTAAGGGATCACACCATTCCCCTAAAATTCCAACCGATGGGGATTGGTTCGACAGGGGCTCCATGATGGGGAAAGGTTTGACAGGGGCTCTCTTAAATCAGGTCCCTTTCTCAAAGTCACATAATTAGTGCTAAGGCTCAAAGTGTGAAGCTAACCACGGTTGTTGACAAGCTCCGTAAGAGGACATAAGATATAGTCTGTATCATGAGGATAGCCGATATTCGTGCAGTTGCTGCAACTTTGGTTCTTCCTCGACCCTCCTTGGATCGTCATAATGCCCCCAAAAGACTAACTATGAGTTAGACTTGGGAAATTATCACCATATGACACCAGATGTCGCCATCCATATTAGACACCCCAGGCGCACCCTACATCTGCTTCCTCGTAATTGTAGGTTCTAGTTGTTGGTGTGCCCCAACACTTTTGTTGTCAGCATTCTTTTGTAGTCGGTGTGAAACTTCTCCGAGAAGCTACACCTTATAGCTTCTCGGGGATGTTTATCTACTGTTTGTCCTCTAAATTGACCATAGGGTCCTCGCCCTTTGCTTCTTTAAATACATCACTTTTCTCCTCAACCAAATTCATCTTATCAACTCAATTATTCTCCATCAAGCGGTCCGCCATTTTCTCAACTAAATTCATGCTCGAACATAGCAAAACCCAAAATTAGAGGTTCTAACGGTGATTAGAAAAAATTCCTTAGGTGAGGGAAAGATAAGGATCTTCCTCTAGTGTCAAAAAATGTGAGGTATTCCTTTTTTTCCTTTTTATATATTTCCACTATGTCTCTTTTTTTGTCGGGTATGTTATCCCTTGACCAAAAACATTGCCATTTGTTGTATTGGTTAGGATGTCATTATTGTGAGTGATTCGTGTTTCTCAACGAGAAAATAATTCGTGGTGGCCTTCTTTGATCTGGCTCTTCTTCATATAAAGATGCGTCTAAAGTTTCTCTTGAAACTGTCGGACTACATAAGGTTGTTTTGGCGCAAGATAAGAATCTCGAAGATATTGTTGTAATTTTTATGACTATATCAGATCGCTCACATCCTTCATCGGGGGGCTTCTCTCACGGTTTGAAAGATAAGGCGTCATCGTCCTTAGCCCTTGGTTGAATTGAGACTCGATCTCCCCTTCTTGGTCTACTTTCCTCATGATGCAAACTTGGATGGGGCAAAGTGTTTCTTTTTCAGGATTTTTGGTGGTGTGGGGTTCATTTTTCCTTTCTGATTGTTCTCCCTAGAACTAGAAGAAAATATTATTCATGTTCATTAGTCCCCTATCATTCAATCAACCTAGTATCCCTAAGGTGACTATGTTCCTTCTTTCGCATCTTATATAATTTTATGTTATTGGGATAACTATTTGGGGTATGTGAAGGGCATTTTCGACCATTAGTGTTGAAATAATAATAGGGGTATGTTGTACTGAAAGAGCTATCAATTTTTGTCCCGTAAATTTTTGTCCCGTAAATCTTCATTTGTTGAACCCCTTTTCGCCGACACTTTCCTATATAAACCCTTTCCCTCTTTTTCTTTTCTTTCATTCCTTTTCTTCCTTCTGCTTCTTTTTAATCCACTAGATGTTCTGATAGGATTAACATAGCAAAAGTTGCCAAAGTCCACAGAGAGTCTCTTCTCTTCCTTGAAGTCCATAGAGTTCTTAGTTCTAGGTGGATGATCGGAATAAGATTTTGGAGATGGTTGATTGTAAGGGATCACACCATTCCCCTATAATTCCAACCGATAAGCTTCATTTCAGAGGAGGTGGGATACAGATGGCCACAAACTCCTCAGGTATTGCATCTTGGACAATAGTATTATATTAGCTTCATTCAATTTTGCTATAGCGATATTACCTCCTCCTTTGGTTCCTTGGTGTTTGAGCTTTGACTTCCTGGTAAACTTTAGCTTGTGACCAGTGGGAGAGATAGAGAGGTTATTGAGTTCAAGACGTGTGCTGTATTCCTCCAACTGAAACTTCCTTTTTTGTGCATGGTGTTCAGTAGGATCCTTTTGTTGGATCGTCACAATGATGGTTGTGTGTAGATGAGTTCCTAGAATTTGCTGCATAACTCTGCCATGTTGGCTAGTTGGGCTGAGGAATGGGTGTGGGGCAAGACACTGTTGATGCGTCAGTGGGGATGCCTGTAAGGTAAATGGAAGCTGATTGGGTATTTTAGAGATGGTTGAACTGTTCGAACCATGTCGGGGTGAGCTTCTCGATATTTATTATTGGGCCTAGGGACTAGAGTTTCCTCTAAAGGGGCCTTGCCCTTGATAATATTGATGATGTGGGTCATACAAGGCCCATGACCAATGTTCTGGGACAAGAAAAAATTCAAACCCTGGCGGGACCTCAGGAGCCTTAGAGCTGTTATTGGCGGCGCTGACTTCTACTCTACCAAAAGTATCTGTTAGGCGCTGCGGCAACATGGGACAAGATTACGTTAGTCTGGTCAGAGGTGCGTGCACTGGGAAGAAGTCGATAGTTGTGAGGGTGACTGTAACCAGTGGTGATTCTCGGGTACCTTTGATGGGTTGGGAGATTAATATGGGATCGCGGCTATTTCAGTCGGGGTGAGAGGAGCTGGCAATGGGTCCCAGAGAGCCTTGGGTTAGCAAAATTATTAAAGGTGCTTTGTTGTCGGTGGATCCGTCGGAGTTATACTGGAAGCCGAATTCCTCCTTGATCTGACCTTCAGGTATTTGTACAACTTTTATTCTCCCGTACCACCTAGGAGCATTTGAGTGCCACGCTCGCTACATGAAGCACATGTGTGGCTGATTCTACCATTGAAAACATAGACGTCAAGGAGACTTATAGTGGGATAGGATGTTCTGATCTGGCAAGCCCATCGGCATATTGAAATAGAAGGTTGGAATTAGCGGGTCCTCGAGTTTAACTTATGTGAATACCTTAATTTCTCGCTTCCAACGGATGCCCTCTAACCCGGGTTGCTCTACCACCCAAAGCATTGGGAAGATCTTCCGAACAATGTTGTAGATGCAATCCCCAAACAGGAACTGATTTGACATATCCAGTATGTGGAACCATACCGGTACTTACCTAAAGCACACCCGATCATGCCTAGTGTTTCCATCCTAATGTTTCACCCATAGTAGAGCCCCACCAATTGTGTATGGTTGATGGGTCCATGCGTATTTCTTTTGCCTTTCATAGCATAAAGAGAGGACATAAATGTCCTTGCGATTTTCATACTCATCGGTGTGGTGGAGCCCTCCGTGTTCCTAGACTAACGAACGAGTAACAACAATAACTGCACCTTTGTAAGGTAGATTGATCCCGACTAGCTTACCAATCAGTAGGTAGGATGTCACTAGTCTAGAATTACCCTTAGTGAAGGAGAGTCGTAGTCTGGAGATTTTGGGTGAGTTATTGTCGAATTGGAGAGAGATTAGGTGTTGCATTGTGGATTTGAGGTTCAATTGGGATTTGGTTAGACTTATAGGCGAAAGAGAGAGATTAAGGTGTGTTGTAGGGTGGGGAGACTTTGGGAGGAAGGATGGATTGGAGTTTGGGATTAAATAGTTGCTGCCTAAGATAATGGGCATGGCATGGACTATGAGACGATTGCAAGGGTGGGTTTCCTTGTTGGTGTAGCATGTTATGATTGCATTAAAGACTATCTATTACATATCCCATCTCTGAATCAGCGACGAACTGAGGGTAGATTACGAGTGGATGTGCAGGGAGGGCAGGTGGACAATCCAGCGAGCTTCATCTTTTTCAAAGGTCATAGACTCCTCTAGCTTTTTATTTTCGTTTTTATCCTATGCCAAGTTATTTGAATGCGAGCATCACAACATGTCGAACAAGTTTTAAAAGGGGTTAGGGCCTAGGCTAGTAGTGTTTTAACAACTACTAATCTATCCTAATTCAAACATTAACGTTCCAATCAAGCATATTTAAGATAGTGCTAATGATATATCATGTAATCATACTTGGAAAGTAGGTTCTTTTTAGTTGTTTATATGTTTATAAACGTTTCACCTTTACATGTGTAGATTAGTCCTTTGGGTAATCGCTAAGGTTATGACTTCTTTTCAACTAGTTGATATACCTTCCAACTAGTTGACCCGGCTGGTTCGGTCCAAACTGAACCCAATTTGACCAGTCAACATGCCAACTAATGCTCAGGGGTAAAACTATCTTTTCAACTAAGTGACACCCAAATCAAATCGGTTGGATCGAAATCAGACCTGGAATTCACTTAATTGGATTTTTAATTAAATCAAGACTCTCCTCCTTATATATTTATGAGCGGACGAGGTGATTAGGCTAATAAAACCTGATATTAGACCAAAGAACTAAGTTTGTTTACTTAACCGTATTAAATTCAAATTAGAGAATCAGACCATATGAGTTATCTGGTCAATCAAACTTGTCTAGAATTTAGCTAAAATTATTCTTAAATTCTCATATGTAATTCCATTTTAAGTTCCCAAGTTGACCTTTCAAGGTCCGTCTTAAGAATATATCAAATAGTAGGACGAGATCTGGACCCCTAAAAAACTAATAAAATCAAATGTAAAAAGGTCTCGTTTTTGGTAGGTTTCGATGTAAAAAAGACGTGTCATCCATTTATATCCAGGAGACAAAGGCAAAAGTCCATTTAATATATAGAGACAATATGAACATCCGTTTGAAAAAAAAAGTTTAGACTTACGAAAAACTAATTTGAAGCTCCGTTCAAAGCCCAAAAATAACTGAATTCGTTTAACGTCCGAATACATGACAAACATCCGTTTGAAAATAATTTTTTGGGCTAGACTTAGGTGACAATAATTTGATACTCGTTTAAAGCCTGGAAGACAGCTGAATTCAGTTAACGCCCGAATACACGACGAACTTCCGTTTGAAAATACTTTTTGGACTTAGACTTGTGCGAAAATAATTGGATGCTCTATTAAAGCGTATAAGACAGTCGAATTTGTTTAACATCCACATACACAATGAACATCTGTTTGAATAGAATTTTGTGCCTAGACTTAGGCAAAAATTATTTTGTGCCTAGAACACAACATAATTCGTTAAACCTTTGAATACACGATGAATCTATTTTGAGATAATTTTGATACAATTTTGAAGACCTTAAACAAACACAACTGAATTGTTTTAATGTCTGAATACACGATATAATTCTTTTGAGATAATTTTAGTGCCTAGACTTAAGCTGACAAAATTTTGAAGCTCTACTTAAAGCCTGGAACACAATTGAACTTGTTTAAGGTCCGAATACACGACAAAAGTCTTTTGTTATAATTTTGGGTGCCTAGACATAGCCAAAAATAGTTTTAAAGGTTTGTTTAAAGCCCAACAATAATTTACATTGTTTAACGTCCAAATACACGACAAAATTCTTTTATGATGATTTTGGGTGCTTAGACTTAGGCGAAAATAATTTTAAAGGTTCGTTAATGCCCGGAACACAGCTGAATTTGTTGAACATCTGAATACACGAAGAAATTATTTGGAGATAAATTTGCATGGTCCATTTATAGACTGGAAAAAGGCATAAATTCTTTGGATTGATTTTTGGTAATCCATTTATAGCCTGGGGAAACAGACAAAATCTTTGAAATGATTCTTGGCAATCCATGCCCGAAAAAGTGGCAGAAAGTCTTTGGAATGATTTTCGGTAATCAGTTTATAGTGCAGAAAAATAATAAAAATTTTTTGAAATGATTTTCGATCATCCATTTTATAGCCCGAAAAAACTGCTGAATTTTTTTGAAATGATTGCTGGTAATTTGTTTATAGCCCAAAAAAGGGCAGAAATTCTTTGAAATGAGTTTGGGTTTATAGCCAAGAAAAAATGGCCGAAATTCTTTTCAATGATTTTTGATAATCTGGTTATACCCTCAAAAAACGACCGAAACCCATTTAATGATAGGAGATAAGAAGAAAATTCTTTTTCAAACAATTGTATCCTAGAGTTAGGCGTAAAATTTTTACAATTAGTTCTAACCATGTCACGATATGAATCAAAAGAAATATATGCATGATATGGGGGGTTAAAAATTTTGCTACAATTTTTCTAAAGTAGGGGTTAGGAAACTTCCGTGCTAGGGTTAAACTTTGTCAGTCTGTCTAAAAATATATCAAATCATAGGGCGAGACCTGCATTCCTATAGAAATAATAAAGTTCAATTTACACCGAGCTCGGACGAAAACCTATAACCATACTTTCTTTTCAAATACTTTCATTGAAAATTCCTAACTCTTCAAAAGTAGTTACAAGGATTGACTCACCATATCATTGACACCACTTAGACCCTCAAATACTATCCCCTATGGAAGTCTAGTACCGTTACAGGTGCAGAGTCACCTTCTGAGATTCGCAATGCCTCCATGGAGCTGGTAGCCCACATATGTTAGTAGAAGACAACCAGTCTCATATACCAAATGTAAAACTGACCCTAAAAAACCACGTCGAACCACTGATCCGACCCATGCATGCTAACTCAGGTTCCACTAGACTCGACTCAAACCAACATTGAGTAATATTCTCATAAACCAAGCATTCAAGACTAAGTTGAAACCTTTATTAAACCTTTAAATAGACAAGGCATGTATCTCGAATCCCAAAATGCAACACAACAAAAAACATGAGATACAACTCCATCAACGTGATCTAGTCTAGCTAGGCCTATCTAATCCTATTCTGAAAAGTGAATCGCACGCCACTGTTCAGTCCTTAGAGTTTCGTGATGAATTTCATTGCATCTTTTGTATAGTAGTTCACACGCTAATTTATAGCCTCATGAGCCATCGGTCCATACATCAGCCATCTTAATGGAAATCCATTCATAGGATTCTTCAATATCTAACTAGAGTTCTACATTTGACTATGTAATAAAAAAATATAAACCCCACCTCTAAGAAGAGCTAACACTCTTATTCTAACTTGATATGATTCCCTTTACTGCCATGAATGCGTAGCTTCTGACCATGCATCGTTTGGAGCTCAAATGATCGAGTTATAATCCAGTCCTCCAATCCTCTCTGATACACTGACTAATCCGGAACTGCAAGACACTGACAGCACTGACCCAAGTCCTTAACTGTAAACCATCAAAAAGTTCAGAACCACAAAAGCTAGACTTAAGATGAACTAATTACAAACTAGCCACTTATCTTTCAAGGCTTTGCAGATTGGGTCACCAAACTTCTCCAAGATTGCGAGGAGGTCACTCTTCTTCTCCGTCTAGGCTTTTCCTTGCCGACAGCCTTTGCCCAGAAACCGACGAGGCTCTAGAAACCTCCATGAGTGGCTAAAATCTTTGTGTTTTTTGGATTAGATAAAAGCTTTAGCTTACCTTCTGTATGGATATTGGGGTTTTAACCATTTGATTTTGTTATCTAGGTTATTCGGACTTATGATGTGTTCTTGCGAAAACCTAAATTCATATTCTTTCTCGTCTAGGCGTCTTGATTGAATCATTGTCATTGATTTGTGGTTCCGAGAGGAACGTAGGTCAAAAGGATGCTTAGGAACATTATTCCCCATTAGCTCGAGAGAGGACCGGTTCGTCTAGGATTCCTGCATTATTTATCATTGTGGCATTTGATCGAATACCTTTAGTGCGTGCGAATAGATCCTTAGAATTGTGAGAGCGATCTAAGACTATTGTAGGAAATTTCCAAGCCATTACAACCTGATTAATTGAGATTGCATATCGTTCGTCCATAAATTGCTAGCTTTTGTGGATTGGAGTCTGAACAATCTTATTTCCCATATTTGGAACTTGATTAATCACACTCGCTTTCTTTTAATTTGACTTCTTAGTTCATAATTAGAATACTTCAACATAAAGACAACCAATCCTTGGTCTAGTTAGTATATTTGAATTGAGTAATAGCATTAGAAAGATCCTAGGGAAAATACGATTCCATCAGTTTATTCTAGTAGATATTAAAAGGCAGTATAAGATCTTCTCATCAATTAAGTTCTCACCAACAATTCTGAAATAACTTGTAGCTCATCTAGTCCTCGTTCTTAGTAACAAATTATCCTTACATGTCATCCTCCTCAAAGGACCCAACAGATCGACACCTCGGGGATGACCTAAATTAAACCACACCTCAGATAGCTCGTTCTTGCCTCTTCGCTTCTCCTCTCCAAACCCTAGGGAGACCATCTAGTATCAAGAGGAACCTTGGAGCACTTGGTGGTCCATTGGAAGGAGGAACTCAAGGAGATTGAATTTTAAAAACCATCTTCCATGAAGATGTGATTCGCTTATTCTTCCTCTTATGCTTTTATTACCTTGGTAGCCTAAGTCCCTTTGAGATGTAGTTTCTATGATTTTCTCCAAAAAGCATTTGGTTGGATCATGTGGATGCTTAATGATATCTATTTATGGCTTTGTTGTGCTTAGACCATGGTGCTTGCAATCTTGTATCAGTTATCGCATTTATGAGATCAAATTGTCATGTTCCTATTCATTAATAGTAGGAGGAGTGTGTTTGTGTTTAGTATAGGATAGATGAGGGTATTGGTTCTCATTAACAAGCCCCAATTCTACCTTTAGAGGCAGGATTTCTTTGTGGGCATTTCATCAAACACTTGGTGGGCGACCCGAAACAAAGATGACCTATTGACACGGTTGGAGTTAGGATGCTAGGGATGTCTATAAGTGACTTAAGAATCCGCACTTTGGGTTCGTAATACTCCTAAACTTATCTGAACTCCCAGGCATTTTGTGGATGGATTGGACTACTTCAAATGTGGTGAGGCCACCAATTGAGAACCAGAATTTCAAGCTAAAGTTCCAATATATCCAGATGGTTCAACATAGTCAGTATAGCGGTCTCGACTTTGAGTGCCCAAGTTGACATCTCAAGGGTTTCCTCCAACAACAATCGAAGATTCTTTAAGAGCATCGGGCGTACCTAGATACGTTCAACACCACTACACGAGCTAACATGATGGAACTCCAAAGCACACTAGGGAATCTCACTAAGGTTCTCTCGAACTAGTAAGACGGTACTTTTTGAGTAATACTAAGGTGAACCCTAAGTCTAAAAAGCATATGTTAGCTGTGGATATGGAGATCATAAGATCTTCTAGATCAAAGAGTGAATGCATTGCAGAGGACATCTCGGTTAAAATAGAAGCTTCGACTACATGGCCGACTTTGTCGTGGTGGATACCAACATTACTTGGAAAATGACGGTTATCTTGGGATGATCTTTCCTCACAGATGCAATAACGTTGATCGATACCTCCCGAAGGGAAGATGATCTTACAGTCTCGGTAAAGAATTCAAACTATTTGCTCGTACCCATTGTAACAATTTTTAGCTCACTATTGATCGTGCCCATCAACTTAATCCCTTTTGCAACTATGCTTCAACTATCTCTAAGACTAACAATGCTCAAAACATGTCTTCCCAGTTATTTGTGACAAGCTGTTTGCAGACACTCGAGGACAATGGACATACAAGGAGAGAGAGACCACCCACCGAGGCGCATAAGAAAATGTCGAAGTCGACCCAAAAGTCTAGTCTTGCCACGCTCGTTAAGAAGCATAAGCATGAGATTTCTTGGAAAGTTACCTATATCAACGGGATCAGCCCCACTTACTGCAAGCATCAAATCTATCTCGAAGATGGAAAAAACTAGTTTGCCAACCTCAGAGACGTCTTAACTCGCTTTTGATGGAGGTAGTTCAAAAATATAATTTCTAACTTCTAGATGCAGGAAGTATTTTCCCATCTCAGACAGCAAATGGGTTTGTCCGGTGCATTGTGTACCAAAGAAGAATGGAATAACTATAGTTCCTAATGGTGCGGGGGAAGTCATTTCTTCTAGAATAGTTAGTGGTTGGATAGCATGCATTGACTATTATAGACAGTTAAATGAGGCTACTAAGTAGGACAACTTCCCTCTTTCTTTCATTGATCAGATGCTTGAGCGCTTGTCAGGTCATGAGTATTATTGCTTTCTGGATGGACACTTCCAAATTCGTATTGCACCAAAGGATGAAGAGAAAACAAGGTTTACATGTCCTTTTGATACATTTTCCTATAGAAGGATCCCTTTTGGTCTTGACAATGCGCCAGTAACATTTCGCTGATGCATGATGGCTATCTTTAAAGATCTAGTCACCAAAATCATGGAGGCATTCATGGATGATTTTTCTGTGTATGGAGATTCTTTTGATAATGGCTTGAAGTACTTGGAGAGAGTACTTGTGACATGTGAAGAGACAAATCTAGCTCTTAGCTGGGAGAAGAGCTACTTCATGTTGAGAGAGGGAATTTGCTTGGACACAAGATTTCAAAGAAAAGGGTTTCAGTTGATCCCGCCAAGATTAATACAATAGCTCAACTTCCTCGTCCTACATCAGTGAAGTCAGTTAGAAGTTTTCTGGGACATGCAGGGTTCTATAGGAGGTTCATCAAGGATTTCTCCAAGACTGCACTACCAATGACTCGCCTGCTTGAGAAGGATGTTTCCTTCCATTTTGATGATGCATGTCACCAAGCATTTGAGGCTCTCAACTTTAAACTCACCACCACTACTATCCTTATAACACCACAATGGACGATGCGAGTGATTTTGTAGTCGGGGCAGTACAAGGACAGAGAATTGAGAAGCGCTTTGACCCATCTATTATGTCAGTAGAACTCTAAATGAGACTTATAGGAATTACACCACTACATGAAAAGGAGTTATTAGCTATGGTTTATGCTTTTGACAAATTTAGATCATATCTCTTGTTATCACATGTGGTTGTTTTCACTAATCATGCAGCCATTAGGTACCTCATGAGGAAACCAGATACCCAAACCGAGACTGCTCTATTGGGTGCTTCTGTTTGAAGATTTTGACATTGAAATCAAGGATAAAGAGGCTTAGAGAATTTTGGTGCTGATCATCTCTCTAGCCTAGAGGGGCATGTAGCTAGACTGGAGACGTGTTTTGAAATTCGGGAAATGTTTCCTGAAGAACAACTAAATGCCATTATGATCATGAAAGCCGAAGGACCTTTCTCGACACGAGCGAAGGAAATTTCTTCATGCCATCAAGAAGTATTATTGGGAAGTCCACATCTTTTTCGAATCGGCTCTCACAACATCATTCGCCGGTGTGTCACCCTCAGTAAAGCTCATGACATCATGACTCATTATCATTCGGGACCGACTGGTGGATATCATGGCACAAATTAAACAGCTCGGAAAATTCTCATTGCCGGTTTCTTTTGGCCTACCATATTTTTAGACTGTAAGGATTTCATCAACACTTGCGATCAATGCCTCAAACTGTGAATATGCCTCTAGATGTTTAATATATATGACAGGTTGATTTTATGGGACCTTTCCTTACATCTTATAAGAACATAAGCTCTCTCCACTAACGATGCTAGGGTAGGTGGAAAGTTCTTATAGAAGCTGCTTTATAGATTCGGTACACCTAGAACGATTATAAGTGACCAAGGAACTTATTTTCTTGGTCAATTTGATAGGGTGTGTGTTAAGCATGGTGTTACCCATCATGTAGACATGGCTTACCACCCTCAAACGAGTGGCCAAGTCGACGTGACAAATATGGAGTTAACACATATCTTAGAAAAGGTGATCTCGCACAATTAATTATCCATTAGATTAGATGACGCCATACGGGCATATATAACTACTTTTAAAACTCATATTGGCACTTCCCCTTACATTCTTGTGTATGAGATAGCTTACCATTTGCGTATAGAACTTAAACACTGTGCTTGATGGGCCTTGAGAACACTTAACTTTGATCATAGTGTTGCTGAAGAGGAAAGAAAAATCTAGTTACTCAAATTGGAGGAGTGATGAGAATCGAGCTTCTCAAAGCTCCAACTTGCAAAACGAACGTACCAAACGGATCCACGATTCAAAGCTAAAAGGTGTCAAGGAATTCAAGGTTGGTGAGCAAATGCTCCTTTATAATTCTCGCCTTCATATCTTTCCAGGGAAACTGAGATCCTATTGGTCTGGAACATCCACTGTCACACAAGTTTTTCCTCATGGAGTTATGGAAAATCACTCGCCCCGAAGAGGATCCTTTCAAGGTAAATGGGCATTGTCTGAAGCTGTATGTTACTGGTGAATTCCTCGGAGTGGTCAAATAAATGAAACTAGCCCCACAACGGATCAGGGGTAAACCTAAACTAGTCGAGCCGAAGACTTCAGGCATCTATTTCATGACGTAAAACGAGCGCTTCTTGGAAGGCAACCCAAGTTTGAGTATTTATTTTATGTAATTTTTCAAATTTTGACTCTAGTGGTGTGTCTAGTGTTGAGTGGATTGAGTTTGGATATTCAAATTGTGTCCCGAACGTTTGGCGTGACATGGTGTTGTTAAGTGTGTGCAGGATGAAGAATCCGCCAACAGAAGAAAACAATGTTGTGTATTGATAACACACGATGTGTGTTGTATCATCTGTAAGCAAGCCTCCTAACACAGGGTCCTCTTTTATCAACATAGACCTTGTATTGGCAACGCCTTATGTTACTAATACATGACCGTTTGTTGTATCATCCGTAACTGGTGCTTCCTAACACACGGTCGTGTGTTGTTACCTCACGCTGTGTGTTACATCCAGGTCAGTAACTATTTCTTTTTTCTTATTTTCTTCGAATTTTCCCATCTTCTCCCCCTCTCCTTCACGCGAGCACAACCTATCCTCCCACCACCACCACCACCATCAACGTTTCCTCCTTCTCCTTTACATATCCGCAACCTGCCATCAATCATCAACACACATCTTATCTTTCTCAAACCACCATCATCATCTACCCCAAAGCCTTTCCAATCATCATCTCCTTTATTTCAGAAGAAGAATCTTCCACCATTGAAGGCAAAACTCAAGCCCCATCCTCAATCTCTCTATGTCGTTAGTTTCTTGTCGATTACAAGCATCCCTCCTAGGCCATTTAACAAGCGACAAAGGGATAGCAATGCTTCTTCTACAGGCACGGCTGCACTAGCCTTGTTCTCTTTTCTAGACTTCAAGTGGATGCAAGAGGAGATATTACATTTTGAAAGTATAATAGGGATAATGTTATGTCTCCACATGGTACCTTTATTATCGATATATGATAACCATATAGTGGAAGGATTGATTTGAAGCATATCTTGGTGGAGGCAGAGTGCTTCCTCTATTCCAATTTCAAAGGGAAGCTAATGTGTTGGCTTTAAAGGAAGTGATCAATTCTATCACTTTTAAGCCCAACCAGAACATGAAGAAGGAAGGTGTCATCAAGTTCCAACTTGGTGGTGTTCCTATTATACGTTGGTTGCCCACTCTTTGGAATGCGCAATCCCCCAGGATTTATTAAGGTTCAGACAGGACGTGATGAGTTAACCTTCAATGTTTCTCTCACAACACTTTAGGTTGGTTTCATGGTCTGATCCAGGGGTGGCTGATATTAGGATGATGCCTACAACATCACAGGGTCACTTTACTAGATACTAGTTCAATTCTCAACGCTCAAGCTTAGTTACTTAGTGCTTATCGATGGCCCTCGTCTCGTTTCTTCTTGTATGATCAACCTTCGGACATCATGAGAAAATGACGCCTAAGAGAGCAGCACGAGCAACAACGTCTCCACGGAGTGACTCTGGGAGTTGAAAAGAGAGGTACGGTCGAGGACGTCAGTTATCCCTTTCATCATTTTAATGTTTTCACATGTTTCCATGTTTTTAGACATTTCTTTGTGTCAGTTGTTTTATCAGACTTATCTCTAGATGTTGAGATATTTGCTTATGTTTTGGTACTGGATTTGAGCCATAGATGCTCGGTTTAGTCTTCAACAATTCTACTTATGTTATGAGGTCTTTCAGTACACTTGTTTTCATGTGTATCTTTAGTAATCATGTGATGGAGTGAACACGCGAGTATTGCATGAACTGAACCATATGGTTCGATTGATTCGTCTAGGGGCAGGTTTCACAACGGGTATCAGAGCTTGGTTATTCTCTACTATGTAATCAAAAATAAATTGTACGGAGGCGTCATGAACCTCAAAGCGCCCAGTAATGTCGGGATCTCAGTACTGAATAACTGGAGAGATGTTCTTATATGTGTAGGTGTTTGTAAATTCCTATGTTTTCTCTACAATTTGAAAACGGGGAGTCAGTGACGGGCGTGGGAGAAAGTAAGTCATATCCGTGAGGAACTGACCACCATGGACATGGCTAGTCATGGGAAAGAGTCGTGGCTGGATGACGACCACGGGCGTGGTTAGTCAGTAGGTCACGGGCATAGTGTGAAAGAGATCGCGGGCATGGTCATGTGTATACCATGGGCGTGTTGATGTTCATCAAGGGAGTGGCAAGATGTTAGCCACGGATGTTAACATCGGATAGAAAACAGAAAATAAATGACCGTTATGTTCTAGGAAGCTGTAAATAGAACACTATTAAGAGGGAGAAGTTCGGAGATGGTTTCGAGCTGAGATCGATCCACTTCAATACTTCCTTTGGACACCTTATGGCCTAGGACAATTCCCTTCTCCACCATGAAATAGCACTTCTCCCAACTCCAAACTGAATGAGTTTCTTCACATCTCGCCAAGATTTTTTCCCAGTTTTCTAAACATTTGGAGAAGTAATCTCCATAGAATCAGCAATCATCCATGAGGCTTCAACAACATCTTCTTGTAGGTTCCAAAAGATCATTGTCGTACACCATTGAAAGGTTGATGATGCATTACAAAGACCAAATGGAACTCGCAGGTATGGGAATTGACCGAAGGGGCATATCAAGGTAGTCATCTCTTGATCTTCTGGTTCCATCGAAATCTGAAAGTACCCTAACATCCCATCTAGAAAATAGTAGAACTTGTCCCTTCTATATATTCCAACATTGATTAATGAATGGTAGTGGAAGGTGATCCTTCTTAGTAGTGTCGTTCAAACGCCTATAATTGATGCAGACCCTCCACCTAGTGACTGTGCAATTTGGAATCAGTTCTCCTTTATCATTGGGCACAACCATGGAGCGGCCGTTTTTCCGCATAACCTGCATAGGATTGTGCATATAATTTTGGTATGAAAGCCTCATTCTTCCTTTAAAAACTTTGTATCCTTTCAGTTTCTGACTTTAGTTTTGATAGTTAAAAACATCAACCAAACACCCTAAAACCTAGTTTGATATCTTCGTTTGATTCGGTATTTGTGATTTTTGGATTTTTGCCTATCGAGGGCTGGGAATCCTTGTGATTGGTATCTAACATGTTGAAAACAAAAGTAGGTGGAAAAATTCCAACGACATCTTCAAAGAAAAGCAAAGAAAAAATCGGCGAAATAAAGAGGTCATCAAAAGCACTCGCTCGAACCACCTCCACCTCAGACATTTTCAACGTTTGGGTTAGTATAGTTGATTTCAAGACTAGGGCAGAGATCTTTTGGTTCTTTACTAGCTTAAAATGGAGGTTTCAAACTTTGAAAGTTCAGAAAAGAATTTTACCTAGTCATAGATCAGATTAATTTTTGTGGTTGCTTTGATTGCAATATTCTTTTGAATCCTACACCTGGCAAAATCATTGCTAGTCCTAAGACCTTAGCTCACCGAATGGCTTCACCATATATGTTTCTCTGTTTAAATTGAGTGAAACACTAGTGGTAAAACAACGAGTGGTGAGATTCGAACGTTTATAAATTGACAGATTTTGAGAGGTCCATTCTTTGTGCACTAACCATGTTTTGTGAGGTTCAAAAAAAATTGGTGGAGATACAACAAAGGCTGAAGGCCACTCAAGCAGAGCCACATAACAAGGCTAAACTACCTAAAGTGGCACCAATACCAACACTCACACTTGTTGGGCATGGACCTCTCTATGGCGCATCTTTTGAGGATCTACATCAATGGGAGATTCTTACTTCATTCCAATTAACAAAACATCCTTTTTAATTTTTATACGAAAAAATTACGTCTTACGAAGTTGCAAACAATAACAGAGTAATCTTTACCGCAAAAAATAGAGCAATCACTTCTCCATTCTGTTGTTTCTTTTCTTTTTCCATCCTCCCTTTCTTTCATACTAAACCCAAATCCCACCCCATTAATACTCATTTATCATCTTTCATTCAAAATCATTTATCATCTTCCATTAAAATAATTAACCCATGAATCCCTTTATCAAATAAGAGACGTATATAGAAAATAGAATTGCAAACAGAAGAAGTACAAACATTTTAATATACATATATACATAAGTGTTCTCTATCACAAGGTTTAGAGCCTCATCAAAAATTGCTTATTCAAAAATATGCACTGTATATATTAAACTGCAATGCATTGTAGATAAAAAAAGCGAGGTAGGGATGCAGTGATGAAGCATATTGCATTGCCCTATCCAAAAAATATGCCATTGTTGTTTTGAGCTATATTTAAGGAAGGAAATGAATGGTGAATCAAACAATATAGAGTATGATGAATGAAAATGCTACTATCGTGACCTAATGATTTGGATAATTTGATTTTGGTTAAGGATTTCATATGAGAGGAAGATTGGTGAGTGTGTCAATTGGATCATCTTCTTTCATAATTAGTCATTTAATTTAATCTTATGTGATAAGTTATTTTTCTACGATCCAACGTGTTATAGATGATTATAACTATCTACTAAGTCATGTAAATAGTTACAAATAGTTACTCGTATAACTAGTTATTAAGTTGTATAAATTGCCAAAAGTGGCGGGGATGAAAGAGAAGGAATTGAGAGGGAAGGAAGAGAACATTCATTTGATGAAAGATAACTTGTTACTCGTGTAACCTGTTAAAAATTATTACAACATGTTGCACATGTAACATTTTATAGACGGTTATTTTTTGGAAAAGTCATTGGGAACTTGTCGAATAGTCAACGTAAAAGCATATATCTGATTGTTTAGATTCATCTTTGAAGTTCTTAAAACTAATTGAACTTAAATTATACCATCAGTCATTAAGTTTTCTAGAATAAGTACTTGAACTTGAAACATGTTTTGAGTCAAAGATCTGGGTAATATATGGTAGAACATTTCCTGCCAACCCCAACAATCATTTTGCCACCCATTCTTTTTTTTGGAGAAAGGTTGAACTCAAGGTCCTAGTTATTAATACTAATGGCTCTTGGGAAGGAAACCCTAATCATATCAACACCAATACATTCAATAATATTTTGATGGAAAGAACTAATAATATGCATTCCAAAGGGAGGGAAAGAACAAATAATATGAGCAAAAAGGTCCATCACACGGTTTCTTTCTCGATAGATATGCGTTACAATCACCATCTAATCATGATGGAGAAGTTGTTGCACCTACGTTATACTCTCAAAGTGCCTTAAATCCGCAGCATTGGGGTTACAAGCATATGCGTCGATAATGGCGGAATAGTTTTCTTGATGACATCACGCGTAGTATTGCCACTAGTTTTCGGTTCCAAGATAACAAAGACTGTGATGATGCATCTGCACATAATAAAACATAGCACTAACAAAATTTTGGTGGTCGGCACCCCAGTAATTCTAAGATAGAAAACTAATCATTAACATATGATAGAACGGGAATAGAAAAATACCCAAAACATTATGGTGTGATGGAGGCTGTTACACCCTAAATGAACAGAATGCCATGGGGCGGACGAAAGACACAAATTAAATATAAAAGTCAAAGTCAACAAAATAAATGATTCAACATCGAGAAGTAATTTCGAAACAAATAGCACTAAACACGTGGGAAAAACTTAAATAGAAAAATCAAGTCCAACGTGAATCATAAATAAAATCTCAAGTCTACTAACTCCAAAGGAAACATCTTAGGTGTCCAAAATCCATCTTGATTACTCACTCTATGTCTTGGGACATGATTGGCAGCAACTATAGCTCTAGTATCTCTCATATGACCTAGTGGGTGGTTCGGGGTCAGTCTCTCGTGCTCAACTATTATCTTGTAAAGTACATTATAAAATAATAATGGTATCGTGTTATCGTGTAATAGTAGGAATTTTCATGGAAGTCAAACTATGTGACTTATATTGTTTTACTAGCTTTGACATTTATTCAAGGTTTTTTAATTCATGTAGGGCGCCCCCTCTTCTCACTAACTATCCCTACCACCCATTCATGGCAAATCATGGATGTTTGTGAGCATGTATCCTCAAACACCATATCATGTAAATTATGGATGTCTGGGAGAACGTATTCATCAGACAACATATCATGTGGGTAATACTGGCCCAATTTGTTTGGGAGTGAGGGTTCTAGCTAGTGGGGTTCTTTTCGTATTATTCCACCTAGTAATGGTCTATTGGAGATTCATGAATGAAGTACTCATAAGTAAAAAAAATACTGTCACGTAATTCATAACTTAATTTTAAAAAAACAGCAATGGTAGAATTTACCCCCTTAAACCACACACCTGATAAAGAAATGGTGAGAGTCCAATCCGAGGAATGAAGATTGAAGCTGGAAGGATTGAAGTTACAATTCTGGATTTGGGGAAGGAGATAAGCTGATGTTATCTTCATGTCATCAGAAGCAAGAACGGGAGTAAAATTAACATTGGGAGTCATTGTTGAGATTTGAACAACTGACCTCCAGGTCATGGGTCCGAATACTTAAACACTAGACCACAATCAATTTGATGATCCATGTCCTATTGGTTCATTTAAGTTCTAACTTGGCAACCGAATCATCACATTAAATTGATTAAAGGTTCGATGGTTAATCGATCTTAATAGTTTCTAACATGCTATAATTAACATGCTATAATTAACATGCAATCCACATGTTAATTCATCGTGGAACAATAATAATAATAATAATCATACTTTTCTTAATGCTACTAATATCATCATCAGCAATAATGGTACAAGTAATTATGCAGCAATATTCCAAGACCTTCTTTACGGGTAGTTTCGGGACTTTCAAGCTCAAAATTTTTCCCACCAGGTTTGGGATGTAACAAAGGCTGTAGTCACCGTACCCTGCGTTCCAGCATAGTCCTCCATAACTTTACAAGGAAAAGTTTCAGCATGTGGCTTATTAAGATCAAATTGATTCGGACAGATGTTCTCTAACTCTAAAAGGGAGGAAGCTTTCAGTTGGTATTTCACCATCGCTTTTAATTTTTACTCTAGCACTCCAAACTCAAAGCCTTACCATTTAAGATTACATGACAAATTATGAAGCATGTGCTTCTTCTCCAATTTTGTGTTGGGGTGTGTTACTGGGTCTCTCCACCTTCCAATCTTCATTCGCAGGGGCCCAAATGCTGGCAGTTGTTGAATCGGTGGCATTCCACGTGTATGTAGAGAAGCTATCGTCCTTGGAGAAGTAGGTTTAAAATTCATAAAAGCTCGCCCCATCACATAAGCGATTTGGAAACCTAATGCGTGCCAATGGCCACAGTCTCCAACTTGTCAAGAGAAGAATTTTCCGCTTATCAGACCATGGGTTTGCCAACAACAACATACCAATCTCCATTGAAGAGTTCGAACTTGAAATTGACTTTAGAGTAGGCACCAACTATTGTTGCATCTTGGTCTAAGTAGTTTGAGATACGGGAGCTATAGGAAGCACTACTACAGAACGAGAGGGAGATAGTGTAGGGATAATATCTGGAGCAACCATTACAGAAGTTCTTGACTGTTGGACCTGCTGATGATTATTAGGAATAAGTTTTGACTATTCGTGATTCTCATTAGTTAAAGCCCCAGTGGCAATCATGTTAGTGAGAAGGCCCGACCCAAATTTAAAATTGGTTGGGCTCAAATGGGACTCGGCCTTGGAATGGATCCTAGAGGCACTCCTGGTTAAAATAATGGGAGGCGCCCTTTTGGATGTTGATGCATCATTAACAAAACTCTCCCCTGATTTCACCTATGAGATACCAGGGGTAGATTTAATCAATTTCCGTTTCCCAAAACCAGCTAATTCCTTTCCATTTTTCCTTGATTGACCGTTGGAGAAGTAGAGATTAGCAGAGAAACACCCTCCTTCCTTTTAGGTTTCCATATCTTTTAGAGGTAAGTCAACCAAAGGCCGAACACTGGTAATTTTTTTGCAGTCAGGAGCTTCAACAGGTCAGCGGGCAGAGGTTGCTGGCAAACCCTGATGCTGGCTGAGTGCCAGATCTTACGTAAGTACTTGATTCTTAGGACACGCAGCAGCCTCATGAACTATACATCCACAATCAAAGCACTGTGAGGGAAAATTTTGGTAAACCACTTGTTGCTGCATCATCCACAAAACACCCGTTTCAACTGCCTTTCGAAGATTGACTTCACCGCCAAACGTGTACGTTTACTTCGAGCGGTAATAATAGTTTGTAGATCAATGCAAATTGTACATCCAATAAGGTTGCCAATCCCTACTTGATTTCTTTGTGATAGTATTGGATTGGTAACTTGAGAAGGCAAACACAAACAACTATTTTAGGTGGAAGAACCGGGGTAACAAGAAAGGAAGGATCTCATCCATGACAAACCAGGTAGTAATTCAATATCATCCATGATCCTCCAGTGAGAGAGAAGTCATAATCCTGTGGATTATCGAAATAAACCAATAACACATCATTATCAAGGTCAATCATTCTCATATTGCCTTGTGGTCTCCATAGACTTTTAAGACGATCATACATGTACTGGATATCGACAGTTTTCCCCATAAGTTTAACAATTAGCGCTTTCGGGAGAGGGAGGCTGATTCTCACATGTAATTCACCAGAGGTATAAAGATAATGGCAGCATATGATGTAGGAGCCATGGCTGGAGGAGTGATCGGCGTTCCGAGAATCATCAAAGTTCTATTCATACTGAAGATCAATGATTACTCAAACGTTGAAGATCAATGATCTCATAAAGCTATATAGGATCTTATATTGAAATAAAGATACCAAAAAGAAGAAAAAACTTTGCCATGACAATGATGTACTAGTATCTATATGTTCAATTAAGACTTGAAATTGGTTGGAATTAATTAGAGTGACAACTCTCCCGTCTTATAAAAGGATTCATCCTGAAACTAGAATGTACAAAACTTAACATGGTGGAAAGGGATTACCTGCTAGGTAGTCCTCCATGAGCTTTGGATAGCATTCTTTCATGCCAGCCTCGCTCTCTCAAGTCGCTGCATCGACATCCTGATTTTTCCAAATCACCTTAAGCATAGGTGTTTCCTTGCTTCTCAACTGAAAAACCTTTCTGTCAATGGACGTAATTCCTCAATTTTGTCAATGTACTGAGGGTCTTGTTTCCCTCATGTCAGCTGCCATCTCCTTTAATTAGCTCGCTGGTATCCGCCTTAACCATTTGTGCCCTATCCTCTCTCACATTCTTTTTGCCAATGATACTTTCTATCCATAATCTGGGATGGTTGTTCCACAAAAGTCAAGTCTCTCTCTAGCTTAATTTCATCTAGATGAATCACCTGGTTCGTCTTGCCAATATAGACCCGAAGTACACTCACATGGAATACATTATGTGTCCAGTCCAACTCTTCTAATAAGGCTAGCACATATGCCAATGGTCCTATCTTTCGAATGAGATGGTAAGGACCAATGAATCGGGGATCGAAATTCACCTTCCTGCCAAACTGCATCGCTCCTTTCCAATGGAAACTCGAAAGAAAACCTTATCCCCTTCGTTGAAACTAACCTCTCTAGCCTTCCCATCAACATACAACTTCTATTGATTATGTGCTACTCCTATCTGAGCTCGAATCACTCTAACTCGTGAGGCTGTCTCCTAGACTATCTGGGTCCAATTAACAACCTTTCTCCATCCCTATCCCAGAATAGAGGGGTCATGCACTTCCTGCTATATGGTGCCTCGAAAGGAGCTACTCCTATTGTGAGGATATGAGTTATTATAAACGAACTGCATCATGGATAGAACCTTCAACCAAGGTTCCTCAAACTCTAACACACACAAGCATAACAAGTCCTCCAAGGTCAGGATAGTCCGCTCTAACTTACCATCTAGCTGAGGATATTAAGCTGTAGAGAAGTTCAGCTTGGTACCCATGGCTGCATGGAAACCCTCTTAGAAGTGGGAGGTGAACTAAGGTACCGATCCGATACAATCGTCCTAGGCACACTGTGCAATCTCAGAATATGCTCTATAAATAAACTTGCCAAATCCTCCACAGCTGCCTTGAACCGAATGGGTACAAAATGTGCTACCTTTGTCAATCGGTCTACTATAACCCATACAGCATCCTTCCTATTGACCAAGGGTAAACCACTAAAGAAGTCCATAGCGATGTCCTCAAACTTCCATACTGGTATAAGCAGAGGATGTAGTAACCCTCGTGATGCCCGATGATCAACCTTTTTGTTCTGGCACATTAAGCAACTGGCCACATGCTGAATTGAGTAGATGAAAAGGAGGATCACCACAGCGCTAGTACTCATTTTGCAATGACTGGTGGTGAGTATGTAGCTTATAGTGATGCTTCGTACTCAGGGTTAGGCTACATTATGATGCTGAATGACAGAGGGGTGGCTTATGCATCACACCTGTTGAAAGTTCATAAAGTGAACTACCCAGCCCATGATTGTGTCAGGAATCCTTGTTGGATTTTAGGACTGTATAGTAGCGTGTGATCTACTCTACAAACAGTTGTGTTATGCAATTCATAATTTCAGACTATGTAGTAGAGTGTGATTTACTGCATAGAAAGTTGTTCATGATTCGAGCATAATCTCACAACGAGGAACTATGCATGTTCACACTTCATTTTTTGGATTAAGAATCAGGACTAGATAGACTAGGTGACGATATAAGCCGGTTACCCAACCCATGGATTGTGCGATCTCCCAAGTTACTTTCAGTTTCAGGCAGGATGTGACGAGTATGCCTTCAGTTTTTGCTCTCACGGTATTTTAGGGTGGTTTCAGGGTCTAATCCACCATGTGGCCGTCCGCTCATAGCTAGGGGTGGTTAATGGTAGGATGATGTCTACAGGACCACAAGGTCAGATTACTAGATACTAGTTAAGTTCTTCATGTTCAGGCTGAGCGACTTAGTGCTTATCACTGACCCTTTCGTTTCTTCATGCATGACCAACCTTGGGACTTCAGGAGCCAATGCAAACTAAAAAGGGAGCACAAGCAGTGACACCACCTTGCAGTCACTCTAGGAGTCACAGAGAGAGGTACCATGGAGGACCTCAACTATCTCTATTAGTGTTTTTGTGGTTTTCAGACAGTCTTTTGTCATACCTATTTTATAGTTGTTGTTTTCCCCGGTTTGGGATGTTTTTCAGTGATGTTAGTTGTTGATTTCATGTCTTGATACTCTATTTATTTTTGTTGCCATTTTACTTATGTATTGAGGATTTTTAGTTCAGGAAATGTATGTCAGTTATCATGATTTATATATTAAGTGAACCCGTGAGCCATGCATGGATCGAACTGTGTGGTTCGATCGAGTCGTCCAGGGACGGGTTTCATAATTGTCGTACACTTTGTTGCTAAGTTTGTCGCTCGGTAAACTAGATGGGAAGTATAAGGCTTGGAGAAGCTTAACACATAAGAGATCCATATGGTTTAGAATACACCAACCTTGTTCTGTAAGAAGGGCAAGGTAAAAAGTTATGAAATCTTTGGGTGGATATAACACCCTACTCGTCCGCCCAAGCTATCGTGGATATACAGACACTTTGTGAATATGTCAACATAATTTGAGAATGATGGATCTGTAGTCGGTTATTATGTGAATCCTAGTAAAGGTCCAGAAGTAGTACCAATGTAAACTACTGCTAAGTACCGAGCCTAAATCAGTAGTTGCATAGACGAGAACGAAAAGGCAGACAAAGAACTGGAAGAGACTATTGTTGAATGAGCGGCCCTGTTCGGACAGCGAAGGAAATGTTGGTGATGATGGTATGGAAAAAGGTGCTACGAGACAAGGAGTTAGTACTGATGAAGACAAAGGTGTTGATGACAGTCATGTGTATCAGAATTAGGATGGGAACAAAGTTGTGGAAAGGGATGGTGTCGTCAATGGTGATTATCGTGACTATGAAGACAATGACAATGCCTTTGATGCTCCGTAGTTTCTAGATTCAAAACTAAAATGGAAGGATGGTGATGATGATACAGACGGAGGTGGTAAGGGACAAGGGGCTGGTGGTGATGAAGAAAAAGGTTGTGATGACACAAATGTGGATCAGCATAAAGATGGGAAAACTAATGAACAAAAAGGGGCCGATGAGAAGTTTTTCGATTAGAATCAATATGGGAATAAAGTAATGGACGGGCCAGGGGCCTCTCGAATTATAATGGACACTATTCATAGTATTCAAGTTAAGCATCATGAAGATAAAGCGATTGAGAATGTGTTGTCCTCCCCCTTGATTTCAACGGCAGTTCTGTCCCTTTCAAGACCCCACCCCCCCCCCCTCATGGAAACTTCTGCATCCAAAAAAGTTTAGGTTTGTAGACGGCTCTTGAAGTTTGAATGGTCTTCTTGCCAGGCAGGAGCCATCTTCTCAAATTATTGTCTCACCTTAATATGTTTCTTCCTATCAACCAATAGTAGTACCTAACACTCTCATCTCGAATATTAGAATAACTACTAGGGGTGAACACTATTTGACATGCTAGAGCTCCCATGTTCGATGACTTTGTTAGGGATCATGTCATTAATTACTGCTTGAGTGATGAGCGTGATCAATAAGTTATTCCCTACTCACCCCCTAACTTTTGTTCATGTCTGCAACCTGTTATTGATGTGTATAACTAGTTACAAGCTTATGTAACATGTTACATAGTCTTCTTTGTTGTTTTTTCCAGGAAGGAGAAGTTGTATAGTATTAGGCTTCAAAGATTGGGTAGCGTGAATGCTTTGAAATGGGCATTGACGGAAGCAAAAAATAGGAACTACTTCATTAAGTGGATAATAAGCAAGAACCGTCGTTTCTCACCCGAAGGCCGTTCAGATGGCCCACGCTTGGTATTTTGCCATGTTGATAGACTTCACGTACAATACAAACTTCTACAAGAAGGTAGCAGTTCAGTTGATTGGTGTGACGCCAGTTAAGAAACAGGTGCGAGTTGTTCTTTGTAGTCAGGTCCCAAATGCCTTTGTTATGGATAAAGAGAGAGGATTGGGGGTTGTATTGACAGAGCTATTCCCTTTTTTGCACCATTTCCTCTATGTATGGCACAGAAAAGGAATATAAAAGTGAAAGTAACAAAAAATTTTGGGATGCAGAGATAAAGCTGAGCCTTTCATATTAGGCCCATCGGGAGAGTGTTGAATGTAAAAACAAGCCAAGGGTTCTTCTCCAAATGGCATGATTTAGTAAATATTGGGATAAATAAAGAGTTGTTGGATTATTTTACCGCCAAAGGGCTACTTTGCAAGCATAGGTTGGCTCATTGTTACACTAACCAGGTGTTCGACCTCGGTAACACCAGCACGAATAGGGTGGAATTGGCTCACTTGTCCTTGAAGAGGTGGCTTTACACTTCGTTGAACAAATTGGATGGAATTTTTCTTACATACCATCGAGTTATGGGTGTTCAAGTGCTTGAGTTGAAAAAGTTGTTAGAGGAATTCTGACAAAAGACATTTTAAATTTATGAACCACCTTATGGGATGCTAAACACAGAGGTTAGATTATGGGCGATTCAGTTTTTGGATCAAGATCGAAAATTCGTAATGTTATGTAGATGTATTTTTTGACCAACAATTGGTCTTCCTTCTAGACATGAAGTTCAGAGGTTACTTAACACAGGTAAGTTGCTGCACAAACGGGACTTACATCGCTTTTGGTCTACATTGGATTATACTTGTGAAACCAGACCCTAGAAGACCTGGTCGAACCACTGGCTTGACCCACTGGTTCGACCCATGCAACCTACATGGGTTTCATAGGACTCTACTCAAACCCACAACTGCTAAAAAATTAATAAAACAATCATTAATACTGAACTGAAATCCTTTATTAAACCTTCCAAATTTTGAAAGACAAGGATCCTGAATCCTGAAAGACAACACATAAAGAGAAGAGATGAAACTCCCCAGTTCTAAATACATAAAAATCATATATAAATTGATATCAAAACTCGAACTAGCTCATCCCACCTCCAGCTCTTGCAACTGTGACTCTACACACATACAATGGAAACAAACATCTGACGGTGTCAGCGCTCAGCACTTAGTGGCTATCTGAACTTGCGTAGAACTTAGATTGAAACTGAGGATAGAACATAGAAGTCATCCTATAGAGTTAACAAATTTTCATATGAAAAGCTTGCTCAAAAATGCATTTCCATTTTCTCACCCTCTTGTTAGAACATTTTTCGCTTCCTGAATTCCCAATTAAATATCATGGTTTTCCAAACTTGCGTATTTCCCTACTATCCTAGTGTTTCCTTTCAGTGAAAGTTCCCATGTTTCACGCTTTGATTTACTTGTCTACTGGTTGTAGGCATTATCAACATAATTCTTTTGTAGTTAATATCCAATCCTAACTCGAGGTTGATCATTTACACAAAAGATTAATTCTCTAATGAACTCGCTTTTAAAACACTCTTCCTCCTTAAACTTGTCATTATTCCTAGAGTGACTACTTGTTGATGCCAACGGTCAGATCCGTAGCTCATCTTTGCTTGACTCTCTCTCTCTCTCTTTCTTTTCGTTTAGATGTAAGGTGTAGGCTCTTCTTCCCGCCCTCCTAGCATGGAAACAGGGGCAAGTGCAAGCAAGTCCCTATAGATGATAAGCTGATAATAAATCCCGATCCTAGAAGTCCTGGTCGAACCATTGGTTTGGCCCATGCATACTAACTCGGGTTCCACTAGACTCAACTGAAACCAACATTGAATGACATTCTCATAAACTAGCATTAAATCATAAACTAAAACCTTTATTAAAATTTTAAATAGACAAGGCATGGATCTTGGATCCCAAAATACAATACAACAAGAGGAGATACAACTCCCAGCTTTAAAATAAATCAAAAGATGATATCAATTACTAAAGCCTGACCAGCTCTCCCTACCATCCAACTTAAGTATAGTGACTGAACACATAGATACTACTTAAAGACAATATCCAAACGGGATAAGTGCTAACCACTGAGTGCCTAAACATCATCCAAGGAGGAATTGTGTCCGATCAACAAAAATGGAAACATCTCTTAATAGATATCACATAAAATCCTCAAGTATATACTAGTAATGTGACCATACAAGTCAACTAGTATGATACATAGCATCAGCCAACCCTATATGTGTGGTTAACCTCATAGTGGATCAGACCATCTAACCACCCTAACAGTGCGAGCAGCATCTATAGGCACATGCACATCAACACGTCCTAAACCTTTCCTTTTATAAATAGTGATTGTGTAATCCGGGGTGACTGACCAATGCACATCAATAGGATCTAGTCTACATCATCAACCATCTCAAGGAAATTCCATTCATGGGATTCCTCAACATCTAACTACAGTTCTACACTTGACAAATGGAGTAATAAAATATAAACCCGACCTTTAAGAAGAGCTGACAGGACTTTATATGATTCCCCTCACTGCCACAAATCATATCTTCTGATTGTGTGTCATTGCGAGCTCAAACGATTATATGCTCCATATACTTCTTTGCAACAAATGGACACTTGCTTGAGCATAATCCTTGCACCAGTCCTCAAATGCTCTCGGTTACACTGCCTAATCTGAAACTTCTAGACGCTCACAAAACTATCCCAAGTCCTTAACTGTAAACCATCCAAAAATTCAAAACCACAGAAGCTAGACTTAATATGAATTAATTACAAAATACCCATTTATCTATCAAGGCTTTGCATATAGGGTCACCGAACTCCTTGAATATTATGTGGAGGTCATTCTACTTCTACGGTGAGGCTGGTCGCCACCGGCGACCTCTGCCAAGAATCCGACAAGGTTTCCACAACTTCCCAAATTTTTTGAACTGCCGCCTCCCGGTGTCGTTTCGTCCCAATTCCTTTGCTATCGGCCGACGCATGTCCACGAGCCATAAAAACCTTCTTCCTCTCGATCGCTCACCTCGAGAGGACTTCCGCCCCTATATCGATGCCTCCGACGACCACCGATTGTAGCTCCCTTCTCCTCGATCTCTGTTCCGAATACAAAACTCCACCGCACACCCTCGCCCCTTGTGAGCAAGGATCTGCTGCTGATCTTGATCCCTTCTCACCTTTGAAACCTTCCATCGATCGCTATTGCTGTACTAGAAGTTGGTAGAAAGTGAACTCCCCCCTCTGCATCCCCAATTAAGTTTAGGTAAGTGGGGTTACTGACAAAATTATGGGCCAATTAAATGTAACTGGGCTCGATTGACCATTGGGCCCATCCGACGGTACTACAAACTCTTCCTTCAAAGATAGCAATCATATTTCTTCACTTAGATGGTTCAAGGTCAACTCCTCACCGTTAGATCTATCTGATAATATCTTCAGCTCGTGACTTAACAAATCAAAGTGTTAACTTAGCCTCCCATTGACTTAGTCAAATCCGATAATTATCGCGAGACTAACAAGCATGTAATAGTTGGTCAACCGCTGAGTCAACTCCTTGACTTGATTAAATTAATTTAGATTTCAACTCTCAACTTCTACTCAATGAGTAAGATTTGACCGAATAGAGAATCACTGTGTCACAACTCTTCCCAACATCTATAGGTTTTGTCCCAAATCCTAACTTCACGCCCATTAAATAGAAAAGATCTGATGCTTTGGTGAAGAAATACATTGGTGTTGAACCACCACAACTCTAAAGTCTACTTGGAAGCACTAAGGTGAAGCTTTGACCAACAGTTCCAAAATAATTTATAGCTCACCTTGTCGTCCTTTTTAGGAACACTTGACCCTACTATGCCATCCTCCTCAAAGGACCCAATCAATCTGCACCTCGGGGATGACCTAAGGTCAAACAAAAACCAAACCCCAATCTTGTTCTAAAAGACCGACAATGGTCCACACCTCAGCTTGCCTAACACTAACTCGACGCACCCCAGTGGAACTCAGGGCTCATTCCTTACTCCTACAAAACAGTTCAAACTCGACCCCCGTAATCCGCTCCTGACCGAGCCGAGATTCCAAAGCTAAGTTTGGCAGACTTTGCCAATATAAGCCTATCCCTCTTGCCATAGAACTGGATCGACCATGCTCAACACAGAGTCGGCTTATCAATCTCACTGCCAATTGAACACCACTACATGGCACCTTCCTCAGAAGCTACTAAAAACCCAAATTTGAAGCCTTACTCCCACTATTCTAGGTCCATGTCACCTTTGAGCGACCTCAGAATCAACTATGTGCATCATTCAACAGTCTGCACGAGACCAAGCCTCAGATAAGGATGACACCTTATTTGCAGCCTGATCATGTGCTCTACTTAGCCCACTGCATCACTGTCCACGTGGGTAGTGGCGCACCAACCCCGTAACCATCAGTCCCGCCACGCCCATGGTTAGCAACACACAACGCCTATGGCCACATAGCACCACACACGTGGAATGCCATCCAACCACAATCTGTCTGTCACACATCTTTTGTTGTCTCCATGCTCCCTCATCCTCGACTGTTAGTAACCTCTTGTTCATAACCAATTGCTAATGCTGCCTTTTAGAACACAGTTTCTACTATCGCCACATTCATCCCAACCAATCCACTACTTCTCTTTAGATGAGCTTCTAGTAGCCCATGAACATTTTCTTATGAAGTTAAGATACACTTTTAAGATACTTTAAAATCCCATCCTCTAGTTTAAGCCCCTCAAAACAAGACCGACCATCCTTTGTCAAACCGATGAAAACAGGCCATAAAACCTTTCCAACACTAAGAACCAGTCAAACCCAACGGAAATAAGAAGTCTTGAATGTCTAACTTTTAAAAAGAGTGGAAAACCTTGTAAACCTTTATAACCCGAGTTTCAAATATCCAAACCATACTTTAGTTCCTTAAAACGTACATCCTCATGAAGTAGCATCTCGTGCGCATACTAAGCTCAATCTAAATTCAAACAAAAGTTCATTAAAACGGAAGTCATGATAGACCTTCAAATTTCTTTAACACTTAGCCAGCCCAAAGGCAGCAATAAAACCTTCTTAAAACCAGCACGTTTCAGGACATCCTAAAACATAGCTGAAATCCTCAAATCGACTTAAATCACCGAGAGCTTGACACCAATAAAAGGTGCAGGGATCCGCCTTTAAAAAAGTGAAGCCTTTTCAGCAATGAGTTAATCTATAGAAAATGCTCGACGTCCTCTAGACCTTCCTTTCTATTCCACTTCTTTCTTCCCTAACTCTCCTTCCTCCTGACTCAAACCATATAGGCTTGCACATTGCCTATAACCTCTTAGAACTACACTGCTCAATCCTTTACCGATTTCCTTTGAAATCTAAACAAACCTTACCCTTCCAAGATGATATCGGCCCCTTGGTAGTCACCATATGACGGAAAGACTCCCCTTATCCTATCGTGCATCAACTCCATGCTTTTAGTACCTTTACGAACACTTCATCCACTAAGCATAATTCCTAGCTCAACAAGCCCCACACTACCATGCTCCAGACATGGAGGTGCAAAGGCCAATCCTTGTGGTATGGTACTTCAAATACTCTACTAGTCGAGCGACTAGCTCAACATTGCAACTTTCACCTTGCAGCTTACACTACCACCCCTCATAATCAGATTGCTCTTAGCAAAAGTTCACCAATGATAGGTAATACTAAACTCATAGTACTACTGGAACCTTAGTCAAGCTTCAGGGAATTAAGTCATCCCTCACCATGATGACGGTCCCGAAAAGTCTAATCACTCCACTCCACTGAGCTCATGCCCTCCTAACACTTCTTTCTCTTATCCTCACCATGACCTCCTTCTTTCTCTTTTGATCGAGGCATGCCACACCAGTGATATCTTCCTTTCCACACCCGTGGTTGACCATCCACCATGATTGTTTCCACCTACCAGTCACGAGTGTTGCATCCTCCCATCTCCACGTCCGTTGTGACCTCATCCCCACGCCCATAATTCCTTCCTCACCACAACCATGGCTAACCCTTTACCCCGCTCGTGGCTAGTTAAACACCACAACTGAGACTAGATAACCAGCATGACCATGACTCGATCTGCATCACGCCTATGACTAGATTCA
The DNA here is from genome assembly GCA_010665285.1 of Linum bienne. Taxonomy (NCBI): domain Eukaryota; kingdom Viridiplantae; phylum Streptophyta; class Magnoliopsida; order Malpighiales; family Linaceae; genus Linum; species Linum bienne. The sequence continues at coordinate 553,682 of QMEG01002101.1, forward strand.
TTCCAAAACTTCTAGAGCTACTGCTGCTTTTACAGTAACACATGTTACTATCCTTTTGAAACTAAGAACGACCTCACCCTTGCTCCTTCCTTACTCTCATGAAACTTCTAGAACTTTATAGCTTCCTCAATGGTAACCCTTGCTCCTGATCATCTAGAGCAGCTAAGACTTCCATCCTTACTTTTGAGTTGGTCCACAATCAAACATCAATAACTTCTTACCTCCTTGGTGAAACATCCCAGGAAAGACGACTACACCCTAGCTCTGAATTCCTTTTCCCAATTGGGTTCCAGAAAGAATCATCCTAGTAATGGCTCTACATACTCTCAAAGTCTAATTCTTCATTTCCCCTTTTCCTTTCCCCTCATCTTATTGGAGCGATTGAAGCTCATCAACAAGTCTATAAGTCAAGAAAACAAGGAACTCTATCCCTAATTCCTTACCCCTTTAATCAATGGGATTTTGAAGTTCTAACAATCAAATGAATCTTGAGAACTATCGGGGTTGTTTCGTACTCAAGGTCCCTTCGTTAGACTTTAAACAACCTAGGTTTCACGCTCTAGTTCCTCTAGTAATGGAGATAAACTATTTCTACAAAGAAACTACAAACTACCTAAACTAACTAGATGAGCAAAACAAATGAAATAGTCAACAATTAAAATGAGATGTTGCTAGGTTCTAAGACTAGTCGATGCTCAAATACCATTCACAAGAAGAGTTGGTCATAATGGAAACAGACTATGACATTGATTCTTCTATAGGGATTTGAAGGAATCCATGACAAGGTCTTGCAATGGATTACGACTACCAATTCACAAGTGATCAACTCAATTGGTAGTGAATACAAGGTGTTTGGCGAAGTTCCTAGGTGCTTAGAAAGCCTTAATGACACCATAAACACAAAGGAAAGGATGCTAGTCACCGTATGACACCCCAAACATCACAATAACTCAAGTTTGTCACCGCCTATAACGAAATACGCTCTCAGTGTTCAATGAAATTTCACTAAGGAAATCCTCAAACTAAAGGTTGAATTAGGGTGTGTGCATGGTCCACAAACACTTGAATTTAATCTTGGACTTACTTCTAACATATTCCAATCATAATCATACAAAGGAATGGGTTCATAAGACCTATTTCAAGCCATGACACAAACAAGGTTGAAACTCGAATGTCAAAGCACCATCATTATCATAAGAAGAATCCAATTGTATGCAACCCCTCATCATGATGGGATAATCCTTGCTCATATCTCCCTCGTCTGACGTCCAATTAAGGTCCAATTGGTCTCGTTGGAATCGTCTCGTTATCTTCTATCCATCGAATACCGTCAAGCTCAACGAAACATTAAGAAAGCAAGTCAAATGTATTGAAACGGTTCGTTCGAGAAAACACAACACAATACCCTTGTTTCTTCGAACCAATCACACAAGGGAGTCAAAGTCGGTCAAACCGAGTAAAAAATCAGTCAAGATGGGTTCAAAAATGGCTACCAATAATCGTGCTATCAAATCCCCCCATGATGGGACATTCCTTGTCCTCGAGGAAATATACTCACACACTCACAAAGAACTTGAAATATGGTGATCAAAAAGCATAACCTATAGTCTCATATCTTACCATGGTGCCAAGTAGTACTAGTCAAACACCAAAGCACACAATTAAGCATAACACTGGTTCTCTAGACTAGTGGAAGATGGATTACTACATATGATGCATATGACTCCATTTCTAACCACCGGTGTGCGTCCATAACCTCCAAACACTTATGCCACCAAGCTAACAGAGGAAGGAAAAAACTAACGACTCATCCTGATCTGACTTTCTCTTTCGTGGGAAGGTGCTTTACAACCATTTTTTCATATAAATCATGGCACTAAAGCAATGCTAGCACCGTTCTCTAATTTACATGCTTGACTATACTACTAGCTATAATCTACTATATACAACTTGCTTTCACTCGCTTATGCTTTTCATCTTCATTTTTTTCTTTTCGCTCATTTTTCACATTTTTGGCTTTTCTTTATATTTCTACTTTTTCCAAATGCGGATGGTCACAATCTTGACCGGACTCGGAGCTAACCAGTCTCCAACCCATGCCCTAAGCCTCATAAATGTAGGGAAGAAGGTAGACCTCCAGGGTCGCCGCACGTGTATAGGTTCTAACCAAATCCCACGCCTTAGAACCTCCTTGAATTCTATTAGCTTCTTCAAGGATTGGATTTTAGTGCCAAGTAGCACCCTTAGAGAGGTATGGAGGAGCCGAAGAGGTGGTGAGTGCCAACTCTTTCCTCGTTGCGGCTTCCTCCTTGTGAATTTGTATGCTTGAAGAGGGCAGAGGTAGGTATTTGAGTGAACGCCAAGCTCCATGGTGATCCCTAGGCTAATGGTGGTACTTGGGCGGTCGTTGAGGTCGGCCAAGGGTGATCCCGATATGGTGGAGTCTATTCTAGATCAGTTTGGCAAGTACTCATTGTGAGTTTCCTCACATAAGTACGTCAAAACCAAATATGAGTCTAGAAATGTCTCGTTTATTCTCATTCGAACTACAACTCAAGGGAAACACCAAATGATGGGTTGCTCAATGGGAGGTGCAACGTCAAACTTGGGATGCCCCATATCTTCATGAGCTTCTACCTTAAACTCTCCATCATCCTCCCTATCGGACTCTTCTACCCCATCATGGAAAATTGATGCTTTCACTTCTTCTTAACACCATCTACCATAGACTTCCAATCCTGAAAATTGATGCTTTCACTTCTTCTTATCACCATGCTACTCCTTCAATTTAGGAAGGAAAAAAACTGCTTCCTTTATTCTTCGATTTCCCACTCCCACGTATAGAGATAAACCCATCATACATTTGTTGATAGTTTCCTGAGGTTGATAGTTTCCTCGTATCTTTGGACGACTTGGAAGGTGGTATGGGGCACAATTTCTGCGATAGAGGATCGATTTTTTGGCTAAGGCATTAGAGTTGTATCTCCAAAGAAAGAAAAGGATTTTAGGGCCAACTTCATTTTCCAGAGATATTTCCAGTTACTTGTCGGGAGGCTGGGCATAGCCTGGAGATCTTGGAATCTTATACGGAAAAAGCTGCTGACCGTTGGAACTTCCACCACTAGCTATCCCCATAGTCGAAGTGCCTATCGGGACCATACTATTTTCCATGGTAAGAGAGGTAGAGTAGTAGTAACAGATGGTTTAGAGATTCCATTCTCTTGTTTCCTGATTTCTTCGGTCAGCAGCCACATCAAAAAGCCCTGTATCACTCCTGATCCTCATTTAACCAACCGGGAAGACCCAAGGATCGAAGTTAAGGTTCATAGTTTCTTTGCTTCCCACAATCTTGAAAGTTCCCAACTTTAGAGCTTGTCGGCTCTAACAAATACTACTCCATATCAATGACGGGCTCCTTTTTGGCTAGTAGGAAGTCCATTTCGGGGATCCCTACAATTGTGTCGGCTTCTTCCACAGTCGCTTTACAATTATGTCATCCGCAAACAGGAAGTGGGTCAATGTAGGCCCCACCTTGAGAGATAGATGCCATGCAAGTGTTGCACCACTATTCTTTTTTCGATCATGATAGATTGGGCATTAGACATAATCATAAAGAGGAAAGGAGAGAGAGGATATCCCTAGCAGATGCCTCTTGAAGGAAGAAAATTCATGTGCGTTGCCCGTTGAAAATGACATTGAAGCATATCCTACAAACAAAAGCATTAATCAAGATCTCTAGGTTGGGAAGAAATCATAATGTTGCAAGATCTGGTCAAGGCTGTCCCACACATATATTTATGATTCCCTATTTTCCAATTTTTGAAACTATCCAACATTTCGTGGACAACATAATATTATATTGTATTAATTGGCCGCTAGTGAAGGCTTCTTGCATTTTGTTCGTGAGCATAGGCATCCATCTCTTGATCCGGGATACCATGATTTTGGAGATAACTTTGTACATGAAGTTCCGGCAACCAATTGGCCGAAAATCATTCATAGCTTTGGGTTTGGAGGTCATTGGGATCAAAATAAGGTGAGTGTTGTTCCATCCTTGGGGCATTACCCCACTGATGAAAAATCTTTTGACGTATGAGATTAATTTCTCTTTGACGACGTGCCAGAACTTTTGGTAGAAATTCCTGGAGAAGCCATCGGGCCCTAGAGATTTACTTGGTTGGTGGTTGAATGTCGCCGCTATAATTTTCTCCTCCAAAGGAGTTAAAGAGAGGCTGTCATTCATAATTTTGGTAACCAGACTTGGAAGGATGGAAAAGTCCATTTGGTGATTGCCAGCTTGTCTTTCATGGAATAGGTTATGGTAATACTTCATTGCGTGAGCCGACAAGAGGCACATGTCCGCTATTTCAATGCCGACCTATGGTTGGAGACTTGAAATATGGTTTCGCTGCTTGTGGTAGACGTTGATGGCATGAAAGTAGGCTGTATTTCGATCTCCTTCACGACCCTATTGAACATGAGCAGTCTGTCGCCATAAATCGTTGTCATTGGTCCAAATATCTTCTAGCTCACGTTTTGGAATTCTTTCTTCCATGATGATGGCTTGGTTGTTCAACAACTCAACGATATGTCGCATTCGGTTCTTAATAAAAGTTTTTGCAGGATCTTTTGGTAGAAAGTAGAGATAGTGCCCATCTAGAGATTACATGTTGATAATTAGAGAGGTTTATGCGGGTGGAATTACCTGGAACCCAATTGGGTGATATTATGTTTCGGCCAAGGCTCTGTCGAGTTAGCATCAGATACGTGACAGACCCTTGTGGTAGTTTGACCAAGTGAATGGTGTGCCTTGGAATCCAATGTCGAGGAAGTCATTGGATGACAGGAAGGCTCGATATATGAAGACGAAACCAGATTGCCTCCTTCATCTCATATCCATAGCATATGGAATTAAAATCACCTAATACAATCTAGGGACTATCTTCTCTATAAAGACTAGTAACTTTTGGCCATAATGAACGTCTTTCAATAGGAACACGTGAAGCATGAAGAAAAGTACAAATGAACCCATCGCCGTAGTCGATGAAGGTATGGAATTATTCTAATCGATAATCTGAAGGTCCAACAAAGGGCTAATCCACCAGATGTTCTGATAGGATTTACATAGCAAAAGTTGGCAAAGTCTAAAGACAGTCTCTTGTCTTCTCTGAAGTCCATAGAGTTCTTAGTTCTAGGCGGATGGTCTGAATCAGATTTCAGAGATGGTTGTTTGTAAGGGATCGCACCATTCCCTTACAATTCCAACCGATAAGCTTCATTTCGGAGGAGCTGTTATCGGCGGCGCTGACTTCTACTCTACCAAAAGTATCCGTTAGGCGCCAAGGCAACATGGGACAAGATTGCGTTAGTGTGGATAGAGGTGGGTGCATTAGGAAGAAGTTGATAGTTGTGGGGGTGATTATAACCAGTGGTGATTCTCAGGTACCTTTGATGGGTTGGGAGATTAAGATGGGATCGTGGCTATTTCAGTCGAGGTGAGAGGAGCTGGCAATGGGTCCCAGAGAGCCTTGGGTTAAAAGAATCATTAAAGGTGCGCTATTGTCGATGGATCCGTCGGAGTTATATGGGAAGCCGAATTCCTCCTTGCTCTGACCTTCAGGTATTTGTACACCTTCTTTTGTTCTCCCGTACCCCCCTAGGAGGATTTGAGTGCCACGCTCGCTACATGAAGCACAAGTGTGGCTGATTCTACCATAAAAACATAGATGTCAAGGAGACTATCGTAGCAAAATAGGATGTTCTGATCTGGCAAGCCCATCGGCATCTCGAGATAGAAGGTTGGAAGTAGTGGGTCCTCAAGTTTAACTTATGTGAATACCTTAATTTCTCGCATCTAACGGATGCCCTCTAACCTGGGTTGCTCTGCCACTCAAAGCATTGGGAATATCTTCTGGACAATGTTGCAGATGCAATCCCAGACCCGAACTGATTTGACATATCCAGTATGTGGAACCATACCGGTACTTACGTAAAGCACAGCCGATCAGTCCTAGTGTTTCCATCCTAATGTTTCACCCATAGTAGAGCCCTACCGATTGCGTATGGTTGATGGGTCCATGCGTATTTCTTTTGCCTTTCATAGCATAAGGAGAGGACATAAATGTCCTTGCGATTTTCATGGTGGAGCCCTCCGTGTTCCTACAATGACGAACGAGTAACGACAATAACTGCACCTTTGGATGGTAGATTGATCCCGACTAGCTTACCAATCAGTATGTAAGATGTCACTGGTCTAGCATTACCCTTAGTGAGGGAGAGTCACAATCTGGAGATTTTGGGTGAGTTATTGTCAAATTGGAGAGAGATTAGGTGTTGCATCATGGATTTGAGGTTCAACTAGGATTCAGTTAGACTGATAGGCGACAGAGAGCGATTAAGGTGTGCTATAGGATGGGGAGACTTGGGAGGAAGGATGGATTTGAGTTTGGGATTGAATAGTTGCTGCCTAAGATAACGGGGATGGCATGGACTATGAGACGGTTGCAGGGGTGGGTTTCCATGTTGGTGTAGCGTGTTATGATTGCGTTGAAGACTATCTATTACATATCGCCTCTCTGAATCAACGGAGAACTGAGGGTATATGACGAGTGGATGTGCCGGGAGCGGAAGTGGACTCCTATAGCTTCATCTTTTTCCAAGGTCATAGACTCCACTAGCTTTTTATTTTCGTTTTTATCGTATGTCAAGTTATTTGAATGCGAACATCACAACATGTCGAACAAGTTTTAAAAGGGGTTAGGGCCTAGGCTAGTAGTGTTTTAACAACTACTAATCTATCCTAATTCAAACATTAACGTTCCACTCAGGCATAGTTAAGATAGTGCTAATGATATATCTTGTAATCATACTTGGAAAATAGGTTCTTTTTAGTTGTTTATCTGTTTATAAACCTTTCACCTTTACATGTGTAGATTAGTCTTTTGGATAATCACTAACGTTATGACTTATTTTCAACTAGTTGATATACCTTCCAACTAGTTGATCCGGCTGGTTCGGTCGCAAACCGAACCAAATTTGACCATTCAACATGGCAACTAATGCTCATGGGTAAAACTATCTTTTCAACTAAATGACACCCAAATCAAACCGGTTGGATCGAAATCAGACCTGGATGTGACTTAATTGGATTTTCAATTAAATCAAGACTCTCCTCCTCATGTATTTATGAGCGGACGAGGTGATTAGACTAATAAAACCTGATATTATACCCAACAACTAAATTCGTTTACTTAACCGTATTAAATTCAAATGAGAAAATCAGACCATATGAGTTATTTGGTCGATCAAACTTGTCTAGAATTTAGCTAAAATTATTATTAAATTCTCATATGTAATTCCATTTTAAGTTCCCAAGTTGTCCTTTCAAGGTCCGTCTTAAGAATATATCAAATAGTAGGACGAGATCTGGACCCCTAAAAAATAATAAAATTTAATTTACACTGGGCCCGCAAGAAAGGTGCTTACCAAAACTGCCCCAATTTGCATTACCATAGTGCCAAAGCAAAGGTGAATCAAATGTAAAAAGGTGTCGTTTTTGGTAGGTTCCGATGTAAAAAAGACGTGTCATCCATTTATATCCAGGAGACAAAGGCAAAAGTCCATTTAATATATAGAGACAATATGAACATCCGTTTGAAAAAAAATGTTTAGACTTAGGAAAAACTAATTTGAAGCTCCGTTCAAAGCCCAAAAATAGCTGAATTCGTTTAACGTCCGAATACATGACAAACATCCGTTTGAAAAAAATCTTTTGGGCTAGACTTAGGTGACAATAATTTGATACTCGTTTAAAGCCTGGAAGACAGCTGAATTCAGTTAACGCCCGAATACACGACGAACTTCCGTTTGAAAATACTTTTAGACTTGTGCGAAAATAATTGGATGCTCTGTTAAAGCCTACAAGACAGTTGAATTTGTTTAACATCCACATACATGATGAGCATCTGTTTGAATATAATTTTTGTGCCTAGACTTAGGCAAAAATTATTTTGATGGTGCGTTAAAAGCCCATAACACAACAGAATTCGTTAAACCTTCGAATACACGATGCAACTATTTTGAGATAATTTTGATACAATTTTGAAGATCCCGTTGAAGGCCGGAACACGACAGAATTCTTTTGAGATAATTTTAGTGCCTAGACTTTAGCTAACAAAATTTTGAAGCTCTGCTTAAAGCCTGGAACACAATTGAATTTCTTTAACGTCTGAGTACACGAATAAAGTCTTTTGGGTGCCTAGACATAGGCAAAATAGTTTTAAAGGTTGGTTTAAAGCCCAAAATTAATTTACTTTGTTTAACGTCCAAATACACGACAAAATTCTTTTGTGATGATTTTGGGTGCTTAGACTTAGGCGAAAATAATTTTAAAAGTTCGTTAAAGCCCGGAAAACAGCTGAATATATTTAACATCTGAATAAACGAAGCAATTATTTTTAGATAAATTTGGATGATCCATTTATAGGCCGAAAAAGGCATAAATTCTTTGGATTGATTTTTGGTAATCCATTTATAGCCCGGGGAAACAGACAAAATTCTTTGAATGATTCTTGGTAATCGAGGCCCGAAAAAGCGGGAGAAAGTCTTTGGAATGATTTTCGGTGATCAGTTTTAGTCTAGAAAAACAATAAAAATTCTTTGAAATGATTTTCGATCATCCATTTTATAGCCAGAAAAAACGTCCGAATTATTTTGAAATGATTGATGGTAATTTGTTTATAGCCCAAAAAAGGGCACAAATTCTTTGAAATGAGTTTGGTAATATGTTTATAGCCAAGAAAATGGCCGAAATTCTTTTAAATGATTTTTGATAATCCGTTTATAGCTCGAAAAACGACCGAAATCCATTTAACGATAGGAGACAAGACGAAAATTCTTTTTTAGACAATTGAAAGTAGGGGTTAAAAATTTTGGTACAATTTGTTTCAAGTAGGGGTTAGGAAACTTCCGTGAGAATTTTCAGCAGATGTGCTGATCGTGTATTTTTTTGGAGTGCTAGGAATGGGAGGTATATCCTTGTTCTTTTTCTCTTTCTTTTTCCCTGGTTTTTTTATTGGTATATCGTATTGATGACCTTTTATGTTAACATGACCCCAACAGTAAGGGGAGGGTTGTTAATTCTATAAGTGGGTCTATCTCCATGATGGGGAGAGGTTCGATAGAGGCTCTCTTAAATCAAGTACCTTTCTCGAAGTCACATAATTGGTGCTAAGGCTCAAAGTGTGAAGCTAACCATGGTTGTTGGTAAGCTCCATATGAGGATGGAAGATATAGTCTGTGTCATGAGGATAGCCGATATTCGTGTAGTTGCTGCAACTTTGGGTCATCCTCAACCCTCCTTGGATCGTCGTAATGCCCCCAAAAGACTAACTATGAGTTAGACTTAGGAAATTATCACCATATGGAACCAGATGTCACCATCGATATTAGACACCCCAGGCGCACCCTACGGCTGCTTCCCCGTAATTGTATGTTCTAGTTGTTGGTGTGCCCCAACACTTCTGTTGTCAGCTTTCTTTTGTAGTCGGTGTGAAACTTCTTCGAGAAGCTAGACCTTATAGCTTCTCGGAGATGTTTATCCACTGTTTGTCCCCTGAAACGACCATAGGGTCCTATCGCCCCTTGTTTCTTTAAATACATGTCGTTCCTAAACACTTTTCTCCTCAACCAAATTCATCTTATCAACTCAATTATTCTCCATTAAGCGGTCAGCCGTTTTCTCAACTAAATTCATGACTGAACCGAGCAAAACCTAAAATTAGAGGTTCTAACAGTGGTATTGTGAAAGACTTGTATGTCTGAGAGAATTCCTTAGGTGAGGGAAAGATAAGGATCTTCCTCTAGTGTCAAAAAATAGGAGGTATGACTTTATTTCCTTTTTATATCTTTCCACTATGTCTCTTTTTTGTCGGGTTTATTTACCACTTATCATGAACATTTCCATTTGCAGTATCGGTTAGGTTGTCATTATTGTGAGTGATTCGTGTTTCTCAACGAAAAAATAATACGTGGTGGCCTTCTTTGATCTGGCTCTTCTTCAGATAAAGCTACATATAAAGTTTCTCTAGAAACTGTCGGACTACATATGGTTGTTTTGGCGCAAGATAAGAAACTCGAAGATATTGTCGTAATTTTTGTGACTATATAAGATCGCTCACATCCTTCATCGGGGTGCGTCTCTCACGGTTTGAAAGATAAGGCGTCATCGTCCTTAACCATTGGTTGAATTGTGACTCGATCTCCCCCTTCTTGGTCTACTAATGTGAGGCTTCTTTTTCAGGATTTTTGATGGTGTGGGGTTCAATTTTCCTTTCTGATTGTTCTCCGTGGAACTAGAAGAAAATATTATTCATGGTCATTAGTCCCCCTATCATTAAATTAACCTAGTATCCCTAAGGTGACTATGTTGCTTCTTTCGCATCTCATATAATTTTATGTTATTAGGATAACCATATGGGGTGAGTGAAGAGCATTTCCTACCCTTAGTCCTGAAATGATAATAGGGGTATGTTGTATTGATAGAGCATTCAACTAACCTATCAATTTTCGTCCCATACATTTTTTTTTCTTCATTTGTTGAACCCCTTTTCACCGACACTTTTCTATATAAACCCTTCCCCTCTTTTTTTTTCTTTCTTTCCTTCAATTTATTCCTTCTGCTTCGTTTTCATTTGAAACTTGTTTTCACCGAAACTATAGTTTTTCAACGACTATTACTTTTTTGTTTCCGATGATGTCCGACTGTTCAATATAGATGTTGATGGGGTCATCATCCACAATGTCCTTTTTTCTTGTTCTGCTACATGTGCCCCCTTTCTAAAAGGTTTGATGAAGCAATGAAGAGGATCGGCGAATCATCTACTTTTCGCCGCCGTGGCAAAGGAATGGTTGTGGTAGTGACGGTCAGTGTCTTGATTGCCCTTTATACTCTTCTATATAATTATCTTTTGTTTCATATATATCCCCTATGTTCTATTTGGAGGTTAGGTACTATCCAACTCTTTTCTTTGTCCATCTATTGTTGAAATACCCGACCATTTTCTATTTATTAAATAACCAAATTTTCTTGTAGGGATGACTTGACTGAAAAGAATTTTCAAAAAATTTATCAAACAACTTTAATTATGCACCGAAACTTTTTCCAAAATCGAAGAACGGTAGCACTGTAATTTTCCATCCATTGCCAAATTATTGAACTGGTCCCTGAACAATTTAACAATTACAGATCAGTCACTCAACTTTTGCCAAGTTACAAAAAGTCACTAAATTTAACATGAATTGCATTCAGTTCATTCAACTTATAGAACTTTGACATTTGGTCACCAAAATTTTCCAGAGTTGCGGTAAGGTCACTGAAGTTTTCCAAGATTGCTGGCCAGTCACTCTTCTTTTCCGGCAAGACTGGTCGTCGCCGACGAGCATTTTCCAAAATCTGGCGAGCACCCAAAATTCTTGGAACGCCGGTTCACTAAGGGGGAAACTCGAATAGGTATCTAGGATAGATTCAGAGCTGCATCTGAGGCTGGAGAGGTGACTTCAAAGCGTAGGGTCGACCTGGAAGTTCCACAACGCTTCCAACTCAGGCGAGCTTCACCACTCTCCGGCAACACCTCCAAATTAAACAAATCCTTATAAAATGAAACCCAATCATCGGGGAACGGTTGCTGGTCTTCAAACAACGCTAATGGGCACACTTGGTAGCCACGAATCGATCTAGAAGTTGATCGATTGGAGATCGTCAGCGCCTTCGACTTCTACCTCCTATCTCTGTCTCTCTCTTTCTCTCTGTCTCTGTCTCTCTCTCTGTCTCTTTCTCTCTTTCTTTCTCTCTCTCTATCTCTCTCTCTCTCTCTCTCTATCTCTCTCTCTCTCTTCAATCCTGCACGACACAATATCCCTCTATCTTCTATAGTTCATCTAACGGGATAAGAATCAAAGAATGGGGATAAGGATCAATAAAATCCAGCTGTTGCTGCTACTGCACAAAATCGGCTAAGAAGGAGGTGAAGACAACAAAAGACTTGGGTCGTCCTGAATGAAAACAACCCTCTCCTCAGGCCATTAGATGAGTCTGACAGTCTAAACACATCTGTCACCTCAACTTGACATCGTTTCCAGGCCATCTCAACCGTACGCTCTGTCTAACAACTCATATCTCTCCTAATTATTTCCTTGAATGGATCAAGCTTCCATGTACCACCGCAGGATTCATACAGCGGTCCGCATTCCTCACGACTACCTTTAGTCAAATAACAGCTTCATTCCATATCAGCTTATTTAGCAAACTAGATACATACTTTACTAATTTTTATACTCGGTTAACTTAAAGTCAATCTCTCAAATTATATAATTAATTAGTCATCAAACATCTCATTCCGCTGTTCGAACTAAATCAAGTTCAAAAATTTAATTCACATAAAAGTTAATTTCTTCACATATTTAATTGGCAACTAAACTTAATAATTACTTCTAAGTATCACAACATTAGACATAACATATGAAATAAAATAATTCACTTACTAATAACGACTAACATATTAAACCTAACATAATTTCCACTATAATATCGAGTCAAATAAATTATCGATCAAGCAAACATTAATGCATAACTTATATACAACTAAACACAGAACAAGAATTAAAACAATAATTTACATAACAATACTAATATTTTCATAACAAGCGTTTATGCTAGAGTTTCTAAGGGAGAGTTTAGTAATTTATAATTTTATTTCACGTGAACGTTAATTTCGATCGCTAGGATCGGGATGTAATAACTGTATTGGCAAAGAAGAATCAGGTTAAACAAACCCATTCTTTCTTATCGCCGACAGTGTTGACGATTTTTATTATTGTGTTTGATGTTTTGGGATGATGAGAGGAAGGATGGCATGATACCCCTCCATTTCTTTATCAGCCACCGACCATGATAGTGCACTCCTCCCTTCATACTCCATTCACGTTTTTCATTACAACCCCGACATCGTCTCCGACCGGTTTTCTTTTTACCGACGCACTTTATCCGGCAACAGAGTCCAAATATGCGGATACTCAATCGGTGGGCCGATATATCGCATCACACCATTTTTCAAACGGTTTAAATTTCATTTTCATGCTGACACTTGGTGAGACGTGAAGAATTGATAGTGCATCTCCCTTTTTGGTCACATTGGCTTGTCCTTCTTACTGATACTCTTCACTAACGACAAACTTCGCTCAACAATGGCTGACATTAACTCCTCTTTTCCTCCCGTCGGTTGGCGGATTTAAAGACAATGGATTTGATTCCCTCTCGCCCGTAAAGACGACCATGAGAGCTCGTCCTTTTCAAAATCATCGACCAATCCTCCTCTTTCTTATCTGTAGTAAGAGCCACTCTTCCTCTTTTGTTTTTGTATCAGCTCATAATCTTTGTCTAACTGGATCTAGCTCGGCTCCTGGGTTTGCCGATGAGGAACACCGCTATAGTGGCTTAACAATCCCGTTAATTTCTTGATCTGATGTTGCTTGTTATTATTCTCTGAGATCGATCTGCTCATTGACTATTTCACTCTTGGATGATTTTACTATTTTGCAATGTCCAACCTCTCATCCATAGCCTAAAAAGTTAACAGACATAGAAGTGAAACTACTCTCTAATGTGGATGATGTACCCAAAGTCAAAGTTAATTTCCAAACAAACCAATGTTTCTAGATGACCATGATGTTGGGTGCGGTATAATATAATATAAGATAATTTTTAGTTGAGGTGCTAGTTTGCGTCTTGTTCAGTTTGGTGTCTAAAGTTTGATGCATATTAGAGTTCACTAGGTGTCTAGAGCTTGTTTGTTATGTACATTCGATCTAAAGTCATTTAATATTGCTTTAACACCTCTATCTTGACATACCAACTCACATGAGGTATTCTAAAAGACCTCCAAGTCGGATTTTATTATTCTTAGTCATTGGTTTGAGCTTGTACTAATGTTCGTTTAACCGAGCTACCCATTTTGATTTTATCATTTCAAAAGTTATTTGAATGCAAGTATCACAACATGTTGAACCAATTTTAAAAGGGGTTAGGGCCTAGGATAGTAGTATTTTAGAACCTACTAATCTATCCTTAATCGATCATTAACATTCCAATCAAAGCATGTTTAGGATAGTGCTAATAATATGTCATGTAATTATGCTTGTAAAGTAGGTGCTTTTTTTCCGTTGATAAACCTTTCACCTTTACATGTGTAATGTCTTTGGGATAATCACTCACGTTATGACTTCTTTTCATTGCAAGGTGATTAATCCGATTTGAGTCTTGAGATGGAGATGATAGCTTTAGTGCTACGTGAGCTCGACTATGAGACTATGATGAGTAGGTTTGGGGTGGAGTTTCGAGTGAGATTTAATGAAAGGGGCTCAGTGAGGAGTGATTACTTTTGAATTGTTTGAGTGAGGGTTTGAGGGTGATTTGAGGGTTTTAGGAGTGTGGTTTTGTAACTAATTAGGTCGTTCTTTTGTTATTTTCACTTGATAATTTTTTGATTGGTGTTTGTGATGCTAAAATATGTGATTATCTCTCTCATTTTTCACAGAGTTTACCTCCTCTTTCTCCTCTCTGAATTTCAAAATTGAACACTTTATATAAGTCTGAAAATAGTTGTAGATGAAAATGGATTTCTGAAAATATCCCCTACCAGATCTACAACTATCTCACCCTAGACTGCCACCTACCCTAGGTTGTCCCCTAGTGGGCTTCATTTGCCTGGTTTGTCTGGATCTGAACTAGTTCGGGGAAAACCGTATCGGTTATTATTTTCACATCACAAATCCCGACTAATCTTGATTTGAAATTAATTGGATGCTTTTAAATCCTTCTAAATAAATTTACGGATCATAGGCGAATTCGAACCGCTGCATAATCCTTGTATTTAAGGAGGAATTGATTTTAAAAGAGTGTAATGACTGCCTAACCGCACTTGGTTCAGTCCCAAACCAAACCGAATTTGACCATCCAACTAGACAATTAATGCTCTGGGCTAAAACTACCTTTTTCCACTGAATGACACCTAAGTCAAACCAGTTTGATCAAAATCTGACATGGAATTTACTTAATTGTATTCGTAATTAAATCAACACTCTCCTCCTTAAATATTTATGAGCGTACTAGGTGATTAAGCTATTAAAATCCCATATTATATCCAAGAATTTCGTTGGTTTACATAACCATATTAATTTAAATGAGAGAATCAAACCAGACGAGTTATCCGGTCGATCAAACTTGTCAGGAATTTAGCTAAAATTATACTCAAATTCTTGGATTTTATTCCTGGTCCAACTCACCTATGAGTCGTCCTAGGATCAACTATGTGCATCCTCCAGCTTTTTACACAAAATGGGTTTCAAATAAAGATGACACCTTATCTCTATGCCAAAACATGTGCTCTACTTAGCCCATTGCATCACTATCCACAAGCGTAACCCCTCAACGCAGCATGCCTGCATCAGCAGGTGCGCCATACCAGTGGTAAGCCATCCATCCACGATTTGTTAGTCACACATCTCATATTGCCTCCATTCCCCATCGACAACCTAGTTTCGCGCTCCCCATGGTCTGTAACGTCACTGACTACCAGACCCGTGGATTCTTCACACGTCACCCTCGTGATCTACTAGACGATGCATTTGCTAATTCTCTGGCCACGCTCGTGACTTACACTGTCACGTGCGTGGTCGGAATACTAACCACGACCGTTCCCTCGCACCACACTTGTGATTCATTGATTACCTCTCTCGTGACCAACACAGCATCACGGATGTGGTTACCAAATAACCTTGATGGTTGTCCGTCATGCAATGCCGCTGCCTCTTCTTAATCTCTATTGCTCATTCCCCTTGTTCATCCAAGTTATTACTAACACTAGATTTCAGAACCTAGTTGCTACTATCACCCCTTTCCTCCCCAACCATCGACAATTTCTCCTTTGATGACCTCCCATTACCCCATGAACATTTTCTTACTAGATTAAAATACCTTCAAGGCACTTTAAGATCCAACCTTATGTTGAATTTTAACTTGAATCCCCAGAAGCCGACACCCAAAAAGAGTGCAGGGATCCGGCTTTCAAAAGTGACGCCTTTAAAGCAACAAGTTAACCCATGGATAATGGTCATCATCCCATAGACCTTTCCTTCTATTCCACTTCTTATTCCCTTAACTCTCCTTCCTTTTGACTAGAGCATCAGAGTCTTGTACCTCTCTCATGCCATCTCAGCATTATGCTACTCAATCCTTTACTAGTTTCCCTTGAAATATGAACACACCTTGTCCATCTCTAATGGTACAAACCCCTTAGTAGTCACCATCTAGCGGAGAGATTTCACTTGTCCTACTGAACGTCAGCTTCGCACTTTCAATACCTTTTCAGATTTTGCATCCCCTAATCAATGTTGCTAGTTCGTCAACACGTACTACCATGTTCCAGACATCAAAATTTAGAGACCAATCCTTGTAGTGCTACTTCTTATATGCAGCCATTCAACCGACTAGCTTAACCTCGTAACTTTCACCTTGCTGCATATACTACTGTTCCCTATTATCCTACCTGCTCCTGGCTAAATTTCCACTCAGTCAGGTAATACTAACCACATAGTACAACAGAACCTTAGTCTAACTACCTGCATCACGTAATCCCTTGATATGATGACGAAAGTCCTGAAAAGCCTGGTCATTCTACTCTATTTAGCTCGTACCCTTCTAACACCTCTTTCCCCTATCCTTCTCTTGAATTCCTTTCCTGCTCTTCTTCCATGGTATGCCTACTATCCGCCATCAAGACTACGACCCACTAAGCCCACTTTTGGAGCTTAGTGCCCCCTATTGTTTATTTGTGTTTTAGTAGTTTAATTTGGGATTTGTATTCCGACTTTGTAGGTTTAATTAATGTGAAAGAAGACCTCCTAATGAGCTCCTTGGCTGAATTTAGTCCTTGAGGAGCAAGGGTTGACTTAGTCCAAACTTATTCCTTAAGTAAGGAGGATTCATTTCCTTGCCTTAGGAATCCTTCTCCTTTCTATTTTGGGTGAACAAGGCTTTATTTTTCTATAACTTCATGGCATCCCTATCCTATATAAAGAGAATAAAATGACTATAGTTAGGCAGAACGCCCATCATAAAGATTAAGTAAATTTCGGCCTAGAACCGTCTTTTGAATTTTTCTTGTTTGAAGCACGTCGTAGCTATGCTATATGATTCTGGTTTATCTTAATCAAGTTAGCACCCCCTCTTTGTGGAACCATTCACGTTTGAGACTTCGTCCCTCCCTTTGGCATCGATTGATTGGTCGGCTAGGTAAATTTTCATCCGATTTTTTGGATTTCGTTCGTTGTTTTGAAAACTGTTTGTGATAACTTATCTCGGTCGTCGCTTGTGCGTTCCGGCTCATATAATTTTGGTACCAAAGCCTCATTCTTCTTTTAAAAACATCATATCCTTTCAACTTCTGACTTTAGTTTTGATAGTTAAAAACATCAACCAAACGCCCTAAAATGAGTTGTTTGGCCGAAATCCTAGTTTGTTTCGGTATTTGTGATTTTTTTATTTTTTCCTATCGAGGGCTGGGAATCCTTGTGTTTGGTATCTAACATGTTGAATAGAAAAAGTAGGTGAACAAGTTCCGACACAATCTTCAAAGAAAAGCAAAGAAAAAATCGGCAAAATGAAGAGGTCATCAAAAGCCTTCAATCCAACCACCTCCACCATGCGCATTTTCAAAATTTGGGTTAGTATAGTTGATTTCAAGACTAGGACAAAGATATTTTGGTACTTTACAAGCTTAAATTGAGTTTTCAAACTTTGAAAGTTCAGAAAACAATTTTACCTAGTCATAGATCAGATTATGTTTTATGGTTGCTTTGGTTGCAATACTCTTATGAATCCTATGCCTAGAAAAATCATTGCTAGTCCTAAGACCTTAGCTCACCGAATTGCTTCGCCATATATGTTTCTCTATTTAAATTGAGTGAAACACTAGTGGTAAAACAAGTGGTGAGATTCGAACGTTTATAGATTGACAGATTTTGAGAGGTCCATTTTTTGTGCACTAACCATGTTTTGCGAGGTTCAAAATAAATTGGCGGAGATATGACAAAGGTTGAAGGCCACTCAAGCAAAGACACATTACAAGGCTAAATTACCTGAAGTGGCACCACTACCAACACTCACACTTGTTGGGCATGGACCTCTCTATGCCGCATCTTTTGAGGATCTACATCAATGAGAGATTCTTACTTCATTCCAATTAACAAAACATCCTTTTTTATTTTTATATGAAAAAATTACGTCTTATCAAGCTGCAAACAATAACAGAGTAATCTGTACCGCAAAAAAATTAGAGCAATCACTTCTCCATTTTGTTGTTTCTATTCTTTTTCCATCCTCCCTTTCTTTCATACTAAACCCAAATCCCACCCCATTAATACTCATTTATCATCTTTCATTAAAAACTCATTTATCATCTTCCATTCAAATAATTAACCCATGAATCCGGCAGAAGGTTTAGAGCCTCATCAGAAATTGCTTATTCAAAAATATGCATCGTATATTAAACTACACTGCATTGCGGATAAAAAAAACCGAGATATAGATGTAGTGACGAAGCATATTGCATTGCCCTATCCAAACAATATGCCATTGTTGTTTTGAGCCATATTTGAGGAAGGGAATGAATGGTGAATCAAACAATATAGAGTATGATGAATGAAAATCCTACTATCGTGAACTAATGATTTGGATAACTTGATTTAGGTTAGGGATTTCATATGAGAGGAAGACTGGTGGGTGTTTCAATTGGATCATCTTCTTTCATAATTAGTCATTTAATTTACTCTTATGTGATAAGTTATCTTTCTATGATCCAACTTGTTATAGATGATTATAACTATTTATTAAGTCATGTAAATAGTTACAAATAGTTACTCGTATAACTAGTTATTAAGTCGTATAAATCGCCAAAAATGGCGGGATGAAAGAGAAGGAATTGAGAGGGAAGGAAGAGAACATGCATTTGATGGAAGATAGATATTGTTAGGACTATATATTGATGAATGAAGACTTTTGGTTCCAAGAAGTTTGTTGAGGTCCGAGCAAGAAGAAGAATATATATAGAATAGAGAGAAGGGGAAGAAAAGACAAATTTAGTATGATGTGGCTCGTGGGAAGTAAACCCCAATGATATCAGCACGAATACATTCAATAATATTTGGATGGAAAGAACTAATAATATGCATTCCGAAGGGAGGGAAAGAACTAATAATATGAGCGAAAAGGTCCATCACACGGTTTTCTTCTCAATAGATGTGAGTCACAGTCACCATCTAATCATGATGGAGAAGTTGATGCAGCTATGTTATACTCTCAAAGTGCCTTAAATCTGCAACATTGGGGTTATGAGCATATCCGTCGATAATGGCGGGATCAATTTATAGATGCAGTTTGTGGTACCCTAGATTCCAAGGAAATTGTACACCAAGAATAAGAGCTCCGATTTCATCTTGTGTGATGGTACATTCCCCGAAATTATCTACAAAGGCACCCTGACAAGCTTCTCTCAAATCATGCAAAATACCGCCCCCTGAATCATCTCCGTTGAGGGTAATCTCAACATCTCTCGCTCTGGTTTATTCTTAGAAAGCGTCAACGCTCCCATTTTCATTGTCTCCAGAACCCTGACTATCCAATGAAGAACTCACAGGCGGAGCTGATACGAGGAGGTTGAAATATTTCTAAAATTAAACTCATTACAATATTACCAAAGAAGCCAAGATACGATACCAAATGCAAGCCTATGTTTGAAAATAGTGGTCACTGTAATAATCGAGTCACTTAAATTTAAGTGAAAAATTTATTGGAAGCTGGGTTCCCATGATGCTTAACCATAGCTGTTTTTCCCTGGACAATCTCGAAGAGGATACAAAAGAGGTTCCAATTGTTGCTCGCACACAAAGCACGTAGCTGCATGGGAAATATGCCGCCGATACCATTATGCAAAGTCATCAGTCTATCGTAATAGGCTAACCTTCGGAATAGGTATTACCAGTGTCGATACCTACCAACATGTGATAAGCACTCTTGATTGTAAATTTACCTTTCTCATTATGTCCCTAGATGAAATAATCGTTCTCTTTTCCACAAGGTGTTGGCATTCCTTGAACCAAACCTTTAATCGAGTTCGGAAGAAGCGAATCCCGAGTTTCCCAGTCCCAAGTGCCATCTTTCATAACCAAATCAAATACCGTGAGGTGGCCGAACTGTTTGAGTTGAATAGGGGAGATCCACTCAGCCAACGTTAATCAATTATCCAACCACACATCATGCCAAAAATTCGTGTCCCTAACTCCTTAGTCAATGATATGATTGTCGTGAGCACCACCTCCCAGACCTTACGGAAGCCCCTCCATAGAGCCAAGGAAGTTTTCACACATATTGGAATAGCTCCATCCTAGCCCATCCTTTGTGTATTTTGAAACAAGAACTCTGACCAGTTTGTGAAAGCTCGTCAGGATGTGAAAGAATGTTCCAAACTAGTTTCATCAAGAAGGCTTCATTCATTTCCTTAGCCTTCCGAAGTCCAAGCTCACCTTGTTCTTTTGGCCTACACACAATATCCCATGATAACAGGTCGGATTTCCTCGAAGGCTACCCCACACAAAGTTATGAATGCACATTTGAATTTTGTTACGAATATGAAAACGGAGGACAACACTTTTCATGGCATAGGAAGGAATGGCATTAAGAATAGAAACATTAACAGTCACTCTACCCGCTAAAGACAAAGACTTGCACTTCCAACCTGCCAATTTTGAATCAATACGGTCAATGATATATTGGTAATTATTCTTCATAGTACAACCATGCAAAATAGGCACACTAAGATACTTTCCCAAATTTAAAGTCTCTTGAAAGTTAAGAGTTCCACAAATAGTGCACCTCCAACAAGGAGAAACATTCCTGGAAAATAAAATTCTAGATTTCTCATTACTATCCACTTGGCCTGAAGCCGCGCAAAAATTCTTAAGAAAATCTCTAATAGCAAGAAATTGGGCCATATTAGCATGACCAAACAATACCAAGTCATCGGCAAAGAATAAGTGGGACTAAGGGGGACTCCTCTACTAAGGAAGAGAGGATTCCAAGCTCCATCATCGATTTTATCAATGATCAAATCACTTAGGCGTTCAACACATAAAGTACAAAGATAGAGAGAAAGAGCAGATCCTTGCCAAAGACCGCGCCTAGGTTTGAAAGGCTCAGAAAGGCCACCGTTCCATTGAATATGAGTAGAAGGAGTTGAAATACACACCATGGTAACACCAATCAAACTCTCCGAAAGGTTGGCTTTGCATAGAGTATCTTCCACAAAACTCCATTCCAAGCGATCATAAGCTCTTGAAAGATCAAGCTTTTTAATAAAAGCCCCGTTTGCCAATTTTGAGCCTGCAGAAGTGGACCACTTCCTGTAAAATGATGATATTTTAAGAAATTTGCATACCCAGAACAAAACTGGTTTTGTTGGGACCAATGAACTTCTTCATAGATCTCCGAATTTGGTTAGCCAGGCTTTTAGTCAGAGCTTTATAGTGATTTGAACAAAGGCGAATAGGGCGGAATTAGGTCATATTCATTAATTTTTTGACTTTGGGGATGAGGAAAACAACCATCTCATATTGGGCCAGGTTCCTGAAACAAGCTGTCACAAAATCAGCAAAATCTTGGCCCATAGTGGGCCAACATTTCTGAAAAAACAATGGGTTAAAACCATCCTTCCCTGGTGATTTAAGAGTGCCCATTGCTTTTCAAGCAGGCCGGATTTCATGTGAGGTAAAGTGGCTGCCGATTGGGAGACTATCAACTTTTGAGAGGGATCGTTGGTGAACATCATGAAGCTATAACATCGGTCTCTCATTGGCAGTAAATAAACGAAATGAAATAGTCACGCGCCATGGTCATCAACACTTGTTGGTCCCAGACCCATTCACCACTAGACGTCTTGAGACACTTCATGTGGTTAACAACACATGGTTTTAGTCAGGCTTTATAGTGCACTGAACAAAGGCTAATAGGGCAGAATTAGGTCATATTCATTGATTTTTTGACTTTCGGGATGAGGAAAACAACCATCTCATAGTGGGCCACGTTCCCGAAACAAGCTATCACAAAATCAGCAAAATCATGACCCATAGTGGGCCAACATTTCTTAAAAAACAATGGGTTAAAACCATCCTTCCCTGGTGATTTAAGAGTGCCCATACCTTTTCAAGCAGTTTGGATTTCATGTGAGGTAAAGTTGCTGCCGATTGGGAGACTATCAACTTTTGAGAGGGATCGATGGTGAACATCATGCAGCTATAACATCGGCCCCTCATTGGCAGTAAATAAACTCAATAAAATAGTCGCGTGCCATGGTCATCAACACTTGTTGGTCCCAGACCCATTCACCACTAGACGTCTTGAGACACTTAATGTGGTTAACAGCACGCCTTCGAAGAGTGGAAGTATGGAAAAATATCATGTTCTTATCACCCTCAAAAGTTTATTGATGCTTAGACTTTTGTAACCACATGAGATTGTCCTTCCAAAGGTTAACCTCGAGCTCTTTACGGGTTTTGATATCCTAAGGAACAAGTGGACTTGAAGGATTGCTCTCAGGTTTAGCTTCCAATATATCATCTTTGCGTTCCAATTTCCTTTTACTCTTAAAAATATTGCCAAACACTTCTTTATTCCAGGCAATGAGTTTATCCTTGAAGTCCTGCAAAGTAACACCAATACCTACCAAGAATTCCATTCCTCAAAAAGGAGATTATCAAAAGCATCATGGCTATGCCAAGGTGCATTAAAATGAAAGGGTCCAGTTAAGCGAATATGAGAGTTAGGATTTTCTAGCAAAACCTGGATAGGTCAAGGATCCGAATTAATTTTGGTAAGGTGCAAGTTGGTGGACTCAGGGAACTTAAGGACCCAGTCCTCATGGATAAGGGCACGATCCAAGCAAACAAAGAGTGATCCCTTACTCCATGTAAAGCGAGGACCCATGAACCCTAAATTAAAAGGACTACACATATCTAAGCAATTTTTGAAATCTTCATCCTTTGGAATTGAAAATTCAGCACCCCCTTGTTTATCCATGGCTGAAATGGAAGCATTAAAATCCCCCATCACCAGCCAAGAATGCTCAAAATCGTATTGAACATCAATGAAGTCCTCCCAGAGTGCAAACCAATGATAGCGACCAGGAGCCCCATGTACAAACGAGACAAACCACTGATCCTCACCCTTCCAACTAATCCGTAAGTGAGCAGCTTGAGTAGAGTGTCGAAACACATTAAGCTGGATTTTTTGGTTACTGCGCAACACCCAAATACCACCCGCACGCCCCGTAGCATCCACCACAAAACTATCTAAGGAGGTTAATTTCCGGATGACATCAGGCGCAGTATTGCCACTAGTTTTCAGTTTCAAAATAACAAGGAGAGTGGGATGATGAATCGGCACATAATAAAACATAGCACTAACGAAGTTTTGGTGGTCGGCACCCCGATAATTCTAAGACAGAAAACTAATCATTAACATATGATAGAAGGGGAACAGAAAAATACACGAAACATTATGGTGTGATGGAGGCTGTTACATTCTAAGCTTCTAGAATTTATTAAATGAACAAAATGCTGCAGGTTGGACGAAATACTCAAATTAAATAAAAAAGTCAAAGTCAACAAAATAAATGATTCAACATCAAGAAGTTATTTCGAAACAAATAGCCCTAAACGTAAATCATAAATAAAGTCTCAACTCTAGTAACTCCAAAGGAAACATCATAGGTGTCCAAAATCCATCCCGATTACTCACTCTGAGTCTTGGGACATGATTGGCAGCAACTATAGCTCTTGCAAGTCGTCTTCGCTCTGGTATCTCTCATATGACCTGGTGGGTGGCTTGGGGTCAGTCTCTCGTGCTCAATTATTATCTTGTGAAGTACATTGTAAAATAATCATGGTATCGTGTTATCGTGTAATAGTAGGCATTTTCATGAAAGTCAAACTATGTGACTTATATTCTTATACTAGCCTTGAAATTTATTCAAGGTTTCTTAATTCATGTAGGGAACCCCCTCATCTCACTAATTAGCCCTACTGCCCATTTGTGAAAAATCATGGATGTTTGGGAGCATGTATCCTCAAACAACATATCATGTAAATCATGGATGTATGGGAGAACGTATCCGTCAGACAACATATCATGTGGGCAATACTAGCCCAATTTGTTTGGGAGCGGGGGATCTAGCTAGTGGGGTCTAGCTAGCGAGGGATCTAACATATCATGTGGGCAATACACACCTGATAAAGATATGATGAGAGTCCAATCCGAGGAATGAAGATTGAAGCCGGAAAGCTTGATCGACTTTAAGAACCTACAGATGAGGATTTCAGATATTCGACTTAATTCGAACATAGGTTGAAATAGTCTGGAACGACGACTTGGCAACTTTCGAAGAATGGCTTCACAATTAAACTGACGTGTCTGAAAAGATTGATCCCAAAGAACTCGTGTTCCACAGATCTTGTGGGCTTAAGTAGTATATTATCACAATGTCTTAATAATTCTAGTTATGAGAGAGAAAGGAATTCATTACTTTTAATTACTAACAATGGGGATTCATGTACTAATACCTAATCGTATTCTAATTATAAGTTACTAATCTAAATAAATTATTTCAACTACAAAATTAGGAATAAAGTAATGATCCTACTAGTGTCTTGAAAGATTAATATCATCCTAACCCGATTAGAATTGATTCTAGGATTTAAGAGCTATGGAATTCATTTTGGGTACATTCTGTCAGAACTGGAAAGTTATAGATTGCGGCAGCTACAAGGGAATAACTCATTACTAAAATGTCAGATTCTAACAGTTTGTTTACGTCAAGCAATTTACTAAGATTTGGGGTACTCTTTCTAATTTTATGGAAGTTAAGTGGCCACATCAGAAACACTGGAAACGGTAAGTGCCGCCACAGAGATTTACCAGGCATCTGCTCCAGTAATCTTGGAGTAGAAATCTAGAATTACAGAGAGGGAATCCGAGGCTCCGACGAATGACTAATCGCCTTGAAACTCGACAAGAATGACAACCAAACATACGAATCAGTTCTTGACCTTTCTTCAAAGCTATCCAAATGAATCAAAAAGCTTCAGTCGTACTTTAAGGCCCCGCACAAGTTGGAAACGTCACCACCGCTGAGGGATTAAAATATGGAAATCGAACTAAAGGAAATCAATGACTACTTCTATCAGCTAAATGATTTGAGCGCAAGGAGGTGGAACAAACTCCCTTCCCTTAAGTAAGACCAGATGGAGGTTTAAATTCGCAAACGGAAACAACCGCTGCAAACAGAGTCATCAACGTCGGGAATCCTATTCCTATAATTGATAAGGGCCATCGGGATTTGATTAGTGTGACTGAATGGCTCGATCGAACAGTAACGACGAAAAAGGAGGATGTATGTATTGTTAGGAGCATTCCTCAAGCTCCTGACAATTCGTTTTTCTGCCTCCGTTCGATCACTGAGATTGGAGGATAAGCTTTTCTTATAGATTCGTTCGATTAGGCAAAGGGTGACAAATCTATGGGTTTTAAATCCCGAAATTCCTATGTGGTTTTGATAAGTTATCTTGTTGATTGGATTTGAGAAAAGGAAAGGAGATGAGGTATCAGATCAGTGACGGAAAGGAAAGTTACAATTCTGGATTTGGGGAAGGAGATAAGTTGACGTTATCATGACGTCATCAGAAGCAAGAACGGGAGTAAAATTAAAATGGGGAGTCAGTGTTGAGATTTGAACACCTGACCTCCAGGTCATGGGTCCAAATACTTAGACACTAGGCCACAATCAATTTCATGATCCAAGTCCTATTGGTTCATTTAGGTTCTAACATGGCAGCCGAATCATCACATTAAAGGTTAGATGATTAATCGATCTTAATAGTTTCTAACATGCTATAATTAACATGCAATCCAAATGTTAATTCATTGTGGAATAATAATAATAATAATCATACTTGTCTTAATTTTACTAATATCATTATCAGTAATAACGGTAGAAGTAATTATGAAGCATTATTCCAAGACCTTCTTTAGGGGTAGTTTCGAGACTTTCGAGCTCGAAATTTTTTCCACCAGGTTAGGGATGTAAGAGAGGCCGCAGTCACCGTACCCTGCGTTCCAACACAGTCCTCCATAACTTTACAAGTCAAAGTTTTAGCATGTGGCTTATTAAGATCAAATTTATTCAGATGGATGTTCTCTACCTCTGAAATGGGGGAAGCTTTCAGTTGGAATTTCACCATCGCTTTTCATTTTTACTCTAGCACTCCAAACTTAAAGCCTTTCAATTTAAGATTACTTGACAAATTATGAAACATGTGCTTCTTCTCCAAATTTGTGTTGGGGTGTGTTACTGGGTCTCTCCACCTTCTAATCTTCATTCGCAGGGGCCCAAATGCTGGCAGGTCAACACTTGGTTTCACATGGTGCAGACTCGGTGGCTTTCCACGTGTATGTGGGGAAGCTATCGTCATTGGAGAAGGAGGTTTAGAATTGGTAAAAGCTCACCACATCACATAAGAAATTTTGAAACCTCATGCATGTCAATGATCATAATCTCCAGCTTCTCAAGAGAAGAATTTTTCGCTTATCAGACCATGGGTTTGCCAGCAACAACAATACCAATCTCCATTCACGAGTTCGAACTTGAAATTGACTTTAGAGTAGGCACGAACTATTGTTGCACCTTGTTCTAAGTAGTTTGAGATACGGGAGCTATAGGAAGCACTACTTCAGAAAGAGAGGGAGATAGTGTAGGGATAATATCTGGAGCAACCATTACAGAAGTTCTTGACTGTTGGACCTGCTGATGATTCTTTGGAACAGGTTTTGACTACTCGTGAGTATCATCAGTCAAAGCCCCAGGGGCAATCATGTTAGTGATAAGGCTTGACCCAGATTTAAAATTGATTGGGCTTAAATGGGACTTGGCCTTGGAATGGATCCAAGAGGCACTCCTGGTTCAAATAATGGGAGGCGCCCTTTTGGATGTTGGTGCATCAACTCTCCCCTAATTTTGCCTTTGAGATAACAGGGGTACATTTAATCAATTTCCCTTTCCTAGAACCAGCTAATTCCTTTCCATTTTTCCTTGATGGTCTGTTGGAGAAGTAGAGATTAGCAGAGAAACAACCTCTTTTGTTTTAGGTTTCCATATCGTTTAGAGGTAAGTCAACAAAAGGCGGAACATCGGTAGTTGTTTGCCGTTAGGAGCATCAACAGGGCGGCGGGCGGAGGTTGTCGGCAAGCCATGATGCTGGCCGAGCGTAAGATATTACTTAAGTACTTGATTCTTGGAACACACAGTAGCGTCATGAACTATACATCCATAATCAAAGAACTGTTAGGGACGATTTTGGTAAACTAGTTCTTGCTGCATCATCCATAAACACACCCGTTTCAACTGCCTCTCAAAGATTGACTTCCACCGCCAAACGCGTAAATATACTTCGAGCAGTACTAAGCGTTTGTCGATCAATGCAAATTGTACGTCCAATAAGGTAGCCCAATCCCCATATGATTTCTTTGTGATAGTATTAGACTAGTAACTTGAGAAGGCAAACGCAAACAACCATTTTATGTGGAAGAACGGGAGTAACAAGAAAGGAAGGATCTCATCGATGACAAACCAGTTTGTAATTAAAAAGCATCCATGGTCCTCTAGTGAGAGCCAAGTCATAATCCTGTGGATTACCGAAATAAACGAATAAGACATCATTATCAAGGTCAGTCAGTCTCATCTTGCCTTATGGTCTCCATAGACTTTTAAGACGATCGTACATGTACTCGATATCAATAGTTTTCCCCATAAGCTTAACAATTAGCGCTTTCCGGAGAGGGAGGCTGATTCTCACATGGAATTCACCAGAGGTAGAAAGATAATCATGCCCATTGTGCCAAGTGAGGGAGATGTCATTTTCCTTGATGGCAATCGAAGAAGCGTTGGCATGAAGAGTTGGTTGCTGGGAATTCAAGACAATGGCAGCATATGATGTAGGAGCCATGCCTGGAGGTGTGATCGGCGTTCCCAAAATCATCAAAGCACTTGCTATTCATACTGAAGAGCAATGATTACTCAAACGTTGAAGATCAATGATCTCATAAAGATATATAGGATCTTATATTGGAATAAAGATACCAAAAAGTAAAAAAAACTATGCCATGACAATGAGGTACTAGAAAGATTTCGTCCTGAAACTAGAATGTGAAAAGCTTAACATGGTGGAAAGGGATTACCTTCTAGGTAGTCCTCCACGAGCTCTAGATAGCATTCTTTCATGCTAGACTTGGTCTCTCAAATCGTTGCCTCGACATCCTGATTTTTCCAATTCACCTTAAGCATAGGTCTTTCCTTGCTTCTCAACTGACAAACCTTCCTGTCCATGGCTTCTATCTCTATCCTTGTCAATGGACGTAATTCCTCACTTTGTCAATGTACTAAGGGTCTTGTTTCCCTCATGTCAGCTGTCATCTCCACTAATTAGCTCGCTGGTATCCGCCTTAACAATATGTGCCCTATCCTCTCTCACATTATTTTTGCCAACGATACTTTTTGTCCATAGTCTGGGATGGTTGCTACATAAAAGTCAAGTCCCTCTCTAGCTTAATCTCATGTGGCTGAATCACCTGGTTAGGCTTGCCAATATAGGCCCGAAGTATGCTCACATGGAATACATTATGTATCCGGTCCAACTCTTCTAGTAAGGCTAGCTCATATGCCAATCGTCCTATGTTTCGAATGATATGGTAAGGACCAAGTAATCGGGGAGCGAAATTCACCATCCTGCCAAACTTCATCACTCCTTTCTAAGGGGAAACTCAAAGGAAAACCTTATCCCCTTCCTTGAAACTAACCTCTCTAGCCTTCCCATCAGCATACAACTTCTGTTGATTATGAGCTACTCCCGTCTAGGGTCCAGTTAACAACCTTTCTCCCTCCCTATCCCAAAATAGAGGGATGCTACTCTTCTTGCCATACAGTGCCTCAAAAGGAGCTACTCCTATTGTGAGGATATGAGTTATTATAAACGAACTGCATCATGGATAGAACCTTCAACCAAGTTTCATCAAACCCTAACACATACGAGCATAACAGCTCCTCCAAGTTTAGGATAGTCCGCTCTGACTGATCATGGCAGCATGCAAACCCTCCTAGAAGTGGGAGGTGAAACTAAGGTACCGATGCGATACAATCATCCTAGGCACACCGTCCAATCTCATAATATGCTCTATAAATAAACTTTCCAAATCTTCCACAACTGTCTTGAACCGAATGGGTACGAAATGTGCTACCTTTGTTAATCGGTCTACTATAACCCACATTGCATTCTTCCTATTGACCAAGGGTAAACCACAGAAGAAGTCCATAGCGATGTCCTCGAACTTCCACACTGGTATAAGCAAGGGATGTAGTAACCCCGCTGATGCCCGATGATCAAACTTTTCTTTTTGGCACATTGAGAATCTTGCCACATGCTGAATCACCTGCTTCTTCATGCGAGGCCACAAGTAATGCAGACAAACTATTATGTACATTGTCTAACCTGGATGTATGGCATAAGCAAACAAATGCACCTCTTCCAAAATATCCTCTCTCAACTTTAACCCTGAAGGTACATACACTCTCTCTTGGAATAGCATCAAGCCATCCTTCCAAGTAAAGGGTGTAACCTTGCTTGCTGTTATCCAATATTGAGCTTCCACTACTAGCTCATCTTTCTCCTCAGCCTCTACAATCATCCAACAGAAAGGGTCAAACTACTAAATTGGCCAGTAATCCCTTGACTGTAACTAACTCGAAGTCTATACCCATGCTCCTCAACTCGACCAGCTCGTTCAACCTCTCCTTCATGCTCAAAGTATCAGCCACTACATTGGCCTTTCCTAGGTGATAGTCTATCACACAGTCGTAGTCCTTAAGCAGCTCTACCGAACGCCTTTGCCTACTATGTTCAGCTCCTTTTGCGCCATCAAATAGTACTTGAGACTCTTGTTATCAGTCTTGATCCCGAAAGTCTCTCCATACAAATAATGCCTCTAGAGTTTCAGTGCAAAAACCACTGCTGCTAGAGACTTTCGGGATCAAGACTGATAACAAGATATGTTGTCAGACGGATACATTCTCCCAAACATCCATGATTTACACTATATGTTGTCTGATGGATACGTTCTCCCAGACATCCATGATTTTTGCGATTTGGGCGGTAGGGCTAGTTAGTTGAGTTGGGGGACATCCCATAAGAATTAAGATAACTTCGATAAGGCGAATAACAAGTACAAGAATTAATGTCATATAATTGACTTGTACGAACATGATCATTAAGATATAGCAAGTTACAAGAACCATGATACTCCAAATTCATAATCCACCTAGCATGATCGATTTGAGTTTCGATCTTGGATGTTGATTGTTTGTTATGATTACATAAAGATAATTACTTTATGTGATGTGTTTATTTAGAAAATAGAAATGATTTTTATGAAATTACAGGACTTGTATTGTAATGTTTACTTGGAATTCTTTTTATGATATGAGCACGAAAGACTAACCCCAAACCACCCACCATGGTGTTGATGGTTGTTGTAGGAGAAGAGTGAAGCTGATTTGGGATGTAGCATGGTGGACTTTGATTTGAACAGTGTTTATGGATGTTTGACGAGACTTGTTTTCATAAACTGCGTCATTTAATTGTAGTAGTTGTTAATCAAGTTTTTATTTTATTAGTTCTCTTTCTTATTTAATTTTATTTTAAAGTTCCCTGGTCGGGCATTTTGATAAATAGTCGAGATGTTGTTAAAGACCTTAAATCCCTCTTGTGATTTTTATTTTTTTGCTGCTTTAAGGGTATTTTAATCATTTAAGAAATCGTAAAACATGAGGGTGTTACATGAATTAAACCTGGGCAATCGGAAATCATGCTCTCCAAACTTGGTTTCAATTTCTAATGGATTGGTTGGGTTCGTGAATGACTATCCATGGCCTCTTTCTCTGTCCTTGTCAATAGATGTCCTTCCTCGACATTTTTAATGTAATGAGGGTCTTCTTTCTCTCATCTCTATTGCCATCTCCTCTAATTAGCTTGCTAGAATCCACCTTACCCATTTATGCCCTGTCGTCTCTCACATTATTTTCGCCAATAATACTTTTCTCTACTTCGAAGCCTCTACTAGTGGCTACTCTAGGTTGATACATATTCTTGACCATTATGGTGCCCTTAGTGGCCAACTGATAAATCTCACAAAATAAATTGTTTATTTCAGTAGAAGTGTGAATTTTGAAAAACAGAGTGTATGTACCTTCAGGGTTGAAGCTGGGAGACAATATTTTTGATGAGGCTCATTCGTTCGCTTATGCCATGCCTCCAGGTGATACAATGTACAAAACACTTTGTCTGTATTACTTGTGGTCTGGTGTGAAGAAGCAGATGATTCAACATATATGGCTAGTTGCTTAATGTGCCAGAAAGAAAAGTTCTATCATCGAGCATCAGGAGAGTTACTTCATCTCCTGCTCACACAAGTGTGGAAGATCGAGGACATCGCTATAGACTTCGTTAGTGGTTTACCCTTGGTCAATCGAAAGGATGTAGTATGGGATATAGTAGACCTATTGACCTAGATAGCACATTTCATACCCATTCGGTAGAAGCCAAATATGGAGGATTTGGAAAGTTTGTATGTAGAGAATATTTTGCGATTACACCGCGTGCCTAGGACAATCGTATCTGATCGGGATCCCAATTTCACCTCCCACTTCTAGAAGGGTTTGCATGCAACCATAGGGACCAAGCTGAACTTCTCTACATCTTACCATCCTCGGAAAAATGGTCAGTCAGAGCGGAAAATCCTAACCTTGGAGGAGCTGTTACGCTCATGTGTGTTGGAGTTTGATGAACCTTGGTTGAAGGGTCTATCCATGGTGGAGTTCGCTTATAATAATTCATATAATCATAATAGGAGTGGCTCCTTTCAAGGCACTGTATGGGAGGAAGTGCAGATCCCTCTATTCTTGGATGGGGAGGGAGAAAGGTTGTTAATTGGACCCCCAAAAGTATAGGAGAGAGCCTCACAAGTCAGAGTGATTTGAGCTCAAATGGGAGTAGCTCAGAATCGGCAGAAGTAGTATGCTAATGAGAAGGATACAGAGGTTAGCTTCAAGGAAGGGGATAATGTTTTCCTTCGAGTTTCCCCTTGGAAATGAGTGATGTAGTTTGGGAGGAAGGGGAAGTTGGCTCCCCGATTCATGGGTCCTTACGATATCATTTGGAGGATAGGACCACTAGCTTATGAGCAAACCTTACCAGCAGAGTTGGACCGGATACATAAAGTATTCCATGTGAGCAAACCTTACTAGCATAGTTGTTCCTATATTGGCAACCGAACCAAGTGATTCAGCTAGATGAGATTAAGCTAGAGAGGGACTTGAATTTCATGGAGAAACTAACCCAGATTATGGACAGAGAGGTCTGTTAGTTGTGAAGCAAGGAAATACCTATGCTTAAGGGGATTCAGAAATATTAGGATGTCGAGGCACCAACATGGGAGACCGAGGCTAGCATGAAAGAATGCTATCTAGAACTCATGGAGGACTACCTAGTAGGTACGTGAGAGAGGATTGGCCATGTGGCAGCAGGAGGATCATAGTAGTGACCATCAGTAGGTCACGGACATGGTTGCCACGTCATCACGGGTGTGGTAAGCCGTAGGCCACAAGAGTGGTTGACAGCTTATAAAAGTAGAGTCGTGATTCCATAATTACAACAACCTAAATCTTATTCCTTTAAATCTTATAACATGCGGCGATAGTTCTAGGTGGAGAAGAGGGACTGGTTAATCGATTCCAGACCAATAAGAGAGCCTTAGTGATCGTTAAGGATGCTATAGATGGTAATCTACCTTCTTCCTCCTCTCTCAATACTTTGCTTTGAATCCAATGTAAAAAAATCCTAATAGGTTTGGATTTGGGGTTTTGGGATTTCAATCCTATGATTATTTTCCTTCAGGTTATACGAATCAGGCAAACGAACTCTAGCGAGATGGCTTCAGATCATAACCTTATTGGAAAGCTTTCAATGGTAGGGGTTAGGATTAGTTGTGTTATGCAATTCATAGTGTTAGACTATGTAGTAGAGTGTGATCTACTATGAGGAACTATGCAATTCATAGTGTTGTTCATGATTCAAGCATAAGCTCTAAATGAGGAACTATGCTTGTTCACACTTCTTGTTTTAGGATTAAGAATCACGACTAGATAGACTAGCTAATGATATAAGCCAGTCACCCAACCCATGGATTGTGCGATATCCCAAGTTACTTTCCGTTTCAGGCAGGACATGACGAGTATGCCTTCCGTTGTTGCTCTCACGGTATTTGAGGGTAGTTTCATAGTCCAATCCACCACGAGGCGGTCCGCTCATAGCTAGGGGTGGCTAATGGTAGGATGATGTCTACAGGACCACAAGGTCACATTACTATATACTAGTTCAGTTCTTCATGTTCAAGAATAGCTACTCAGTGCTTATCACTGACCCTTTCGTTTCTTCATGCATGACCAACCTTGGGACTTCAGGAGCCAATGCTGCCTAAAAAGGGAGCACAAGCAGTGACACCACCTTGCAGTCTTTCTGGGAGTCGTAGAGAGAGGTACCATGGAGGACCTCAGTTATCTCTATCAGTGTTTTTTGTGGTTTTCGGACAGTCTTTCATGTTTTCAGCCGTTTGTCAGACCTATTGTATAGTTGTTGTTTCCCCCTATTTGGGATGTTTCAGTGATGTTAGTTATTGATTTCAAGTCTTGATTCTCTATTTATTTCCGCTGTCATTTTACTTAAGTATGCCAGGGAATGTATGTCAGTTATCATGATTTATATATTGAGTGAACCTGTGATACATGCATGGATCGAACTGTGTGGTTCGATTGAGTCGTCCAGGGTTGGGTTTCATAATTTTCTTACACTTTGTTGCTAAGTTTGTAGCTCGGTAAACTAGATCGGAAGTATAAGGCTTGGCAAAGCTTAACACACAAGAGATCCATATGGTTTAGGATACACCAACCTTCTTCTATAAGAAGGGCAAGGTAAAAGTTATGAAATCTTTGGGTGGATCTAACACCCTACTCGTCCGCCCAAGTTGTCGTGGCTCGGGACAGACACTTTGTGACTATGTCAACAAAATTTGAGAATTATGGATCCGCAGTACGTTATTATGTGAATACTAGTAATGGTCTAGAATTAGTACCAATGTCAACTACTATTGACCGAGCCTAAATCAGTAGTTGCATAGACGATAACGAAAAGGATGGCAAAGAACTGGAATAGACTATTGTTGAAGGGGCGACCCTGTTGGGACAGCCAAAGGAAAGGATGGTGATGATGGTATTGAAAAATGTGCAACGAGACAAGGAGTTAGTAGTGATGAAGATAAAGGAGTTGATGACATGCATGTGTATCAGAATTAGGATGGGAACAAAGTTGCGTAATGGGATGGTGTTATCAATGGTGATTATCATGACGATGAAGACAATGACAATGCCTTTGATGTCCCTGAGTTTCTAGATTCATAACTAAAAGAGAAGGATGGTGATGATGATACCGACCGAGGTGGTAAGGGACAAGGTGCTGGTGGTGATGAAGAAAAAGGTTGTGATGACACAAATGTGGATCAACATAAAGATGGGAAAACAAATGAACAAAAAGGTGCCAATGAGAAGTTTGTCGATTAGAATCAGGATGCGAATCAAGTAATAGACGGGGCAGGGGCCTCTCGACTTATAATGGATACTATTCATAGTATTCAAATTGAGCATCTTGAAGATACAGAGATTGAGAATGTGTTGTCCTCCCCCCTTAATTTTAATGGCAGTTCTGTCCCTTTCAAGACCCCAGCCCCTCATGGAAACTTTTGCAATCGAAAAAGTTTAGGTTTGTAGACGGCTCTTCAAGTTTGAATGATCTTCTTGCCAAGCAGGAGCCATATTCTCAAATCATTGTCTCACCTTAATATGTTTCTTCCTATCAACCAATAGTAGTACTTAACACTCTCAGCCCGAATATTATAATAACTACTAGGGGTGAACACTATTTGACATGCTGGAGCTACCATGTTGGATGACGTTGTTAGGGATCATATGATTAATTACTGCTTGAGTGATGAGAGTGATCAATAAGTTATTCCCTACCCATCCCCCTAAATTTTGTTCATGTCTGCAACCTGTTATTGATGTGTATAACTAGTTACAAGCTTATGTAACATGTTACATAGTCTTCTTTGTTGTTTTTTCAGGAAGGAGAAGTTGTATAGGATTAGGCTTCAAAGATTAGGTAGCGTCAATGCTTTGAAATGGGCATTTAAGGAAACATAAAAATGGAACTACTTCACTAAGTGAATAATATGCGAGAACCGTCGTGTTAGTAACCTCTTCGTTTCTCATGTGGAGGCCGTTTAGATGGCCCACGCTTGGTATATTGTCGTGTTGATACACTCCAAGGGTTCTTCGCCAAATGACATGATTTAGTAAATAGTGGGATAACTAACCTTATGTTCAATTTTCACATAAATCCCCAGAAGCCGACACCCAAAAGGAGTGCAGGGATCCGCCTTTCAAAAGTGACACCTTTAAACAAATGAGTTAACCCATGGATAATGCTCATTGTCACATAGACCTTTGCTTCTATTCCATTTCATATTCACTTAACTCTCCTTCCTTCTGACTCGAGCACTATGCTACTCAATCCTTTACTAGTTTCGGTTGAAAGATGAACACACCTTGTCCTTCTCTAATGGTACCAACCCCTTGGTAGTCACCATCTAGCGGAGACACTTCGCCTATCCTACCAAACATTAGCTTTGCACTCTCAATACCTTTAGGGATTTTGCATCCCCTAAGCAATGTTGCTACTTCTTCAACACGTACTACCATGTTCTAGACATGGAAGTGTAGAGACTAATCCTTGTAGTACTACTTTGAAGATGAAGCCAGTAAAGCGACTAGCTCAACTTTGTAACTTTCACCTTGCTGCATATACTACCGTTCCCTGTTTTCCTATCTGCTCCTGGCTCAATTTTAACTCATTTAGGTAATACTAACCACATAGTACTACCAGAACCATAGTCAAACTACCTGCATCACGTCATCCCTTGATATGATGACGACGGTCCTAAAAAGCCTGGTTATTATCCTCTATTTAGTTCGTACCCTTCTAACACCTCTTTCTCCTGAATTCCTTTCCTGCTCTTTTCCATGGTATGGCATTCCCTTATTTTTTTTACCATTGACAAATATTGTGACGAGGTGTTATTCACGTTTAGTAGTTTAATTTGGAATTTATATTCAGACTTTGTAGGTTTAATTAACGCCAAAGAAGCCCTTCTAAATAGCTCCTTGGCCGAATTTAGTCCTTGAGGAGCAAGGGTTGAATTAGTCAAAACTTATTCTTTAAGTAAGAAGGATTCATTTCCTTACGTTGGGAATCCTTCTCCTTTCTTTTCTTAGTGAACCCTTTATTTTTCTATTACTTAATGGCCTCCCTCTCCTATTTGAAGAAGGTACAACGATTATAGATAGGCAGAACGCCCATAATAAAGTTTAGTAAATTTCGGCCTAGAACCGTCTTTGGAAATGTCTTGTTTGAAGCACGTCGTACCTACGCTATATGATTCCAGTTTATCGTAATCGAGTTAGCACCCCCGCTTCGTGGAACCATTCAGTTTTGAGACTTGGTCCCTCCCTTTGGCAACTAGGTAAGTTTCCATCTATTTTTTGGATTTCGTTCCTATCTAGGGCTGGGAATCCTTGTGTTTGGTATCTAGCATATTGAAAAGAAAATTAGGTCAAAAATTCTGACGAAATCACTACTCGGAGTACCCTCCCCCAAAAAGAAAGGGATCCATTTCGGCAACGTGTATGAACAATTCCTAATTATCGTCATAGTATTTGGTTTGCAATAAAGCTAGGGTCCTAACCCTTCTCAAGTAATTCATTCCATTCAATTGATCACAACGACCTCTGCGATCTAATGCTTCGACCTGGCAGTTTTCAAAGAAAAGCAAAGAAAAAGTTGGCGAAATAAAGTGGTCGTCAAAAGCCTTCGATCCAACCACCTCCACCACACACGTTTTAAAAGTTTACAAGCTTAAAATCAAGTTTTCAGACTTTAAATGTCCAGAAAAGAATTTTACCTAGTCATAGATCAATTTATGTTTTGCGGTTGCTTTGATTGCAATATTCTTATGAATCCTATGCCTAGAAAAATCAAGGCTAGTCCTAAGACCTTAGCTCACCAAATTGCTTCACCATATATGTTTCTCTGTTTAATTGAGTGAAACACTAGTGGTAAAACAACGAGTGTTGAGATTCAAAGATTTATAGATTGAGAGATTTTGAGAGGTCTATTCTTTGTGCACTAACCATGTTTTGCGAGGTTCAAAATAAATTGACGGAAATACGACACAGGCTCAAGGTCACTCAAGCAAAGCCACATAACAAGGCTAGACCACCTAAAGTGGCACCACTACCAGCACTCACACTTGGTGAGCATGAACCTCTAATTGCCGCATCTTTTGAGGATCAATATCAATGAGAGGATCTTACTTCATTCCAATCAACACAACATCCTTTTTTATTTTTATAGGAAAAATTTATGTTTTATGAAGCTACCTACAATAAAAGAGTAATCTTTACCACCAAAAAAATAGAATAATCGCTTCTCCATTCGTTTGTTTCTTTTCATTTTCTCATCCCCCCTTTCTTTCATACTAAACCCAAATTTTACCCCATTAATACTTATTTAACATCTTTCATTCAAACTCATTTATCATCTTCCATTCAACTAATTAACCCACGAATCCCTTTATCAAACAAGAGACATATATAGCAAATAGTAGAAATACCAACTGTAATACCCCAATCCTAGTACAAAAATATTAATGTAAAAGTCTCTAACCTAATCCGTAAGAATTTGGTTTATACTAGTACTGTCTAGTATTATTTTTAAAGTGCTTAACTAAATGTTCATCAAAAATTAGATTGAAATTATTAGACTTGTGTGTGAGGATTGAATTCATGGGATATAAATAATTAAAGTGGATTGTAAACATAATCAACTATTTAGTTATAGCTCAAATGGTTTGTATGCTCATCCTCTTCCGTTTAGTCTCGAATTCAAGTCTTGCTAGAAGCAATTTTATTTTTTTGTGCTTTCATTTTTTTCCAGCTAGTTAAATGATGTCGTTTTGAGATAAGTGAATCTGGTCATCATTGTTGTCTTCCTCACGTCCTCCGACCAGCACCGTTACCCGACAACAAGAATTTTTGGCGCATCTCTGAAAAATTGAAGGCCGTAATCAGGGTGTCAAGTCTTGATACGACGTTTTAGACCCAAACCCTCCGATGAAGACAATCATATAGCTATTTAAAGCCATCCAGAGTCTGAAGGGGAGCAAGTCTAAAACTATGTTCCCTTCTTCTCCGACGTCGACTTGCATCGGCAAGTTAAAGACCAACCCATGACTTCAAAATACCTTTGTTGACTTCGTATTATCGAGACGAAGCCTTACCTTTCCTTCCATTCGAGTTTGCTCGAGTTTTAGTAGTTATTCAATGCTCGCCGGATTCTGGAAACTTAAGGGGGTAATATCTTCCATTTTCAATGTTTATGTTTTACTACTGTTATTTATGCTTCTTTGAATTACATGAATAATACTTGGATTTTAAATGTTTTAAATGCTATGTGACAACGTGACATGTCAATTATATGTGATCCACATACTCTTCTCATATATTCTAGGTGATATATTTCTGATATGATATGTTACATGTAATTGTTCAGTTGAACAAGTTCTATTGGAAGAGTAATATTGGAATTGATTGATCACCTAGTTAGAGCCCATATGTTGACGATCGTGCTTAATGCACTATAGCTATGCGGTGGGATTCCCACACTAACTCTCGTCGTGGGCCTTGGTAGGCGCCACTATATGCGGCCAGATTTTGTGCCACTATATGGGTCGTCAGAATATGTGAGTCGGGATCCCAATTAAAATATGAAAAGTAGACTCAGAGTGGTACAACATGTTTTACATGCTATATTGTTGTCTTTTCTAATGATTTCTAATATTAGCAACTATATGATAACTTCGGAAGACTGACCCCGTGCCACCCACCAGTTCTTGACAGGTTCTAGTGTATCAGAAGAATTAATAGAGGATCTGGTCATCTGTCGCCAGACTGAAGTTGGGATTATGTTGAGAATGTGTATTTCTGGGATTTGTGTTAAAGATGGATCCATTCAATGTTTCACACTAGCTTCCGAAAATAAATTGTTTGGCGTAATATTCCAGTGTTTCTGAAAAGGTTACCAATATCGTTGTATTTATTATTGTACTATTTCTCAATTGTATCCATTGTCCTTCCCGGAACAATTTATCGTTTATTTTAATATATAAAAACTGGGATATTACACCAACATTTTAATATACATAAGTGTTCTCCGACACAAGGTTTAGAGCCTCATCACAATTTGCTTATTTAAAAATATGCACTGTATATTAAACTACAATGCAGTGAGGATAACAAAAGCAAGGTAGCGATGTAGTGATGAAGCACATTGCATTGCCCTATCCAAACAATATGCCATTGTTGTTTTCAGCCACATTCGAGGAAGGAAATGAATGGTGAATCAAACAATATAGAGTATGATGAATGAAAATGCTACTATCATGAACTAATGATTTGGATAATTGGATTTTGGTTACGAATTTCAGATGAGAGGAAGATTGGTGGGTGTTTCAATTGGATCATCTTCTTTCATAGTTAGTCATTTAATTTACTCTTATGTGATAAGTTATTTTTCTATGATCTAACTAGTTATAGATAATTATAACTAGTTACTAAGTCGTGTAAATAATTACAAATAATTATAAATAGTTACTCGTATAACTAGTTCTTAAGTTGTATAAATCGTTAAAAGTGGTGGGGATGAAAGAGATGGAATTAAGAGGGAAGGAAGAGGACATGGATTTCATGGAAGATGGATCTTATTGGGAGCATATATTGATGAATGAAGGCTTTTGGTTCCAGAAAATTTGCTGAGGTCCGACCAGGAAGAAGAATATAAATAGAAGAGAGAGAAGGGGAAGAAAGGACATATTTAGTATGATGTGGCTGCCATGTCAGATTCTGACTTGACAACATCCTTTTATTCCACATCAAATATTAGCTTAGTGGTAGTTGGTGAAATCAACTAATGAGATTAGTGGTACCGGGTGCACCAAATAACATTTTAATGGCAAGTGTGTAACGACTTTAGAAGCTGAATGATGTATGGTGTAATTAAGTCTATAACTAGTTATAGGCCATTCACTAGTTACATATGATTTTAATATGTTATAAATGCTTATAATATGTTACGTGCAATTATAACATCTTACTCGTATGACTGACTACTGACGATTATAACCTATAAAAACGACTATAACTTGTTACTCGTGTAACCTGTTATAAATGATTACAACATGTTACACGTGTAAAATTTTATAGACGATTATTTTCTGGAAAAGACATTGGAAGCTCGTCGAACAAACGACGTAAAAGCCTAGATCTGATTTTTTAGATTCATCTTTGAAGTTCTTAAAATAATTGAACTTAGACTATACCATCAACCATTAAGTTTTGTAGAATAAGTACTTCAAGTGGAAACATGTTTTGACTTAAAGATCGGAGTAATATATGGTAGAACATTTTTGCCAACGCCAACAATCATTTTGTCACCCATTCTTTTTTTGGGAAGAAAGGTTGGACTCAAGGTCCTAATTATTAATACTAATGGCTCGTGGGAAGGAAACCGCAATAATATCAGCACGAATAAATTCAATAATATTCTGAGGGAATTAATTAAGAATATGCATTCTGAAAGGGAGGGAAAGAACTAATAATATGAGCGAAAAGGTCCGTCGCACGGTTTCCTTCTCGATAGATGTGAGTCACAATCACCATCTAATCATGATGGAAAAGTTGATGCAGCTCTATTATACTGTCAAAGTGCCTTTAATCCGCTGCATTGGGGTTAGGAGCATATGTGTCGACAATGGTGGAATCAATTTATAGATGCACTTTGCGGTACCCTAGATTCCATGGAAATTGTATGCCAAGAATAAGAGCTCTGATTTCATCTCATGTGATAGTACATTCCCCGAAATTAGTTGCAAAGGCACCCTGACAAGCCCCTCTCGAATCATGTAAAATATCGCCCCCTATCGAGCTCTTTGAAGATTGTAAGACTAAA
This sequence comes from Linum bienne, assembly GCA_010665285.1. Lineage (NCBI taxonomy): Eukaryota > Viridiplantae > Streptophyta > Magnoliopsida > Malpighiales > Linaceae > Linum > Linum bienne. The sequence continues at coordinate 595,118 of QMEG01002101.1, forward strand.
TCATCTATGTTCAGGGTAATCTCAAAATCGTTACGAACCAATCAACCCACAAGGCTCTCGCTCTGGTTTATTTTTAGAAAGCGTCAACTCTCCCATTTTCATTGTCTCCCGAACCCCGATATCTAATGAAGGACTCGTAGGTGGAGCTAATACGAGGAGGTTGAAACATTTCTAAAAATAAACTCATTACGATGTTTCTAAAGAATCCAACATACGATACCAAACTCAAGCCTATGTTTGGAAATGGTGGTCCCAGGAATAATCCAGTCACTTAAAATTAAGTGAAAAAATTGCTTGGAAGCTGCGTTCCCAGCATGCTTATCCATAGCTGTTTTGCTATGGACAATCTCAAAGAGCATTCAAAAGAGTTTCTTGTTGTTGCTTGCAAACAGAGCACGTAGCTACATGGGAAATATACCGCCGATACCATTATGCATTAGTCATCAGTCTACCGTGATAGGCTAACCATGGAAAATGCATTACCCTATTCGGGGCCTTCCATTTCCATAAAATTTTCCAACTCTAATGGGTATTACCACTGTCGATACCTGCCAACACGTGATAAGTACTCTTGATGAGGGTGATAGACCATGGAAAAGTGAACCTTCATTCCCAATGCCTTATGTAGACTAACTCAGAATCTAGAGGTGAAAATAGGGTCACAGCCCAACACAATGGTAACTGGTACACCATGTAGCCTCACAATGTCCCTAACATAAAGCTTAGCCAATTCATCTGGCCTTGGTTTAAACATGATAGGAATAAAGTGAAATGCCTTCAAGAATCGGTCCACAATGACTCATACACCGTCATTCCCACTTGGTGTGCTTGGTAATCCGTACAAGAAATCCATAGTTTTCTTCTCCCACGTCCACTCAGGTATCTCTAGTAGTAAATGTTCAATAACTGGTACTTGGTGCTCTGCCTTAATCATCTAGCATTCTAAGCAATGGTAGACATGTTAAGCAGTTTCTTTCTTCAAGTTAGGCCACAAAAAATGCTCCTTCAAGGTGCGGTACATCTTAGTTGTGCCTGGATGCATGGCATACAATGCAGAGTGTGCTTCATCTAGTATATCCTGCCTCAGCTTGTCAACATTGGGTACACCTTCCATCATTATGAACTTTGTATACTTGCCTGTTCGTATGTGTCCTATATACGTCACTAATTCAAGGTCCTCATTATGCTTCTCCTTTATCCGATTATGGAGCATCACTATAAATCATGGGTAGGGTAGTTAACCTCATGCGGACGTAACTGTTTAGATGTATAGGCCACCACTTTCTTTTCTTGCATCAACACACAACTTAACCCTTGATAAGAAGCATCTCTATAAATGCAGTACTCTCCTCCACTTGAAGGGAGGGTTAGTACTGGACCAGTAGTTAGTCTCTTATTCAACTCTTCAAATGATTTCTTGCACTTCTTATCCCATTTGAATATATTCTCTTTTTGTAACAATTGGGTCATTGAACTAGCAATTTGAGAAAAGCCTTCCACAAACCTCTGCTATTACACGGCAAGACCTAGAAAACTCCTTACTTCTGCCACACTCTTCGGTGGTACCCAGTTAACCACCGCTTCCATCTTCTTTGGGTCAGTTTCCATGCCTTTTCCAGAGTTCATATGCCTAAGGAAGAGAAGTTCCTTAAGCCAAAACTCATACTTTCAATACTTGGCGTAAAATTCTTCTTCCCTCAACTTTTGTAAGATAACCCTCAGATGTCTTTCATGCTCCTCCAGAATCCTTGAATAAATAAGGATATCATCAATGAAAAAAATGAGAACTTTGTTCAAGTATTCATGAAATATCTTATTCATCAATGCCATGAATGCTGCTGGTGCATTCATCAACCCAAAAGGCATTACCAAGAACTCATAATGTCCATATCGGGTACGAAATGCAGTCTTCCGAATAGATATTTCTTCCACCATAGCTGATGGTATCCTGATCTTAGATCGATCTTAGAAAATATTGATGCCGCTTGCAGCTGGTCAAACAGGTCATCTATCCTTGGTAAAGGATAACGATTCCTCACCGCTGCCTTGTTCAAGTTTCTGTAGCCGATGCACATTCTAATGCTACCATCTTTCTTCTTCACAAATAGCACCGGTGCTTCCAATGGTGACATACTAGGTCGAATAAACCCTTTGTCAAGTAGTTCCTGCAATTGCTCCCTCAGTAACTTCAGCTCAAATGGTGCCATTGCATTTGCAGAGGCGGATTGATTTTGTAGTTTCGCCTTCATAATAGGGGTAAGCGGATCCCCATGAGCGATTCTCTTTTTTAGCTATCCCTGCTCTCTTCCTCTTGATCAATTCATTAAACTTTGCCATTGATTTCTTTCTTCGTTTCTGTCGAGAGTCATAAAACCCTAAACAAAAGTAAATGGCAGTTATCGGGTTTTTGTATGTGACCAAACCAAATTTTGGCCCGGTGTTCAAATTTTGTTGGGCATAATTAGCCTCCAATCTGGATGTTATAGCTTCAACCCAATGTTCTGAAAATTGAATTAGAGATTGAGCTAGTAGGTTAGAGGTTCAAGGTTTTAAGGTTTGAATGTCGAATCATTTTAATTATTAGTTAAATATAGAAATATGATTAAGCTGGATCGAATAATTTTTTCATCAAAACGGATCAAACCGGTAGTATAGATAGACTTGAAAATAGGTTATCTGAAGCCTGCCCGAAATAAGTGGCTCAAAACCCGTGAGAGGCGGATATTGAACAGGCTCTAGGTGTACCCAAGCCCCGAGAACAGCGAGTGACGAGAGATCACGAATACTGTTTCAGTTAGTGTTTACGGTTTCTAAATTTTTTGCCGTCAGTTTCATTTCATCTCCAGACTTGGTGAAACTGTAAAACTATTTCCTCTCAATTTTATTTCAACCCCAACCTCAAAAATTCTAAAATGCTTTGATTCCCACTTAATTTCCTCAACTTTCACCTATTCTCTCTCAATAATCTGCTAATCAAGTAAAATCCTCGTCAGTTTTTACTCAAAATCGACATGCATCCACGGAAAATGCCTCAATCAACACAAATCTACTTCAAATCGGGCATGCATCCGCGTATCTTACTTTTTTCCCAAACTCAAAAGCTCTAGTCTGCTATAATTTATTGGGATTACACCCTTCCCATTAAGTTCCAAACTTGTTTTAGGTAGTTACTTCTTCATCTTGTGAACTCTAAAATGGTTCCAAACTTGTTTTTAGGTATTGTATAAACATCTAAGTCTAACTAATGAGTAACAGGTTAGTTTACAGATGTTGTCTTTGTTTCAATATGATGAGTGAATGAAAGAATATGATAAATGATGACTGATGAAGAAAGGTTTAAGCTTACTTGTCATGATTAGTTGGTTCTAAGATTCATGTTTATGGAATTCTATGTTCATGTTTTTAGGTTCTTGTTTCATATATCTAGGTTTTGGGATTGTTAGTCTGAACATTAATATAAATAAATATTCAATACTAATGAAAGTTTTATATTTGAGTTTAATTTTTGCTCTCTATGTTCTTGTCGGCTAAAACCGGAAGTCATGACTTTCCACGTTATCCACTACATAATGGGCATGGTACCATTTTGATACCCGTGAACCTTCATGGAGCGGGCATGGGTAAAACCTGAGGGTGTGAAATGTGGGTAGCATATTCGAGGTATCCGTCCTGTATCCGATCCATTGTCAAGACTAAGTATAGAGAATAAAATATCATAATTTAATTTGCCAATACCATAGTTATTATTGAATCATTTTTTAAGAAGTTTGCAACTATATAAATAATTGGAAGTTTCTTATTACTCACATGATTGAGATTAAATATATAATTTACTTAGTTTATAGTAAGATACAATTTGTTTAATGTTTATTTATGTTACACCCCAATCTTAGGGAGTTAAATTTAAGCTATAAATTCGTAACTTACCCTTAAGAAAGTCCAAGAGAAATTTCATTATAATGGTTTTTTTGAAACAAAGGTCTACTCATGTATTAATTATGAATTTCAAAACACACATCATTCAAACAACTTAACAGAAATAGTGGCGGAGTCACTGCTATATAATTAACAACACTCAAATAACTTAGATTGCATAGCCAACAATGTCACACTGCCTCCACACAAAAATAACAGTATATTTCGGTTTCGAGGCAAGAATCTCCCGACAACGCCTGATGATATCACCAAACATTAACCTATCCTGTAGCATACTTGCATTAATCGCTTGGTTGACTGCTTGCGAATCAGACTCCAAAATAATACTATGAAGGTTAATATTAACACACCATCACAAACCCTCCAACATCGCTAGAGCCTCACACTCCTTGCTGCTATTACCTCCCCTTCTACATTTCATTTGATACGAAACCATCATACCCAGCTCATCCCACAAACACATACTTGATCCGGAGACAAAACAACATCAATATTACATTTGCATCACGATCTTCGGGTGGATGCTATTTTTGACAAAGGTTACTACTTGTACTTGGCTTGACCACTGCTCGACATTGCTTCGCCGTGTCCCACGATGCTACAATCTCAACAGCTGCAGCCACTACCCGTGTCACAGTTTGGGACAAAGCATTCCATAACCTCTCATTATAAGACTACTGTTACTATCAGAAATAATATCTGCTTGGTCTCGTGGCCATCTTTGAAACCATATGGTTGAAGCATTGTTGGAAATAATCATCTCGTCTCCTGCAAGAGAAATCTCAAAGGCAGATCAAATTGGATTAAAGGATAAGCAAACAAAAGCGAAATAAGCAAACACAATAATCTGTGATCATGGAACTTAATCCATTTTCTTTGAACCAAGATTCCCCTCTAACTCTCGTGCTTTGCAACTAAAGGTAATCATTTTATTTCAAAGATTCCTTCGCACTCAGAATTGATGGTCGGAAATCAAACACATTAACTCATAAAATGAACGATTTTAGCTGAAAATAATGGTAAGAGGAAATCATATCTTTGATGATCATCTGAGACCTTGTTTTATATATCATTCCATCAATAACTCCAGTCTCTCATATTTTTTTGGGTGTGGCTAAGCGATGAACGTTTTTAGGCATTATCAAAATAATTCGGTTAATAAACTAACTGGAGTCAAATCTCCCTAGGGTCTCTTTTAGTATCTTACTCAAAGTTGTAATTAGTATCATTGAGGTATCAATGAATGTGGTTTAGGTGCCTATGATCAATCATACAATCAAAGTGAAAATGAAAATAGCTTTAAAGGAAATGGTTGCAAGACTGCACGGTAAGAGTTTATACAATCAGAGATGAAACTGCTTGGATTTCGGATCCCCCTAGCCAATTCTAATTCACGAACGACACACAAATTCCACGATTTACAAGAAACATGATAGATTCAATACACTATCGCAATTATTTTCTAATCAAATCATGCCTTTTTGGGTCCGCTAATTTGCTACCTATCTAGTATCCCAGTCTGCCTTTTTGCAAGATGAAGATCTGAAACCCGCTAGGCGATTAACCAATTTAAAATTGCTCACATGACATACTAGTTCACTTGCTCTTGGATGACGGTTAACATCTAACCTAGTTGATTGGTTTTGGCATTCTAGATATGAAAGATCCACGAGTCTAATCAAAATCATAACAAAAATTCATTCAAGTTGATCAGAAAAGAAAAAATTGAAAACAAATCAAACATATATTGCAATCCAACCAACTTGCATAAATCGTTAAATGATCAAATCATTCATTCATAAGAATTAACCTAGGGTTCAGCTAATCTAAGCAAGAGGAGTTTTAGATGCTTATGGGCTTAAAAGACAAATTAAAATCAGAAGAAGAAGTTAATGAATCTAGGTATACACAAGAAACTAATTTTGCCGATCTTCTCAAAAACTTGATTCACTATCTTAATCCTTGCATCGATTACGTCGCTCTCAATTTCATATGGGAAAGACTATTTAAGCCTGACGTACTACCAAACGTGCGATGTGCGTGGACCAAAAGGGCGCCGTGCACTTTTGGTCATTTCATAGCGCAATTTTGATCATATTTACAGAAACCGTTGATATGAAAGTTGTAGACAATTGAATTAGATTTCCGACGCCCCAGACCTTGCATCAATTGGAGTTATGCTCTAGGAGATATGTCCAAAATATGAAACTGCAACGTTTTCCGACCAAGTTGAGATCCAAGCTCCTTGAAGATGTAAAAATGCTTCTCATTACTTGTTCTAGATCATCCATGCATGTTGTATCACTCCGATTAATGCCTTGATGTCGTCATGTACCTCAAATCTATAAAAACAACTCCAAAAAGATATCAAATGGACCGAATCCCTGAAACTAAGTCGAGATAAAAGGTTAAAATGTATAAAACATCCTAAATGTCTACCTAAAAAAATACATATATGCAGGAAATATCACTTAAATGAGGGCGATATATGTGACAAGTCTAGCGTTATCACTAAGATTAAGGGGAAAAAACTGGAGTATCATTTGGCAACGAACTCTCGACTACTCTTAAACTCTTATTTTAATCTTAGCCTAACACCTATGAGTATAAATTAAGACAATGAAAGAAGGCCTTTGAGATTAATCAGCTCAACAAAATATTGGGCTTACCATTTTCCAACAAGCATCAAGTTCTTTTTGTCCCCAGAGATCAAGTGACGTGGACAGCGACTCCATCTTTGATTAAGAACTTCATAGTGCAACCCAAGCCCTCTTAGTTATTCGTTTAACACCTAAATCGGGCCAGGAAGCATTTCCCTATGTTGAAGTTTTGATTACTATCTAAATTTGTCGAAATTAGACCCTCGCCGTAGTAGGGGCTCCACACCGTAACTCTATAAAGATTCCTAGAATTGAGGAAGAAGATGACTTGACAAATTTCAGTGGTAGCCTATGGAATTCTAGTGATCACATTTTTGTCACTAGACTCCTAGTAATTGCAATCAGTATCTATATTTATAATAACTACTTTATGAATATAGAACTTTTAGGATCTGACAACTTAGTCTTAATTTATTTGTTGTCACAATCGTTGCTAGAAAACTTTTTGTCGTGACAAGATGCACCCAACTCAATCCAATTAATTATGAGTTCGTTTATCTTGGTAATAGTTGATCCTGTCGATTGACTCCCATTACAGTTAAGATGTTTATAAGTTGTAAGAAACAGATTGATATTATACTTATAACATGATGACTACGATCATAACTAATTAATTAGTTTGATATTACAATCGATTTTAATAGTCTTAAGATGGTAGTGAATTAAGAATTGAGTATTAGCATGATTAACTAGATTTTAATACAAACATAATTTGCAAATTTGTAATTTAGTGGAATATAAATTACCAATAAGAATAGACTCTGACGATTATTAATATGATTATAAACTGAAAATATATTTTAGTGTAATTTTAATATGTTATGATTTTCTGTTAGATTTCCTATAGACTCGTGAGACCTTGCATTTCTAGAACGCCAAAATCAAATAATTAGGTTAGACGTCAACTCCCATCCGGGAGCGAATGAACTAGTCTATCGTGTGAGCAATTCTAAATTGCTAAATCGCCTAGTGGGTTTTAGATCTTTGTCTCGAAATAGTGGACTAGAATACTAGATAGAAAATTTGCGGTCCCAAAAGAGCGTGACTTGATTAGAGAAGAATTGCAACAGTGTATTACTTCTATCCTGTTTCGTGTAACTCGTGGAATTTTTCTGTCATTTGTGAATTAGAATTGCCTAGGGGGATTCTACATCTAAGTAAATTCATCTTTCATAGTCTATACTCTTGTCATGCAGTCTTGCAAACCATGTAGTTTAAAGTAAATTTTATTTTTACTTTGATTGATTGATCATCGTGGCACCTTGGTATCATTGGAATTGCCTCGTCGTCCTCTATCCATCAGATACCTGCAACCTCACATATAAGATGAGAAAGCAAGTCGAACGGACCAAAATGGTCCATTCGAGAAAATGAAACAAAAAAACCCTTATTTCTTCCAACAAATCACAAATGTGTTTCAAAACTAGGTCAAACAAGGTCAACAAGGAGTCAAGATGTGGTCAAATCGGCAACGAATAGTTGTGCTATCACACCTAAACGAAATTCACTAATACCTTGATTGATATTAATAAAACTTTGAGTAAGATACTAAAAGAGACCCTAAGGAGATTCGACTCCAATAAATTTAGTAGCCGGATTATATTGATAACACCTAAAAACGTCCATCAAATTGGCATCATCGCCGGGGATTTCTTTGCAGCATCTGAAAGTAGTTCGATTAGTATTAGTATTCACTCTCGCTTTAAATTTTTGCATTCACAATTACTTTTTATGATGTTTATTTTTTTTCTTTGCGTATAAGAGAACTCATTAAATGTCACCAATATTGACACAATCAAAATTAGGTCAAAATTAGGATTCTAGCTCATAAATTGAAGAAGGATAGATTGTTGATTCTCGGCTCGAAGACTCTTCAGACTCAGATTATTCAGACACGGACCACATTTACACTACCAGGCTTACAAAACCAATGGCGGCATCAAGAATCCTTGCCGATTACACCAAGACTAGTGTTGCACACTCCACATCAAATGTGGTTCCTCCTGAGCAAGATGATGCCAATTATGTGATCAAGGGAAATCTCATCTCTTTAACTCTGCAGAACTTGAAGTTTCAAGGAAGGACCGATGAAAATCCATGCAATCATCTAGTCGATTTTATTCATATTGTGAGACAGTCAAACATTGAGGTTTGTCCACAGAAGCAATGAAGTTCAAGTTGTTGAAATGGTCAGTTCGATAAGCAGCGAGAAAATGGTTGACTTGTCAACCCAGAGGCACATTTAGAGATCGGGACACTCTAGCTCATGCTTTTGTAGAATAGTACTAGCCACTAGCGAAGACTGTAGCTATTCGAGAATCAATGTCTCCAATTCATCAAAGAGAAGGAGAAAGCCTATATGACTTGTGGAATAGATTTCAGGAGTTATTATCTGACTACCCTCAACACGGTTACACAAACGAGCGACCTCAATGCTAGTACATCAACTAGAAAATGGAGATGTAACTGCTCTCACTCTTGAAGCTGCTTTGTAACATTTTGCCTCATGTGCTACAAAGTCTAGAAATTGGTCAAGGAATACAACTCAGTCAGCACATGCAGTGTCTTATGATAATTCGGATAATATTGCCTTGAGAGTTCAGGTTTAGGCTTTAGAAAAGAGGATGGATACACTTGTGCTTAGTGTGGTATTTGTGATAAATAGGGGGAATGTGATAATTTCTACACCAGCAAACCAATGACTGTGGAAGAAGTAGATTTTGTGTGAGGGGGTTAGCCCTTCAGTCAGCAGTGATATCAGGACCTCCGAGCAAAGAATGTCGGAGGCCAACAATTCCAACATGCAAGCACTCCTCAAGGAAATTCAAGCAACCAAGGACCGCCATGATTTCTACACAAGCCACCTTAGCAACCACCACAACAAAATTTGGCAATCATTAGAGGATTTAATGATGAAATTATCCAGATGATGAAGACCATGCAGGCGTAGTTGGCAAATCAAAACATTATTTTGGAGGCATCCGACACATCTTTGGCACTTAAGTTTTATCTAAGACCTTCTAGACGGCTCATGGGGAAGACTGAACAAAACCCCAACAATAGACAAAAAGAACATATGGATGATGCTAAGTCAATTTTATTGAAGATCGGACAGACGATTGAGGGAAATCCCAAATCTGTTGAAGAGCCAGAGATGGTGTCAAATGATATTTCTATTGAAATTCCAGAGGTGGAAGAGGAGACACATGTGGCGGCAGCCAATCCTTCTCCTAAAGCTCGAAAACCCGCAAACACAAATTTTGTGCTCACCTCATAATAAAGTAAGAAGCATGCAAGGATTCCATACCCATTAGCAGTCAAGAAGAACTTGCTATCACAAGAGTTTGAGAGATTTCTTGAAATCATCAAGCAGCAAGAGGTTACACTAACCTTCCTAGAGACTTTCACAAGAATAACAATCTCAGTGACGGAAGACAGGTCTCCCTATATGAAGAAGGCACATCTATCCAAGTCGGACCAACAAAGCGAAAAGACCTAGGGAGCTTTACTTTACATTGCACTATTATGAATATTAAATTTGGTAGAAGTCTTGTTGATCTAGGTTCTGGTATAAATGTGATGCAACATAGTTTATCTAAGAAACTACATATAGGTGAACTTAGATAGACTGATATGGTTCTTATACTTGCCGATAGGTCTTTAATAAAACCTAGGGGATTCATAGAGGATGTCCAAATTCGTATTGGACCTTTTGAATTTCCTGTTGATTTTGTTGTTCTAGATACTAATGAGAAGATTGCAATATTTGGTTACAACGTCCATTCCTGGCTACTATTGAAGCTATGATATGTGTTTGCAAAGGGTGTCTAACTTTGAAACTAGGACAGGATGAGGTCCCTTTTCACTTAAAAATGGCATGAAATACTATAAGGCTCAGGATGATGATAATATTTCTAACAACTATCAAGATGCCTCTAAAATGTTTGAATTGTCTCATATGCTCTTCGGAGATGTCTGTACCGTTATAGGTGTATTATTTATCCAATTTCTAACACTCATTGGGTTAGTCCTACATAGGTTGTGCCAAACAAGGGTGGATTCACGGTTGTGCCTAACTACAAGGGAGAACTCATCCCTACACTGACAGTCATTGGATGGAGAGTGTGTATTGGTTATAGATGCCTCAACAATGCTACGAAGAAAGACCACTTTCCATTGCCTTTCATTGATTAGATGCTAGAGCGCCTCACTAGTCTTGAGTGTTACTGCTTCCTAGGTGGGATGTCTGGTTGCTTCTAGATCCCAATTGAGCGAGAGGAAAAAGAGAAGATGACTTTCACATGCCCCTTTGGCACATTTGCGTATAAGCGCGTCCTTTTTGGTAGGTGGAATGTACCCGTGACGTTTCAAAAGTGTATGAGAGCAATTTTTGGGAATTTGTTATAAGATTTTGTCGAAGTCTTCATGGATGACTTCTCCTTCATGGTGGAGAAGGGGATCGTGCTAGGCCATGGGGTCTCCAAACGAGTTATTGAGGTGGATCAAGCTAAGGTCGAAACCATCTCTCAGCTTCCTCCCCCTTTGAATGTTAAAATTGTGCGTAGCTTCTTATGACATGCAGGTTTCTATCATCAATTTATAAAGGATTTCTCTAAAAGTTACATTGCCTATGACTATGCTATTATAGAAAGATGTGCCATTTGTATTCGATGATAAATGTCTGCAGGCATTCGAATCCCTCAAGAAGAAGCTAACGACTGCATCGATACTGGTCTCCCCATATTGGGGAGCCCCATTTGAACTAATGTGTTATACTAGTGATTTTGCAGTTTGAGCACTGTTAGAACAAATGAGAGATAAGAGGTTCCATCCAATCTACTTCGCTAGCAAGACGCTTAATGACACACATAAAAACTATACAACTACGGAGAAAGAGCTCTTGGCGATTGTCTTCCCATTCGAGAAGTTCAGGTTCTATCTACTGTTGTCTCATACTACGATTTTCACTGACTATTCTGCTCTTAAGTATCTTCTATCTCAATGCCAACGTTCAGGTAACATTTCAAATAGTAATGAAATTCCAATGACAAAATTGATGTCTGTAGAGATTTTTTATGTATGGGGGATAGATTTCATGCGTCCTTTTTAACAGTCCCATAGTCATAAGTACATTCTTATTGTTGTGGATTATATGTCAAAGTGGACTGAGGCACAAGTGCTACCTACTAATGATGCTACCATAGTGGAAAGTTTATCACTCGCCTTTTCATGCTTTTCGGTACCCTTCGCACTATCATTAGTGACATGGGGGTACTCACTTCTAGGGTCAATTCGATCGAGTTTGCCAAAAATTTGGCGTAACTTATTAATTGACCACCATTTACCATCCGCATGCGAGTGGTCAAGCAAATGTGACGAATTGTGAACTAAAGCGGATTCTTGAGAAGACTATTGATTAGTCTCACTAGGATTGGTCGATTTGGCATGAAGCTCTATGGGCTTATCGAACCAATTTCAAGACTCCAATTAAGATGGTGAGGACCTTATGAAATCATGCAGTATTTCCCCTACGGGACCATAGAGATCGCACATCCAAACCAAGGAACATTAAGGTCAACAATCAGCTATCTTGGTGCCAAGCCTATCGACAGAGTCGATGTTCATTACTTATAGGATTCTCAATAAAAGGCCACGTATCGTCTAGCTGAAAGACGTTAAAGAAAGAGAGCTTCATGGGAGGCAGCTCATTTCCAGAGTCAGTATTTTTGTCCTCTATAGCGCACTTTTGGTGCAATTTCGAAACTCCAGTCTTTGGAAATTATACAAAAAATCCGCTATAGACAAACCAAAAGTGTGTGGTGCACTTTCGGTTCATCTATAGCGCACTTTTGGTATATTATCATGAACTTTTAAGCCGTAGCTCGACTTTTCACTTCATCCCCTTCGACCAAATTCGTCGACCAAACTAGGCAATGTGTTACGCCGAAAATAGGCAATGTGTTACAGATGAAGAGTTGCGATAGGCAATTTTTAGCATTGGCCCTCATCAAACTCCGGGCGGATGGCCTTCCGGTCGTATTCTTTCGTACATTTCGGGGGACTCTATACAGTACTGTACAAAATAATTTCTAAAATCCTAACGTCTCGACTAAGAAGGGACCTTACTTTTATAATTAGTCCTATGAAGAATGGTTTCGTTGCTAGGCGATGGATTGGTGACATCATCCTTATTTTCCATGAAATCATACAATACTTATCAGGGTGCTACCACTGTGATACCTTATATATGACCCTCGAACTTGATATGAGAAAGCATATGATAGGGATGGCCAATTTTAAGCCATATAATTCCATTATTTCTGCTTACTCACATCTGTCTTGGGCTCGAGACCATCGTGGGGATGGCGTTGGATTCTCCATGGCTAAAAATTACTCCTTCAAGGCTTATGGTGGTAACTTGGCAATGGGCAGCTCATTAATGTTGTTAAAGATTGTTGGTTACATACATTTCCGCCTTGCCTCCATTGTTACTTAACCATGTTGATCGAAATGCTAGATATTACCGAGTTTGTGACTTTTTTTAATAGGGCACATGGAATTCCCCTTGGCTATAGGAAACATTTGTCGTAGTGGATATCGCCATCATTGAATGCACCTCTAGGTTACTTCAATTCCAGATTGATTGATTTGGCCATTTTCCCATCTGGCGAATACTCAATCCATTCCGGATATCAACTAGCCTTTACTTTGCACCTGATACATTTATGCTTAAAGATAACTGGCTAACCATTTGGGCAGTTGACATTCTTCCCAAACAAATTTTGATTTCAAAAAACCTTGGAGACAGGCTACTGACCATGGAACTTATACTTTCAATTGGAATCAACATCAATCCAACATACCCTATTGGCGTAAATGAAATTGGAAATGTGGAACACTTATTGTTACAATGCCCGTTGGTGCAATTACTTTGTGAGATTTAGGTTTACCCTTACAATGTGCACATCTAATTAAGTTTATCATAACTTGGCGACTAATAACGTTGAAGCCTCATGTGCTTCATGAAAAGATTATTTTCTTCTGGTGGTGATTATGGAAATCTCATAATAAAGTGGTGTTCCATGCCATTCAAGACCAACCTTGAAGCCTCAAAGTACAATTTTCACTCATTATAGAGAATTTATCCAACATATGGTTGCCAGTATGTCAACCATGACTCAAACAACACACTGATGCTATCGACCTTGCCGTCGCGACCGCGAATGATTGTTGCAAGAGTCGAAATCATGGTAGATGGGGCCACTAAACATTCCATAGGGTGAGCCATTGGCTTTGCTAGTTTCACTCACTTCGGAGAAGTACTCTTTCATGGCACGAAAGGGTTTGCAGGAATCTCTGATGCCTTTGCTATTGAAGCCTTAGTTCTTTGGGAAGTAATCATCAAGTGTGTTGCGAAAGAAATCCTGTTTGAGGATATAGAAGATGATGATGAACGCGTCCTATCACGAACTGATGGGCAGTTATAAAGGAAATTTGTCTACTTAGCAATTCTCTCACATCAAGTGCTTTCCCATATCCCATAGATTAAATAATTCAACACATTCACTTGCTCTCTATGCACTTTCATTCCGCCCTCACTCCTACCCCCTATATATATTAGCTTTCGTAGTTGGGTATGATTTTCTTTTCCCTTGTCTGTCCTCTATCCCCCTCAGCCTCGATTCTCCCTCTTTTTCTTTATTTTTGGTTGAGTCTACCCTAGGTCGGTGCACTATCTTGGTTGCTCCCACCATGAAACGTCCTCCTCCAAAGGAAATAGGAAAATAATCTGGGAGTGTAATGATTAACTAAATACTAAGAAATAATTATCACTATTAATCCAAAACTAGAATCTAAGCACTTTCGTAATATTGATTTCCTACATGGTAATAATCTAACCGCTCTCGAGAATAACTAGAGTTAATTACCAAGTATATTGATATAGAACCGGGATTGATTAGAAAAATAATTCCAAAGCAAATAGACGTTGGATACGCTTTTAGTTTGCATTCAAAAATTACCGAAGTAATCAGGGTCAAATTTCCATAGGGTCTCTTCATTATATTCTACTTCAAATTGTGAAAAGTGCTAATCCATTTAACAAGTTTTTAGTTTTGGTTCCATGACTATCAATTCATCAATTAAAATTGTAAATAACAAAAAATAAAAACAAGATAGCAAGACTGCACGATTGAGGGTTTTGTACTAATGGGAGAAAACTACTTAGACATTGAATCCACCTAGGCTATCCTAATTCACAAAAGATAATCAATGTCAACAATTTATGAAAAACAAGATAAATTGAGTTCACCATCCCTATTCTTGTCTAATTAAATAACGCCCTTTAAGGTCTCCTAATCAGCAACCTATCTAATATCCAGTCCGCTCATTCGAGACAAAGGCTGAAATCCGATAGGTGATAAAACAAATGAGCACTACTCACAAGACGGACTAATTTATTCTCTCCAGATGAGGGTTAATGCAAGCTCTTTCTAGAAGAAATTTTTTTAGCAAGATCCTATTCATGTTGATCAGGCAAGAATAGAAACGAAATCGAAATTAAACATAAACAATCATCCATTCAACTCACATAAACCGTCAGTCTACAAATCATTTTCTCATACGGAATTCACCTAGGGTTCATCTCATCTAAGGACAGGGAGTTTAGCTAATCATAACTTTTATTAACAAATCATAACTATCGAAAGAAAACATTGAAATTAGGGTTACAAGAAAAATCTCAAAAACCTAATTTCACCGAATATCTTTGAAGAGGACGGGAATGTTGCTTAAAAGAGGACGATGAACGTGGTAAATCAAACGTTATCAACGTTCCGACCCTCTCTCGAGCATATTAGAAATGGTGATTCCAACTCTTTGCGTTTGGGGATTTAGTCATGCTTTTGCATCCAAACCAAATCCCAACGATAAGCTTACAATTGGAATTTGAGAATTGCAAGATTTGGCAATAGTTTTATGCAAGAGAAATAAAAGAACAAAATCAATGATAGTTTCACATAAACATAATCAAACTAATGTAGAATTAACACATAATCAAGTTTTCATCAAATTTGGACAGATAATCAATCTAATAATATTGAAGTGTTTGCTCTCTCTTGATCCTTTGTAGAAATTCTCTCTATTTCCTTCAAGAAATAGACGGTGCTCAACCCTCAATCTTGTGCTTTTCCGGATGATACTATAATCTTTGGAGAAGAATCAGTTAGTAAAAATACCCTTGTGGCTCTAAAGCATAGGGAAGCTTAGGTTTCAAAGATTGGACTAATTAAAGATGCACTCATTGGGGGAAAGCAAGCAAGAGCCCGAGACTGAAAATGTAGGAAAGCTTAGGTTTCAAAGATTTCATAACTTTTTACCGTGCCCTTCTTATAGAACAAGGTTGGTGTATCCTAAACCGTATGGATCTCTTATGTGATAAGCTTCTCCAAGCCTTATAATTCCCATCTAGTTTACCGAGCTACAAACTTAGAACCAAAGTGTACGAAAATTGTGAAACCCGCCCCTAGACGACTCGATCGAACCTCACAGTTCGATCCATGCATGGCTCACGGGTTCACTCAATATATAAATCATGATAACTGACATACATTACCTAAACTGAAAATTTCTCAATACTTAATTAAGATGACCGCGGAAATAAAAGCATCCCAAATCGGGGAAAACAATAACTATAAAATAAGTTTGACAAACAACTCAAAACATGAAAGACTTTCTGAAATCCACAAAAAACACTTATAAAGATAGCTGAGGTCCTCCATGGTACCTCTCTCTGCGACTCCCAGAGTCACTGCGAGGTGGTGTCGCTGCTCGTGCTCCATTTTTAGGTGGCATTGGCTCCTGAAGTCCCAAGGTTGGTCACGATGAAGAAATGTAAAGGGGTCACTGATAAACACTGAGTAGCTGAGCCTGAACATGAAGAACTGAACTAGTATCTAGTCATGTGAGCTTGTGGTCCTATCGACATAACCCTAACATTAGCCACCCCTAGCTATGAGCGGACGACCACATGGTGGATTAGACTATGAAACAACCCTGGAATATCGTGAGAGCAGCAACTTAAGCCATACTTGTCACGTCCTGCCTCAAAATAAATGGAACCTACGAGATCGCGCAATCCATGGGTTGGGTGACCAGCTTATATCGTGAGCTAGTGTATCTAGTCCTAATTCTTAATCCTAAAAATGAATTGTTAACATGCACAGTTCCTCGTTGTGAGCTTATGCTCGAATCATGAACAAATGTCTGTACAATAGATCACGCTTTACCATAATGTCTGAAACTATGAATTGCATAACACAACCGTTTGTACAGCATATCACATGCTACTATGCAGTCCTAAAAATCCAACAAGGATTCCTGACAACTATTCAGAATTCCTCGCATAAAGTAGAAAAGTAATCCTAACCCCTACCTCAGAAAGCTTTCCACTAAAGGTTATGATCCGAAGCCAACACCCTAGAGTTCGTTTGCCTGATCCATATATCCTGAAGCAAAATAATCATATGATTGAAATCCCAAAACCCCAAATCCAAACCTGTTAGGATTTTCTTACATTGGATTCAAAGCAAATTATTGAGAAAGGAGGAAAATGGTAGATTACCTTTTAAAGCTTCCTCGACGATCTCTAAGGTAGTCTTATTGGTCTGGATTCGATCAACAAGTCCCTCTTCTCTGCCTAGAATAATCGCCGCTTGTCAGAAGATTTAAAGGAATAAGATATAGGTTGTTGTAATTCTAGAATCGCGACTCTGCTTTTATAAGCTATCCACCACTCTTGTGGCCTACTACTTACCACACCCGTGATGACATGGCAACCACGTCTGTGACCTACTGATGGTCACGATTGTGATCCTCCTACTGCCACAATCGTGACTATCACTGACCATGATTGTGATCTACGTGATGATTACACACGTGACAGACTATCTGTCACACCCGTGATGGACCGTCTGATAGTAAGTCTCCCAGACTCATAGAAACCGTAACTAACCCAGACTTAGACATCAACTCTAAATCGGGGTTTCACAACACTCCTCTCATATAAAAGGTTTCATCCAGAGACCTGAATGTGATAATCTTCAGGTAGTCCTCCATGAGCTCTAGATAGTGTTCTTTCATGCTAGCCTCGGTCTCCCATGTCGCTGCCTCGACATCCTGATTTTTCCAAATCACCTTAAGCATAGGTATTTCCTTACTTCTTAACTGACATACCTTTTTTCCATAATCTGGGTTGGTTTCTCCATCAAAGTCAAGCCCCTCTCTAGCTTAATCTCATCTGGTTGAATCACTTGGTTTGGCTTGCCAATATAGGCCCAAACCACACTCACATGGAATACATTATATATTTGGTCCAACTCTGCTGGTAAGGTTAGCTCATAAGCCAGTGGTCCTATCCTCCAAATGATATCATAAGGACCAATGAATGGGGAGCCAACTTCCCTTCCTCCCAAATCACATCACTCCTTTCCAAGAGGAATCTCAAAGGAAACCTTATCCCTTTCCTTGAAACTAACCTCTCTATCCTTCTCATCAGCATACTGCTTCTACCGATTCTGAGCTACTCCCATTTGAACTCGAATCACTCTGACTCGTGAGGCTGTCTCCTAAACTATTTGGGGTCCAATAAACAACCTTTCTCCCTCCCCATCCCAGAATAGAGGGGTCATACACTTCTTTACATATAGTGCCTCGAAAGGAGCTACTCCTATTATGATGATATGAATTATTATAAGCGGACTCTACCATAGATAGAACCTTCAACCCAGGTTCATAGAATTCTAACACAAATGAGCGTAACAACTCCTCCAAGATCAGTTTGAGGATGGTCAGTTGTAGAGAAGTTCACCATTGTCCCCATGGTTGCATGCAAACCCTCCCAGACGTGGGAGGTGAAATTGGGGTCCCGATCATATACGATCGTCCGACGCACGCGGTGCAATCTCAAAATATGCTTTACATATAAACTTGCCAAATCCTGCACATCTGGCTTGAACCGAATGGGTATGAAATGTGCAAACTTGGTCAATCGGTCTACTATAACCCACACTGCATCCTTCCCATTAACCAAGGGAAAACCACTAACGAAGTCCATATCGATGTCCTCAAACTTCCACACTTGTGTAAGCAGAAGATGAAGTAACCCACCTGATGCCCGATGATCAAACTTTGCTTTCCAACACATTAAGCAACTAGCCACATATGCTGAATGACCTGCTTCTTCATACCAGGTCACAAGTAATGCGAACGGAGTGTTCTGTACATTGTCTCACCTGGGTGCATGGTATATGCAAACGAATGCGCCTCATCCAAAATATCCTCTCTCAGCTTCAACCCCGAAGGTACATACATGTTGTCTTGGAATAGCATCAACCCTGAAGGTTCATGTTTTCACATGTTTCCATGTTTTTAGACATTTCTTTGTGTCAGTTCTTTTATCAGACTTATCTCTAGATGTTGAGATGTTTGCTTATGTTTTGATACTGGATTTCAGCCATAGACGCTCGGTTTAGTCTTCAGCGGTTTTACTTATGTTATGAGGTCTTTCAATACAGATGTTTTCATGTGTATCTTTAGTAATCATGTGATGGAGTGAACATGCGAGTATTACATGAATTGAACCGTATGGTTCGATTGAGTCGTCTAGGGGCAGGTTTCACAACGGGTATTAGAGCTTGGTTATTCTCTATTATGTGAGCAAAAATATCTAGTATCGAGGCGTGATGAATCTCAAAGCGACCAGTAATGTCGGGACCTCAATACTGAATAACTGGGGAGATGTTCTTATATGTGTAGGTGTTTGTAAATTTTTATCTTTTCTCTATAATTTGAAAATGAGGAGTCAGTGACGGGGGTGGGAGAACGTAAGTCACGGGAGTGAGGAACTGACCACCATGGACATGGCTAGTTGTGGGAATAAGTGGTGGTTAGATGACGATAACGGGAGTGGTTAGTCAGTAGGTCACGGGCGTAGTGGGAAAGAGATCACGAGTATGGTCATGTGTATACCATGGGTGTGTTGATGTTGGTCACAGGCGTGGCAGGATGTTAGCCACGGATGTCAGCATCGGATAGAAAACAGAAAATAAATGACCAACATGTTCTAGGAAGCGGCAAATAGATTTCACACTATTAAGAGGGAGAAGTTGGGAGATGGTTTCGAGCTTAGCTCGATCTACTTTAATACTTCCTTTGGACACCTTATGGCCTAGGACAATTCCCTTCTCCACCATGAAATGACACTTCTCCCAACTCCAAACTGAATGAGTTTCTTCACACCTCGCCTAGACTTTTTCCAAGTATACTAAACATTTGGAGAAGTTATGTCCATAGAGTCAGCAATCATCCATGAACGCTTCGACAACATCTTCTAGTAGGTTCCCAAAGATCATTTCCATACACCGTTGAAAGGTTGCTGATGCATTAGAAAGACCAAATGGAACTCGCAAGTATGGGAATTGACCGAATGAACATATGAAGGTAGTCATCTCTTGATCTTCTGGTTCCATCAGAATCTGAAAGTACCCTAACATCCCATCTAGAAAATAGTAGAACTTGTTCTTTCGATACATTCCAACATTGATCAATGAACGATAGTGGAAGGTGATCCTTCTTAGTAGTGTCATTCAAACGCCTGTAATTGATGCAGACCCTCCACCTAGTGACTGTGAAATTTGGAATCTGTTCTCCTTTATCATTTGGTACAATCGTGGAGCGGCCTTTCTTTGGCATAACCTGCATAGGACTGCCCCAATGACTGTAAGAAATTGGATAAATGATACCTACATCCAAAGGTTTAAGCGATTCCTTGTGCATGACTTTGTGCATAGTTGGGTTGGGTCGTCGTTGGGCTTGAGCTACTGGTTTGACATTGGTTTCCAAGTTGATCTTGTAAGTGTAGAACGAAGGACTGATTCCTTTGATGTATGCTAGCTTCCAAGCGATTGCTTGTTCATGCTTCTTCAAGAGGGTTCGAAGTTGCTCCCTTCGTTGCGGCACTAGCTTTGAACTGATGATTAGTAGTAGCTTGGAGTTTTCTTGGAGGAATACATACTCGAGATTCTTTTTGTAGCTTCAATTTCAACTCTGGAGATTCCTCATATGAAGTTTTGACCTTCGAGATCATGGGAATCTCCAACATTGGCTGGGGTATAGAGTAAGATTCGAGTTGCTCAAGAGCTTTTTCTTGTGCACTCTTCTCCATATCATCTAATCAATTTCCATATATACCTGTAACATCACATAAATCTCCATAAAGTGTATGAGAAAGTTCAAAAATTTCAGATGCATCTTAGAGATATTACTATCATCCTCTGCATTAGAATATTTCATTCCATCTTTTAAATGAAATGTTACTTCATCCTCTCCGACTTTCAAAGTTAAACAACCTTTACACTAATCAATTGCTACTTCAACTTAGAAAATCCTTTTGAAATTTCCAATATGCTAGAATCTTGGTGAAGGCTTCTAGGAAAGATAGACCTCTTACTTCTCAAAGTCTTAAGAAATGCTGTTCTTTTTATTATTGTTGCATAGGGGATCCGTGTGTACTTCTTATTCTCCACTGGTGTAAGAATAAAGTTTGTGGTGGTGGCTAGTCAAGGTTTTGGAGGCAGTGAGGTTGTCTTAGTTGGTGTTCCCCCCTCTTCCTCTGGGATGTCAATGGCAATCTGATCTGCATTATCTCCAGTTCTTAAATGGATTTTGGATTCCCATAGATTGTCATCCCGCTCTGAAGTGTGATTTCTTTTATCTCCATGGGTCCCTTGTTCATATTATTGTTAGGATTTTGTTTGAAATTTCTTGTGAGTTACCTCGGAGGCCTTTGATCAACGCTCTCTGATAAGGATGTATAACACTTTTCCATCCTTTGTATTATAGCTTGTTGTCCCTACAAACAGTATTTTGGTTAATCAATTATGCTTGCATCATCTTCATAATTTGTATGAGATCATCGCTGATTTCTCCAGGAGGGGCCAAATTATTCAGTTGATGTTGCTTTTGATTTTGCTTGTTCGAGAATTCTGGTGGTCCTTAGTAGTTGTTCCCTTGAATGGATACACTTGTGTTGTTGCTCGAACTTGCATTTGGATATTGATTAGTGCCATGTGAAGTGGTGTTGTTATAGTAATTATCTACCCTGGGCTTGTAGAAGTACGTATGTCCTCCTCCATTCTGGAAGTTGTATTCTATTATTGGATGACCCCCTAAGTTCTTTTCTTTGTAATTTGGATACCCTTGCTAATTAAAGGGGTAGCCTTGGTGGAAAAAATACACTTCTTCAACTATCATGATGTTATTGGTGATGAAGTTTGAGCATTGTCCTTGCTATTACAAACACCTCACCAACCACAAACATAAATAGAAGTATTAGGAGGATTGGAAAATTTCAAAGTATAATGTTAGAAAATTTCACAGTATAATCATTTAATTTCCTCTCTAAAGCGTTGATTTGAGCCCTCAATGCAATGTTCTCCACATATTCCAAGGTAGCAGTATTGGATGGTTGGATTTTATTTCGAGCTCAATTTTTCGATTTAGCTACACAATTAGCAAAATAAGTTACACCTATAGTGGCAGTAAGACCAGTAACATCTGTGATGGCTAATTGATTTACTTGGACTGTTGTCTCTCTATCGATGCTCCTCATGAAGATGTCTATAAGTTGGTTGTAGGTTTATCCATGATGTGGGCATTCAACAAGTAGTTCTTGGAATTTGTTCCATATATCATAGACTTTTGTCATCCGTTTGGTAGATTCTTGAGATGGACTCTCAAACTGTTGATGTCTTTGTGGGTTGATAATATTCTTCCATGAATGCTTGAGCAAGGTTATCCCATGGTTTTATTTGTGGGGAAAAGAACACATACTTCAATCTCATTTCCCCGAAGTTCATTCATCGACGAAGAACAAAAGTGACTGTCAGACTCAAAGAGTGTGTCAACTTTGTGATATGTCGTATTGTGTTTTGGCAATGATCGATCAGAGGAAGGAGAGACCAATCAATCAAATAGAGAGATCAATTGGCAGCCTCACCAAAGAACCTTCCATCGCTAGATGATGTGGCAACTCCATGACATGGTCATCGACATCGAAGTGGAATGCCCAGTCAAGAGCTCATGTTGCATCACTTTAGAAAACAAAAAGGAGACGCATGTTTAGTGCATAAATTAGTCGATTACATATGGGTAGGGAATTATTATGCAGAATCAAACATTTGAAGAATCGTAGTTCACTATAATTAATATACTCTCTTCACTTTGTCGTGCGTTGTTTGTATTATTTTGAGAGCTCAGTCAAGATAGTCGCATCTGACATCAAATATGTTGTTCTCTCATGGAATCTCACATCCACTGAGAAATCATGCATGCAGCCTTCTTGGAATACTAAACATCATTGGAGAATAAGGTATAGACGCCGGCCACACCATTGAGAAGGCCGCTAGTCGCTTTCAACATCAAGTTTGTCACCAGAGTTCAAGCTTTGTACATGAACTTTCCCTTCACTAGTTATGCAATTTAGTGAAATGTATTAAACAAAAAAAAGTTTATAGACACAAGCAAGAAAGCAACAGAGTAAGGCGGTTAATGGTTAGATGTGTTTGACAAATTAATCGGGTGTAAGTTGTAATGTAGCTTAAATTAAGGTACTAACTGTATAATTTAGTGGCTTAATTAATCACTGCCAATGAAAATGCGCCATATAGATGTGGTACATATGTGTTCTCCTTATTTATATAAGATCGAGAAACTAAAATAGAGAAATAAACCTTAAATGGCTCACTTATTGCCATGCAAACTACTCGATGATGTCTTGGGTGACAAGTTCATATTAGCCTTGTGACCTCCAATAGAAGGAGGCCCACCTGTAGCTAAGTTAGGTGCATCAACATCTAATCCATCACCCAATGAACCATATAAGAAGAATTCAACCTCGCAATATTCTAAATTCAAACAAAAAGTTAGAATGGATATTCTCGCGAAGGTCTCCAATTCCGAACCGCATTCCACCCGTGCACCGCCCTTCTGCCTTGGGGAAAGGGGTTAACTCACACGTCCAAGCCATTGATCGGAGTATATTTTGGGTCGATCTGATACCCTACTCATCCACCCAAGCTATTGTGGCTCGGGACAGACACTTTGAGAATTATGGATTCGCGGTCGGTCATTATGTGAATCCCATTAAAGGTCCATAGATAGTACCAATGTCAACTACTGTGAATACCGAGCCTAAATCAGCAGTTGCATGGAAGACAACAAAAAGGCTGAAAAAGAACTAGAACAAACTGTGATTGAAGAGGCGGCCCTTATGGGACAGCCAAAGGAAAGGATGGTGATGATGGTATCGAAAAAGGTGCTACAAGAGAAGGAGATAGTAGTGATGAAGAAAAAGGTGTTGATGATGCACCTATGGATCAGAATTAGGATAGAACAAAGTTGCAAAACGGGATGGTAGCAAATGGCCCTTACGTGCCTTCCTCCTCAACGACACAACCAGTCCACTCCTTGGAAATGACCCAAGCTCAAACCACAAGCATGTCCTACAAGACAGACAGTTCGCCACACCTCACCTTGCCTAAATCTAGCTCGTCACACCCGAGTAGAAACTATGGGCTCATTTCTTGCCCCCACCAAACTCCTTCAAGCTCGACCCTCAAAAACCGCTCCTGACTGAGCCGAGATTCCAAGGTTAGGTTAGGTTGGGCATGGCTTGCCAACATAAACCTATCCCCTTTTTCCTTAAGACATTATTGACCATGCTCAACACAGAGCTGACCCCTCAAGCTCACTACCCATCGAGCACCACTACCTGGCAGCCTCCTTAAAATCCACTAAACAACCAAAGTCGAAGCCTCAATACCAGTGTTCCAGGTCCAACTCACCTTTGAGCTATCCTTGGATCAACAATGTGCATCCTCTAACTTTCTATCCTAATCTTATATATTATATAGGATAGAACCCGTTTTCCACTGAAGCCACCAATGCGTCTAATACTTTAATTAGAATATGATTTTCGGAATCAAAGAGCGCATGGGGCTGGTGAGGGAAGGATTGAAGGCTAGATTTGACGGTATGCCAGTTGATTGATTCAACTCAACTTTCAAGATTGGGTGAGTGTACTTTAGTAATAGTATGAAGGATCTAGTGGGCGTACTGTTTTACCTGTCCACTCAAGGAGTTGCAATCAAATGGTTTTTGAAAATGGAAATCGTGGTCAACATTTTTCCAGTGCTTCAGCGGGGTTTTACCTTTATTTGGTATGCTGAAAATCATGTCGTACAGCCGCTGCGAAGCAGAAATTTTATTAGATAAGATAAAAGTTTTCTCGTTATTCATGGTGGGGTCGCGGACGAATTGGGTTCGATACCCATAGCCCCAATGTGGTTGAAAGAGAGATTTCAAGAGATGTGCCATGTCTGCATTAAGATTTAAAACTTGTCGTCTACTTTCAGGAAATGTTCGGAAGAGAGAACTTACAATAATACAACGTCGCATTCTCTGAAGAATGAGGAAGAAGAAGGAATATATGAAGAGAAAGATTTATCCGAGAGAAAATCTTAACAGTTACATCCAATCACAAACTACACGAAAGTTGCCCCTTTTTCATGGTAATTTACCCATTACAGAGATGCACAGAGGAAAAGAACGAACTTCATATATCCCTTTTCTACTCAATCCAGAAAGAAGATTGGACGTTATTCTCGTTCGTCTCAATTTTTATGAAACTATTCCTCAAGCAAGGCAGCCGATAAGTCATCGAAGGGTTTGTGTGAATAATGGAATGGTAAGCATTACTCATTTGAAAGTGTCCCATGGTGATAGAATATCTTTTCAAGAAAATGACGCAAGAATCCGCGGTGAAGAAATAAGGAGATCTTTCAATATCGAAATATCAGTTGAAAAAATCATAGGCGAATTCCGGTATCTCCCGGTAAGAATGTGGAGAAGAACCAAAACAAAATGGTTCCACCTACTCAAAACTAAGAAGGAATGCCACCTACTACTAAAATCCTGGTTTTTGCAAAAGTTGTGTTCTTCTATGCGAAAAGAAGACTTAGAAAGAAGAAAGAAGTTTGGATCCGAAAAAGTATGCTTAGGGAGTTCCTTCGCTGAGCATAACAGAATGAAGAGAAATTTGTATCATTTCAAATCCCTATTCTTATCGAAGAAAAAGAACGAGAAAACCCGAAATCTTCCTACCCGAATAAGAAGTCATATAGTTTACACCTCTTCTTTATATAGTAATTCGATCTATTGCTCCGCATCCCCCCATCAGTTTACTATGACGAGAAGAATAAAAAGGATCAAATTACCTACTCATTATTCGGAGGTGAATCATAGAACACTAAAAGATGTGGTATCTTATGGACCTAACATAGGTCATATCCCTCACAACATAAGATTGAAAGATTTAAACCTTTTTCTTCGGAGCGGAAACGGACGTGGCCAAAACATATAAAGAAAGGCGTAGTAGCTCATAGGGACATATCTATCCAGATAGAAGATAGTGACGATCGATTCATAGATAGATTTCTATCCATGTGATAGGTATCCCCATGGATAGAGAGAAATATAGGATCTATGACGATCATTATGAACTATTCCCTTTTTCTGGATTTTGATTGATTCCCTTTTTTTTTATGACAAGTTTTAAATCTTAATGCAGGAACGAAGTCTCGACCGATAGGGAGAGGAAAGGAAATTTTCATTTCAATTATTACTTCCTGGGTCGGAGCGTAGACGAGCGAGCAGAGCCCAGGAAATAGGGACGTCATAGAGCAGTCGACTAGAAGTATAAGACTGCTGGCCTGAGAGAAGGCGGCCTCTCTCGGGAAACATGGAAAATTTTCTCTTCTTTATTTTTTTAGGGGCCCAGCTAACGCGTAGGTGGGGGAGAAGAAAACCGAACCTCTGATTGACGTGGACACATAAAAAAATCTCGGCATCGAGAGAGATTTGAGATTCCGTAAGTAAGTGAGTGCTTTCTAAGGGCTTGGCTTGGAAAAAGAAAATGAAATACGAACAACCGCGCTGGTCGTAATAGATCAACTTTCATTTGAGTTCTTGCTCAAGTATGGAAGTTCCATTTTAGGTAAGGACGACGTACCATGATACTTTTTGGTTTGTTGAGCCCTGCTTTGGTCTCTGGTTTGATGGTTGCACGTGCTAAAAATCCAGTACATTCCGTTTTGTTTCCCATCCTAGTCTTTTGCGATACTTCAGGTTTGCTTCTTTTGTTAGGTCTCGACTTCTCTGCTATGATCTTCCCAGTAGTTCATATAGGAGCTATAGTCGTTCCATTCCTATTCGTTGTTATGATGTTCCATATTCAAATAGCGGAGATTCAAGAAGAAGTCTTGCGCTATTTACCAGTGAGTGGTATTATTGGAATGATCCTTTGGTGGGAAATGTTCTTCATTTTAGATAATGAAACCATTCCATTACTACCAACCCAAAGAAATACGACCTCTCTTAGATATACGGTTTATGCTGGAAAGGTACGAAGTTGGACTAATTTGGAAACATTAAGCAATTTACTTTATACCTACTATTTCGTCTGGTTTTTGCTTCCTAGTCTTATTTTATTAGTAGCCATGATTGGGGCTATAGTACTTACTATGCATAGGACTACTAAGGTGAAAAGACAGGATATATTTAGACGAAATGCTATTGATTTTAGGAGGAATATAATGAGGAGGACGACTGTCGTGGCTCGGGACAAACACTTTGTGACTATGTCAACAAAATATGAGAATTATGGATTTGCGATCGGTCATTATGTGAATCCCAGTAAAGGTCCAGAGATTGTACCAATGTCAATTACTGTGAGTACCGAGTCTAAATCAGTAGTTGCATGGAAGACAACAAAAAGGCTGTTAAAGAACTAGAACAAACTGTGATTGAAAAGGCGGCCCTGATGCGACAACCAAAGGAAAGGATGGTGATGATGGTATCAAAAAGGTGCAACAAGACAAGGAGATAGTAGTGATGAAGACAAAGGTGTTGATGACACGCCTATGGATCAGAATTAGGATGGGAACAAAGTTGCAGAACAGGATGGTAGCAAACGGCCCTTACGTGCCTTCCTCCTCAACGACACAACTGGTCCACTCCTTAGAAATGACCCAAGGTCAAACCACAACCATGTCCTACAAGACAGACAGTTGGCCACACCACACCTTGCCTAAATCTAGCTCGATCTATCTGAGCAGAAACTATGGGCTCATTTCTTGCCCCCACCAAACTCCTTCAAGCTCGACCCTCAAAAACCGCTCCTGACTAAGCCGAGAGTCCAAGGTTAGGTTAGGTTGGGTATGCCTTGCCAACATAACCCTATCCACTTTTTCCTTAAGCCATCGTTGACCATGCTTAACACAGAGCAGACCCCTCAAGCTCGCTACCCATCGAGCACCACTACCTGGAAGCCTCCTTAAAAGCCACTAAACAACCAAAGTCGAAGCGTCAATACCACTGTTCCTGGTCCAACTCATCTCTGAGTCGTCCTAGGATCAACAATATGCATCCTCCAGCTTTCTACAGAAAACCGGGTTTAAAATAAAGATGACACCTTCTCTCTATACCAAAATATGTGCTCTACTTAGCCTATTGCATCACTATCCACAAGCGTAACCCCTCGGCACAGCATGCCGGCATCCAGCAGGTGCGCCACACCAGTGTTAAGCCATTCATCCACGATTTGTTAGTCACAGATCTCATATTGTCTCCATTCACCATCGACAACCTAGTCTCGCGCTCCCCATGGTCTTTAACGTCACTGACTAGCACACCCGTGGATTCCTCACACATCATGCTCATAATCTACTAGACCATGCTTGTGCTAGTTCTCTGGCCACGCTCGTGAATTACACTGTCACATGCGAGGTCGACATACTAACCACAACCGTTCCCCTCCCACCACACTTATTATTCATTGATTACCTCCCCTGCGACCAACAAAGCATCACATATGTGGTTACTAAATAACCTTAATGATTTTCCGTCATGCAACACCACTGCCTCTATTCTTCTTAATCTCTATTGCTCATTCCCCTTGTTCATCCAACTTATTACTAACACTGGATTCTAGAACCTAGTTGCTACTATCAGCCGTTTCATCCCCAAGCCATCCACAGTTTCTCATTGGATGAGCTTCCATTACAACCATGAACATTTTCTTACTAAATAAAAATACCTTCAAGGTACTTTAAGATCCAACCTTATGCTGAATTTTAACTTGAATCCCATAAGCCGACACCCAAAAAGAGTGCAGGGATCTGCCTTTCAAAAGTGACGCCTTTAAACCAACGAGTTAACCCATGGATAATGGTCACCGTCCCATAGACCATTGCTTCTATTTTGCTTCTTATTCCCTTAATTCTCCTTCCTTCTGACTCGAGCATCAGAGGCTTGTACCTCTCTCATGCCATCTCAGCACTGTGCTACTCAATCATTTACTAGTTTCCCTTGACATATGAATACACCTTGTCCTTCTCTAATGGTACCAACCCCTTGGTAGTACCATCTAGCGGAGAGACTTCAGCTTCGCACTTTCAATACCTTTACGGGTTTTGCATCTCCTAATCAATGTGGCTAATTCGTCAACACGTACTACCATGTTCCAAACATTAAAGTGTAGAGACCAATCCTTGTAGTGCTACTTCGAAGATGCAGCCATTCAAGCGACTAGGTTAACCTCGTAACTTTCACCTTGCTGCATATACTACCATACCCTATTTTCCTACCTACTCCTGGATCAATTTCCACTCAGTCAGGTAAAACTAAACACATACTACAACCGAAACCTTACTCTAACTACCTGCATCACGTAATCCCTTGATATGATGACGAAAGTCCTGAAAAGCCTGGTCATTCTACTCTATTTAGCTCGTACCCTTCTAACACCTCTTTCCCCTATCCTTCTCCTGAATTCCTTTCCTGCTCTTCTTCCATGGTATGCCTACTATCCGCCATCAAGACTACGACCCACTAAGCCCACTTTTGGAGCTTAAGTGCGTCATATCGTTTATTCGTGTTTTAGTAGTTTAATTTGGGATTTGTATTCCGACTTTGTAGGTTTAATTAACGTCAAAGAAGCCCTCTTAAAGAACTCGGCCAAATTTAGTCCTTGAGGAGCAAGGGTTGACTTAGTCCAAACTTATTCCTTATGTAAGGAGGATTCATTTCCTTGCCTTGGGAATCCTTCTCCTTTCTATTCTTGATGAACAAGGCTTTATTTTTCTATAACTTCATGGCATCCCTATCCTATATAAAGAGAATACAACGACTATAGTTAGGCAGAATGCCCATAATAAAGTTTAAGTAAATTTCGGCCTAGAACCCTCTTTTGAAGCACGTCGTAGCTATGCTATATGATTCCGGTTTATTGTAATCGAGTTAGCACCCCCTCTTTGTGGAACCATTCCATTTGAGACTTGGTCCCTCCCTTTGACATCGATCGATTGGTCGGCTAAGTAACTTTTCATCCAATTTTTTGGATTTCGTTCGTTCTTTTGAAAACTATTTTCGATAACTTGTCTTGGTCGTCATTTGTGCGTTCCGGCTCGTATAATTTTGGTATCAAAGCCTCATTCTTCTTTTAAAAACTTCGTATCCTTTGAATTTCCGACTTTAGATTTGATAGTTAAAAACATCAACCAAACACCCTAAAATTAGTTGTTTGGCTGAAATCCTAGTTTATTTCAGTATTTATGATTTTTGGATTTTTGCCTATCGTGGGCTGGGAATCCTTGTATTTGGTATCTAACATGTTGAAAAGAAAAGTAGGTGGAAAAATTCCGATGAAATCTTGAAAGAAAAGCAAAGAAAAAATCGGCGAAATAAAGAGGTCATCAAAAGCAATCTCTCGAACCACCTCCACCACATAGGTTTTCAAAGTTTGGGTTAGTATAGTTGATTTAAAGTCCAGGGCAAAGAGTTTTTGGTTCTTTACAAGCTCAAAATTGAGTTTTCAAACTTTGAAAGTTCATAAAAGAATTTTACCTAGTCATAGATCAGATGAAGTTTTGTAGTTGCATTGGAAAAATCATTGCTAGTCCTAAGACCTTAGCTCACGGAATTGATTCATCATATATGTTTCTTTGTTTAAATTGAGTGAAACACTAGTGGTAAAAGAATGAGTGGTGAGATTCGAATGTTTATAGATTGACAGATTTTGAGAGGTCCATTCTTTGTGCAGTAACCATGTTTTGTGAGGATCAAAAAAATTGATGGAGATACGACATAACAAAGGCTGAAGGCCACTCAAGCAGAGCCACATAACAAGGCTAAAATACCTGAAGTAGCACCACTAACACCACTCACGCTTGTTGGGCATGGACCTCTCTATGCCACATCTTTTGAGGATCTACATCAACGGGACATTCTTAGGTCATGCCAATTAACAAAACATCCTTCTTTTATTTTAATACGAGAAAATTATGTCTTATGAAGCCGCAAACAACAACAGAGTAATCTTGACCGCAAAAAAAATAGAGCAATCACTTCTCCATTCTGTTGTTTCTTTTCTTTTTCCATCCTTCCTTTCTTTCATACTAAACCCAAATCCCACCCCATTACTAATAATTTATCATCTTTCATTCAAAACTCATTTATCATCTTCCATTCAAATAATTAACCCATGAATCCCTTTATCAAATAAGAGACGTATATAACAAATAGAATTGCAAACAGTAGAAGTACAAACATTTTAATATACATATATATACATAAGTGTTCTACGGCACAAGGTTTAGAGCCTCATCACAAATTTCTTATTTAAAAATATGCACTGTATATTAAACTGCAATGCAGCGCGAATAAAAAAAGCGAGGTAGTGATGTAGTGACGAAGCAGATTGCATTGCCCTATCCAAACAATATGTCATTGTTGTTTTGAGCCATATTGGAGGAAGGAAATGAATGGTGAATCAAACAATATAGATTATGATGAATAAAAATGCTACTATCAAGAACTAATGATTTGGATAATTTGATTTTGGTTACTGATTTCAGATGAGAGGAAGATTGGTGGGTGTTTCAATTGGATCATCTTCTTTCATACGTAATAATTTCATTTACTCTTACGTGATAAGTTATTTTCTATGATCCAACTAGTTATAGATGATTATAACTAGTTATTAAGTCATGTAAATAATTACAAAGAATTATAAATAGTTACTCGTATAACTAGTTATTAAGTTGTATAAATTGCAAAAATTGATGGGGATGAAAGAGATGGAATTGAGAGGGAAGGAAGAGAACATGGATTTCATGGAAGATGGATCTTGTTGGGACCATATATTGATAACTGAAGACTTTTGGTTCCAGGAAGTTTGATGAGGTCCGACCAAGAAGAAGAATATAAATAGAAGAGAGAGAAGGGGAAGAAAGGACAAATTTAGTATGGTGTGGCTGCCATGTCAGATTCTCACTTGACAACATCCTTTTATTCCATATCACATTTCAGCTTAGTGGTCATTGGTGAAATCAACTAATGAGAGTAGTGGTACCGGGTGCACTAAATAAAATTTTAATGGAAAGTGTGTAACGATTTTCGAAGTTGAATGATATATGGTCTAATTATGGCTATAACTAGTTATAGGCCATTCACTAGTTACATATGATTTTATTTTGTTATAAATGCTTATAATATGATACATGTATAACATATTACTCGTATGACTGACTACTGACGATTATAACCTATAACGAACGACTATAACTTGTTACTAGTGTAACCCGTTATAAATGATTACAACATGTTACACGTGTAACATTTTATAAACGATTATTTTCCGGAAAAGTCATTGGAAACTCGTCAAACAGTCGACGTAAAAGCCTAGATATGATTGTTAAAATAATTGAACTTCTTAAAATAATTGAACTTAGATTATACCATCAACCATTAAGTTTTCTAGAATAAGTACTTGAACTGGAAACATATTTTGAGTAAAAAATCTGGGTAATATATGGTAAAAAAATTTTGCCAACGCCAACAATCATTTTGCCACCCATTCTTTTTTTGGGTAGAAAGGTTGGACTCAAGGTCCTAATTATTAATACTGATGGCTCGTGGGAAGGAAACCGCAATAATATCAGCACGAATAAATTTAATAATATTTCGAGGGAATTAACTAATAATATGCATTTTGAAAAGGAGGGAAAGCATTAATAATATGAGCGAAAAGGTCCGTCACACTGTTTCCTTCTCTATAGATGTGAGTCACAATCACCATCTAATCATGATGGAAAAGTTCATGCAATTCTGTTATACTCTCAAAGTGCTTTAAATCCGCAGCATTGGGGTTAGAACCATATGCGTCGAAAACGGCGGAATCAATTTATAGATGCACTTTGCGGTACCTTGGATTCCATGGAAATTGTACGCCAATAATAAGAGCTCTGATTTCATCTCATGTGATTGTACATTCCCTGGAATTAGCTGCAAATGCACCCTGACACCCCCCTCGAATCATGTAAAATACCGCCCCTTGTTGAGCTCTTTGAAGATTCTAAGACTGATATTTCACTACCGTTTGGAGATTAGAGGTTGGTACAAAATGAATTCAATAGTTAATTACATAGGTTAGTTTAACAACTATATGTTGAATTGGTCTTTGTTTCTCTAGACCATTGTAGCTTGAAGAAACAAATTGATATGTAGTATTATGGCTTTCGGGATATAGTAGCGTCGGAAAACCACATTGTGCTTGAGTTGAAGAATCGAAGCGTTAGACATAGTAAAGCATGCAGTGAATAACGACCTCTAATCTCCAAACGGTCACCCTGGACTAGCTAGACTCTACTATTGACTTCAAAACTTGGGTGGCAGGTCGTTATTCACTGCATGCTTAACTATGTCTAACGCTTCGATTCTTCAACTCAAGCACAATGTGGTTTTCCGACGCTACTATATCCCGAAAGCCATAATACTACATATCAATTTGTTTCTTCAAGCTACAATGGTCTAGAGAAACAAAGACCAATTCAACATATAGTTGTTAAACTAACCTATGTAATTAACTATTGAATTCATTTTGTACCAACCTCTAATCTCCAAACGGTAGTGAAATGGAAGAGCTTTGTTGGTAGAGCTCCAGTCATAAGGGTCTTTACATCCTCATCCTCACCCTCAAAGCGCTCATCCTCATCATCATCCATATTTTAAAACAAACCAACATATGATTATTAAAAATGATCACAACTTCAACTTTCATTTATTTACACAAGGCTACTTTTTGTTCATTCCAACCGAATAAGAGAGTAGCCGTTGAAATAAAAATGAGAGAATGAAAAAATTGGTAAGTCAATTAAATCAGTAAAAATAACTATTACAACAATCAAGAATTATCACCTTAAGGTGACTAGCAGATAAAAAATCCTAATTCTTGGGTAAACAACCTTATCTGAAAAATAATGGACTTCCATAAAAAATAAAGAGAAAATGAGAAATGTCAATCAATAGTTTCAATTTATAGGCACAAACAATGAAACGAATAAAGAGAGATACAAACCAGAGAAGGGGAGAAATTTATTCAGGCGGACTGCTGCTTAGTTTTTTTCACCAGATCATTAGGTATTGTTCTCATCATGGTGACCAAAGGAGGAATCACAACTTGACCACCTTTCACAAAAAACAATTAGTGAATCTAAAATGGTTAAATATATACTTATCCAACTTAAGATTTCCAAGAAAATAGGTCTTTAAACTAAACCAATAAGAACGGTGTTGGGGATATTGATCAGAGTGGTTACGACGACAAAGTAGTAACAATGGCAGAGTGGAATCGGCGATAGAGAAAATTAGGGCAGAAGAGGAGGAGAGGAGAAACCAGAGAGGAAGAGAGGAGAGGAAAGGATTAGAAGAGAAAATTGGAGAAAGTGATGAATTGAGTGAGAAAGGCCGTGTGCAGGTAGTCATTCTCCAGGTCAGTTGCAGGCCTTCAACTTTGGCATAGTCGGCCCGCGAAATTTTTTCGCAGAATCAAGACTGGCAAAATGACCACATGGTATGTTATTAGGACTCCTATTGCTCCAGCTACGAGTGCCGACCTCGGCATCAAGAGTATCCCCTCCACCTCCTCAATAGTTCCACAACGTTGTTGCTCAAAATCATTGGTACATACTACCCCCTACCTCGGGTAGGATGTATATTACCACAAATACTACCCCAAGGGAGACTACTATCAATAGCCACCTTAGTGATATTTATGGATTTTTATCGTCTCTCGACTCAACTTTCTGATGTTTGTGTTTCTCTTTTTAGAATCGTTTTCCATTTCCGCATTGTGATATTGTTTCGTTTATGTCTCTTTTCTATTGTGGATGCTACTATAGATATTTATGGATATATCTTATGTGTTTAATTTTATGTCTTTCGTGTGTTCCTTTTGTCTACCTTAATTTTCAAATTTCTTGCATGAACTTGAAACTATGGATTTCACTGATAGTTAACCCGTATAGTCCACTCTCGGCTTAGCCCATGTAATTAGTGCTTAAGTGAGGCCCAGGATAGCTTAGTCGATGTGTAGGGTTTTGTGCAAGGAGATGTATATATGGTTATACTGTGTATGGAGGTGGGAACTCAAAGTCTTCAAACTCTCATATGGATTAGTCCTATCAATCAGGGATACGGTATAAGTCGATTGTGTTCGTGTTCCGTTATTCTTTTTACATGGCTAACAGTGGATGCATGTTTTATGATCACATAGTGCTTGTGGATGAATAAGGTGTTTATTTGAGTATTTGTGAAATTAGTTTGCTTCGTACTATCGCATGTGGCAGTTATGGGTTGATGCCTCTACCTGTTTTAGGTGTATGATTTATTCTCCTTTTTGAAATTTTTGGCGGTGCTATGAAGTTAATAGGATCTGAATGAGGTGCTAAAAGAGGTCTATGTGCCCAAATATATTGTGACAGGTTGGGTTTTAAACACGTGAGGCGGATTTCGATCTGTCGCCATATGATTGCAACAGAGGGATCTCTTTTTCTACCCTTCATGGCGTGGTCGGGGAATTGGTGCATGTTATAAACCGGATACAAGCCCAAGTAGAATCACAACCATACCCATTGGAAAAAACAAGTAGTAAAAGAACAATTTGAAAATCAAATACAATAGACAAGCAAAGCAGAATAAAAAAAGAGCGAGATACTAGTATGCTTGATGATAAGTTCTACCATACCTCAGGACTGGAAAAATACCTAGCCAGGATAGTCTTTTGTGTGATTCTTCCGCTAGGAGGATAAGACACACGGCTAATAGGGGAATCTTTATGCATTCCCTTGTCTAGGTGTTTAATCATAAATGTTATATGCTTGAGTTTGGTGTCTACTCGTCTAAGGAATTCCATATCTTATAATTATGTGTTCTAGTAGGTGAACTATACCCTCAGCACCGTCACCCTGGACTAGCTAGACATGTAGTTATGTTCACAACATTTTGGTTCCTTCTTTGTTTGAGTAGTAGCCTTTACTTGACAACAAGCAACGTTGAAGTGTAGGATGATTAGATGTCAACCATTAAAACTTGGTGAACATATCACCCTTTTGAACAAAATTTAGACTCGTTGAATTTTGCTTGGTTTTAGTGTCACGGATCGTTGTGATTCAAAACTCATGATTGTTTCCTCTCAAAAGGACAATTTTGGTCCCAATGATTTCTTTTCTCGACTTTTTCTAAGACTTCATGTATCCTGTGGATATAGGACGCAATTACAAATCCAATAGTATGAACCAAAGCTTAATCGAAAGTCGAACAAATAAGTCATGAACAATTGTTTATTTCGGGACCGGGCTAGACGCTTGTCGACACAACATGTGGATGTGGAAGCATGAACACATCATGTGATCATGTCACACGTTGTGTGTGCCATAAAGAATACATAGGTCGTGTTGTTCATATGGATAGAAGTATAAATTTCCTATCTTGAGGAGAGAAAGGGGATCTTCACTTATAGACTTCATACATATCCTAGCCAATTTCTCTCTCAACTACCCCATCTCTTGAAACTCTAGAAAAATTATTTGAACATAAAATTTAAGAACATGGAGCAAATATTGATTAATGGAAATTTGGATTGCAGATTAACGAGAAAATTTATGTTATTTTATGTTTAGTTGCATCTTATTTATGCATTAATGTTTGCCAAATTGGAAATTAATTAGACTCAGTATTATGTTTCTTTACAGGAATGGTAATAGCCTGTTCAATCTTATTAATGCTAACGCAAATGGGTTACATGTAGTTCAAGCGCATTAACAAGTCTAAATGGGAGGTGTAGAACCCACATACGGGCTACAAGGAACAATAGTTTTCATCCGAATAATGAATCAACTAGTTTCTGAACTCTATAGAGCAAGACAAACTAACAGGAAAAAACCAAATATGACACGCACTACAATCGACTAGACTCTACTATTGACTCGAAATCTATCAAATCTAAAGTAATAGGAACAAAAGTAACACAAGCAATCATGGTTCAAGATGAAGGCTGAATGAGACAAACATGAGAAGCATGTCTCAAGGCCTCAATGTGCGTAAGGGAGCCCAGCGTCGGCACAGGCGTCTCTAATTTATTTCGATGGGTAGGCCGCTGGTGGCTGGCCTAACTGTACTCTGGTGACATCCCAGAGCTAGTCTTCTCCGGAGACTTTGAGGGCTTGTGGTCAGCAGTTCCATCTGTATTCATGCGATCTGGATGCTTGTTGGATGCTTCTTGTTGTCTTGAACTTGTAGCTCCATTATTTCTGCTTGTGTAACCGCAAGCGCCATCAATTCGACGGTGTTGCTAGGGTGTTGCGGTCGAAAGAGGTGATAAAAATGATTTAAAGAATTCTAGTAACAAGAAGAAACAAACTCTCATATGAGAGAAATTAAACTCCCATACAGGAGAAAACATAATAGGTGAGGACAACGGTAACTGCGGGTTGAATTCTAGGTGCTTTGCGGGTATCAGAATAAAAATGGAGAGACGACAATTTGGAGCAAAATTTGCGAAAAACTCAAAGAAATATGGGCAAAATCACTCTCATACGAGAGAAGACAAGAAAAACCACAAGGTTTATATCGGATGTGGTATTGTTGCTGATCGAAAGCTGTAGAAATGGTAGAGTTCAAGGGTTGATGGCAAGGCTGTATCCCTTGTTTCTTTGTTTCAATACTCATTATATTGAAATTATGTTATATTTAATATGTTAGCAGTTATTAATAAGTTTGTTACTTAGTTTCCAATGTTACATAATGTTGTGATAATTAGTAGTAATTATCAAGTTTAGTTTCCAATTCAAGATGCAAAGAAATAATCTTTCATGTGACCTAAATATATGAACTATATTTAACTCGATTTGGATTAAGCGGTATGAGTTTTGGTTCGATTAGAATCCTACTTGAATAGCGGAATTGGAGGTTTGATGCTTATATAATTAGTTAATATGAGAGGTTTGACTTGTTGGTTGACCGACTTCAAGGGATCAGTGAGGTTCGGTGTAGTTACCGGGTTGGTTAAACAATCAGATAGGGAGTCAAGACTTTATTTTAACTAGTTACGTGTTGGAGGATATCAGAACCATTAGATGAATCAAAATGTGAACGTTGACTTTATGTGTTCAAAAAATGAGGAGGCTACCATTTTATTGGACTTCAGTCTTGAATTGTGCTCTTTAGGTCCGAATTTAAGTTTTGGTGAAGTGTTGGGCTTGGGTTGTTCGATGGGTTGCACGACATGTGGGCCTACATTACTATTTAAGAGAGGAGAGGTTCAATAATTGGTGTCCTCCTCTTAAACATAGCAGTTGCATTCCTTCTCCCAACCCACAAACTTGGTGACACATATGATAAGAAGAAGACATGAGTTAGCAGCGCTAGTGAATGGAGAGAGCTTGATGTTGGTTACGTCGGGAGATTACGACACAGTCAACAAGAAGCAGGGTGGCTTGCTCGAACGCCATGTCCCTTGTTAATGCTTGGCTGGCGGCTGGAAGAAATATATTGTCGGATCTATGGTGGAGAAAGGGAACATATATTAGCAGATTCCTCTCTGAAGAATGGCGGTGTTCGCTCCTACACTGATCAAGATCTAAACAATCGGCGGTAGAACACTATTTTCCCACATTTTTTGAGGTTGCCGGCAACTGTACTCGTCGGAGCTGGACATTGAAGATGACAGACCATAATGAAAATTAAGAAAACTTAACTGACTCTTTCGCAACTTCTATAACGTTCATAGACTGATTTGTATTTTTTGCAAAAGTTGGGTGGCTAATTTGAAATTAGGTAATTGTTCATGGACTATTTTGCAAATCCTAAAAGTTAGAGGTGTGGTTCTATAATTTGTCAGGCTAGGCAGGAAAGCACAATTCTGCCCCTATAAGCTCCCGCTTGTTGCAAAGGAGTAATTGGAGCAATGCATTGTCGGAAGTTGTAGTTTTGTGGGGACAAGGGGGAATCATCTCAGATGCTTTTCTGATATGTTAGCTCATCAATGAGGTAGGTTGGTTTAAGGCGGTAAGATCTTATCGTTGCATTAGGTTAAGTTATTTTTTAATTAATTTGATGCATGTAATTTTTTGCCATGATTCCATGATTAAGTTCGTAGCTTATGTCATGTCGTTTACGTTATGATATGTTATGTAATGATATTACTTAATTGATGCGTTTAATTTTTATGTCATGTCTTCATGATTACGTGGTTACATTATGTCATGTCATTTATGTTATGGTTAAGTGGCTATGTTATGTTATGATATGATATTACTTTATGATGTGCAAGTCTCTACTCTTTAATTATGAAAAAGGTGTGACATGCCGACTTTCGGTTTGGTTTAAAATTTCAGTTTGATTTAAATCTTACTTGATGAGTAGAAGGAGGGAGTTGGAAACGAATAAATTTAATTCATTCGAGGAGTTGAATCAAAAGTTGACTAAGTCTTAAAAGGCTAGTAAGGCTCGAAATTGTTATAGAGTTTGTCATTGATTCGGGTTAGGAGTTGGAGTGGGTTCAGTGTGGTGCATACCATGCA
Source organism: Linum bienne (assembly GCA_010665285.1). Classification (NCBI taxonomy): domain Eukaryota; kingdom Viridiplantae; phylum Streptophyta; class Magnoliopsida; order Malpighiales; family Linaceae; genus Linum; species Linum bienne. The sequence goes on from QMEG01002101.1 coordinate 634,746, forward strand.
AATTATGTTAGGTGGTATTTTGATTGGTGTTTTATTTTGGTGGCAGTGGGCTTTGTTAGATGTGGTGAATTAATGGGCAACGAGAAATCACGCTCATGGTTGTTTGGATGCAACGCCGTGGGTGATTGATGGCCATAGGCATGGTCAGATTTTCGTCACGGACGTGGTGGGTTAAGTATATAAGGACAGTAGGATGCACCAATGTCAAAGGAAATTCCCAATATCCCTTTGTTAGTGATTAACCGTTGAGTTCCATTGACTCTTCTCCTAATCAATACCGTCGGCTATTGCATGAGGAATAACCACAAATTAGAATTGCCCATCTTAAGGCAAGAGAACTTTCCCTTGATCGCCACCTTAATATTGCCTAATATGTTATTGAAGTTCCGGCTTCCAAAAGCCGCATATCTCCTAGCTTCTCTTTTAGGGATTTTGAAACGAAAAAGAATTGAAAACTACTGCCTTATTTACGATATGCACGCCTCCCAATGCCACTTTTAGGTGACCTCATAATTCCCATTTACCTGCCAACTGTCGTTGCCACCTAACCACTCAGTTGTAGTTTCTTTGAGACTATTTATTCATTCCTGGTCGGCCTGGCTATCTGAAAGTTGGTCATTACAACACTCCCCTCCTCAAACAGATTTCATTTCGAACCTTGAGGGATGTGATCTAAGACAGAAAGTCATGTTTCTAATTTCTTTCCAATATATGTGTGAACTTGAACCCACCATATAGTCTTAATTGATGTTTCTACTTCGATACCATTTGTGGTAACATTGTTTCATAATGATTCTTTGTCTCTACTCCCACCAATCATTATGGTCGTTGATCTTTCATCGTTCCTCATTGTCCTAGTGTATGTCAAGTTCTTCAATCCCTGAATCGGGAACCCAAGACAGAATGATGGTTACTTCCTCCCTCCGGCCCAAGCCCAATTGGCATGGTAGCCCAGGTCTCCACAACCATGGTCTTCAACACCCGTTGCTCATAAAACGGCTTTTGTCATCAATTATGCAACACCCGTTGCCACACAACTTACATCAGGAACAGACGTGTGATTCTTCTTTATTTCTCCTAACATCTTCTCTTCCACTATTTGTCATTGCTCTGAAATCCTCTCCTCGACTACCAGGGAAATCGTCATTTTCTTCCTCCTCTCTCTCTCCTTCGTTCATCCTCTTGTTTTCTTCATCTTCCTATGTCTCATGTTCAACCAATATGCTGCCCTTCCCCATACTTTTCTCATTTCTAAGTTTGTTTTAACTTGAGCAGCTACGCACGACTACCATTCGGTTTCTCTTATATTTTATTGTTGCTCCATCGACTCCTCCACTCCCATCTCAAGGTAATGCTATACTTGCCCTCGCTTTGGTGAAACTGATCAATGTAGGTGAAGCCTGAGGTTAGGTTTCCCTTCCCTTGCATTATCTACTGATAGTTTAGACTTGGGGATGACCCCTCGAGTGAAATGCAAAGTTATTATGGTTATGAACTTGTGCTCATTTTGTCCTCATATCGTTTCAAACCACTTGATACCAATGCTAGTTATTGGTTGATCCACTGGTAGTTTATCAGTGAATCTAGTATAGAGTTAACAAATTTTCATTTGAAAAGCTTGGTGAAAACTATATTTCCATTTTCTCGTCCTCTTGTTAGAATATTTTTGCTTCCTGAATTCCCAGTTAAATATAAAGGTTTTCCAAACTTGCGTATTTCCCTGCTATCTTAGTGTTTCCTTTCAGTGAAAGTTCCCATGTTTCATGCTTTACTTTAGTTGTCGACTAGTTATAGGCATTATCGACATAATTCTTTTGTAGTTAATATCCAATCCTAACTTGAGGTTGATCATTTACACAAAAGATTAATTCTCTAATGAACTCGCTTCTTAAACTCTCTTTCTCCTTAAACTTGTAATTATTCCTAGAGTGACTAGTTGCTGATGCCAAGGGTCAGATCCGTAGCTCATCTTTGATTGTCTCTCTCTCTCTCTCTTTCTTTTTGTTTAGATGTCAGGTGCAGGCTCTTCTTCCCGCCCTCCTAGCAGGGAAATAGGGGCAAGCCCATGCAAGTACATATAGATGATGAGCTGACAGTAAATCCTGATCCTAGAAGACCTGGTCGAACCATTGGTTTGGCCCATGCATACTAACTCGGGTTGCACTAGACTCAACTAAAACCAACATTGAATGACATTCTCATAAACTAGCATTAAAGCCTAAGCTAAAACCTTTATTAAACTTTTAAATAGACAAGGCATAGATCTTGGATCCCAAAATAAAATACAACAAGAGGAGATACATTTCCTAGTTTTAAAATAAATGAAAAGATGATATAAATTTATGCTAAAGCCTGACCTGCTCTCCCTACCATCCAACTCAAGTATAGTGACTGAACACATAGATACTACTGAAAGACAAGATCCAAACGGGGTAAGTGCTAACCACTGAGTGCCTAAACATCATCCAAGGAGGAATTGTGTTCGATCAACAAAAAGGGAAAGATCTCTTTAGAAGATATCACATAAACTCCTCAAGTATATACTAGTAATGCGACCATACAAGTCAACTAGTATGATACGTAGCATCAGCCAACCCTATATATGCGGTTAACCTCATAGTGGATCAGACCATGTAACCACCCTAACAGTGTGAGCAGCATCTATAGACACATGCACATCAACACATCCTAAACCTTTCCTTTTATAAATAGGGATAGTGTAATCCAGGGTGACTAACCAATGCACATCAACAAGATCTAGTCTAGCTAGACCTATCTTATCCTATTATGAACAACATATCACTCATAACTGTTCAGTCCGTAGTGATTCATGCTTAACATAATTGCATCTTATGTATAGCATATCATATGCTAATGTATAGCCTCAGTAATAAAATATAAACCCCACCCTAAGAAGAGCTGAGACCTCTGATTCTGGCTTGATATGATTCCCCTCATTGCCATGAATCCTATCTTCTAATTGTGCGTCATTTCGAGCTCAAACGATTCTATGCTCCATATACTTCTTTGCAACAAATGGAAACTTGCTCGAGCATAATCCCTGCACCAGTCCTCCAATGCTCTCTGTTACACTACCTAATCTGAAACTTCTAGACGCTGACAAAACTGTCCCAAGTCTTTAACTGTAAACCATCCAAAATTCCAAAACCACGGAAGCTAGACTCAATATGAATTAGTTACAAAATACCCATTTATCTATCAAAGCTTTGCAAATCGGGTCACCGAACTCCTTGAATATTATGGGGAGGTCATTCTTCCTCTACGGCGAGGCTGGTCGCCATCGACAAACTCTGCCCAGAATCCGACGAGGCTTGAACTGCCACCTCCTGGTGTCGTTTTGCCCCAATTCCTTCACTGTCGACCGACACATGTCCACGAGCAACAAAAAACTTCTTCATCTTGATCGCTCACCTCGAGAGGACTTCCTTCCCTAGATCGATGCCTCCGGTGACCACCGATCCCAGCTCCCTTCTCCTTGATCTCTGTTTTGAATACAAAACTGCACCGCACACCCTCGCCTCTTCTGAGCAAGGATGTGCCGCTGATCTTGATCCCTTCTCACGTTTGAAACCTTCCATCGATCATTGCCGCTGTGTAGAAGTTGGTAGAAAGAGAACTCCCCCCTCTGCATCTCCAATTAGGTTTAGGGAAGTGGGGTGACTCACAAAATTCTGAGCCAATTAAATGTAACTAGGCTCGACTGGCCATTGGGCCCATCCGACGGCACTACAACATCTTCCTTCAAATCTAGCAATCATACTCCTTCACTTAGAGGGTTCAAGGTCAGCTCCTCACCGTTAGTTCTATCTGATAATATCTTCAGCTCATGACTTAACAAATCAAAGTGTTAACTCAGCCTCCGATTGACTTAGTCATCCCGATAATTATCCCGAGACTAACAAGCCTTTAATAGTTGGTCAACTGCTGAGTCAACTCCTAGAATTAATTAAATTAATTTAGTTTTCAACTCTCAACTTCTACTCGAGAATCACAGCGTCACAACTCTTCCCAACTTTTCTATATGTTTTGTCCCAAAACCTAACCTCACCCCCACTATGCATAAAAGATCTGATGCTTTAGTGAAGAAATACACTGGTATTGAACCACCAAAATTCTAAAGTCTACTTGGAAGCACTAAGGTCAAGCTTTGACCAATGGTTCCAAAATGTCTTATAGCTCACCTTGTCCTCCTTTTCAGTAACACTTGACCCTACCATGCCATCCTCCTCAAAGGACCCAATCGATCTACACCTTGGGGATGACCTAAGGTCAAACCAAAACCAAACTACATTATTGTTCTAAAAGACCGACAATGGTCCACACCTCAGCTCGACCCACCCTAGTGGAACTCATGTCTCATTCCTTACTCCTACAGAACAATTCAAACTCGACCCCCGGAATCTGCTCCCGACTGAGCCGAGATTCCAAAGCTAAGTTTGGCACACTTTTCCAACATAAGCCTATCCCTCTTTCCATAGAACTGGTTCGACCATGCTCAACACAGAGTCGGCTCATCAATCTCACTACCAATTGAACACAACTACATGAAAGCATCCTCAGAAGCTACTAAACAACAACATTTGAAGGCTTACTCCCACTATTCTAGGTCCATGTCACCGTTGAGCCACCTCAGAATCAACTATGTGCATCATTCAACAGTCTACACAAGAGCAACCCTCAGATAAGGATGACACCTTATTTACAGCCTAATCATGTGCTCTACTTAGCCCACTACATTACTATCCACGTGGGTAGCGGCACAGCAGCCCGGTAACCATCAGTCCCGCCACGCCCATGGTTAGCAACACACAACACCCATGGCCACATAGCACCACGCACGTGGCTTGCCATCCAACCACAATTTGTCTGTCACAAATCTTTTGTTGTCTCCATGCTCCCTCATCCTTGACTGTTAGTAACCTCTTGTTCATCCAACTAATTGCTAATGCTGTCTTTCAGAACACAGTTTCTACTATCACCACATTCATCCCAAGCAATCCACTACCTCTCTTTGGATGAGCTTCCACTAGCCCATGAACATTGTCTTATGACGTTAAGATACACTTTTAAGATACCTTAAAATCTCATCCTCAAGTTTAAGCCCCTCAAAACAAGACCGACCATCCTTGGTCAAACCGATGAAAACAGGCCATAAAACCTTTCTAACACATAATAACCAGTCAAACCCAAAAGAAATAAGAAGTCTTGAATGTATAACTTTTAAAAAGAGTGGAAAACCTTGTAAACCTTTATAACCCGAGTTTTGAATATCCAAACCATACTTTAGTTCCTTAAAACGCACATCCTCTTGAAGTTGCATCTCATGCTCATACTAAGCTCAGTCTAACTTCAAAGCAAAGCTCATTAAAACTGAAGTCATGAAAGATCTTCAAACATCTTTAACACTTAGCCAGCCCAAAGGTAGCAATAAAACCTCCTTAAAACCAGCACGTTAAAGGACATCCTAAAACATAGCTGAAATCCTCAAATCCACTCAAATCTACGTTAAAGGATACATCTTTAAAAAGTGAAGACTTTTCAGCAATGATTTAATCTATAGAAAATGCTCGACGTCCTCTAGACCTTCTTTTCTATTCCACTTTTTGCTTCCCTAACTCTCCTTCCTCCTGACTCAAACCTCATAGGCTTGCACATTGCTTATAACATCTCATAATTACACTGCTTAATCCTTTACTGATTTCCTTTGAAATCTAAACACACCTTGCCCTTCCAAGATGATATCGATCACTTGGTAGTCACCATCTGCGCAAAAGACTCCTCTTATCCTACCGTGCATCAACTCCATGCTTTTAGTACCTTTACGGACACTTCATCCCCTAAGCACAATTCCTATTTCAACAATCCCACACTACCATGCTCCAGACATTGAGATGCAAAGGCCAATCTTTGTGGTATGGTCCTTCGAATAGTCGACTAGTCGAGCGACTAGCTCAACATTGCAACTTTCACCTTGCAGCTTACACTACCATACCTCATAATTAGATCGCTCTCAGCTCAAGTTCCCCACCGATAGGTAATACTAAATTCATAGTACTACTGGAACCTTAGTCGAACTTCAGGGCATTAAGTCATCCCTGACCTTGATGACGGCTCGACAAGTCTAATCACTCGACTCCACTGCCCTCCTAACAGTTCCTTCTCTTACAATCACGCTGATCTCCTTCTTTCTTGTTTGATCGAGGCATGCTGCACCAGTGATCTTTTCCTTTCCACACCTGCGGTTGACTATCCACCATGATTGTTTCCACCTACCAGTTACGAGTGTTGCATCTTCTCATCTCCACGTCCATGGTGACCTTATCCCCACTCTCATAATTCCTTCCTCACCACGAGCATGGCTAACCCTTTACCCCGCCCGTGGCTAGTTAAACTCAACAACTGTGACTAGATAACCTGCACGACCATAACTTGATCCCTATCACGCCTATGACTAGCTTCATTCCAAAACTTCTAGAGCTACTGCTGCTTTTATAGTAACACATGTTACTGTCCTTTTGAAACTAACAATGACCTCACCCTTGCTCCTTCCCTACTCTCGTGACAATTCTAGAACTTTACAGCTCCCTCAACGGTAACCCGTTCTCCTGATCATCTAGAGCATCTGAGACTTCCATCCTTACTTTCGAGTTGGTCCACAATAAAACATCGATAACTTCTTACCTCCTTGGTGAAACATCCCAGGAAAGACGGCTAGACCCTAACTCTAAATTCCTTTTCCCCATTGGGATCCAGAAAAAATCATCCTAGTAATAGCTGTACAGAAGACTTCTAACTCAAAAGAGTCTCAGAATTCTAATTCTTCGTTTCCCCTTTTCCTTTCCCCTCATCTTACTGGAGCTATTGAAGCTCTTCAATAAGTCTATAAGTCTAGAAAACAATGAACTCTATCCCTAATTCCTTACCCTTTCAATCAATGGGATTTTGAAGTTCTAACAACCAAATGAATCCTGAGAACTATCGGGGTTGTTTCGTACTCAAGGTCCCTTCGTTAGACTTTAAACAACCTAGGTTTCATGCTCTAGTTCCTCCAATAATGGAGATAAACTATCTCTACAAAGAAACTACAAACTACCTAAACTAACTAGATGATCAAAAGAAAAGAAATAGTCAACAATTAAAATGAGATGTTGCTAGGTTTTAAGACTAGTTGATGCTCAAATACCATTCACAAGAAGAGTTGGACATAATGGAAACAGACTATGACATTGATTCTTCTCTAGGGGTTTGAAGGAATCCAAGACAAGGTCTTGCAATGGATTATGACTACCAATTCACAAGTGATCAACTCAATTGGTAGTGAATACAAGGTGCTCGACGAAGTTCCTAGGTGCTTATAAAGCCTTAATGACAGCACAACACCAAGCAAAGGATGCTAGTCACGGTATGACACCACAAACATCATAATCACTCAAGTTTGTCACCGCCTATAACGAAATGCACTCTCAGTGTTCAATGAAATTTCATGAAGGAAATCCTTAAACTAAAGGTTAAATTAGGGTGTGTGTATGGTCCACAAACACCTGAATTTAATCTTGGACTTACGTCTAACACATTCCAATCATAATCATGCAAAGGAATGGGTTTATAAGACCTATTTCAAGCCATGACAAAAACTAGGTTGAAACTCGAAAGTCCAAGCATCATCATTATCATAATAAGAATCCAATTGTATGCAACCCCTCATCATGAGAGGATAATCCTTGATCATATCTCCCTCGTCCGACCTCCAATTAACGTCCAATTGGTCTCGTTGGAATCGTCTTGTTGTCTTCTATCCATTGAATACCGTCAAGCACAATGAAACATTAAGAAAGCAAGTCAAATGTACTGAAACGGTCCGTTTGAGAAAACACAACACAAAGCCCTTCTTTCTTCCAACCAATCACAAAAGGGAGTCAAAGTCGGTCAAACAGAGTACAAAATCAGTCAAGATGGGGTCAAAAATGGCTACTAATAATCGTGCTATCAAATCCCCCCACACTTGGACATTGCTTGTCCTCAAGGAAATATACTCACACACTCGCAAAGAACTTGAAATATGGTGATCAAAAAGCATAACCTATAGTCTCACATCTTACCTTAGTGCCAAGTAGTACTAGTCAAACACCAAACCACACAATGAAGCATAACACAGGTTCCCTAGACTAGTGGAAGATGGACTACTACATATGATGAATATGACTCAGTTTCTAACCATCGGAGTGTGTCCATGACTTCCAAACACTTATGCCACCAAGCTAATAGAGGAAGTAACAAACTAACGGCTCATCCTGGTCCGACTTTCTCTTTCATACCTAAGTGGGAAGGTGCTTTACAACCAGTTTTTCATACAAATCAAGGCACTGAAGCAATGCTAGCACCCTTCTCTAATTTAGATGCTTGACTATACTACTAGCTATAATATACTATATAGAACTTGCTTTCACTCGCTTATGCTTTTCATCTTCTTTTTTTTGTTTTCATTCATTTTTCACGTTTTTGGCTTTTTTTATATTGCTGCTTTTTCCAAATGGGGATGGTCACAACCTTGACCGAACTCGGAGCTAACCAATCTCCAACCCATGCTCTAAGTCTCATAAATGTAGGGAAGACGGTACACTTCGAGGGTCGCCGCACGTGTGTAGGTTCTAACCAAATCCCACGCCTTAGAACCTCCTTGAATTCTATTAGCTTCTTCAAGGATTGGAGTTTAGTGCCAAGTAGCACCCTTAGAGAGGTATGGAGGAGCGGAACCGATGGTGAGCACCAACTCTTTCCTCCTTGCGGCTTCCTCCTTGTGAATTTGTGTGCTTGAGGAGGTCATAGGTAGGTATTTGAGTGAACGGCAAGCTCCATGGTGATCCCCAGGCTAATGGTGGTACTTGGGTGGTCGTTGAAGTCGGCCCAGGGTGGTCCCGAGATGGAGGAGTCTGTTCTAGATCAGTTTGGCGAGTACTCATTATGATTTTCCTCACATAAGTACGTCAAAACCAAATACGAGTCTAGAAAGGTCTCGTTTAGTCTCATTTGAACCACGACTCAAGGAAAACACCAAATGATGGGTTGCACAATGAGAGGGGCAACGTCAAACTTGGGATGCCCCATATCTTCATGAGCTTCTACCTTAAACTCTCCATCATCCTTAGTTTCAGACTCTTCTACGCAATCATCAAAGAGAGGTAGCTTGTCGTCAAGGAAAATTGATGCTTTCACTTCTTCTTAACACCATCTACCATAGACTTCCAATATAAAAAATAATCGAAGTAGATAGTCTTCAATGGAAGGGACTTCTTCCCTTTCTAACTCCTCTCCCTCACCATCATGATCCGTGTATTTTTCCTTTGGGATTGAGAAGTTTTCAAGATAGATTATTAAAATACCTTCTTCCCAACCGACTCGTGTGTAAATCTCCAATCCCAAATACCATTCAAGTAGGTGGCCTTCATAGCAGTAAGCTTCCTACTCTTAGAACCCCTCTACTTTGTCATCATGTGTTGGTGGTTGGTCTTTGGTGATTGAAGGTGCTTCAACTCACCCATCCATTACTTTGGATGTCACATCCAACTCATGATTATCCCTCTCAACCTTCTCCATTAGTGGTAGAGGTGGAAGTTCATCCACAAGTTGTGTCGAAAAGCGAAGCTATTCCTCTTAATTCCTCAATTAGGTGATCATTCTTATTTAGATCTATAAGGGTGGTGTTGGTTAGTGTAAGAGCTCCAAACTTCATCTCCATTAATTGTACCATAGGTTCCTTACCACTCTCCATTCGAATTATAACCTTGCATTACACTCAAACATCAACACGAGTAATATCAAGGTGGAGAGGAAAGACAGAAAAGCACACTAAAACTATACACAACCAATCAAGTTGAATTCATTTGAGATTTGAGGTGATACTTAACGGCGATATCAAACTTGACTTCTCGGGGATAATACTTTTCCGCATACTCGACGAAAAAATATCGAATTTTATCTGAGTGGATGATACTTTTCTGTAGACTTAACGGAAAATATTGGATTGAATTTTGATGGATGAGTGGATTCGAATCATTTCCAATTGCCTATGTACCCATATCTCGGGATCAAAGTCTGGGTAGTTCGAAATTGGAAGCCTGATTTTGGTTTGTCATGTTTGACTCGAGTTGTCTGTGTTTATCAACGCGACTTACGAGGAATTGACACTTACTTACTTTTGGATACTTTGGGAAAGAGGTATTATCCTTAATAATCAACTTCAGAATACTAATTATTTAGGGATAATTAGGCTAGCTTTTATTTTTAGAGATTTTTTAATGTTCTATTCTTTATTCATTTTTTGTACTTTTTAATTCTATGAACAAATATTCAAACGTAGCTAATTCTTGGGTGTTAACTATTTTGCAATAACCATAAGAAGGATATTAGGAATTTCCTATACTTATTTTGTTTTGAGAAGTAATTTAGGGGTTTGAGTAATCTAACCTTATACTTTCAAAAGAAAAAGTAATCTAACCATATAAAATGCATTTATATTTTTTTATATGGCCACATAAGCTTTTCCCTACTTTACTTGCTACTCCTTAAATTTAAGAAGGACAAAAACTGCTTCCTTTATTCTTCCATGGCCCACTCCCACGTAAAGAGATAAACCCATCATATATTTGTTGATAGTTTCCTGAGGTTGATAGTTTCTTCATATCTTTGGCAGATCTAGCAGGCGGTATGGGACACAATTTCTTGGATAGAGGATCGATTTTGTGGCTAGGGCATTAGAGCTGTATCTCCAAAGAAATAATAGGATTTTAGGGTCCAATTCATTTTCCAGAGATATTTCCAGTTACTTGTTGGGATGTTGGGGACAGCCTGGAGATCTTGGAATCTTAGACGGAAAAGCTGCAGACCGTTGGAACTTCCACCACTTGCTATCTGCATAGTCGGAGTGCCTATCCGGACAATACTATTTGCCATGGTAAGAGAGGGAGAGCATTAGTAACTGATGGTTTGGAGATTCCATTCTCTTGTTCCCTCATTTCTCTAGTCAGCAGCCTCATATGTATAACTCCTGATTGTCATTTAACCAGTCGGGAAGACCCAAGGATTGAAGTTATGGTTGATAGTTTCTTTGCTTCCCACAATCTTGAAAGCCCCGACTCTAGAGCTTGTCAGCTCTAACAAGTAGGATGTCCATTTTGGGGAAGTATTTTGCCTGTATTCGTTGGTGATCCTTACAATTGTGTCAGCTTCTTCCACTGTCGCTTTACCAAAGATAATGGTGTCATCCGCAAACAGGCAATGGGTCAATGTAGGCCCCGCCTCGAGAGATAGATGCCATGCAAGTGTTTCACCACTATTCTTTTCTTGATCATAATAGATTGGGCATTAGACATAATTATAAAGAGGAAAGGAGAGAGAGGGTCTCCCTAGCGGATGCCTCTTGAAGGGGAGAAATTCATGTGGGTTGCCCATTGAAGATGACATTGAAGCATATCGTACGAACACAAGCATTAATCAAAGATCTCCAGGTTGGGAAGAAACCATAATGTTGCAAGATCTAGTCAAGGTTGTCCCAATCAACCATGTCGTATGCCTTCCACATGTCAAGCTTAAGGCACATATATTTATGATTTCCTGTTTTCCAATTTTTGAATTATCCAGCATTTCGTGGACAAGCATAATATTATGGTAATACTTCATTTCATGAGCCAACAAGAGGCACATGTCTGCTATTTCAACGCTGACCTATGGTTGGAGACTTGAAATATGGTTTCGCTGCTTGTGGTGGACGTTGATGGCATGAAAGTAGGCTGTATTTTGATCTCCTTCACGACCCTATTGAACACGAGCAGTCTGTCGCCATAAATCGTTGTCATTGGTCCAAATATCTTCTAGCTCACATTTTAGAATTCTTTCTTCCATGCTGATGGCTTGGTTGTGCAACAATTCAACGGTATGTCGCATTCGGTTCTTTATATCATTTTCGCGGGCTCTTTTGGTAGAAAGTAGAGATAGTACCCATCTAGATATTTCATGTTGATAATGAGAGAGGTTTGTGTGGGCGGAGTTACCTGGAACCCAATTGGGTGATATTAGGTTTAGGCCAAGGCTCTGTCGAGTTAGCATCGGATACGTGACAGACCCTCGTGGTAGTTTGACCAAGTGAATGGTGTGCCTTGGAATCAAATGTCGAGGAATGCATTGGACGATATGAATTAGCGGAAAGGCTCGATGTGTGAAGACGAAATCGGATTGCCTCCTTCCTTATCATATCCATAACATATGGAGTTAAAATCACCTAATACAATCCAGGGACTATCTTCTCTATAACTTTTTCCAAGAACGAACGTCTTTCAGTAGGAATGCTCGAACCATGAAGAAAAGTAAAAAAAGAACCCATCGCCGTACTTGGCGAAGGTATGGTATTATTCTAATCGATAATCTTAAGGTCCAACAAAGGGCTAATTCACCGGATGTTCTTATAGGATTAACTAACATAGCAAAAGTTGGCAAAGTCCAAATAGAGTCTCTTCTCTTCCTTGAAGTCCAGAGAGTGCTTAGTTCTAGGCGGATGGTCCGAATCAGATTTTGGAGATGGTTGATTGTAAGGGATTGCACCATTCCCCTACAATTCCAACTGATAAGCTTCATTTCAGAGGAGATGGAATACAGATGGCCACAAACTCCTTAGGTACTGCATATTGGACAATAGTATTAATATTAGCTTCATTCAACTTTGCTACAGCGATATTACCTCCTCCTTTGGTTGCTTGGTGTTTGAGCTTTGACTTCCTGGTAAACTTGAGCTTGTCAACAGTGGGAGAGATAGAGAGGTTACTGAGTTCAAGACGTGTGCTGAATTCCTTTAACTTAAGGTTCCTTTTTGTGTGCATAGTGTTCAGTAGGATCCTTATGTTGGTTCATCACTATGATAATTGTGTGCAGATGAGTTCCTATAATTTGCTACATAACTCTGCCATGTTGGCTAGTTGGGCTGAGGAATGGGTGTGAGCCAAGACATAGGCAAAAATAGTTTTAAAGGTTCGTTTAAAGCCAAAAACAATTGAATTTGTTTAACGTCCAAATATAAGAAAAAATTATTTTGTGATGATTATGCTTGCTTAGACTTAGGCGATTTTAAAAGTTCCTTAAAGCCCGAAACACAGCTGAATTTGTTTAACGTCTGAATACACGAAGAAATTATTTGGAGATAAATTTGCATGATCCATTTATAGCCCGGAAAAAGGCATAAATTCATCGGACTAATTTTTGGTAATCCATTTATAGCCCGGGAAAACGGAAAAAATTCCCTGTGTCCACCATACTAACTATGACCGTTCCCCTCATACCACAGTTGTGATCCATTGATTACCTGTCCCATGACCGATAGAGAATCACGCACGTGGCTTACCAAATAACCATGATGGTTGTCTGTCATGCAACGCCCGTTGCCTCCACTCTTCTTAATTTATGTTGCTCATGCCCTTTGTTCATCCAACTATTACTAACACTGGATTCCATAACCTAGTTGCTACTATCACCCCTTTCATCCCTAACCATCCACATTTTCTCCTTAGATGAGCTTCCATTACCCCATGAATATGTTATTACTACATTAAAATACTTTCAAACTAATTGGTGGACTTAGGGAACTTAAGGAGCCGGTCCTCGTTGATAAGGGCACGATCAAGAAAGCTCGAAATTTTGTTAAACATGAATCAAGTCCTCCCAGAGTGCGAAACGATCATAGCGAGCAAGCTTGAGGGGTCAGCTCTGTGTTGAGCATGGTTGACTGTGGCTTAAAGCAAAAGTGGATAGGCTTATGTCGGCAAGGCATGCCCAACCTAGCCTTGGAATCTCGGATCGGTCAGGATCGCCTTTTTAGGGTCGAGCTTGAAGGAGTATGGTGGGGGCAAGAAATGAGCCCAGAGTTTCTTCTCGGGTGGGTCGAGCTAGATTTAGGCAATTTGAGGTGTGGACCACTATTGGTCTTGTAGGACATGGTTGTAGTTTGACCTTGGATCATTTCCGAGGAGTTGACCGGTTGGTCGTTGAGGAGGAAAGCAAATAAGGGCCATTTGCTACCAATTAGGGGTGTAAGCGACGGGGTTTGAACACTGTTGTGTCTAATCTTTCCCAGTAAGTGGGGTTAGGTTCAGGTTTTGCGACGAAACCTTTTGTAGTAGGGTAGAATTTGACTCCACAATTTTGGCCAGCAATATAAATCAGTTTGATTAAAATCTTACTCGTTGAATAGATGTTCGGAGTGGGAAACCAAATTGATTTAATTAATTTATGGAGTTTACTTCGTAGCTGAGAGATTCAACAATCTCTCCTTCTTCAATAGATGAGCGTGAATCCTAATTTTGACCTAATATAGATAGCATTACTACTAGTGACATGTGATGAATTCTATCATGCGCACAGAAAAACAATAAAGATCGTTAAAAGTAACTGGTAACACAAAAATTTAAAACAGTGAAGATTAATACTAATCGAACTACTTTCATATTATAGAAAGAAATCCCGGCAACGACGCCAATTTGTTGGATGTTTTAATTAATCACATCCACCAAATTGGCATCGTTGCCGAGATTTAATTAATATGAATCGAGGTATCAATGAATGTGTTTTAGGTGTCATTGCATGATTATTCATCACCGATTTGACCACATCTTGACTGCTTGTTGACCTTGTTTGACCTAGTTTTGACCCTCCTTTATTTGAAGAAATAAGGGTTTCTTTATTCCTTTTCTCGAACGGAACATTTTGGTCCGTTAGACTTGCTTTCTCATTATATATGTCAGGTTTATAGAGGACGATGAGACAATTCCAATGATACCAAGGTGCCACGAGGATCAATCAATCAAACAAAGTATAAATGAAATTTGCTGTAAAGTACATAGTTTGGAAGATTGCACGATAAGAGTTTAGACAATCGAAGATGAAACTTCTTAGATGTCGAATCCCACTAGGCAATTCTAATTCACAGATGAGAGACAAATTCCACGATTTACACGAAATAAGATAGAAGCAATACATTGTCGCAATTCTTCTCTAATAAAATTACGACCTTTTGAGACCGCTAATTGGCTACCTATCTAGTATTCTAGTCCGCTCTTTCGAGACAAAGATCTATAACCCACTAGGCGATTTCTTGATTTAGAATTGCTCGCACGATAGACTAGTTTATTCGCTCTTGGACGAGGGTTAACATCTAACTTAGTTATTTGATTTTGGCATTTTAGAAATTGATAATCATATTAAATTACACGAAAACATATTTTCAATTTATAATCATATTAATCATAGCCGGAGTCTATTATTATTTTCTAATTTATATCCAACTAAATTACGTATATACTAATTCTTCTAATTAATTACAAATTTTGTTCATATTAAAATCCACTTAATCAAACTAATACTAAATTCTTAATTCACTACCATCTTAAGAGGGTTAGAGCGATTCTAATTGCAAACTAATTAATTAAATATGATCGTAGTCATCATGTTATAAGTATAATATCGATATGTTTCTTACAACTTATTAACATCTTAAATCTAATGGGAGTCAATCAACAAGATCAACTGTTAACAAGAGAAACGAATTCATAATTAATTGGATTGAGTTGGGTGCATTCTTTCACGACAGAAATTTTTCAAGCCACGATTGTGACAATAAATTAATTATGACTAAGCTGTAAGATCCGAAAAGTTCTATATTCATAAAGTAATTATTATAAATATAGATACTAATTGCAATTACTAAGAGTCTAGGGACAAAAAAGTGAACGCTTTAATTCCAGGGGCTACCACTAAAATTTGTCAAGTCATCTTGTTCCTAAATTCTAGGAATCTGTACAGAGTTCCGGCGAGGGCCTAATTTCAACAAATTTAGACATTTAATCACCAATAGTGAATAGAAACAAAATGACAAGTAGCTAATAAAATAATATGAATTAACCAATAGTGAGTAGAAATAAATTGTCAATCACAAATTTGAATATCATGAGTATTCCACCACCTAGATGAAACAAAGAAATAGAACGAAAAAAAACAACTATGATAGAAAAATGGGTGTCAAATATCATCCACTTGTGCCGATACATTAAACAAACGGAAATTATATGGACAAAACCACACATAAAAAAAGATAAACTAAAGCAACAAAACCAAGCAAGATATATTTACTAACAACCTTCCTGAATTTGTCGAAGAGAGAGCTATATTTTGATAACGTGTTATGAAATCGAGAAGAGGATACGAGAGAAACGGAGGAAAATAGTTCATATTCAGATATATCTCAAATATACAGGAAGAGTAATATTTGTACGCTAATGATATTGTAATCTAGACATTGTAAAATTAATACAAATGAATAAAAGTAATGAAGTACATGGATTCACACTAATTAATGGATGATGGGAGTTATAATGGGATATAATTAATACATTTCATAACATTTTCTATTTATTAATAAAACAAATATTCTCATGAATCTATCTCCTAAATACAATGTCATATTTCATTTGCAACTGTCCAGATTTCACAAATCATCAACTAAACAAGTTTTCATTTCTAGCATTTGCTTTGATTTTAATTTATCCTTCATCCCAAATTGACTATGTGTTCGAATAAAACTAAAATGGTTACTAAACGGGGCATGAAGATTTATCCATAAATGATTTGTATCCATGTAAGCATTAATTAAACTGAGTTGGCGACTAAGTATTTTCGTAGAAGATCCAGTTCATAAGCCATATAAGTTGGCTTTCCAAATTAGATTAATGGTGAGTAACATCGAGATATTATTTGAATACTTTGAGATATATGATGACATAGAAAATAATTCAGGGGTGTTGTTATTTGCGGTCCGTATTTTATTTTGCGCGGTCCATATTTTACATGAACAGACTGATACACCTCCAATAAAAAACTATTTTGCATGGATTGTATTAGTAAAACACTAGTTTTTTCGAAAAATCAACTTTACATTCGTCAAGTTGGGGATCAACATGCATCATCTATGGTTGCGACATGCTCCTAGCTAGTGGCTCTTGGCGCTGGATTTGGGACGTTAATCCTAGTTCCCCAACCGACAACTCATGAGATCCCTACAATGATTAGTGCTTTAATTTCGAAAGACCAATGAATGTGCCCCTCCTATCATTAATTTTCATGTCACCTTTGGTATCTCAAATATTAACAATTCCACAACCCCTCTCTCAAGTACCTAATCATTGAATGTGGTCTCATTGCCGGAATAGGATTCCAACTTGCCGGGGGTTGGGGGGGAGGAGGAACTTTGGCCACACTCCCAATTAAACCTAAATTTCTTTTTTTCGTATGGAAGTTTATGTTCAGTAGGAATCCAAACGTGCCTTCAATTTTGCGTTCAATTGAGGGTTGTTCCTAACATATATACAATATGTGGTGACGTTCTGGAGGCACGTTCATGCAAGTGATACAGCATATGCGATCAAACTTTTCTCCTTCTGGTGGTGGTTATCGGAATCAAGAAATATGGTAATCTTTGATATGTACCAGCATATCATCACTTCTTTGGCGCGTCAATTCTATCCTCACTAGGTGGAGGCTGCTACTTTTGTTGCTGCTCAAAGTGGTGGATCCAGTATCCTTCCCCAGCTCTGGCTGGTTTCCTCTCTCGTGGCCTCCAAGACTCGACTTGGACTATTCACATTGACGTGAGTGTAAGATAGACAAATGAATTTGGGGTTTTGGTGATGTTGGTTTCGTGGTACACCATAGCTATGAATCGTTTGTTTTACCTGACAAGAACATGCCCATTATTTAGCAAATAATGTGGAAATTCATGATTTTAGGGTTTCCCCAAGTGTGGGGAAGAAATGAAACTGACGGTGAAAAATTTCAAAACCCTAAACATTAATTGAAACATAATATTTATAGTACTACAAAATGAAGTCGTTTTATCATCGGGGCGGATTCGGAGCGGATACCACAATACCCATGACCACCTGTCACCTGCTGCTCTCGGGCCTATAGTACACCTCGAGCCCATTAAATATCCGCCTCTCACGGGTTTTGGGCCACTCATTTCGGGCCACTCATTTCACTGGGTACCCGAAACCCATGCACCTATTGTCAAGTCTATCTATACTAACAGTTTGCTCCGTTTCAATGAAAAAATTTCGATCTAGCTTAATCATATTTACATATTTAATTTCTAATTAAAACGATCCAACCCTTGTCAAACCTTGAACCTCTAATCTACTAGGTCAATCTCTAAGTCAATTTTCCGAACATTGGGTTTAAGTTATAACTTCGAGATTGGAGGCTAATTAAGCCCAACAAAATTTGAACACATGGCCCAAATTTGGTTGGTCGCATACAAAACCCGATAATTTTTATTTAATTTTATTTAAGGTTTTATGACTCTTGAAAGAAACGGACAAAGAAAACAATGGCGAAGCTCAATGAAGTGCTCAAGAGGAAGAGATCAGCAATAGGTGGAAAAAAAGAGAATCGCTAATGGTGATCCTCTTACCACTAAATTGAAGGCTAAATTATAAAATCAATCCGTCTCTAGCAGTCGCAAGCGCAAGCTGTTGAAAAAATGGAGCTAAGTATGTTCGTCAATTCATTTTATTGTTGTCAGTTATCTTATGCTTTAACTTGAACTTTTTTCTTTCCCTAATGCAGAAGAAAAGAGTATTTGTAAATGAATTTTACTGATTTTATTCATTTTGACTACTTTAATTATTGGACCAGAAAGAAGTTGTAGGAAAAAGACTTGTCACTATGGAAGATGTAGAGATGGCGGTTGTTGATGGTATTTTTATCATTTCTTAGTGTACTTCTTTTAGTGCTTTACTTAGCTATTTGTTTACTGTTGGTGACTACCCATTCTGCCATTCACACGCTATGGACAGGATTTTGGATTCTTAGGATATATTTAGAATATGTATAATAATGCATCAACTTATTTTGGATGAATAATGAGCCAGCCTAAGCCTATCATCGCATGTAGGGCCTAATCAAGTCATACTTGGATGAACTTTTGTATCCTCTGTCCAAATGTACTGCCATAGTTATTGGTTTGCGAAAAGACTTGGTTTGTCCATGACTAGAAGTGTGAGATTGCTGGTATATCTAGGTTTTGTATTTGTTAGTATGATTTTAACCCTTTTTTCTCTTCCCTATTCTGCTTAGGTTGAAAGTTTACCGGTTAGGTTTGGCATCAAGAATTATGATTTTTAGGAAAGTTGAGTTAAGAGTGGTGTCAAAAAATTTATTTGGAATAGAGAGGAGTTGTGGAAGGAAACTTTGAATAAAGGAATATAAAGCTTCCAAATGTAATTGTGTTTCCCAATAAAATCAAATGGATTATAAAGTTTCTTAAAAATCCTTTATATCTCTTGATTTAACATTCTTTTACAATACCTCTAACCTCAAATTAACTAGGAATCTTGATTTTGGTTTCTAAACCTAACATATAAAATAAATTCATCGCTCCATGGATCATAATTTATAGATTTAATGGATTCTCCCCATAATGGTTTTTTCTTCTTTAGAAAAATAAGGCCTAATGAGGTTCGTACATGTTCTTTTGTAGGTGAAGGCACATGTAAAGGTAGCCGTAAAATTTCCACCAAGTTTAAAGTAAGTCTGAAGCCATCTCTCCATGGTTGC